>OW386288.2:8107525-9307525 GCA_936432065.2 Rutpela maculata
AGTTAAAAATCGTTATTTTCAATAATAAAAATAATAATAATAAATAATGGATGGACAGAATTCTCCAGTAATTCCAAAAACGTTACCCTTGTTAGATTACCATCAAGAAATATGGTTCCAATAAAACAGTCTCCAAGAATACCGGCCCAGACATTCAATTTGTGAGGAGTTTGAATGTGGACTTCGCTGGAGACTTTTGGACTAGTATCCGAACAAAAGACGACTTACAGTTAAGTTTAATAAAAAGTGCACTCAAATAATATTCTCTAATCATGATAAAAGCAAATAAATAAAAAAAATAATTAATTGTAAAAAAGTGCACTCGTTAGAAAAACAGATGTTGAAACGAAAATTGATCAAAATTATCCTCTTAAATTCGTGTACTAAACGAATTTTGCATACGATAAAATTTACAATGTTTGATGATTCGGCGAATAGTCGATCTACTGGACGATATTCTGTAATTTCAATGAAAGTGAGTATTTGTCGTGAGAGGAGAGAGATCACATCGCGTTCCCTTCACAGGGGGTAAAAAAACCCTGTTATCTGCGATAATGTGATGTCATCTTTCCAGAGTTGTCAACATTTGTATTTTTACAATTAATTATTTTTTATTTATTTGCTTTCATCATGATTAGAGAATCTTATTTAGGTATTAAGCAAATCACAACTTACACACGTTTTTATTTATTATTAAATTACCTACTTTCTGTATACTGTTGCCCTAATCTGAGCACTCTAATATACTAAATAAATAAATAAATAAATAAATAAATAAATAATTTATTCATGTTCAGAACCAATGGTTTTACATAAGTCAAAATTACAAATATTGTATATAACATCACACAGAAGTACAAATATTGTATATTACAACATACAATGGTAAACAAATATTGAAAATAATTTAACACATAGTAACATCACATAAATACTCATCAAATGAATAGTATGCTCCCTTCAGCAGAATTTGTTTAATATTATAATGGAACTTATTTTCCGGTAACAACCTGATGTTGAGTGGCAACTTGTTGAAGAATTTTGGGCCATAATAATTTGTTGCATTTCGACTTTTTTCTAACCTAGTAAAATCTAAACGAACCTCATTTCTCTGCCTAGTATCGTGTTTATGAATTTCACCATGTGAAACATAGTCATTTAAATTTTTTTTAACATGCATAAGAGCTGCGAGAATGAAACAACTAGGGGCAGTCAAGATATTCAACTCGCTAAATTTTTGCTTGACATCCTCTCTAAATGGTAAACCCAACATTACTCTCACAACACGTCTTTGAAGTGAAAATATTCTGTTCAGATGAGCTGAGTGTCCCCAAGTTATTATTGCATAGGAAAAACACTTTGAAATAGCGAGAAATAAACCGTTTTTATCACACTCAGAGGCAATTCAGTTCTTAGACTCATAACCAGATAAATTACCTTCGATAATTTACTAGCCAGATAGTCTACATGTTGATCCCAGCACAGCTTAGCATCCACAATTACTCCTAAAAACTTGATATTATCGGGATTGTCAAAATGATCTAATCTCCGAGTTGAGAAAATCATACTTTGTGTTTTCAATTCATTTAAATTTAATTTGTTTGCTCTGAACCAATCAGAAGCCTGCAATTGTGAGCGCTGCATATCATGTTGTAGATCATTAAAATTTTGATTAATGTTTATCATAGTCGTATCATCAGCAAATAGTACAACCGAAGTGTCCTTAACGTAGTTAGGCAAATCATTTACGTAAATTAAGAATAATAGTGGTCCTAATACGAAACCCTGTGGAACTCCAAATCTTACTTTTACTGATGATGACGTCATTCCGTTGTGTAAAGTTATTTGATCCCAGTCACTCAGGTACGATTTTAAAAGATTAAGTGCTGTAGGTTGAAGACCATATCTACAAAGTTTAGAAGCAAGAATATCATGTTGCACACAGTCGAAGGCTTTTGACAAGTCACAGAAAATACTTCCGGCAAAGCGTTTGTTTTCAAAAACGTCTATTATACTTTCAACCATTTTGTTAATTGCCATCGCTGTAGATATACCAGAACGGAAACCATATTGACAGTCTGATAAAATATTATTTTGTTCAAAAAAAGGTGACAAGTTGTTGAAATAGGGCTTTTTCTATTATTTTCCCCAAAGTGGGTATGATAGATATAGGACGATAGTTGTTCATATCATTGAAGTCACCTTTCTTGAATAGCGGAATCACTTTGGATGTTTTAAGACATTTCGGAAAAGTTCCGCTTTTTATGCATAGATTAGATAAATACTTTAAAACGCTCCTTATTGGAAAACCAATCAAAACACCTACTCTTCTAGCTAATACGATGAAGTACTGAATTACATGATAGGATTCTTATCATTTTAAACCAAAAAATATATTAAGAATACGTAAATCATTTATTGAAATTCAGTCATTGACAACAATTATTGAACCTTACATTCTGTTTCAACTCTAGAAAAGTTGTACAATTTTTTTCGAACTCGTTAGTTCTCATCAGTAGAGTATAGAAACATTCAATCATTATTTACAAGCCTATTCTTGATTTATTTTTACAAAGTAAATAAATAAACAATAATTAATTGTAAAAATAAATCAAGAATAGTAAATGTAATAAACTCATCCCGCCAAAATGACACACATGTTCTAAGTGCATGCAAATTAGTGTGAGTTGAAAAAATTAAATAATTTGTGTTGGACCCAAAATCATCTTTTGACCGAATGGACGAAAAAACAAATAGCAGCAAATAAGTGAGCAATTTATAAAATAATTTACATAAAAAGATGTCAAAAATTATAGGAAGAGATAACAAACACTTTAAAGGCCCCATCTGCCAAACCGAAAGGATTGGTCATGTGAAGAATTTCACGTTCTTTTTGAGCATCTTCTTCGACAATCTGAAGGTCTCTTAGTACCTTATCGGCAATAAGTACATTGGCAATATCCATCCTCCTTTAATTCTTACACTAAATGTAACACAAGATTCGACTTTTAATAATAACTACAAAGTGGTAAACAAATACCAAGCCAAAAATAACATGACAGTTTTTCAAAAAGTGAGGTTATACTTTCTCTCTCAGGCGGGAACAGTCCAGGACCCCCATTCTCCTGTTGAGAGAATGCTCATTTCGGGCGAAAGGAAAAAGAAGGAAAGAAGGAAAAGGAAGAAGATGAAAAAAGATAAAACATTCACATCCTTTGCTCCCTGGTTCGAGAATAGGGTCCCACTTTCTTCATAATTTACCCAAGATAAGCAAGTTTCCCGATTTTTGTCCAGATATGAGCGCCCCTACAGTTAGAGAATACGCTATTTTGTTTTCAAGAGACCTCCACCCACTTTCTCGTGAGAATATGCTTTTAAATCAATACAGAATAGCCATAACAAGAACCAATTTTGTCATGTCTAAAGTTGAATTTGCAGCAACTTATCTTAAGACTTCAACCTCAGTTCTCTTTGCTGGAAGTTCACCTTCAAGGTCCCGTTTCTTGTTAGCCACCGATTCAGTTTTTCAGAACTTTTTCGCTAATTCTAAAACGTATTTTCTATTCACATGCTTATCGGGATGTTGTTCATTGAATAATTTTTCTGTATGGTTGTCGCACTCGTTATTTTATATTAAAAAATGGTGACTCTTTCAGTAATTATGTAAGTAAACCATTCTTGAGAATTACTCTTTTAAGCAGAATTATGAAATAGCTGGCACTGTGATTTTGGCTTAAATAAAAATAATGTTATTGCTTTTATCAAAAATAATTTTAAATACATTCTTCTAACAATCCATCAAAAATAAAAGTCAAATAAAAGTATCTGAACTTTTGTAGGTGAATGAATAATACCACTTAAGATTTTAGGGGTTGTGATTATCTAGCGAAGACATGGGTGTGTTAAAAAATTAATTTAGTACAGAGAATGACAGGATATCGAATAGTTTTCTTTTCAATAGTGCATTCCGTATTTTAGAACAAACATCAATTATACGCAATAAAAAATACTATAATATGGTCATTCATAATGAAGAGGTGCTGTAGTATTTTTTGTTTAAAATAATCCTAAAGAAATTATAATTTAATTTTTTATTACCGCGGTAATATAACAGAAATTAAAAGTAGGTAATTTAATCCAATTTCAACTTTATGAGTGATCATGTTCAAAATAAAAGTAGACTAACATTGCAAAATTGTTGTTTTGAAAAGTCCACACCGTGCCCAATTTTTATCGCGCGGAAAAAAATTTAATGAAACTGCATAATTCTTTAAACTTTATTTTTGCCTTCTTGGCTATTTCGGATATCATTCTCGTAGTTTTTGAGACACCCGTGAGGAATCCATTTTGGCAGCCATTTTTTCAAAATGGCGTCTCGAGCTTGCGAGCTACCCATCATGGATTAGTTCAAATTGGTTATATTCCACGTGAAAATCTGGTTTATTTATTCGAAAGCTAGAATTTTTATTTTAGTGGACTGTACCTCTGCTAGAAAATATAAGGAAAATTAGACACTTACCGGTAAATGTAATTAACAATAAATAATAACAAATAAACAAAGCACTTTCCCGCTTAACAACGACGTATGCACCACACCGATTCATCATATTTAATTGCTGTTATTGTTGTTTCCTGACTCGATTGTAAATACGAAATCGAAATCGCGTTTGCGACCTCAGTGAAAGTTGATCATGCCGCGCCGAACGTTTAAATAGAACTATATGCCATCATCCATAGCTCTTTCTTCGACATTCTCCTTTAAAACCTCTCCACAATTCACACATACACTCTCACTATTCATTAGTTAATGGAAATACCGAGAGTTACGAGTATCATGTGCGAGGTACCCTCAGAAAGCAGGATGTTGGTTGTTGATACCGATGTTTTCGCGGAAGGAAAGACTATTGTAACCGTTAAATAGTTATTTGGTTTGCTCGAAAAATAAGATGTCATTAGCGGGAAAAATGTTTTGTGTACAGGATGTCCAAAAAAACTGAATTAATGCGATAAAGCATTGTTGCATGTTTTGACAGTCACAGATATAAATATTATTTTGAATCGAAAATCTGTTATTTCACATACCGGGTGTCAACGAGATCACTGGCATCCCTCTTTTAGTCCATGCTTTTCAAGATATGAAAATAAAATTCGGCATAGTTGATATAGACGCCAAATGCCATATTTTGACATATTTAATTATTGTTTCGGGTTTCCGGTTTTCACCAAGTTACACTAATTCTTACATTTTCGAAAACGTGAGAAAATTCTGAATATTGCGTTTTTACGCCAACTTAATTTTTTTAGAACCAAATTTTTTTAAATCTACCTAATATCAATTTGAAATCGGTGCAAAACGTATTGACGATCTCCAGAGCTCACTCAATAGGATTAACTTTGATTTGGACACCATATCACTAATTTCTAAACCGCACAATTTAGTATTAAATAAAGGAAAAACGCAGCCACTAGTTTTCGGTAAAGATAGTAAAGTAATTATTGAAATTAAAATAAATAATAAAAAAATAGAACCTAAGGTGGAGTGAAAAAATCTGGGTACAAATATAAATGTCAAACTAAGGTTTGACAAACACGTGAACCATATATCGTAAACTAAAAATACTTTATTTACATAAAGCTATACTCCGAACATTAAGCTTAAATTGTGTGATTCTTTAATACTATCTCTGTTAGAGTATTGCTATGTACTTTATTGGCCTGCATTGATACAAAGGGATAAGGTTAGCCTACAAAAAATTCAGAATGCCTGCATAAGATACTGCTATAATTTAAGAAAATTTGATCATATATCATCAAAATTCCTTGAATCTAAATGGCTGAATTTAAATGAACGTTTTGAACTACACTTTGCTTGTATAATATAAGATTAATAAATTAGAACTAGCTGTCCTACACGCAATTGTGGGTTGTACAATGTTCCCAAGCATAAAGGAGCTCAGTTCCAGAGATCCTTTAGTTACAATGCCGCGAAATCATTCAACAGTTTACCGCAGAATGTCAAACTTCAAACTAGCATTTCATCTTTCAGGAAGCATGCCAAAAGATATATTCTCGCTAAGAGAGCTTGAAGAAGTACTTGTTGTTCTTTGTGGTTTTGTGGTGTTTCTTTGTTTGTTTTGTAGTTTTCTATATTTTCTCTGTTTTTCATCTTTTTTCTTTTTTGTCAGTTTTATTACTATAGAGGCATGTTACAGCATTACATATTTTAATGATGTTCAATATTATAAACAAAATGTTTACTGTATTCTTTTTTCTTCTTTTTTTCTTGTTATTATTATACTTAAACTATTTTTGTTCTATGGTGGTTGCGTGGAAGAGCGATGAATAATAATCGAACGACGCCATCCTAAGAGAATAATTGCTGTACCAATCAATTTCATATTTATTCATTTATTTTTCAAATTAGATATTTTTACATCGATTTCAAATTGATATTAGGTAATAATAGTCTGGGGTCCAACGGTACGAAATCGCTCTAAATTCCAAATAACCTGTTCCGACATGACGTACATTTTTCAATTTCAGATTTGCAAAAAGGGTTATATAGGACACCAGAAATGACTTGTCGGATTCTTATCAGCTCTTGCGTAACTTCTTAAATGATAAGAAAAGAGACGAAATGATAATTCCTAAAAAAATGTTTTTTAATACATAACACGTCCTGTAAAAGAAACTATGAGTGCTATCCATCTAATTTTTGTATAGTATACACTAAAGACATAAGCGCTTGGATGAGGCTCGATGGCATTGTTTAAATATGTTTAGTTTTTTGGGAAAAAAATATGAAATCTATAACTATAAAATATTGTAGTAAGAATTTCGACATACGAGCAAGTACTTCAATTTTAAATTTTTTGTGTACAAACTATGCTAAAAAACATACCCAATATATTGAAAATGTTTTTAAGACAAGAACTAAGTTGATATTGCATACAGTATTCGAGTTGTGAATTTTTAAAATGGTGCATGATGCGGCGCATGTAATAAAGGCGACAGCTCTCCCAAAATTCATAAAGCGCATGAAAACAGTTTACAGTGGAATTAGCTGGTATGTTTATGTTTACTAGGCGTATGTACTTATGTATATAGTGTGAAGTTATTTGTCTTAACATTTTAACATTATAAAAACTATTTGTGTTTGATTGTTTAAATCGATTGATTATTGTTTGCGGTTCATATTTATTATTTACTAGCTATGCCTGCGGTTACGTTCGCGAATTTTGAAATTGACTGAAAAGCTTCTTTATAAACGACGTTTGAGGTAGAATCACCATTCTGGAATATTCCAGAGTACTCTCGAATTTTCTGGAATATTACAGAAGTTTAATCTTAAAAGTTTATGCTGTGCAAATACGCTTATTGTAGAGATCAAGCTGTATCTCCTGTTCTACTAGACCGATTTTCATAAAACTTGGCTTAGTCTAGGCCGATTTCGATGAAATAAGAACTAAATGTTACTCCAAGCTTAGATGAACCTCATTGCTTAAGTAGTTTCTGCGTGATGCGCGTTCAAACAGACAAGCAGACAAACAGAGAAAAATTCCAAAATCTGTCTTAATGTATTCCATTACTCATCTTACACGCCCCCACATCAGTTTTTTGCAAATATTTTCAATGTACATACACGTCAACTTTACAAATGTATTATATGTATACACTCAAAGAAATAGTATGGGTAAATTCAACAAAAAAAATGGTTAACTAACAATATCATTAATTTTGTTAAACTAAATTATATTGATGGTATTTTTAAACAAGAGGTGATTGTTATTTTAATTAATAAAAAGTTATCGTACAACAAAACAAACATTAACTTAAAAAATAGATGAATAAGACTATTATTTTTTTTCGTCTGACTATTGTTTTGTTGAATTTTGTCAAATTAAACTAGATAATAGTATATTTTATTTTTAACTATCATCGAATTGTAATTCTAACCCAGTATTAGTTCGCTGTATTATTGTACTTGGTAGACAAACCAATATTATTGTCGTCTTCTAGAAGTTCTAAAAGAATTACCATAAAATTTGCTTGCTTACCACGTAGTCTATTACAGAAATTATTCCCAGATGACGCCACGTACAAATCACTGACAATAATCAATCATGCATTATCTTATACCCTTATGAATGTATAAAGAATTAATAACATGATTGCAATGTTCAAATTCTCTCAGGGATCATCGATATATTTGGATGGATCTTATAAACGATCTCTAATCTTTGGTTTGGGTGGTCTGATATCTCAATACTGAGATTTTGGCTAACCAAAAAAAACTTCATCATACAATACAGTGTAGATCAACCTAAAAATTAGTTGGTGAACAAAAAACAAAGTCGTTGTACTATTTAATTGTAGACCAAATTGAAAATGGTTAGTAAACATAAAAAAATGTCATTGTACTATTTAATTTGTTACAAGAAGATATGATTATTAAACTACTATTTGTTTACGAAAACAAATAAAGTTGTATGACTATTCTTTTCTGATTGATTTAACTATGAAACTAGATAGGCGCGATTTCATATGCTCTTTTTGGTTGAATTTACCTATCATTTTCTTTGAGTGTACGTTTGAAAATTATTAAAAGTTAAAATAATTTAATAAAAGTTATTTACGCTCCCTACAGTGTTGTGAACCGTCATTCAAATTACCTCTTGCACAAAATTTTGGATGCAGAATTGGAAATCAGGAGCTGGTAACGATAATTTCGACAAAAAAAGTTTATCTGAACTTAAATTAAAAAGTGCAACTGTAAAATAAAATGCGACACAAAATGTTCTTGTGAGTGGTATTCAATTGCGTGCTCGTGTGCTGCTTTTCCTGAAAATTGTTTTAAGGGAAAAAGCAATATGCATCATTTTATAATGATAGTGATTCTGACTAACATGTAAGAATAGTTATACACAAAAATTACGTAATATACAACATTAAGGTTTTATTTAAAGTATCTCCATTTTCTGCATTCTATTAAATATGCTAAACACCTAAAATAATATTTCTCACTAATGTTTTATTTCTTAAACAATATAAAAACGAGTAGAAGTTGTACTCGGGCATGGCCAATTGCGAATACCTATTTGATTAATTGATTAACATTTTGCTCGAACACACAATTCACTTTGTATCGATTATTATTTTTTTAAATGAGTGGCCGCAATCGGCAACGCCCGACTACTACTTTCATTCGTTTTGTTGTATTATTAACATTAAGTAATTCAAATTTGCAATTATATTGAACAATATAGTGCTTTTTACTGTTACACTGTACCAATTTTCGTGTAGACTATTTTTATTTTAATGCTGCATTATTATGTACCTCATAAAAAAAATCATAAACAAAAAACTGTATACGTTATCGACAGGATCTTTTTTTAAAAAACTTTTTCAATATATGTACTATATTTGGTAAGCAATTGTATATAAGAATTTCATAAGTTTAACATAGTTGTCCGCATATCGAAATTTTTAGAACGTAAATATCAACCTTTTGATTTTAATTATTTTTTTCCAAAAAAAATATTATTTTCAAAAATACCAATAGCTTAGTTAGCATCACGTATATCTTTTGAGTATACGTACCAAAAATCAGATCGGTAGGTTACATAGTTTTTTTTTTAACGGAGAATAACCATTGTAAAACATAATTTTGTAATTATCAATCCGCCATCTCTTTTGAGATTTCTGAAGTTGCGCAAGAGCAGAAATTAATCCGACAGGTGTTTTCTAGTGCCTCAAGTAATGCTCTCTTCATTACTTATATCAACATTTGTACGTCATGTCGGAACAGGTCATCTTGAGTTTGGAGTGCTTGGACCCCGGACTATAAGTTACAGTCCCTTGCTACTTTTCACTAATAGGTATTTGTAAAACTAACTGAAATTTTATTTTTTACGTTTTAGAGATATTTTTTGGAGGCGGTTCTCGATTTAAAAAAAAACATTTCAAAAAAATATTTTTTAGTAGCCTATTTTATTTATTTAACTTCAACATAGTGAAGGAAACTATTGTGAGAAAATCTGTACTCTCGTCTTGTGAAATGGAAAACCGCTGCGTAAGGAACCACTATTTCGACATCCAAATTTCCAGTGGAGATGATGCCAAAATAAAATTATTAAGTCTTTGGTTCTTGTGTACACACTAAATCGCAATTTTATTTCACTTCAATAATGAAGTGGGGGTGGTAATAAGGTGGTAGTGATGGTGACTGATGTCAAAACAAAAGTTGAGGCCTTTGGTTTTTGTACACATACTAAATCACAATTTTATTTGTTTCGCCTCCTTTAATAACAGGATGAGTGTGACTGATGTCAAAAAAATGTTGAGACCTTGGCTTCTCGCACATACACTAAATCCCAATTTTATGGTCTCTTCCTTACTTGTTTTACCCTTCAACGGAATAAGATCAAGATATAATTTAGCTCCAGATCTCGCTATAATAATAATACATTGGTGTGGCGCAAAATGCTACCAATAATTCTAAGTTGTTGGGTAACAATTCATAAATTGAAAGGCACCATGTTAGATAAAGCCGTAATTGATTTGGGAAAAAAGATTTTCGCAAAAGTCTATGTCGCTTTGAGCTGAGTTAGAAGTGTGTGTGGCTTGGCTCTATCTGATTTAGAATCTAGCAATGAAAGAGCCCTTGAAGAAATGCAAAGATTAAAAAGGCTTTCGTGATCACTGATACACACGCACGGATGTACACAATGTTTTTTTTCATGGCCGATCTATTTGATTTTTGAAGTTTCACTTACAAAATTAGTGACAAAAAATTCTCATGTATCAAATTTCACACAAAACAAAAATGTTTCAATTATGTCTGCCATATTGAATTCGTAATCATTCTAGCTGACGCCGAATACTGAAATCCCCTTGCACCAGGTTTCATATAAATCTGCAAAAAGGTTGTTGTCATTATCACGTATCAAAAACCATCATACAATATAATAATAATAATATAGTTTATCTACCATTTAAATCCACTACAATATACAACAAATACAGAAAAATATAAGACAAAATAAAATATAATCGATGACGAAATATTTGTTCGAAGGCGTAAATATCGGTCAGGTCTGTAATACAGTTTCCTTCTTTCATCATCATTAACAGCAGTCCCCCACATCAAATCGTGGGCCCCAGTACCAAATTCATTGGCGGGCCCTCGAGCTTAATAATTGATGAACGAGGAGAAGAAATGTGAAAAAAAAAATTGTCAACATCTCTGGCAGGCCCCTCGGAAGCCCGGGTCCCTAAACTCAGTACTCAGTAGCCCCCCCCCACACGGGAGGGTCTTAATTAACAGTATTGAAAACAACGACCTGGGCGAGAGCGTGCTATATAATTTGTTTGTAAAAGCAAATTGTTCAATGGGCACGTTTCTCAATGAAAGTCTCAGTTCATACTGTTGTAGAAAATATTCTTTAGCTAATTCGCCTCCAAGTAAGGCTCTCATTCGTTGCGAAATGGTATATGACATGCTAGGAAGTTATAATAATACCCTGTGTTTGCGAAAAATGATAAATATTATAAATCGAAAACTTAGTTTTTAATTGAAATCACCGGCGACTTCGCAAAATCTTCGAATATGCACGTAATATAAAAAACCGCTGCCCAAGGAATCACTACTTCCACATCCAGATTCTCTATCTAAGTCACTTACAACGAAAAAACTTTGTATGTGGAAATAATTGTTTATGGAACTTTAATAATATAATATTTGAAATCCTCTACCCCAAAAAAACCATAAAACGGTGGGGGTATCGTAGTGGGGTGGGGGTGGTGATAGGGGGGTAGTAGTGGGGGTGGATGAAGTAAAAAAATATTTTGAGGTTTCTGGTTCTTGTACATACGCTAAATCACAATTTTTTTTCATCCCCTTTAAAAATGGGGAGTGGGTGGTAATGGGGGTGGCTAATGCCAAAATTTTTTTTGAGACTTTAGCTTCTCTTGTATATACTAACTACCAATTTGATGGACTTTTACCTGCTTGATTTACCCATTTACCTCAAATTTACCCCAATTTACCCCCCAACCCTTCGACGGAACAAGATGAAAATATAATCTAGTTCCAGATCTCGTTAAAGTACATATGTGTACCAAATTTTAAGTCAATATCTTAAACGGTTCCAGAGTAAACGTGCGCACAAAAAAAGTTACAGATAGACCGATAGACCGACAGACAGACAGTCTTGTTGTCAACATAACAACTTAAAATTTGGTATGACGATTTAGCTCCATTAGAGGCATCGTTTTTTAAAATTTCGTTAATCATTGTTGAAAAACACGAAAATTTGAATTTGCAGATGGGCTAGTTTCTGATTTTTACTATGTACCTAAAACTAATTCGGGTAAATTTTTAGCCAAAATCGGTTAATATCTAGCCGCCCCCCTACGGCCTTGAAAATGAAAGAAAATGCCAATTTTTCGATTGTTAACATTTTTCAAATTGACATTTGAAATATTTTTTTGACTATTGTCTAAACGCGTGTAGCAAAAGTTTTCCGAATAAAATATTTTTTAGTTCCAGGGAAATTAGAAATTTGTCACTAAAACGTAGAATTTGACGAAAATAAGGTTTTTTGTATAAAATTTCTAATTTCCCTGGCACTGAAAAATATTTTATTCGGAAAACTTGCTACACGCGTTTAGACATTAATAAAGAGTCATAAAAAAATTTCAAATGTTAATTTGAAAAATGCTAAAAATCGAAAAATTGGCCTTTTCCTTCATTTTCAAGGCCGTGGGGGGCCGGCTTATTCGATTCGATCCATGCAATATAGCACATCGAATGTAGTATTGTAGGTTATAAACATTTTTCATTGGCTCATTGCTGGGCCCTATCATTTGAGGGACGTGAGGGTACTTTGGCCCACCGGGCATTTGTTCGGTTGCCCGCCGACCCAGTCCGATACTGGCGGGCACCAAAGATGAGAACACAGCAATATAATCTAACTTGATGTCATGTTATGCTTAAGTGTATTACTGGTTGTAGCCACATAGATCGTACCAAAGTTAGAGGTGTGAACAAGGGAAAGTTGAAAATACAATTTACACACATGTAAATTATTATTTGGGTTATTACACAATGCAATACCAAAGATGTAAGAGGTGACGTGAATTATTCTGGTTAATTTTGTTGTTGGTATAACAGATGAAAGTATTGATTTCTCCGAAAATAAAAGTAATACTAAAAAAACAGGAAATATAAAGAAAAAGAAAAATGTTGAAAAGGGAATCAAACTGTCTTCAAAAAAAGGCCGCTAAAAATTATGAAATAAAATTTCACCGTCGTCGTCTAGTTAATTAAACATATTAGTAGGCGGGGAGCCCGTGACATCGAAAGTACCGTCATCGCGAATTTGAAAAATTCTAGTGAAAATTTTTTGATAGTTCTAACAACCAATTAAATTTCGTTATTTCTTGTCATGTGACACAAATCACCCAATAATTTTAACATTACGCTGACAACACCATCCAAGGAAATTTTCAATCACTATGACAATAAAATTATTTAACTTTGACAACTTCATAATAACTGCCAAATAAATTTCAAAATGTCACGTTTTAGCAATGCCAATTCTCAATCTATAAACGCACTCAAAGAAAAATATTTTGTTGTGTTGTGACTTTTTGATTTTATTTTTTCAAAACATTTTCTGACCGAATATCCCTTTGACATTGACAAATGCCTCATAATTTTATGACAATCTCAAGCACGTTGCTTGGTAATAGCCCTCCGCCTTCGGCGTCGGACAGCAAGCATGTGCTTTCGATTGTCATAAAATTATCTCGTACATTATCAATGTCCTAGGAATATTATAGCTGAAAATTGACTGTAGAAAACCATACTAACAAAATGAGCCCGATATGACGAGGTTTTTCTTGCTGGAAGTATTTTTAAATAAATTAATTGTCATTAAAAAACAATAATTTTTTACCGTTTTCGCGAAAATTGATTTCAATTAGAGCATTTTTTAGAAAATTTCATGCTCTTTCAGAAAAACCTGGCATGACAACCTCTGCTCTGTCGAAAATGCCTATTTGAAAATACCTATTTGAAGGAGTTGATAGGTAACAAAGTTTTACCGTTATGGCGCGGAAACATTTTTTTTAAATTTTGTTCGTTTATGTGCCCTCTTTCAGAATATCATGGCATGACAGCCCAGAATCTGCCGAAAATACCTGTCATATCGGTTTATTGCATAGTTTTGTCTTTTGGAATTAAAAAAAGTAGCGAATTGAATAAATTTGTTTTGGAGCCACTGTTTCTTGTAAAACTATTTCTGTTCTGCTTTTCTTACACCCAGGACAGTATAGTATGGAATACTATATTACAAAGATCCTGTGTGCTAGAAGTATACAAAGTTTCCGTGAGAATGTTGTAGAACTCTCCAAAATCGTTCTAAGTTGAAGACAGAATCAAAATTCGACTTAGGCGAAAATTTCATTGAAAGACATTTTTTAAGAGTTTGAGGGACTCAAGAGGCACAGGCCAACCCATAAGGACCGTTTTGGGTTCTATAAGGCGTTAGAAATGACCAGGTGAAAATTTGAAGAAACACCGAATTTTCACTTAGGAAAATATGTTTTGGTTCAGGATATGAGAGCGAAAGTTTATAATGGCAGGGATTTATGAATAATACACTTTTTCAGATGTGCAACAAAGTTGGACTTTGAAAAATAATATTTTTGAAAGGGCGTCAAAATTTGGCTCGAAAATCGATTTATCAAAAGTACGCCAAAATTTCACTTGCAGATTAATTTTTCAAAACTGCGTTGAAATTTGGCTTGAAAATCGATTTATCAAAAGTACGCCAAAATTTCACTTGCCGATTAATTTTTCAAAACTGCGTTGAAATTTGGCTTGAAAATTGATTTTTCAAAAGTACGCCAAAGTTGGAATTGAAGATTAGTTTAAAAAGTACTCCGAAAATGTACTTCAAAAAATATTGAAATATTTTCCATTTTTATTCCTCAACCAGACATTGACCATTGAGGTACGGTCATTGAATGCCTTGTTCTAAAGTATGAGCATAAAATTTGCATTTAAAAGGCAAAATAGACGATTTTGACAAAGCCGATAAGCAAAAATTGATAAAAATCAATGCACATGCACAAGGCCGGTTTCTCGCATAGAAAGAGTTTGGATTAACTCAGCGGCTTGCAATTTGGTCGAGCGCATTGAGTGGTCTCGACAAAGCGATGGTAGGAAAGCCAATAGCGGGGCTTTCCAAATGACAAAGTTATAGAGGAAAACGCCTTGTGCATAAAAATCCAAAAATTCTATTTTGCCTAAAAGTCGCTCGAAGGTGGGTTGCTGCCATATCGATAATATTGAACAACTGCATAGGGGCAAGTAAATTGTGGACTGATTGAACGCCATTAAACTTATGCAGTCATAAGTCCTCACGAATGTGTTTGAGTACGTGAACCGTCACGATACAAGAACTTTAAAGCTAAGTAGTCTCTAGCGAAACTAAATTCATTTAGTAAAACTTTTTTAAGTTAAAATCAGTCAGCCGTAGTTATGAATTACAAATAGTCTCAGACTTCTCTAAAAAGCTCGCATTTTGATTCTGAGAAGGTATGCATGAATCTTTTCTGCCTAATCGATCGTTAGCGTAAGTGCTGTCGCTTGTATGGTCTGAAAGCCGTTTGTCTTAATTGGAGAAGGTGCGATTCTTACAATAAGAATTTTGCTATAATCCCTTTTTCGTATAACCTTATCTGTTAAATAAACGGATTCTTTGAACTATTGCATCTTAATTGATCTTGAGACTTGTTGCTAGTCTATAATCCCTGGAATTTTCGTACCGAAAACCGGATGTGTCGACCTTCTAGTTGCTGTACGGGGGTTCGAACGGGATTTTTTTATGCTTTTTTCTCAGAATTCCTAGGGTGTAGAGTCCGTTATTAGCAGACAAAAACGTGATCAGCACGAGAAAAATTAATCCCATCGGAGAGAAATTCTCCCATCGGGATTTTTTTATGCAAAAATTTAGCTTTTCAAAAGGTACAAAAACCTAAATTGAGGGATTCACGGCCAGAGAGAGCGCCGTTAAAGATCTGAGGTAGTGCAGCCTTGGTCCATTATTCGGCTATCGAAGTGCATCTTATCTCGAACCCGCCTGGGAGGTAGAAGAACGGGGTAGCACGCGACTGGCGCCCCCTGAGAAATAAATTGGTGTCGCGTCATTTTGACGCCCGGTAGTGCGTTCTTCTACAAGAATAAGTGAGAGAGATTTGAGAAAATTATATGTAGATCAACTGCTCTAAAAATTAGCCTATTTATTTTTATTTGTACTTGTTTAAACTTATAAAGCTTCAAATATAAGAAAAAAAATTAGTCGCTTGTTTCATATATTTTTTTAAGTTCTTTCATTCATTGAATAATTTGGAAAATATTGATAAAAAGATTATAAGATTGATATGAAGATTGAATGTTATACAGGGTGTCCCAGCTCTATTTAGACAAACATTATCTCGGAAACGGCTATACATAGAAAGAAATGTTTAATGGAAGGTTATTCTGTTTAAAAAGACACATTAAACCATTTTATTTTCAAATGTACAGGGCGCCTCAACAAGACGGCAGGTTATGCAACTTTACTTTTTCAAACGGAACATCCTGTATATTTTTGTATTTTTGTATTCTCCTTTTATTTCCGAACAAATTTTATTAACCCTGTTCTATACCTATCATTAACGGTTTACGATATATCGACGGTTAAATCTTGATTCAGTCATGTTCCATATTCTTAAAATAATAAGGTATTTCTGAATGGTGACAGATATTTGAGGTGATATGAGGCCCCTAGATTTTTTCTTATGGGATCATTTAAAACAAGTTGTATACGCTGAGAAACCAAATAATCTTAATGATTTAAAAAATAGGATAACTCATGCTTGCCGCCAAATAACCCCAGATGTCATAATAAGGAGTTCTTGTACACGAGGAAATTTAAGGAGATATGAGTTGTGTCAAATAGAATAAGAGCGACAATTTGAACATCTTTTATAATAATTATAATATTTACTGTTTTTTGTATTGTAGTATTCCTTATAATTACGTTAATAAAAAAATGTTATCCCAAAAATTTGACTGCAAATATCTCAACAATGGTTAATGATAGGCATAGGATATGGTTAATAAAATTTGTTCGGAAATAAAAAGAAAATCCAAAAATTCAAAAACATACAGGGTGTTCTATTTAAAAAAGTAAAGTTGCATAACCTGCCGTCTTTTTGACGCACCTTGTACATTTGAAAATAAAATGGTTAAATGCATCTTTTTAAACAGAATAACTTTTCTATTAAACATTTCTTTCTATGTCTAACCGTTTCCGAGATAATGCTTGTCTAAATAGAGCTGGGACACCCGTATATATATTTTTTTTTAATTCTTTTCTCAGGCAGACAACCGGTATGACGTATTTACGGTAGTTTTTGGACTGTCATACCATGGTATTCTGAAAGCATGCACAGAAACGAACAACATTTTTTTTCAAATGTTTCTACGCCATAACGGTAAAACTTTGTTACCTATCACCTATCACCTCCTTCAAATAGGTATGAGAACATGAAATTTCCTAAAAAATTCTCTAATTGAAATCAATTTCCTGGAAAACGGTAAAACATTATTGTTTTTTAATAATGATTAATTTAATTAAAAATACTTCAGGTAAGAAACACCTCGTCATACTGGGCTCATTTTGTTCGTCTGGTTTTCTAGAGTCAATTTTCACTAGAATTTTTTAAATCCGCGATGACGGTACTTTCGATGTCACGGGCTCCTGGACTATAGTATGTATGTTTCGTATTACACTGTAATGTTCCCACCCTGCAATTGGTTACCTGGTGAGTGGTTGATCTAAATAAATGAATATAAAAACAAAACCACCGAACAAAATATTTTTTATGGAACCCAAATTTGCTCAAGTAATAAAAGCGGTTTTTAATTACTTTGTATCCTCTATACTCGTTCATCGCCATGACTTTATATATTATATTCCAGAAAATATGCACTCGATAAACTTAAATGTGTTTGAAGAGATAAATAATTTTTGCTTTTATAAATTAGAATGTTTGTTTGATAAGAGGCTTGACGATAACAACAATAACAAAGACGTGTGCCTTTTGTGCCCGCCTGATAAATTTGGGATAATATCTAAATAAACAACCACGCTGCAAGACTCGAGGAAAGGGATCTGTCACGGGTGGTCCAAGCCAAAAACTACGAAATAGGGAAATATTGGCAAATGAAAGATAACTTATGAAGCTTATGATTTATTTTTGCAATCAAGTATTATTTGCTTTCATCATGATTAGAGAATATTATTTAGGTATTAAGTAAATCACAACTTACACACTTTTTTATTTATTATGAAAATACCTACTTTCCGTATATTACCCAACTAGTATTCAATGCGTTTCAGGTAGGCGGCCGTTAATTTTTAGTGGCGATTCTACGTAAAAAATATGAAAAAAAGTTCATATAAACATGTGTCCAGAAATCCCTCCTAACGGCGCTACGGGCCTCTGAAGGGGGCACCCAAAATCAACATTTTATTTAATATCTCAGGAACCCTTTGAGCTCCAGCGTTTAGTTTTTGCACGTGATTCGATAGCAATAAGGGTCATTATCTGATGTTATCCACCGATGGTAAATTCAATCGCACAAAATTGGAAAGGGGGGACTTACTTCTGCTCCCCAAATTTTTTAATATGACATTTCTGTGATTGTCTCATGGAACGTGATTCCTTGGCTATAAATACACAAAAAAAGGTTATCTTGTTGTAACGCCGTACGACCAACCGGTTTCGAGAAATTTGAACCTAAAGGAATGTTTCCAGTCTTACTTTGGATAACGCTAATGTCTTTTTGTATAAAGATTTACAGCAATAAAATAGTATATTATATTACTAGGAGTAGAACGCACTCTTTTTTTGTGTTGAGCCCAGGAAACTGGGCGAAACACAAAAAAAGGCGTTCTACTCCGTTTAATATATACTATTTTTTCTTCAAGCATATTAAAATGCAAAAATTCATTTATTTATCATAAATGTACAAATAACAGTCTTACATGTTGACACAATATGACAAGTGGCTAGTGGATAGCGCGCCACCGGTGGCTTTCGGTATTAACATTATGTTACTAGTAAAACAATACCCACTGCGGTGGCGCTTTCGGAACTAACATTATGTTACTAGTAAAACAATGTCCACTACGGTGGCATTCGGTACTAACATTTTGTTACTAGTAAAACAATGTCCTACTTCTACTTCTGTTTTTGGTGACATAATTTAAACATTTTAATACGCTTGAAGAAAAAATTTATTATTATTATTAAAGAATTAATTATTATTAAAGTCTAGCCTGTAGCGTGATAAGGTACCATTGTCAATTATATGATATATGCAATTTGCCTAAAATTTCTCGTATTCCAATGTAGACTCTTAGCTGCAACGCCCTGTGTATAATAATTTGTAGTATTGTTATTACCGTCGTTTGTCGAAATTTATAAACTATTTTATCTTATATACTTCTCAATCAACACGTATAATAAGTTGCCTATCTGTGGGTTATATTGACTTAGTTATCGTCTTTTCATAAATTTACTTAAATGGTTACGCCCCTCATTATTGGCGCTCACTTAGTCAGAATCCAGTATTGTTGAGAACTCGCGCGAAGGCTAACATGTTTGAAATGTTTAACTAATTTAGTTAATATATTTTTGCGTGAAGTATCGTGATGGCTCTGAAACATGAATTGACATTATATGTGTGTATTTTTGTGGTACTTGGATACAATTCTTCGGGTAAGTTAAGAAAAAGCACACGCGGATATTCGTCATTTTGCGGTTTTTTATTTTGCACGATTTACGAGATGTTTAAATAACAAAAAACAGCTATATATAGGTATGCGCTTTTATCTGTCTTATTGTATTTTCGTTTGTTATTTACGTACAATTTTGATATTCCTGCTTTGTACACCTGCGAAGTAAATTTTTTTCTAATACCTATTTGTAGTCGATGTATTCGCTTGGATTACGTATTAATTTAAAATAATAATTGTTACTTTAATTGTTACTTGCCATTCGTGGTTAATATTTTACATATACAAACAAACCCACATTATTGGGGGAAAAAAGCAAGTATTGCAGTAAAATTTTATCTAATATTGGTGGTCAAACCTTTATTGAAATACATACTAACTTGTGGTTAATACAGGGTGAGTCACGAGGAGACGGACATGGTTTAATGGCAGATAGAAGACACAGAGGTAATCAGAATCACCCATAAAAAAGCTATTTGCGCCTTCGTTGCTGAAATACATGGTGTTTTTGTATTTGTGCCAAAATTTATTTTAGTTATTACTTTGTAAAGGAATGAAATTAATAAATTATGACACAAGGAAAATTCCAAGTCTGAACTTAAAAAAACGTTTTTGTTCTTCGAGAAAATAAGACCCTGTATATGTTTCTTTTTTAGTATCTAATTCGAAAAGAACATAAAAAACTAAACGAAATGGCTTCATTAATTTTTTTACTACCCTTTTGCCCCCTTCGAAGTAAATTTCACTAATTAACACAATATGAGACTTGAAGAAATACCGCAAAAAATGCGTCCCAATTAAATTAGGCAATGGCTATTTATTTAACAAGAATTATTGTTTTAATTACCAATTTTTATGAAGGGGGTAAAATAATTTAAAAAAAATAGATGTTAGAAACCATCCAATTTAGAATCTATTTCACCCCTCTCAGTTGTCAACAACTAGTAAAACAGTCTATTAACAACGACGATCATGGTAGCAACAAAGTTACATATCAATAATGCACATATAAACAAAATATTAACAGAATAATTGTATGAATAACTAAATGCAAATATTACCACCGTAAAACGTATTTGCAAACTAGATTAGAATTAAATTTTATGTTTATATGTCCTTCCTCAACTTCAGGACATTTCTGCTGCGGTTCACACATGATCTATTGATCTTATCACATCTGAACTCTTTCTGATTTCGTTGCAGCATTCATCAAATCCTTTGAATTAATTAACCCTTGCTGTTAATGTCCACATTGTACACCTCACTCTTTAAATGAGCCGACCCTATAAAAAATCATACTCATGGTTGAAATCCGCAGACTTTGCCGGTCATACATGAGGATCTTCGCCATCAATCCATCTGACTGGATATGTATCATTTATGTAGTTTCTAATTTGGCTGGAAAAATGCGATGAGGCTCTATGATGTTCGAAGAATACACTTCGAATATTTACATTTTTTAAAAGATTCGATAACCTAAGCTGCCAAAGCCTAAATTTGAGATTATTATCTAAACTAACTTGCAAAAAGAACTATCAAAAGAGACCAGAAAGTTTACACATGCGCGTTGTTAAAATTCAGATATTTTGACCAATCTTTAAATCAACTTAGGCAATCTTCTAAAGTTTAGGATGAAATCCAGCAGACTTGACCATAGGTAAAGGAGAGGGTATTTGACTGAGATAATCTGAGATAAAAAGATCAAATATAACCTCCAACTAAGTTGGATTTTTTCAATACACTGGCAGAAAGAAAGCAACTATTGTTTAAAGTTTTGTCACATCATTTGGTTACAAGTTTTCTAGTCATTTTGAAGTGAGTAAACGTTAAATCAGTTTAGATTATTTTTTAGGGGGTCACTTAAAGACAATGCAGGGATCAATTAACTCAAAAAATTGTTGATTGCTGCAACGAAATTAGAAAGAGTCCAGCTATAATAAGAAGATCAATAGGTCATCTTGTGAACCGCGCAAGAAAATGTACTGAAGCTGAGGAGGGTATTTTGAACATATTTAATTATAATTCTAATTTTTAAATACGTTTTATGGTAATATCTGCATTTTTGGTTTTTCGTACAATTATTTTATAGATAGTTTGTTGCTATTTTGTTATTATGTATATTATTGATTTGCAACTTTGTTGCTACCGTTATTGATGTTATCAAATCTATTCTATGTGGCTGTTTCACTGGTTTTTAATAAATGAGAGGAATGGACTAGTTTCTTGATTTTGTGGCCTCAAACATCTATTTTACTTCCACATCCAGTGGAAGTATAGTAACGCAAAAGAAAATTTTGAACATTTTTATTGTCTAAATAGGCTTAGAATATCATGAAACGTCGAGATTTTAAGTTGGAGCAAAAAAATTCTGTCGGTCTGTCATTCTGCCCGTAACATTTTTTTGCGCACGATTACTCTGGAACCGTTTAAGATATTGAGTTGAAATTTGACTTGAAATTTGGTACACGAGATCTAGAACTAAATTATATTTTGATCTGTTGAAGGGTTGGGGAGTAAACTGGGGTAAATAGGTAAATCGAGCAAGTAAGAGTCCATAAAATTGGTATTTAGTATATATAAGGGAAGGTAAGGTCTGAAAAATTTTTTTAGCAGTAGCCCATTACCACCCCCCACTCATTATTGAAGGGGGTGAAAAAAATAAAATTGTGATTTAGCGTATGTAGCAGAACCAAAAGCCTCATTTTTTAAAATTCATCCAACCTCACTACTACTAATTAATTATTTTATAAAAAACCGCTGCCCAAGGAATCACTACATCCACATCCAGATTTTCTTTCCAAGTCACTTACAACGAAAAAATTTTGTATGTGGAAATAATTGTTTATGGAACTTTAATAATATAATATTTGAAATCCTCTACCCCAAAAACCCATAAAACGATACCGCACATCGGTAGTGGGGTGGGGGTGGTAGTGGGGGTGGATGAAGTAAAAAAATACTTTGAGGTTTCTGGTTCTTGTACACACACTAAACCACAATTTTTTTTCATCCCCTTTAATAAAGGTGGGGGTGGTAATGGGGGTGGCTAAGCCAAATTTTTTTTTGAGACCCTAGCTTCTCTTGTATATACTAAATATCAATTTTATGGACTCTTACCTGCTTGATTTACCTATTTACCCCAAATTTACCCCCATTTACCCCCCCAACCCTTCGACGGAACAAGATGAAAATATAATCTAGTTCTAGATCTCGTTAAAGTACTCATATGTACCAAATTTCAAGTCAATATCTCAGACGGTTCCAGAGTAATCGTGCGCACAAAAAAAGTTACAGACAGACCGACAGACAGACAGAAAATTTTTTTCGCTCAAACTTAAAATCTCGACGTTTCATGACATTTTAAGCCTATTTGAACAATAAAAAATTTTTAAAAATTTTTTTGTCGTTACTATACTTCTCCTGGATGTGGAAGTAATATACAACCGCTAATAAATCATACGCACGTATGTATGATTACTGCATCCAGTAACAATTGCCACGAAATTCGGGGACTGACCCTACATCTAAAAAAAACCGCTGCCCAAGGAATCACTACTTCCACATCCAGATTCTCTATCCAAGTCACTCACAACGAAAAAACTTTGTATGTGAAAATAATTGTTTATGGAACTTAAATAATATAATATTTGAAATCCTCTACCCCAAAAACTCATAAAACGATACCCCACATCGGTAGTGGGGTGGGGGTGGTGATAGGGGGTGGTAATGGGTTTTGGATGAAGTAAAAAAATATTTTGAGGTTTCTGGTTCCTGTACATAAACTAAATCATATTTTTTTTTCATCCCCTTCAATAAGGAGGTGGGGGTGGTAATGGGGGCGGCTAATGCCAAAAATTTTTTTGAGACCTTAGCTTCTCTTGTATATACTAAATACCAATTTCATGGACTCTTACTGGCTTGATTTACCCAATTTACCCCAATTTACCCCCCAACCCTTCGACGGAACAAGATGAAAATATAATCTAGTTCTAGATCTCGTTAAAGTACATATGTGTACCAAATTTCAAGCCAATATCTTAAACGGTTCCAGAGTAAACGTGCGCACAAAAAAAAGTTACAGACAGACCGACAGATCGACAGACAGACAGACCGACAGACAGACAGAAATTTGTTTTCGATCAAACTTAAAATCTCGACGTTTCATGACATTTTAAGCCTATTTGGACAATAAAAATTTTTAAAAATTTTTTTGTCGTTACTATACTTCCACTGGACGTGGAAGTAATAAAATACTGATAGACTTCATGCGAGAATTTACCATAAAACCCCATAGTAAATATATGTACATTGTATCTTATAAAACTTCTTATTTCCTAAAAAGACACATAATTGCTGATAGACTTTAGGTAGCCTCGTTCTTCCGCACAAGTATTTTTAATGTAAATTCTGCACTTTACATCAAAAATACATTTTGAATGGGTATGAAACCTATATAAAACTCCGTATTTCAGTTTCCATAAAACCTTACAAATACTGACACACTTTATACAGGGAATTTACTTTAAAAATACATTATGGTATATTGTACATATCGAATCTTAAAGGGACTTAGTACAAATACTTACATTAAATTCACATTAAAAACACATTTCAAATGCACAATCAAAACGTATAAGAACATCATGCCTAGGTATTTTGACAGCCTGCAAAAAGTAAATTGTAACATTTTCTGATGAACAGTATTTTTCGAGTTATTTTCAAATAATTATCCTTTTTTTCCTAAAATATTAAATCAAAAAACACCAAGCGTCTATCTAAAGACGCACTGGATTAAAAAAAAAATTGACGTAGAAGGTATAATCTATCATTAATATGTAGTAACTACGTATAATTCTTAATTACTAGTATATAATTTTATTATGAATCACCAAAAATATCTCAGAATATTTCAAACCCAACCCAAAGTAAGTCCGAGTTATTTACCTCTTTGAACACTGCATCTTATCTCACTCTTCTTCAATTTCTTCATGGAGCTAAGGGGATAAGATATGATTGCTGTTAGATTTTTTTGTTTGTTTTTGTCTCAAATACTAAGGCAAAATGTTCTTTCGTTGCTAATAGGTGGTCGCTTTCACCTCATTTACATAGAGGATGTCACGTAAGTTATTAACACGTATTAATTGACAATAAACGCCTCGACAACATGCTAACATTTTTGTAATATTTTAGACAACAATTAATTTTATCGTGATGTAAAAATATATAAATAACATAGGTCCACAAAAAAGAGATCTTCTCCTAGGGTTCTTGTCTAACTTTTCTGAGATATTTTGACGAACTGGAACCAATTTTCTATCGTGTCAGTTTTCCTCGACCACCCCCTTTATCCCCCAAAAATGACAAAAAAGCATTTTGACGAGCTGAAGCTAATTTTGGACAAAAAAATTCCACAGTGTCATTTTTCTCTATCATCCGCTTTTACGCTCCTAAAAAAGACAAAAAAGTTTTGTCCTAAGGTTCTGATATAACTTTTCTGAGTTTTGACGCTCAAAATTTTGAAAAACCAAAAAGTACGTACATACTTTTTTCGGATTTGAAAACAAATTGTGACCCTCCATTAAAGTTAAGTAATTTTTATACCACCCTAGTGTACACCCTTTCTTCTAAATACGATAACTTCTATTAAACTTAAAACTACTTCAAATTTTGAATACATGTAAAATAACTTAGCAGTTTACTTTCCATTGAAGTTCGACCATGTCCGTCATACAGGGTGCTCGTTAGAGGTGTGTAAACTATCGTGTTTTATATAAATTATTTTTTAATATAATTTTGTGAAATGTTACTATTACAGAAAAATACAAAATATTTGTAGTATTGAGTCTCAATATACAGAGTCTCCTAAGTTAGAACTAACTATACATAAATTAAGTGATTTATCAGTTTTACCTTAAAATGTTATTAAGGTATTTGTAATAAGACTATTATGAAACTAATGAACTTGAGCAATAGTTTAACCAAATAGGTATTCGCATTCAACCGCGCCCGACTACAATATTTAGTCTTTTTTAATATTACATAGTTTAAATACAATTTTGAAATAATATATTTCCTTAGCATTTCGTTAAAATTACTTCTCGTTAAATTATAATTATATATTTCCTTTCCAACCTGTCAAAACAAAATTTACACCATTATTATAGATAACTGAACGAGCGAGAAACACACATTACTGACTAATACAGTCCCATATTTAACACATCTATTTAAAAATGGATTATCGATAATAACGACCTGCGACAACTAATAAACAAAAAGAAATTCCTCACGTAAGTCAAGGCGCGTTGTTCAACAAATAAGCGCTCCATTATTATCCATAAATGGTTTGACGGAATTTTCTTCTTAGTTTGCATATCGACGTTTATATTAACCATTGTTATGGGTTCACATTGTGCATGCATACAAAATTCAGTGCTTGTCAGTTCATGGTGTCCTCTCAGTCTAGTTGCCCGACAGCGTGAAAATTAGATTTTTTCGAGCATTTTTTTTAAATAACAATTTCCTTATCCATTGGACTGGAAGAACTGATATGGCCTTCTAAATCACCAGATCTCGACCTATGAATTTTTTTCTCGAAGTATCGTTGCGGGTGTATATTTGCTTCATCCATGCTGATAGCCAGAAACAGTCCACGGATAGAGTTGTGCACCTTCCCAACATGGGAGTTTCTTAAATTAAAAATAAATCCGATGCTACTTGTAGCAACCAACTAATCATTGGCGTACAAGTTTGCTAATTATTAAAAATCATGTACGGTGTACGTGATTACTAATGAAAGTAATAATATTATGCTTTTAGGCTAGAGGACATAAGATTCGTGTATTACTATTCCTTTCAAATATGTGATTGTTAAAATTAAGCGCTTGAGTCGCGTAATTTTTTTTTGTAGTGTAAAAAATGGGTTAGAATTTAAAACAGACCAGAATAGCTTTGAAAAGAAATGTGCAAACATTAAAAAACCGCTACCTAAGGAATCACTAATTCCACATCCAGATTTTCTATCCAAGTCTCTTATAACTAAAAAAATTTTAATACTATATTTGCACTTCACTATGTATAAATAATTGTGCAAAGAACTTTAATATATAATATATAATATTTAAAATCGTCTACTCCAAAAATCCATAAAATGACATGCCACTTTTGTAGTGAGGTGGAAGTGGGGTGGCGGTGTTATTGGGATGGCTGATGACAATAGTATATTATGCAAAGACCATTTAATGGTGGCTGTTAAGACACGAGCATGAGATTATGACATGAGCTGTAGGCGAATGCCATAATGAATGCGAATGTATTAATAGCCATTAAATGTGAGTTGCATACACTATTTTTTCTACGACCAGTCATAATAAAATAGAAAATTAACACTTCATTTTTTAAATTTATTAATTATAGATTACAATTTAGGAAATATTATGACAACTAAACTTAGGAAATATTATGGATTATTATTTCAATTTCACTTTCACTATCACACATGTTCACTGATTTTAATTGTAAGAAGCACAAAGTTTGAAAATTTACTAGTAGTGGAGCGAAAAAGAGGTAAAATTGTGTCGTTTTTTTTTATGAGCTTAGAACAAGATTAGACTCAGTGGGTATTACCAACAACATCATTTTACATATAAAAACACAAAATACGACATTTTTTAGTGGTCACAGATATTCTTATTTAAAAAAAAGTGTAAAATTTAATTTTTTTTTAAATCATGTTTTTTTTGTACATCCATTGCCATATCTCAAAAATGAATTGAGCTATCGATGTGAACTTTTTTTTGTTATAAAACACACACTTAAGCGCTTCTCTCTATTCATAGAATTGCTAATAAAAAAAAATGTAAACATGCCAAAAACGTAGATGACCCTGAAAGTTTAGAGAATATGCCATAAAATTTTCACTAAGCGAGGAAATTTTTTGTTTTTGAAAATTTTGTGTAACATGCTGTGAAGAAAATGAAGTCAATAGACTAAAAAAGTTTTTAGAAAAAAAATATTTTCATTATTAGCAATAGTTTGCTAGTTACGATTTTTTTAGTATGGAGTAATTGTCGAAGCGTACGCGCGCCGTACTTAGAATAATAATGATTATGTATTGTATGTAACGGAACTTTTCATTATTATTTTTTTATGTTTAGGACTGTTTTATCACGTTTTAGGATCAGAAAGGATAACTTATTTTTTCCAGTGACACATTAAGGACTAAGGTTGAAGGCAAAAAGGAATTAAAAATCTTAAATGGAGTATGCATTGGGATCTCGGAAACGGTGAAAAATAATATTACAGTAAAATGGAAAAAATGTTGCGCAACTAGGGGGTTAATAAAATCCCATAAACAGAAGTTTAGGAAAAGTAACAATTTTGGAGTGTTTTGATAAAAAGTAAACTATCGAGTTTTCTTTTTTTTGCGTTATTATTGAAGCAAAATGAAAAAGACAGTTTCTTAAAGCACGTGGCAATCTTAATATTTGCATCCGACATTTCCACAAACTCCCATGCATTGCATTTTTACCCTAGATCCACACAATAACACAGGTCGACAAAAAAAAATCTACTCCAAGGACTAAATCTATCATGCCTTAAGTATTTTTGTATGCTGAATCCGAATTTTCCACTTAGATTTCGAGCAAACGTCAAACATTATCAAAAAATCGTATTTTGACGATAAATACCGGGATTTACTCGAAATCTACGCGGTAAAAAAATTTTTAAATTGAAAATTCGGATTCAGCACACAAAAATACATAAGGAATGATAAGTTTAGCCCTTGGAACAGAACTTTTTTCTTGTAGATCTGTGGCACAGGTGCACTTTGTACACAAGTACACAGGTCTACAAAAAAAGAAATTGTGTTCCAATGACTAAATCTATCATTTCTTATGTATTTTTGTATGCTGAATCCGAATTTTCAATTAAAAAAAATTTTTACCGCGTAGATTTCGAGTAAATCCCGGTTTTTATCGTCAAAATACGGTTTTTATCGTCAAAATACGGTTTTTTTGACAATAAAAACCGGAATTTACTCGAAATCTACGCGGTAGAAAATTTTTTTAATTGAAAATTCGGATTCAGCACACAAAAATACTTAAGGCATGATAGGTTTAGTCCTCGGAGAAGAATTTTTTTTTTTTTTTGTAGACCTGTGAATTGAGTAAACGTGATATTTTCGCCTAAATTAGGTAACAAAAAAGAAAAAAACATCCTAAAATAAGTCTTTTTTAATTTCCTAATTATAGTCTCTAAACTCTGTTTCCATGGCTTGTGTACAAGTTTATCGTTTTCCTCTATTACTACGCCACATAAAATTCATTCCATTTTACAATGAAACTTAGATTGCTTATTTATCTTAAATATTTTTTAAGTAGATAATCCACGCACAATTCGCACAATGACCATACGTTCTACAATATAATACAAGTGGTAATAAGAAAAAGAATATCGTTACACATTTTACTTCCACATTCAGTGGAAATATAGTATGGACAAAAATATTTTTGAAAATTTGTATTATCCAAATAGGCTTAGAATGTCATGAAACGTCGAGATTTTAAGTTTGAGTAAAAAAAATTCTGTCTGTCGGTCTGTCTGTAACTTTTTTGTGCGCACGATTACTCTGGAACCGTTTAAGTTATTGACTTGAAATTTGGTACACGTACCATGTATTTTAACGAGATCTGGAACTAGATTATTCCGTAAAAGGGTTGGGGGTAAATGGAGGTAAATAGACAAATCAAGCAAGTAAGAGTCCATAAAACTGGTATTTAGTATATATAAGAGAAGCTAAGCTCTCAAAATTTTTTTTTGGCACTAACCACCCACATTACCAACTCCCACCCCATTATTCAAGGGGGCGAAAAAAATAAAATTGTCATTTAGTGAAGAACCAAACGCCTCAATTTTTTTTTACTTTATCCACCACTACTACTTACTTTATTCCACCACCCTCAGCCTCACTACCGATGTGGCATATCGTTTTATAGGTTTTTGGGGTAGACGATTTCAAATATTATATTATTAAAGTTCCATAAAAAATGATTTCCACATTCAAATTTTTTTCGTTCTGAGAGACTTGGATAGAAGATCTGGATGTGGAAGTAGTGATTCCTTGGGCAGCGGTTTTATAATTTGACCTTCGACGAAAACGAATAACGTTAATAGTACACCGCCCTGAGACTAGTTAGTTTTAGTGGACGCGGACGTATTAATATTCAATTTCTGCAATTCGCGCGCTCTAAAAAAAATCACTGTACCTAAACTGTAAAAGACACAATAAAATTTATGCTATCAAAAACTTTTTTGGTCTTTTGGCTTTATTTTCTTCGCAACATGTTATACAAAATTTCCAAAAACAAAAAAGTTTGTAGCTTAGTGAAAATTTGACTGCGTATTTTCTGAACTTTCAAGGTTATCTAAGTTTTTAACAAACTTAAAAATGTTTTAGTTAACAATACTATACACAGATAGAAGCGCTTAAGTGTGTGTTTTATAACAAAAAAAAGTTCATGTGGATAGCTCCATTCGTTTTTAAGTTATGGCATTAGATGTTCAAAAAAACATGATTTAAAAAAAAAAATTTCACACCTTTTTAAAAAGAACAATGTCCGTGGCCACTAAAAAATGTCGTATTTCATGATTTCTAATGAACATCGACCTATTTAACGAAATGGTATATATCTAGGCTTGTTCTAAGATTAAAAAAAAAACTCGAGAAGGAAGCGACTTTTCCCCTGTTTTTTACTCCACTATAGGTAAACAGTATGTATGACTTGTCAAAATTGACAAATTTTAGATCTGTCAAATATTCAAGGCAATAGTTGATATTGGAGAATATTACTGTGTCACGTTTCTGTTGGTTATAAACTTGTATCTTAATGGGAAATTCGTATATTAATGAATCTCATTAAGGTACAGGTAGGGAATGTCTAATAAACAAATTAAAGTATGGGAGTAGAAAAAAAGATGTTAAGGCTAATAAAATAGATGTGATATACATCGTTTCCTTTTCATCTGCAGCCCTAGTTCATCCCTTTCCTGCCTCTTGCTATTTCTTTCTCTCGTCCCCATCACCACCACCACCACCACCAGTAGCAGTGGAGTGCTTCTGGGCGCTCTCTCTATTGAATAAAACGTTTCCTAAGATGTCTGAATGGCATGAATGTTTTATTTTTTGAAACACTTTAAAGTGTCATTATTGTATTTCATGTAGTAAAGGTTTCAATTAGCCTTCAAACTCGAAAAAAGACATTAGTTCTGCAGGAAAACATTTTTTACTACAGATGTAAGGTTACAAGAAGAGTGAACGCGTCAATGAACTACTACAGGTATAATAATATTATACCTAAACAGCAAGTGAATCAATAATTCGGTCTTGCAGCATTCCCTCCAACCAGTGATGCAGCTAAACAACACTTACCGTGTGTACTTACAACTGCAACACTACCATGGAAATATGTTGAAGTTGAAGGTTGATCATTATGGAAGTTGAGTAATAAAAATAACGTTTCAGTTCCGGTGACTTCTTTTAAGAAGCCTGCATCACTTGTATTATTGAAACTAGTGCCTTGTGCTTGCAAGAGCTCATACCCTAATAAGCACTGTGGATGAGTGAGAGCAGGACAGCGAGGTTCGCTAGTGTACGCCATGTGTCAAGGGCTCTAAAAGTGAAAAAATAAAGTTAGTTCGTAGTAAAACTTTGTTTGACGTTTTAAATGTCAAACGAAAACATGGACTCTCCTCCCTTGGAAAAAATGAACTCGCCCGTTGATTATAAAAATTGCTAGTTCCTGTTTGGTCAAAGGTGTGTTATTATGAGTTCATGTTCATACAACGCTAGGTTGGAGTTATAACCACCATTATTCGTCAGTTGTTAAATAGTCCAATAAATGAAAGAGTTGTAGAGAACATTTAGGAGGGGAGAATTTTTCTCTTCAGGAATGTGTTGGGGGTAGTTAGGAGGAGAGGGGGGTGAAAAGGTTCCTTTTTTCGATTCTTCGCTTATAACTCGGAAACGATGCGTGATATGGAAAAAGGTAATCTATGCAAAATTAAACGTAATAAATTTCCCACAAGAATATTTATACTCATTTTCTTCCTATGTGTAATAGTTTACGAGATATTCGCCAGCGAAAATCGATAATTAATTAAAAAAAAATCAATTATGTACCTCAAATATTTCTATCAAAGAGGTTTACCGTGGTCTGCTAATAAATCACAGTCACAAAACAATCTTTATTCTACAACACTGGACGTATTTACTAATGTAATATTTTGTCGAAATCTATATACATTATGACCAGAAAATCTTTCACCTGCTATAAAGGCAAAGCCACCTGCGGTACCAAAATATGAGGAGAAAAATTAAAAATCATATTGATGGGTCTTGACGAATTTCACGTAGCCACCACAAATTGCGGAAACTGAGGATTCCCTTTGCCAGATGAGCTTACGTATGAGAAATCCTCTATCAATAACCAAATCAAATTTTGGTGTATGTACGTTTGTGGCGCCGATCGGATGCATTTTTTAGAATTTCCAACATTCAAAATGTTGTATTTTTTTCAGCATATTTTGGTACCACAGGTGGCTTTGCCTTTGTGGCAGCAGAATGTTTTTCTGGTCATAAATAAATTATGATTTATTCTATACTTGAATAAAATTTTATTCAAATCGGAAGCAAAATAAAAAAGTTATAAGGGTATCTTCATTTTAAGTGAGTCACACTGTATATTTAAGGAAATGTATAGATTTCGACAAAATATTACATTAGTAAATACGTCCAGTGTTGTAAAATAAAGATTGTCTTGTGACTGTGATTTATTAGCAGACCACGGTAAACAGCTTTGATAAAAATATTCAAGGTACATAATTGATTTTTTTTTATTAATCATCGCGTTTCGCTAGCGAGTATCTCGTAAACTATAACGCATAGGAGGAAAATGAATATAGACATTCTTGTGGAAAATTTAATTACTTTTAATTTTGTATAGATTACTTTTTCCCATACGACGCATCGTTTCCGAGGTACCTATAAGCGAAGAATCGAAAAAAGGAACCTTTCCACCCCCCCACCCCCCTGAAGCGACGGGGCTAGGGGCGGGGACTTTTGGTATTTTTTACCTCCTAACTACCCCCCTATATCCCCGAAGAGAAAAATTCTAAAAGTTCTCTACAATCCCCTTTTGGGAATTCATTGATTGGACTGAAATGTATAATGCAATGATTATGCTATAGCCGTGGATAAATATATAAATACCTTATGTTATAGTTTAAATGTACTTTATCAAAAGTATTAATCTGCCATTTTATGGTGTGTAAGCTTAAAAATTGAATGAACCAAATCCAAAGTTCGAATCTGCCAATTTATAGTGTGCAAGCAAGCTTAAAATTTAAATGCACCTCTATCAAAGTACGAATCTATTTTGTAGTCTGCTATTTCAAAATTAGGAGTATTTCTCCAAAATGCCATAATATATTCCAATTATTCCATTCCCCTATTAATATTCACATATTATATACCCCAAGAATTGTAATTTTATGTTTACTATTTACAATGTTTTTAAATACTTATTTAGATGTTGTAGTCCTTGAGAGTTTTCTGATTACTTGGTATCCTGTTTATGAAACAAACACAAAGCTTATTGTAGTAGTTATTCAGATAGATGAAAACAAACGAGACATAATCATTGTTGTTTGATTGCTGACGTTATTAAAAATCAATAAGTCGCGAATTTGAGAAGACACAAATAGCTTTATTTTACTTCTTGATGCAATTGTCAGGAAGGGAGCGAAAGGTTAAAGAAGAGTAAATATCTCTTTCAGTTTTGGTCATTTTGCTCAACATGCACACTGTTTAATTCAAAGAAACTGTTATTCGATTATGCATTAACATTTCTCCAGCTTGAACTTAAGTTCACAGGGTCCAAACAACGTGTATAAATATTATCAGAAGGCTTTGTACTCTGCAAGCCAAAATTTTTGAAAGAAATTACAAACGTGCTGAATAGTCACGATTTCAACTATGAAAAAAACATCATTATTAATTGCTTCGAAGACACTTTCTTCCATACTGATTTTTATTTGTTGAAATCAATTCATTAAAATGATCTTGAGAGAAGGTTTTTGTTATCTTTTGTGTTTTCCGATTTTTGAACTTCCTATTACAGCCCCCGCTGCCATAATAACTTCTTCTTTGTGTATCGTATTTCTACTTCAGATACGTTTTCATCTTTTCTTGGTGCAAGAAAGTTATCAGATATGGTAAAATTCAGTTTTAAAAATGGGACCTACGCTATTTTCCTTGCGATTCCGGGATCCAGACTAGGTTCATTGTGTTGGTCTTTCATAGGATTACAAGTATATTACAACTCAAGATAAAATTGCCAGACATGATCTAAAAAGTGTACAATTTTATAAGGGCGTCAACTCACAACCGTTTCTCTCTAGCTGCATATAAAATTTGATAGAAGCGTCTAACAGTCAGCAGCGACTGATGGTGAGGTGCTGTTAAACGTGCCATACAATGAAGAAAGACCAACTAGAACAATAGTTGTATCATAGAAATTTGAAGGTGGTCGGTAGCTCAGTGGTCAAAGTAGGCAATCAAAAACCCTGAATGGGTCATCAACTCTAGAAGACAATATTCACATAAAGTGATAAAATCTATGACAAGATTAATGGTTCGTTTTTCTTTGAAGACAATTTAGACCATTTCAATTTTTGGATTTCTTAAGAAATGAATTTTTGGAAGCAATGCTTTAACGACCTTCTTCTTTAAAAGTTCAATGGGTATTTTGTGCATAACGCTGAAATAGTAAGAGATTGGTTACTTTTTAATAATGAAAAGCAGTGGATAGGCAATATTTTTCTAACTGGATGGCCGCCTGAATTACCGCATTTAACACCCCTCGACTTTTTCCTTTGGGGAACAATAAAGAAAAAAGTGTACAAATCAAGACCACTGATGATTGAACTCCGTGCTAGGATAAGAAACGCAATCGCAGAAATTACCTCTGTTCAATTAAGAAGAGCGTCAAATAATATTCGAAAAAGGTATGAGACGTGCGATCGAATTTACGGCGGCTTTGTGGAAGTTTAAAAAATGTGAGTAGTTTTTCTTCTTATAACGTAATATTTTTATATTAATTTTTGTTAGAACAATAAACTGTTCTCAATTGTTGTTTTTGCTTCCTTAATTACTTCACGATTACTGTACGCTAATGTTATCGGTCCCTTTATATTTTCATTGATTAGTGATAATAAAATTAATTTTATCAATTGTGTTTTATGTTTAATCTACTTATGGCTTACTTTGTAATAATTAATAATAATATTTCGTATTTTATCATGAAATTTGTTAGCTACATACTCATTTAAAACAAGAGTCATCTTTCTTCTACGGATTCGACAGCGGCTTCCTCTGGACCGATTTTGATGTTTTTTTTAATATTAAAACTGTCCACAGTATGTCGACACTCATTTTTATATTTTTTAATTGTTATTTTTATACGTAAAATCGAAATACAAATTCAAATGTGCGCTATAACGCGCTCTGTACTTATGGCCCCTACATCAAACTCTCCGTGTTCGTTAGGAACTAAACGTAGGCATCGTATGTGTGTCTGTGGTGTGCCATATTTAAAAAACCTATTTCATGGATAAAAATAATATTGGACAGGTAGTTCACACTATTTTCAAAAAACAGAATGACAATTTTTAGTGAAAAGTATACAGGCTGGATACCCTAAAAAATAAAATGACAGGAAATTAATAATTGGATTGTGATTGACAAGGAGGAAAATCTGATACAATTTTGGTGGAAAAAAATGTACAACGTGGTCACTGAAAGGAATAAAATAATTAATGAATAGTAGGTGTCAGAGGGGAGATTTTTGCAAATAATTTTACAATTTTTTTGTATCTCTTGCTTATCGAAGAGAATTATTAAATTGTGAAAAATTCACGATCGATTTGTTGGTTCTATATATAAGAAACTATTTGAGAAAAATAATATATGGCAGGCAATTGAGGCTCATTGCCATGGAAAAAAATTGGTATATTTTATCGAAAAATAGTTTGAATACTTACCAAAAAAGAATAATTACGGAAAACAGTATTATTTGACATGCAGTTAACAAAATTGTTGAGGAAGAAACCTATTATAGTTGTAGTAGAAAAGATGTACAGGGTGGTCAGTAAAAAAACAAAATAATTAACTATGCTAAATCTATCAACATTTGATCGAGAATGAATATTTATAAATATAAGTAAGTTATGTTACTCCCTTGCTTTCATAAACTTCTCTAGGAAAAGGTTACACCATTACGTTTAAACAGGGTTGCGGATTTCTTGCAAGTGTGAGTGCTGGTACTAAGTTGTACCTCTAAAGAGAATTGTTGAGACACATTCTGTACCCTTTAAATCCCGCTTAAAACAAAAAAGAACAACTAAACCACTAATCTAATTTTTTTATTAATTTTTTAATGGATGCACCAGGCGATTTCAGGGAGAAATACAAAAATTGAACCTTCAACAATTGGATAACCACATATAATCCACTGCATTTAGTGAAAAATGAGCCGCATCTTCAGACCAATTCATACAAAAGCAAATGTTGGTTTTCCAGGTAGGTTCTGGTGTCCTTAATAAGGTCTCAAAAGTCCCCGAAGTGGGAGTGTAAGGATAAAATTTGGCAACGCTGTAAAGGGCTAAAATCGTGCTCGGAAACGCATTTTTCGAGATATCTCGGTTTTCATTGCCTCTACGACAAAAAAAACCGCTGCCCAAGGAATCACTACTTCCACATCCAGATTCTCTATCCAAGTCACTCACAACGAAAATACTTTGTATGTGAAAATAATTGTTTATGGAACTTTAATAATATAATATGTGAAATCCTCTACCCCAAAAACCCATAAAACGATACCCCACATCGGTAGTGGGGTGGGGGGTGGTGATAGGGGGGCGATAGTGAGAGGTGGATGAAGTAAAAAAATATTTTGAGGTTTCTGGTTCCTGTACATACACTAAATCACAATTTTTTTTCATCCCCTTTAATAAGAGGGTGGGGTGGTAATGGGGGTGGCTAATGCCAAAAATTTTTTTGAGACCTTAGCTTCTCTTGTATATACTAAATACCAATTTTATGGACTCTTACTTGCTTGATTGACCTATTTACCCCAAATTTACCCCAATTTACCCCCCAACCCTTCGACGGAACAAGATGAAAATATAATCTAGTTCTAGATCTCGTTAAAGTACATATGTGTACCAAATTTCAAGTCAATATCTTAAACGGTTCCAAAGTAAACGTGCGCACAAAAAAAAGTTACAGACAGACCGACAGACCGACAGACCGACAGACAGACAGACCGACAGACAAACAGAAATTTTTTTTTCGCTCAAACTTAAAATCTCGACGTTTCATGACATTTTAAGCCTATTTGGACAATAAAAATTTTTAAAATTTTTTTGTCGTTACTATACTTCCACTGGACGTGGAAGTAATACATTAGGCCAAAGAGAAAGCTATGGAAATTCTCTATAAAAAAGATAGAGGGTCTTTTTTTCGTATACGCAATAGTTTTCTTGAAAAATTCCAGTAAGTCATACCTAAAATCAAAAAATTTATTTGTGGCAGTTTTTATTGCACGGAGAGTTAAAACATAAAAAAAAATCACGGTTGGCTGTATCCCTGAACCAGCCGTAAGTTTTACGTGGATACGTCTATGCATAAGAGGAAATTCGGGCATTTGGAAGAACAATACAAATTAATGTCATTCTCATAATCCCTTCCCAATTGTGCCAAAAATTATGTCGATTGCAACAGGGGTTACTGGTGATGGAAAAATAACATGTCATGATGCTCATAGGATTGGAACTGCTGCAATGGAGAAAAAAATTGGCAACAATTTCTGTGATATTAAATTCTCACGTGCTCACTATTAACTGTCAATAGCAATGTTAAGTCCATGATACCACAATGCATTGATCCATTATTGTTGTTTTAAAGGATTACTGTCATGAAGAGAACAAATGAAGAGCTTCGCACCTACTTGGAGTATGAATTAGCTCCGTATCCGGTGTCACTCTTTGAGGAAGTTGGTATGCGCAAAACGAACAAGTCAGCTTTCTATGACAATTTCCAGCCATCTGAATCTGAACCAGATCTCCAAAATGCCACTTATATCGTTGATGGGGGATTTTTCTCGCACCGAGTTATAAGGCATCAACATGAAACCTACGGTGCTATTTGCCAAGCATATGTTAGTCAGTGTGAAGGTTATGGAGCAGCTTCGCCGGTCCTCAAAAGCTTCATTTGCTGACATTTACTTTGATGAGCAGATGGTTGCAACTGTGAGCCAAGAGAAGCTACTTTCCAATAATAAAAATAAAACCAGATTGATGTCGATGTTGACAGAAAAGTTTGAGGCAAATAATTATATTATGCTGAAGATGATGCTGATATTTTGATAGTAGAAACAGCGCTTGAGGAATCATGTAAAAATACTACGGTTGTGGTTGGGGAAGATGTGGATCTTCTTATAATTTTAACTGCTCGTACACCTATTAATAAAGAAATTTTTCTCCTCAAACCAGGCAGAGGGAAAGTCCAACGAAAAATGTATTCTTCACGAAGCTTTGATCACCATAAAGATATTCGAGATCACATATTGTTTCTGCACGCATTCTCTGGGTGTGACACTACATCTGCTCTGTTTAATAAAGGCAAGACTGCAGTTTTGAAAGTGATGAAAAAATGGCAGAACTTGAAACTGGAGCTGAAGTTTTCAGCAAGACTGGTACTTCTCCTGACATAGTTACTTCGAATGGGATAAAATTCCTCGCAATCTGTAACGCTCCAGTTAAAGAAGTTTCCATCGATAACTATCGGTATTCTTGCTTTATTAAAGCTGTGAGCAAAAGGAAACCAGTGAAATTAAATTCATTACCACCCACTCATGATGCAACTCAACAGCATCTATTTCGTGTTTATTTTCAAGTTCAGAAATGGTTGGGTAATGTATTGAATCCTAAAGAGTGGGGATGGATGTTGAAAGATACCATATTGTGGCCAAAAACAACATCCCAACTTCCTGCGCCTGATTGCCTTCTGAAGATGATTTTCTGCAACTGTACGAAAGGTTGTGGACTATTGTGTGGCTGTCAGAGGTTAGGACTTAATTACTCACCAGTTTGCGGCAACTGCCATGGAAAATCTTGCTTGATTGCTGAACCGATTGAAAACTCGTCAGAAATAGAAGCCGTCACTGAAGCAGAGACTGAAAGTTCTCAGATTGACTCGGATTTCCTCGAACGAATCGATAAATTTATAGAAGGAGAAAACGGACAAGAAGGAAATTATTAATTTGACAACATTTTAATAAGTATGACAGTCGTGGATTAGGCCTACCGGAGAAACCACATAAAAAAACGCGCCTAGTACTCAACCTCAAGGGTGGTGTGGAATAGAGTACTTAAATTATCCATAATATCCCATAAGTTCAAATTCAATGCAAGATTTTTAAGAAAACTATTGCGTATACGAAAAAAAGGCCCTCTATCTTTTTTATAGAGAATTTCCATAGCTTTCTTTTTGACCTCTTGTATCTTTGTCGTAGGGGCAATGAAATTGTACCCTTTTTTTATTATATCGAGTTTTTTTAGACATGACGCATTTTTTTAGCATGGTGATTTTTTTACATGTTGTTCTTTAGACGTCAACAAATATAAAAATACAAAAATTAAACTGCTAAAAAAATGCGCTCATGTCTAAAAAAAACTCGATATAGTAAAACAGAGGTACAATTTTCCAAAAAAAACCATTTCGACCTCAGTTTGTCGATTTTTCTTGTGAAGAAGACGTAGTCATTTTTACTTTTAATTTATTGTAGCGTTAAGTTAGTGTCCTGTATTTTATTAAAATAATGAGAAATATAAAAAATATATAGTTACATTTTTTGTCATATTGGGGTCAATTTTCTTAGCTTATCGATACCCCTCCCTTAAAAGATTTATTTAAATGTTAACATTTTATGTATATAGAAATTAACAAGCTAAAAACGTACTCTTCACCAATTTACTGGAACTTTTTATATAATTGTTACACATTCTATAGGATACTCTTCGCAGTTTTCTTGTAAATAAGTTTTTGGACATCCTAAATTTTGTGATCAACTTTGCTGTGAAAAAAATTATATGAAAAAAAATTGAAAAAAAAATATCCAACCTGCCTGGGATACGAACACACGATCTTTGCAAAACTTTAGCCATTGGACCATCACACATTACTACAAAAAATTAATGTCTGTAATATATATCTTTCGAGAATCATATTTCAACGCATTAGATATATTATTTTAAAATATATATTAGTAAGATGTATAAACAAAAAATATATATATATTATAGAGATAAGATGTAAGATTTCTATTTAAGTACAAGCAATAAAAATTAAGAAAATATATATTTTTTAAATTAAATGATTAATAACTTTCTTTCTCTAGCTAACACTAACTTACTTTCTAAATTTCAATAGAATCGAACTTCTTTTCTTAAGTTATCGTGCTTACACGACACGTGATGGACGGACAGACGAACGGGTTTTAGAAATGTGCCGATCAAATGCAATATACTCTTCGTTTTTGCGAAGAGTCTAATAATAATTTTTGTTATTATATATCTAAGCAATATAATTTCCTATACCTATGTAGGTGAATACGCATATACTATCACCCCACTTCGTTTTAACATCCACTTCTGGAACACCCTGTATATAGATAAATATACATATAAAACTTTTGACAATGTCATGAGTTGAACAAATTTCGATTTATTTGACATCATCCTTAGTCCAGCCACGAAATGTCTTAAAAATTCTGCTTTAGAAATTCCAAATTTATTTTCCAAACTCTACGTATGCGGGGCATTTGGATAATTTTGTTCGACGTTAATGCAAAATATTTACCCAGAAATAACAAAATCCTTTTAAGCATGCGGGTATAATAGTTTTAAAAATGTCAGTGTGATATTTATTAGTACGTCACTAATGAGAATCGCCGCACCCAGTAATTCTCTTGTTGATCACGATAGTAATATAGTGATGGTCAAACTAGGTAACTTTTTTCATTTATTAGTTCACACTTAGCCCCGGCACAGCCTTCAGAATTCAATTAATTAGAAATAAAAACGGCCTACATTTTTATATGTGCAAATATTGTGAATGAAAATACGCCTATGTAATCTAATATCTATAAAACTAATTGTTCTTTTTATTGGAAGCCGAAGTGTAAAAATAGATGTGTAAGAGATTAGCATTAATTATGCATTCACGTTAAAACCCGCATAATGTAATATAAATAAACATATGAATACTATTTGAGATGCAAATACAAAATACGAGTTTAAAACAAATTTCCAATAAATGAACTTGTATAAGATAATAATTCCGCGATGGTGTGACAAAGTACACCTTGACTTTTGAAAGTATCACCACATTGAACGGATTTATTCTATATCCACAATTTTGTGATGAAGAGACTCCATTCGTTGCAAATGTTGATTCGTCAGACAATAAAATAAGTTTATAGAAACCGCGATTATTCATAAATTCTTCTTCTTATCCATAACGTCTTGAAATACGTCCATATACAGTATGACCCATTGTAAATCTTGATTTCGATCAACAACAACAATGATATTTTATTTAAAGTTTAAATAGGTACAATATATGTGCCTCACCGGATCCTAGCCCGGAGCCAGCCAGACAACCACGGCGAACATCTCCTAGGTGGGTGTGAGGCTGGGCGGGGTAGGTCCGATTCGGCTTGGAAATAAATTCGAGGGGGGGCTGGAAGCTCCTGTCTGCCTGTCTCTAAAAACTAAATTAAAATTTTTTGATGTATCCACATGGACCTAAAAGCAACTTAAAAATAAACACAACACTGAGAATACTAAAATCGTAGGCGCGCGCACTTCGTAATTTTGATTGTTGATACGGGGAACACAACTAAAAGAAAAAACCCGTTCGAACAAATGACGACCTTGTGGTCTGATCGCCGACAAGGAAGGTAGGGTGGAAAAAAATTGTGGTTTAAAAAATTAGGATTTAGGTAAGTTTTTGGCCTAGAAGGGATTTAGAGAGACAAAAAAGGAACAAAAATGAAGGTAGAACACTAAAAACTGTACGGGGAGGTTCATTTATCAAGGAAAATGTGTTTTTCTTGTGAACTACCAAAGAAAGTTATATTATGCAGAAAGTGATATATTTCCACTTAATGCCATTCAAAATTAGGGTGGAAAATTAAAAAAAATATGCATGACGGTGGGCGTTGCGACGCGTCAAATATTTCTCTTCCAGCAACGTACCAGTTTTATTGCATTTTTTTTACAAATATGCTTAGAATACCATGAAATGTCGAGGATTTATGATTAAACAAAAAAAATATTATGTCTATCGTTCTGCTTGTCTGTCTTTTTGTGCTCATGATTACTCTGGAACCGTTTACGATATTCACTTGAAATTTGGTACACCTAAGTATGTATTATAATGAGATCTGGAACTAGATTATGTTTTTGTCTAATTCCGTTGAGGGATTGGGGAGGTAGAGGAGGGTATATAGGCAATACAAGCAAGTAAGAGTCTATAAAATTGGGATTTAAAGTATGTACGAGAAGTTAAGTTCTTATTTTTTTTCCATCAGCTACCTCTACTATCACACACATTGCCACCTCCATCCCATTATTAAAGGGGATAAAAAAATAAAATTTTGAATTATTGTTTGTATACGAACCAAAGGCATCCATTTTTTTTTACCCCAGCCACTTCCCATTACCTAATGTAAGACATATCTACACCCAAACTAGAACATAAAAACCACAAAAAACTATGAATATATCAATACCTAAACATATTAAGAAAAGTACTGATAAATAAAAAAATGCTTAATTATTTTAACAATAGCTCAACACGAACCTTGTTTCCTCAATTCATTTAATCTATTCGACATTTTTTTTTACTTTATATCTTCTGCATTATTGGACTTTGTTTCGTAAACTCTATATCTGAGAGTATCCCCAAGAGAAAATCCATATTTGATAAGTCGGGGAACCTAGGAGAAAATTCTAATGGACCATAAGTTCCTATCTATATTTGTTCATATTCAGTATTAAAATAATTTTAAACAATGATAGTATTCTGGCAAAGAGCTCAATCCATCTAAAGCCACAAATATCCTCTAATCTGAAGTGGTACGTTCTCAAGTAAAATAGGAAGCTCATTTCGCAGATATTCTACGTTCCTTTGTCTTACTAAGACACCTTCATACAAATATGAAACTATTAAACGACGTTCTACTATGTCACACCATGCATTTACTCCAAAATGGCACTGTATTTGAATTGTTCTTATATGATTGGGATTTTTGTCCTATAGTAACTAGTTTTTCTGTATTGGTAACCCATCACTGATAAAGAAACTCATCTGTCCATAAAATGTGGATACATATGTGTCGTCTTACAATATCTCCAAGAGATAAATCTTGCAATCTTATAAGCAGTCGTAAAATTCTGTATCACACTGTATTTTAAATTAACTCTGTTGAAGCCTCTCTGATGGTTGTTTTGAAAGTAATTTAAAATAATAGGCACATTTTCATCTGTAGCCACAGTTCTGTGTTCTTTGTCTCACCTTTTCAATTAAAAATGCTTTGTCATTTTGACGTAGGTTATTTACTAATGGAAAATATTTTATGTTCTGGATGGTTTCGTTCTGGATATCTAAGTGTATATAACCTTTCTACAGCAATAGCATTTTTCTAAGCTTCTCCATAAACAAGCAACATGTCCACCGTTTTACTATGTGTAAATATTTTATAACTATTTTCTTTACTTGATCTCAACTTTTGCTAAATACACTTTTACACTTATAGTTATTTATTAGGCTAGTGAATTATGTTACATATAAGTTACACAAGAAAAGTTTAGCCCTCGAGCCCGAAGGACGAGTGGGCTAATTTTCTTAAGTGAATTAAATGTAATAACTCACGTGTCTAATACAACATTTTATCCAACACTTTCATATAATAGTATATTGTGTATCTAGGTGTGAAAGCGATAGATTTCCGGACGACGATGCAATTGTTGCCCGAGGCGCTAGCCGAGGCCAACAAGCATCGAAGTCTGGGAATATGCTTTCACACCGAAGTACACATACTATTTTTTCTGAAATCACAATAAATACTATTTTAAACGTATAAAAATCAAAAATATAAACATTTAAAAAAAAAAATCTGAAATCACAATCAATACTATTTTAGACGTATAAAAATCAAAAATATTAACATATTAAAATATATATAAAAAACCGTACGGGAATGTTACTTCCCGGCCTAGGCCGGGAAGTAACATTCCCGTACGTCTTTGTTGATCGTTACTTGGCAACGGATCTTTTCCGGTCTGTTTTCTGATAGTTTCCTAGCAACGGACTAAAATACTGGAATTGTGCATTTTTCGCTCTAAAATCGCGCCGAAAATGTAGACATTCCCGATCGATTTCAGAAAAATGCTTTTTCAGTGACAAACGATAAAATTATTAAAATGTCATGTCATCGACTTTTTGTCAGTTGTCAATGTCAAAGTCAATGTCAAAGTCAACAGTGTTTCTCTAAAAATATAAAATACAAGTAGCTTATTGCTAAGTAGATTCTGAAAGGATGTGCCGAGAAAGCTGTGATTGTTATACATTTTGTTTGTAACCAGGGGTTTGTTTAATAAATATTGTGTAATTAGCATCAAAATGGAAAATTGTGAAAGATCTTAGTGACTAAACCACTTTACCTCACTAGTGATCTAAAGTATACTTTAGCTCACTACTTTATCTCACTAGTGACTTCTGGGCCACTTTATACCTTCAAAATCTCATGAATAAAGATCACTTTATATGAAAGTGTTGGATCAAAACCTTTAAAACGACAACTTTTAATGTAATTGACAATAATTATAAGTCATTAACAAATGACAAGAGTTATTTTGTTCAAAAGCTACTTTATTTTTTTTTATTTTTTTTATTTTTCTGTTATTTTAATCGTCTTATTTATATTAATGTCCTGGCGGAGTTTAGCCGTAGGCTATTCTACCACTCAACCAGGACGGACACACACACACACACACACACACATAGACAATATCACAACACCCATTCCCTGCGACATTGCCATCTGTCGCAGCTGAGACTCGAACTCAGGAGAGGAGAGCGACTAGATTGTGTCGTCTCTCACACAACAGCAATCTAGTTCACTGCTACCATCTCGGCAACACATGAAAAACGCCACTACACATCCATACCCCAGCCAGGATTCGAACCTGGGACCCTGTGGTCGCAAGCTTAACACCTTAAGCACTGCGCCACCGAACCGGTAGAACACTGTTTAGTTTAGCTACTTATAAGAAAGCAACGCCTACCAATAAAAATATTTCGAAAAGTAGTATGTATAATACATTGTATAACCCTGTAATTTAGGACGAAACGTCACATTTCATTTACAGTAATCAAGGTTTACTGAGATTTTTGTTGGGAGCCAAAGTTCAAGATATCGTATTAGGGATTAAAAAATGTAAAAACAACCCTATATTTAGCATTTTCTTAAATAATATATAAATAGTATATTATTGAAAAGTTGAACTACCTACCTACCTACCAAATCATGGAATTAAATATATATATAGTAGGGTGGCCCATCTCTATAGGGGGTGAATTTTTTTTGCGTATTTTTTAAGTCTCACCCCACGAAAATATACTATTATAGTAGGAATAATTTATGTCAAAGTTTCAGATAATTCGGTGAACGGTAACCCGTGCCGCATTCAGGTAGAAATTTGTAGATAAGATTCTATTACGGTAATACACTTAAATTTTACTTAAAATACAAATATCTACCTCTTTTCTCATAATGTTTTATTGGTGTAATTATTTCCTAGAAATTATTTGTTTTGGAAGTTTGGAAATATAATGGACCTACGGTAGGTTTTTATGTCAGTTTGCAATTGTGTTTTACAGTGGTGACATTATAAGTTCTAGCATACGTTCCTTTTTGAAAAAACATTTAACGATAGCTGATGTTAGATCCTTACGAAAGGATACTTTCATTTACTTAGTTGGACACTATTCGTCACAAATCATTGGCAATAAATTGCCGTCTAATAGACAAGTATTACAAGTGCTCTTTTATAACATTCGTGAAGTGAAGCTAAGTGTACATGAAAGTGCTAAATTAACAATAAAAGAGGTGTCAGTTTTTTGGGATAAAGCTCGCATTCCGATACGTCAGGATTTTCATTGTGTTAAACAACTAGATAAACTTTATGCAGAGTGGAGGAACTTACAAAAATCGGCTAAAAGGGCCAGTGCGGGAGTAAAGAAAAAAATTTCGTTGAAAAATTGGACGATCTCTTTGACATTTCTCATGCAAATGCATTGGAGTTGATGAAAATAGATGAAGATAAGCAGTTTTTAATCAACCAAAGAAAAAAGGGACGTCCTGGATTTATGCATGGTATTGATTACCAACTTGCTTCTCAAGAAAAATCAGCTGAGGAGAAATTACAGAAATTATTCGAACGAATGCAACGAAGTCAACAAGAAAAAGCTAGATTAGAGGAAACAGTCACCTGTCCATCATCAAGTAGTAATTCAGCCGACTCCAACGAAAATGAAGATGAAATAATCGAAGCCCAAGAAGAGTTGTTACAAGACCAGCCTGGCCCGTCACAGCCAAAAAAGAGGAGATTGTATGGAACATGTAACATCATCACACCAAAAATAGCCGCTGCATTTGATGCTTGCAAAATAAGCGACAGGTATGGAGTCCATATTTTGACGGCAGTAGCAGAAGCACTAGGACATGACACCACATCTTTGTCCATCAGCAGAACCACACTTCAGCGCTCTAGACAACGCATCCGCGAAGAAAGAGCTGAAATATTAAAAACTGCCTTCGGTAATTCTGAATTGCCGGCCCCAGTCATCCATTGGGATGGAAAACTTTTACCTTCTCTCACTGGAATGGGAAATATCGATAGACTTGCTGTCTTAGTTACTAGTGGAGATATTGAACAACTACTTGGAGTACCAGCTTTGCCCAATTCAACTGGAAGAGAACAGACTAAAGCAGTTTATGATGTGTTTTGTGAATGGAATTTGGACGAAAAGGTAATAGCTTTGTGTTGTGATACAAAAGCATCAAATATGGGTTATATAAATGGGGCAGCCACACTATTGCAACAAAAATTAGAAAGAGATATTCTATATTTTCCTTGTAGACATCATATTTTTGAAGTGGTTTTGAGAAGTGTGTTTGACACAAAAATGCCTTCCTCATCTGGTCCAAATGTGCCACTATTTAAACGTTTTATGGAATTTTAGCCTAAAATAGATCAAAATAAACTAAAAACTGGATTTCAGGTATCAAAAATTAAACACATTTTACAACCAGTTAAAGCCGAAATTGTAAAGTTTCTAAATGCAGCTTTAACTTTGCAACAGCCTCGTGATGATTATAAAGAATTTTTAATGCTTTCTAAACTTTTTGTTGAAGAAGAGCCCACTCACACGACATTCTATCAACCAGGGGCATTTCATCATGCACGTTGGATGGCCAAAGTCATTTACTGTCTAAAAATATTTTTTTTCCAAGATCAGTTCCAACTAACTAAAAAAGAAAAAATAGGTATTGAAGATATATGTCTCTTTATTGTAAAGGTTTATGTAAAGGCCTGGTTTACAGCGTCATTTGCTGGTAAAGCACCGCTTCATGACTTAGACTTTTGTAAAGAACTCATTAATTATCAAAATATTGACAAAGAAATATCTCAAGCCGCAAGTAGGAAAATAGTGAACCATTTGTGGTACCTTAATTCAGTAAATGTTGGCTTATCTTTCTTTGATGACGATATTTCAGTTACCACTAAAAGAGAAACGGTTAAAGCTTTGAATAGGAAAGCACCAAATCAAGAGGGTATTAAACGACTTATGATTAGTAACATTACTGACGTTGAAAACAAGGAAATTCAGGACTTCATATGCGAGAACACTGAACAGTTTTTTCAAAAATTAGGTTTGTCTATGGAATTTTTGGAAAATGATCCAACAACATGGAGGGAAAATTAAAGTTATACCCGATGTTTCAATATTGTAAACAAAATTAAAGTTGTAAATGATGCCGCTGAGAGAGGAATCAAACTTATTACTGACTATAATGACATTTTAACAAAAAATGAAGACCAAAAACAGTTTTTACTCCAAGTTGTAAATGATTATAAATCACAGTTTCCAAATGTAAAAAAAGAAACCCTGTCGCATGCTTTGGCCTAGTGCAAAAAATATTGTTTTTATTACTATATATCTTGTAGATTTAGGATAGTATTTGGTACTATGTATGAAAAAAACGTTTCATAATAAAATACACAAAGATAAAACGAGAGTTTTATTTCAAAAACTTCTAGTCTAGTTTTCTTAGACTACGAATTTACAGTAGTATGACACATGTCATAGTCACAACAGATAATGTCTTTGATATTTGTATGACTTGATTAGTCATTCTAAAGATAAAAGTTGCTGATTAAAAAAAAAAAACAATGCATCAACCAAAGAATGTAAATAATTCCATTTACTTTTATTATTGCATAATAATGCATTCTGCGGCACCCCTTGCCTTCAATTTGCCTCAATAATATTTTGAGGGGACTGTTTTTTCTTCAAATGGAACCATTTGCAGGGGTGAGAAATAAAAAATTTCGATTTCGAAAAAGATGGGCCACCCTAAATATAGCCTCCTAAAAAGCCTAAAAAGTAGCAAAAAATCTAGGTACCTGTCTGTTCGAAAAAATTAAAAATTATTTTTTTAAATTTAAATGTACAGAAATGGTAAGTAACACATGTAAAAAAAATATTTAATTTGTTATAATGTCTATAAGAATTTAAATAAAATCAAGCAAATTTAAACATAGTAAGTTATTTATTATACAAACAACAAAATTTCCCCACTGGCCCATGCGATCACCTCAACGACTGCCTCGAATGCAAGTGTTGTTGATAAATTGTGGGAAATCCATTAATAAGTTTTTTTTTGTCGGTAGATAATACCAGGTAGGTAACTCCCTACTTTCTGCGACCACCACGCGTAACTTTCCTCACATTTAATGTTTGCTAATTTATGTATTATCTTGTAATCGGCAATATCGAGTAATCGGAATCAGTGAAATCGGTTTCTGTGAAATTTTAGGTAGGCAATCTTGTTATATCAATAACAATAATAATTCTCAAAAAACCAAATATTATTGACTATGTTGCAATATGACACCGCGAAAACGAAATGTATGAAGTGATAATTAGTATATTATATTACTAGGAGTAGAACGCACTCTTTTTTCGTGTTGAGCCCAGGATTTACGGCTGAGGCGAAGCCGAAGCCGCAAACTGGGCGAAACACAAAAAAAGGCGTTCTACTCCGTGTAATATATACTATTTTTTCTTCAAGCGTATTAAAATGCAAAAATTCATTTATTTATCATAAATGTACAAATATTCAAACTACAGTCTTACATGTTGACACAATATGACAAGTGGCTAGTGGATAGCGCGCCACCGGTGGCTTTCGGTATTAACATTATGTTACTAGTAAAACAATACCCACTGCGGTGGCGCTTTCGGTACTAACATTTTGTTACTAGTAAAACAATGTCCTACTTCTACTTCTGTTTTTAGTGACATAATTTAAACATTTTAATACGCTTGAAGAAAAAATATATTTTCAAAATAAATATTTAGCACGGAAAAATGGATTCCAATAAAATAATAAATAAATATAATAATAATAAAAATTAAATTAGGAAGTCAAAGAAAATTTGGGGGTTTGTAGGTTTCATCCTCAATATTACGAAACCCATGAGTCCCTAAACCAAAAGAAGAATGATTTATAGGAATGAAAAATGCGTTTTTAAAAAATATCTCGGAAAATATTTTACGCTTAAATACCTGAGTAATAAATGAGTTCATTCAATTCTGTGTTTTACTGACCTCTTTTTTTAGCTAGTTGAGAATTCGATGAGTATGTACAATGTACAGGGTTATTCATTATATATAGGCCACCCTGTATTATCGTTATTATTGGAGATAGAATAAAAAGTTTCGGACGAAAGATGTAGGGCTGTAACTGAACCCCTTTAATAAATTAATGGAAGCACAGAAGAAGCAGAAGAAGCAATAATATATTTTTTATGTATTGTTGAATTTTTTAATTATTCTTTTTTTCGAGTTATTGAACATGGAAAATCGTATTTAAGCTATTTATTATACGAACAGAAATTACAATTATTAAAGTAGTCTAAGAAAATGACAAGCATTCTGTTATTATATGAAACGCTGACAGATTTAATAACAGAATACTTGTCATTTTCATAGATTACTTTAATAATTGTAATTTCCGTTCATATAATAAATAACTTAGATGCGATTTTCAAAGTTCAATAACTCGAAAACGGTTAAAGATAAGGACTATCATATGTCATATTTTTGAAATCAGAAAAAAAAAAGAATAATTCAAGAATTTTACAATACACTATATTACGAGGAGTAGAACGCACTCTTTTTTTGTGTTGAGCCCAGGATTTGCGGCTGAGGCGAAGCCGAAGCCGCAAACTGGGCGAAACACAAAAAAAGGCATTCTACTCCGTGTAATATATATTATTTTTTCTTCAAGCGTATTAAAATGCAAAAAATCATTTATTTATCATAAATGTACAAATATTCAAACTACAGTCTTACATGTTGACACAATATGACAAGTGGCTAGTGGATAGCGCGCCACCGGTGGCTTTCGGTATTAACATTATGTTACTAGTAAAACAATACCCACTACGGCGGCGCTTTCGGAACTAACATTATGTTACTAGTAAAACAATGTCCACTACGGTGGCGTTCGGTACTAACATTTTGTTACTAGTAAAACAATGTCCTACTTCTACTTCTGTTTTTGGTGACATAATTTAAACATTTTAATACGCTTGAAGAAAAAATATATTATTGCTTCTTGTTCCACTCAATTTCTCTCTCCAATAATAACGACAATAAAGGGTGGCCTAAAGATAGTGAATAACCATGTATGCGTGTTCGTGTGGGATGGTGTGTGTGTGGGCGTGTCTATGTTTTATAGAATATTAATAATGTATAATATATTAGAAAAGCAGGACATATTTGTATGTGTGAAAGTGTATATACCATAATCATTTTAAAAATATTTATTGATCTAAAAAGTATTTTGATTAATTATAGTTAAAACATAAATAATTGTACTCTTCATCATCAGCGTCAGTAATCTCAGCATTACTGTTAACATCCATCCTCATTTTTATGTTGCTCTTCATCATCGCCTACATTACAATTACCTAAATCACTAGTTTCATTCATATTGAGTGCATGATCTCGCTAGATGGTTAAGGAGTTACGTTTTGGCAAATTTTACATACAGACGAACCATTTTTCACAGAAACACGTCTTAAAGTAGTACAATCTCTCGTGCAAGCGCATAATATTTTAACCATTTATTCTAATTCAGTCTGACTGTTCTGGAGATATTGCCACACTTGATAATACCCTCTATAAGAATGATACGCAGCAGCTGTAGGAAAACATTTCGAATTTTGTGGTTTTTTTCAAATGTATAACCTCCTTCCGGACAGCCTTGGCTCTGGATTTGGGTGTTGTCTACTATATGCGGTGTGTTCATGTTTTGTTTATTTGTGTGATTTTGCTTATTAGTGGGCTATCGTCAAATATGTGTTGATAAAACCTTTTAGAAACGATTTTAATATAATCCACTAGTGAAACAACGTCATTACAACGGGAGTACAAGTCTCTCAGAGAGATGTATCTACTCGAGTTGGAAATGAGGCAGAGAATTTATGTTCTAGTATTGAAAGTTTCTTTGTTATCGTGGACGACGCGCTGCACCACTCCGATGTTAGGGCCGACCTCACAACGGCCTTGTAGATACATTTTTTGTTGTTTTTGTTTAGTCAGCTGTGTCCTGGCATCAGTAAACTTTGCGTATTTTCTTGTTTATGTGCTTATTATAAGTCCGTCGAATGTCTAGATGTACTCCCAGATACTTTTGACCCCCCCCCCTCTCCGATCTAGAGAGAGAGATTGGAGTGGTGATTTTGTTTTTCGTGAAGTTAATCAAAATACATGGCCCCGACTTCTCCATCTAGATCCTTTCTTCCACCGATCATAGTATCAAACTATGTGCGCTTTCCATAGCATATTTGCCGCTTTGCTATGGACGTACATAGCCGTGTCATCGGCAGTCTGATAAAATAACAAGGAAAATCGTAGACTGTATTAAACGCTTTTTCAATACCTAAGAGAGCCCCGAGGTTGTATTGCACCTTGGCAATGTAGGGTTATGTTGAGTCCCTTCTTGATGCTCATCATCGATGTGAAGTCCCTACTGAGCAGAATTGGATTAACACTAGCAATGCTGGAAGGATCATGGTTTATGAAGGATATTGCTATTTAATATCATTTACTTTAGCAGAAATTCATTCCTGTTTATATTTGGTCTGCCTACCCGTGACCTTCTTTGATTCAGTATCATATATTATCTTGTTATCTAAGTCTTATCCTGAGAAATATTTTCGATCAGTAATAGGTACTTATATTTACATTACTGGAATGATATATTTGACTAAGATAATCATTTCAAACGCAGTTTTGCAATATATATTTATAAAAAATATATTTGTGGTTTGTTAAGATTATGAAAATAGCCGGAAGGCAAACCACATTAGGGAACGCGGGAAAATCTCAATATGAGGTAAAAGGACGATCAAGTCCATCCATTTCTACAGAGTTCAAAAATTATAACGGTAGTTATATTTTATTTAGATAAAGTTGATTTGTTCATCAAAATTTGTTTATAAAATTTCATAGACAAATATTTGTTTTAGTACACATGACATTCTCTAGAGATAAAGTGCAGTATTTCAAATAACGAACATAAAATATCTTTGTTAAATATCATTATATTTTTCTAGTTGCCACTGCAGTTTCTTAGTTATTGGTAAAACTGACGAAAAAAATGGGCGATTCCTAAAAAATTATTTGAAAAATATAAATTATTTTTACTATTTTGAAATGATTTTTAAATGTTCAGTGCATCTTACGAAATCTCCTTCTTGTTTGACAGATGGAACAACTACTGCATTCTTCATAAGAGAATTTATAAACCCCGGTTTTTTATTTTTGTGTTTTCCATTTTGTATTGTAGAGAATATTCTATATTTTTGACCAGGTTTAAATGCTATTTGAAGGTTATAACTTGATATTGCGCAAAACTCTTTCTGACCAGGGACCAAAATATGTTAGAGTGACAGAGTCCCCTAATTTTTCCTTACTTTTATAACAGATTTTATTAATTGCATTTTCTTGCCATTGTATTTTCTTACCTTGAGTAAAAAACTTTATTAGTTGCTATTTCTTTTATGACTCCTATTTCGTTATTCAGGTTTTCGTTTGACAAGGGTATAGTGAAAACTCTCTACATAATAAATATCCATCGTTTCGAATTTTTAAACATTAGTATCAGACTTGATATTAGAAAATCCTGAAATTTCTATTTACTAAATTTCAAGCTTTGCTAAAATTTTGCAATTATGGCAGTTATATTGGTTTCACCATTTAAAATATTTAACTTTTGATATCAGATTAGGCCTCAGATACCCCAAATATACTTAACTACTAATTTTAGCTTGATGAATTAGCTACAATGGAACTATCGCCGAACAATAATACTCTGTATTTTGTAAAGAAATATTATTATAAATCGTTGTTCGTTTAACACTAGCGCAATCTCCAAATTTGCGATGAAAAAAATCGTTTCCAATCGCTTAAGCCAATCCAATGTAGAAATTCGACATACATCAATTATTCAAAAAACTTACGTACACCTCCACCTTTTTAAAAAAATTTTAAAGTCTATAAAAAATAAAAAGATTTGCGATATTAGTTCAGGACTTATATTGTATAGGATATTAAGAGGAATAAATTATACAGTTTCACTGCTGTGTAACTAAGCGAACGTTAAATTAAGGCAGATTTAGCTTGGGAGTGGCCTTTTCCGATCAATTAATCAGAATGTTGTAACTAGTAGTGTCGAACAATCATCATTCAAACAATAATAATAGTTGGTGCAAATTTTGTGCTTAGGGTGCCCCTTCCCATAGTACTTGTATCCTCTCCTTTTCCTTCCCATGGGTGGAGCAACCAGAAGCGACAAAGACAGCAAAAATGTAGACCATACTCAATTATTAAATTAGTCTGAAAATTATTTCTTATTATCATTATTATTGTCATTATTATTATTATTCTTTTCACGATTAAAAATAGCTGCCCCGTAAACAGCAAGAAAAGAGTGATAATATTAATGAATTAGTTAACTTCGATTTTACTTCTGTACTGAGAATATCCTTATGCAAATACAAAATTTTGGTAATTGATCTTTGTACTTACGTGTTTTACAAACCTTAGATCTATGTCAAACGAAACATCAACGTTCATGCAAGTATGACTGGTGGACTGGTCTTAAGTGCTGATTAGTTAAAACTAATCTAAAAATTTGGATTATTAGTAATTTGAGCGTTGTGCTTACCAACCACCAATAATTTCGTTTTCACCTTATTTAAAACCATGCCACCATCAGAGATGTCTTATCTAGATCAGAGTTAATATTTAGAATGGTAGTGTTTATGCAAATAAAAAAAAATTGTAGTGTAAGTAAGGATCGCTCCCATACTAATGTGCCGAGTAAAACTGTATATATTTGTTAAAATCCGTTATTTTCCATATATACATAGAAAATAACAGAGGTTCTAAAGCACTACCCTGTAGCACACTCTTTGTAATATTAACTGTGTTAGAAATGTTATCGTTTAATATCACTTTTTGACGAAGTTTACTGAGATAATTACGGAAGAAATAAGTTGACAAGGCAGAAGGACCTCGGTCAATTGCCCTTTGAAATGTAAGGATTTCAATAAAGTTCTTGTATTATTATTATTAAGTTGACATAATACCATATAATTTTAATTTTGTACACTTCTCATTTCAATGTTGCAGATTCGCTTTCTTAGTCCTCTGTTGCTAATTATCTTTTACCTCAGGATGGTCAGTTTCGGAAAACTTTTCGCAGTATGGATATCAAACTTTGATAATACCTGTTAGCTTTGAGAGTACTAATAGAGTCCTTAATAGCAACATTTCGAGTTTTTTGCGAGTACTGTTATTGAAATATATATACACGTGTCTCAATTTCTTTGCAGAAATTAGTTATTAATTGTTAAATACACCAATTAATTCTTCAACAGACTTTTTTTTAGAAGAAATGTTAACTGTAAGGAAGTATACGAGAGATATCAACTTCCTTTCCCTTTTCGCTTAATATTTTCCATTAATAAAATAAGCTTTCGGTTAAATATATTCACCCCATATATTTATTGGTTCTTCTAATAACTAAATAATTCTTTGTACTAGTTAGTTCCATAGTAATTCGTTATATTTAGTTCAACATACACTCTTAATCAGCTAAAGAGGAAACTGAAAATATGTCTGTTCTTTTATCACATAGATTGGTTTTCAAACAATAATAATAGAACAACATTTTAAAAGGTTATTTCGATTCGAAATAACATTATATCTCTTATATCTATTATATCTCTTATATCTATTAACATTATAGTCCAATAATTATAAAAACTTCCATCACCAAAAATGTTATCTGAGATTTTCCTTCAGTAACTGTTAGTGGAGGGCTTATACATCACAATATCACAAAAATCCGTTCTGGGGGTGCCGCGTAACCCTTCCGTGAAAAAAGCCTTATTTTACTGATAACTCGTTAACCGTTGAAGATATAAAAAAAATGCTCATCATAAAAAAGAAAGCTTGACCAAATTCCTAAAAAAAAATAAAAAATCGGCAGCTACTGGAAGCGGCTGGAACCTCCTCGCACGGCGGACATTTATAAGCTGTGTTTGGATACTACATCGGAAATCAGAGCACTGAGCAAACAGATAAATTAACGTGACTTTGGAGCCATTTATTTCATGAACAAATATCGAATGAACTGAAGTGGACTAGAAGCAATCTGTTAAAACATAACCTCTCATGTTTGTTTATGTTGCATGTTAATCAATTTCCGGATATTATAACAGATAACGTTTCGAAGATATTGTAGAACATTGGATAGCCAAAAAAATGACACAGAATTTAGCCCAAATGACACTCTAACCTCAATAAGTCAATAAAATTATGGACAATTCAAGCAGACTACGCATGCGTTAAATTAAAATCTTCTGCTCGATCAAAAAGATCCGAGCAAGTCGAGCTTTATCCGAGGCCTTTATTTTGTAATATTCGAACGTTCCAGATTTAACTTCTCGATTTGCATTAAACGAACGATTGTGACGCGTCCCATCAATCAGACGTAATATCCAAACACAGCTATAAACAAATATTTAAAAAACCAACTAAAGTAAGTTTTGACATTGTCAAAAATATTTGGGTGGCTTTTTGGGGAGTTTGCGCGGCACCCCCAGAACGGATTTTTGTGGTACCGACAAGTACTAAATACGTCAAGGAATGAGGAATAGATAGATAGATAGATATATAGATAGATAGATATATAGATAGATATATAGATAGATAGATATATAGATAGATATTTATTGGTCACTAAAAAATAATACATGATTTTGTAAATCTGACAAGTCAAATATGTCGTTAATATACACAGAAGCTTAACATATAGCAAAGATAAATAATCTACAGAAAATGTATATGACAAAGGCAAAAACTAATTATCTAAATAATCGTTTACAGAATAGTAAACATTGTCAATTAAGAAATATTTAGTTAACCTCTTAAATTTATTTTTGGTAATTTTTTATATGATTCGGTAACTTATTGTACATAGAAATACATCTGTCAAATGGAGAATGTTTAAAAGAAGTGGTTGTGTGACTTGGAATGTACAGAGTATTACCATGTAGGGATTGCAATACCGGTTAACCGGTTAACCGGTTATCAGGACAAAAAACACATGAAAATAATTACCGGTTATTTTAATTTTTTACCGGTTATTTCGGTAAATTCTGAACTTACGATATGTCACGTATTCAACGTTTCTATTTATGTCAGTGACTAGTATTCACTGAATACAGAGTGACTGTTCCAACACTGAGCACTTTTAACAATAAATAAATAATATTATAAAAAGTAAAATCCAGACACCAAGACTAAGAAATACAATTGCTACAGGAAATTGAATATTTCGCTGCCGCAAATATCCGTGGGATACATTTAGAAGTATGTTATTACCAATTTTTATTACCTTATCGACCCACCAATGTCGATTGAAGAAGGCCATCTTCAGCTGGTGGTATTCTATGCACAAATATCAGACGACTAACAGATATAGCTTTAAAAACTAACCCTTTTAACGGGCTAGTTTTAAAAAATATTATATTTTTAGATTAGGTATTCAGTAAATGCCCTATTTGAGTTTATGTTTATAATTTTTGTTATTTAAGTTGATATTTCTGTTATTTACCGAATAATTATTTATTTAAATTTATTTCATTTATATTTTTTCCTTTTGATAAAAAACCTTTTGTTTTTACAATTAATTATTTTTTATTTATTTGCTTTTATCATGATTAGAGAATATTATTTAGGTATTATGCAAATCATAACTCACACAGTTTTTATTTATTATGAAAATACCTACTTTCTGTATATTGTTGCCCTAATCTGGGCACGCTAATATACTAGTTAGGAAATACTTTAAAACATCATTATTGGAGAATCAATCAAAACAACTACTCTTCTAGCTAATAATGACGAAGTATGAATGACTAAATTTGATTAAATGATTTAAGTATTTTCAATATTTTTTTTTTTGCTTTAAATGCTAAGAATCCTATCATGTAATTCAATACTTCGACAGTATTAGCTAGAAGAGTAGTTTTGATTGATTCTCCAATAATGAGTGTTTTAAAGTATTTACCTAACCAGTATATTAACGTGCCCAGATTAGGGCAACAATATACAGAAAGTAGTAGATTTTCATAATAAATAAAAAGTGTGTAAGTTGTGATTTGCATAATACCTAAATAATATTCTCTAAACCTTTTGTTTGTTCATTATATTAAACATATGTATATAAAAATGTTTTTTGTTAAATTTAGATAATTTTGTACATGGAAAAAGACAATTGCTATTTTCTCCACCCTAATTATTCATTCTAAAATTTACCGGTAATTACCGGTTAACCGGTTATTTACATTTTCATTTACCGATTTACCGGTTATTAAAACTTCCGGTAAATTGCAGTCCCTATTACCATGTCAAGTATTGTGGGAATGATTTATTATTAAGTGTTTCAAAATCATTTTTATTTTTATAAACGTGCATTATGCACTTCAATATGAATATAGATGGAACTGTCAGTAGTTTTTACCTTTAAACACTTTTCGACAGGTCTCTAATGGCTGAAGTGAAAAAATTAATCTAATTAATTATTTGAGCAATGAATACTCCAAGAGTCATTGCCTCCGCCCCAAGAAACAATATTATTTGCTATATGACTGTAGGCCAAAACGTAGTAGATGTTTAAAATTCCTTCAGTGTTTAAACAAAATTTCAATTGCATTATAGCATAGAACGCTGAATTTAATTTAGAACAAACATGTTCCATGTGCCTATTCCACTTCAGTTTATCATCTAATCATAAACCTAGGAATTTAGATGTCTGCGAGAGTGTTAGATTATTTTCACAGATAAAGGTTTCTCGTTTCTTATATAGAAATTCATATATACGGCCTTTTTCTTATTTAAGATTAAATGATTGCGTTGACACCAAAATTCGTCACAAGTGACTACAATATCTGATGACAATTCTTCTGTGATATCATCTGCAAACATTATAACCATACCATTTGTAATATGTTGGGGTAAATCATTTACGTATAACACAAATAAGAGTGGCCCCAAAACTGATCCTTGGGGGGCACCCATTTCAACTTTTCTTTTGTCAAATACCGCTCCATTGAAATTAACCAACACCCCCCGGTCAGACATGTATGACATGACATAATTCAATTTAGTAAGTTTCCACGAATGCCCATGGCGTACAGCTTGGTCTTCAAAAATCTGGTATCAACCGTGTTGAAAGCCCGAGAAAGGTCAAGCATGGGTGATATTACTGATTTTTTTTATCTCATTCTTTATAAACAAAATTTAGTAAATGGTAGGCTGCCGTCCGAACCCAAGCTGATAGGATGTAAATAACTTTTGCTTATTTAAATAATTTATAATAATATTGTAAAGTTTTTTTGCCGACTTTGATAGAGCTCTTATAAGTGAGATTTGTGTGTAATTTTCAATACCACGTGGGTTTTCTTTTTATATATCGGTATGGTGTTCGCTATTTTAAGTATGTTTAGAACAATTCCTGCCACGAGAGATTTATTTACAATGATTACCAATGGTTCACTAATTATGTTTTTCACAGATTTTAATAGATCAACACAATAATTGTTAATAATTTATTACGTGCAGTTTTTACTTTTAAAGTTGTACAGATTGAAGTTGTTTAGAGGCCGTTGAAAGACCTAAATAAGATTTTGAAATGTCTGATAACCTTGTGGGGATCCTCCAACCACCTTCGCCAAATCATTTCATACGCGGAGGGCGCGGGACAGTGGCGCAAGGAGGGAACAGAAATGTACCCCTTTCGAGTGGCAGAAATTTCATCTTTCTACAACAATTGTAATGGCCTGCTTTTCTTGGCAGACTGGGAGTAACACTTTTTCCTAGCCTAGTCTGAAATTTCTGCCTGTCTCATTTTGGGTTCACCCAGGATCAAATTGAAATTTGACATGGCAAATGTGCTTCTGAATTATGATGCAGACTTTGAGTGCCATGGGCTTGTAGACTGTACCAAATTGGTCAATCTAATCCTGTTTCTGACAAACTGACTTTACCCATTGAAACATCGAAGTGCTAACTAAAATAGAAGACAAGCAGCTTATATTTAATCATATCACCAAATTTTCTAGTTTTGATAATAAATGTATTCTCCAGATTTCTCTTACCACGTTTGGACCAGGATCGACGTAAATATTTTGAATGGATTAATGTCTGATAGCGGCAAACTCGTCGAACCTTGACAATGCATTTTCACACTCCAATGGACTTCCTATCTAGTACAAATATTGCGAGACTCGTAATACTCCAGTATGTTATTAATTATCCTAAGTGAAAAGTAAGCTTTATATTACACATACAATAATTGTACATCCTCGTATTTTTTGGAGGTATCGTAAACAATTTGACTCACTTGACCTATGAATATGATATATACCGCGTCGCTTAGTAATATGCATTTTTGTTTGTTTATAAGTTATATTTATCTGAGTATTTGTCTAGTGACTGTTTTTGAGGTCTAAGTGGTGTTTATTAGGTGAATCAGATTTATAACACTTGTTGAATCTTTACTCATAATTACAAAAATATTTTGATGATGTTTCAAAATGTAATTTTAGAAAGCCGTCATCTGCTGATGTGCTCTCAGATAACTTATAATAGGTTTTAAGCTAGGATAGTTCTAGTGTTTAAATAAATCCAGACCTTTCGAGAGGGGGGGGGGGGGGGGGGGCGGACTTGTTTGGAGAGCCCGGTATTGAAATGTTGAAATCTTTTTTTTCGGATTTCTCCCCCTCGGACTCGTATTTTCTATTCACGGCCCTGAATAAATCCGGGCTCCTGAAGACATTAATTCAAATAAAATAATTTTCAAATGGGTTTTTTGCCGTTTTCCGCAAATGCATCTGATCGTATACCTCATACCCTAATCATAAGATTATTTCTTATAAAATTGTGCAGAAAACTAAACATGCGCGAAAATCCTTGCACGTACGAAATTTTTAGTACCTAAGGGCAGTTTTGTGTAAAATTTTGTGCTAATTAAGTTTTACCTGTCCGATTTTTTTTGTATTTTATGTATTTTAAGAGTTATTTCCCAGAAGTTTGGAGCCATTTGGTTTCATGTTGCAACCACGCCCACGGTGGCCTTGGGAGGTACTTTACATTTGTCTACTATCAAAAACCTAGTGCTGTCTAAATTTCACATAAGGATTATTGTACCCCAGCTTTTGCCGGTATTTCTTCAAAACCGCAGCCCAAGGAATCACTACTTCCACATCCATATTTCTATCCAAATCACTCACATCGAAAAAACTTTGTATGTGGAAATAATTGTTTATGGAACTTTAATAATATAATATTTGAAATGCTCTAGCCCAAAAACCCATAAAACGATACCCCACATCGGTAGTGGGGTGGGGGTGGTGATAGGGCGGTGGTAGTGGGGGTGGATGAAGTAAAAAATATGTGGCAAGCTTCATTGCAAAACTCGTATGATACTTTCATACTTCGTTTTGCAATGATACCCTTGCCACACTTGTATTACAATGTACTATTTTCTACTCCCTCATCTAAAGTTTGTATTCCTGGGTCGCTATTCTTGAGCGCGAGAGAAATTGTTACTCCCCGGCGAATTTATTCCCTCACCTTTCACTTGACATTCCCCTACTCGAAAAACATGTATTCTTGAACAAAAGGAATAACGAGGGACTGATGAAAGTTTGAGGGAGAAGTCTACAGTGTTGTCATATTGTTCTTCACGATATAACCAACCAGAACTCTCCTTTATCTGATATTTATCAGCTGTGGTGGCCAAAAATTGTTTGGTGGTGGCGTGACAGTTGACAGATCAAAAACATATTTATTCTAGTGAAATTCTATAACTGTCAAATGGCAACTGACTGAACTTTTCGTAATATTATTGTTTATACGTATATTTTACATACAAAATGACAAGTTTTTGGTTTATTATTAATTGTGGAAGTGTGACAATCCAAATCTATGCCAATTTTTATAAAATAACGTCCATTTACAATCAGAAGAAGTTGGGGGTTAAAAGACTACAACTGATTTCAAACAATTAAAAGAAATGATTTTACAAGTCTTCTAAGGATTTTATTAGTGGTATGATGCATATTAATGTAAGAAGAATTTGATTTTTAACGTGGGTGTATGTTGTAGGAAAAGCAGCCGTATTACAAGACCATGATGATATATCCAATTGAGCATCCTTTCTCAATAAGGGATATAATTTAAAACCCATATGTGAAACTGAAACTGCTTATGATAATAATTACTGCTGCTCAAACAAGCAATAAACAATTCAGGGTAAAGAAAATTAACATTTTATATTGGTTTGTCAGTATTTTTAATAATTATTTCTTGTTTAAATATTAGTTGAGCAAAGGTGTGGAGCTGTACCAAGAAAGAGAAAAGTGCAATGGCAGAAATTGTTTTAAAGAAGAAAATTTGCAGGCTTCATAAAGATATTTGATAAAGTGGTCTAAGTTCAGTGAACATATAAACAAAGTCTGAATGGGCTATGAGTGTTGAATTGTAGCTATAAAAGCCCTTTTTGTTATAATATATAAACTATGAATGTTACTTTTATTGCTTAGATAGATATTAATATAAAGTATACACGTTATGTTACAATCATTTATTTTTTTCTTACAATATAAATTATAACTTTCTTCTCGATTATCCTTAGAAGTACTAATAGACCTTGGATAATAAATTATTTAATTAGTAAAGATATTTTGTTCTGCTTTCACTTACATGCACGTACCTAAGTACAAGTTCGACGTAATTAACTATTCCGATTTACTATAACAATATATAGTAGTAGAGTGATAAATAAAACATAATAAAAAGGGAATATTTAATAAAATAAACAATATATGAAAAATAAAATTCTTACAAAAATTACAATGGATTATATAGTCCAAACTATAGATTAGTGATGGGATCACTCGAGTGAAAAATAACCGGTTAACCGGTTATTGAAATAACCTGCATTACTCGGTTATTGTCGACGAGTATTCGAGTGAAAAATAACCGAATGTTAAACAGTTATTGAAGTAGCCATATCACTCATCACTCTCACAAATAAATCAAATAAATATTAGATATATGAATTCGAACCGATTGATGTAGTAATAATCAGTATCCATATACTTTATACCTACTATTTATCTATTTCTATTATTAATAATTATTTTATTTATATTATTTATATTTATTATATCTAGAATAGTCAAACTGTGTGCAATTTTATAAAGAATTATTTTATCCTGTGCACACTTTTCCCAAAAATTGATTGATTTTCCCATGGAAATATTGAAAAATTTTTTATGAACCGAAATTTGAACAAAAATTGTTAAATAGCCTTGTAAGTTATGCATAGCATTCAAGTGACCATCACTCGAATGATTATCCGGTTATTGAAATCACTTGAATACCTAGTATTCGGTTATTGAAATTAATCGGTTATGCCCATCACTACTATAGATACATTATAGACGAAGATTTAACTGATGGAAGAAATTATGTACGTCTTATTACATAGGTACCTCAAATAGTTTATAGCACCTCAATCTTCATTGCTTAATTTATATGGTGTCTTTTTAAAAAAATCTACAGCGGTTAATACCTCGCCATAGCCATATTTACTGATAAAAAACTAAAAGGAAATACTTCTTGTCGCTAAGTAGTTAACATGTTTTGTCTAGACTAGCAACATATTCACAGTAAGTACTAAGGAACCATCTGAATCTGCAATAGTCCAAGGAATCAATTGCTGTTGTTCACGATGCTAACGAGTTTATAACCTGAAAAATTAATTTGTACGTTAGCAATTATTTATAAAGCAACATTTAATTAGGCAAGTATATATATGGAAAGAATGGTTGATCACTGATAACAATTCTTACCTTTGCAACAAGCTTTTATTCTGTAAATTTCTTGCAGAGTACTTCTTTCACCTAACCACAAACAGCTTCAAGACTTTTGAATGGTTTGAACCGTAGCCTACGTAAATGATTTCATCTCATTTACGTAGGCTACGTTTGAACTCAACTTCCGTCTATGCAAACCAAGTAATTCACAGTATCCATATGTGTAATATTTGGAAATACATCAGTATTTATACTAAAGCATTTTTTTCTCAAAATATTAGGATTTAATTCGATGGCAGCAGTATACCCTCATCCTGATGAACAAAATTGCGGATATAAAAATAAACGAACAAAAATTTGATCAGTTTTTCCTAAAATTCGAATATTTTTCGCATTTTCAAACTGTTCCTTCGCATCTTCTAAATCATCCAAAACTTGTCTAGCCACTAAATCTTCGATATCCGTTATTTAAATAAAACCGAATTAATATGACAAGCCTCCACACGCACGGTCATAACCTACAAAGTACTTAAAAAATGATTCTTTTCTGCTTTCCCTCGACTTTCTCTTGCTAAAAGTAAGGGAATAAGTAGGGAGTGTTTTCGTCTACCTGACTGGGGAAAATAAATTCAAGAATACAAACTTTACATGAGGGAGTAGAAAACGATTGTTTTCTCTTACACATTCTACTCCCTCAAGTTCAAGAATAGCCACCCTGAATTTATTTTTCCCAGCCGTAGAGAAAACACTCCCTCCTAATTCCCTTACTGAGAGAATGTCTAGGGAAAGCAGAAAATAAACATTTTTTATGTACTTTATAGGTTATTTAAATAATGGATATCGAAGATTTAGTGGCTATACAAGTTTTGGATGATTTAGAAGATGCGGAGGAACAGTTTGAAAATGCGAAAAATATTCGAATTTTAGGAAAAACGGATTCCTTTGAATTGTCAGATCAAATTTTTGTACATTTATATAGGTTATCCAAACCATTAGTAAACCCACTGCTTCGTTATCCCAGCCGCAGATCGGCACTGAGTGTCGAAACAAAGGTAAATTATTAAGGGATTGAAGTGCATTACATATTGTTTAGTTTGGTAGGTTAGGTATATGAAATAAAGTACTTTATGTAAAACTAAACCATATTTTTAGATATTTGTTACATTACGTTTTTTGGCTACTGGCAGTTACCAAGGAATAACTGGTACCAATCACTATGCTGCAGTAAGCCAAGTCAGTGTAAGTCGTTGTATAACAGAAGTTATTAGCTGGATTAGCTTGTAAATTTTCTACTTATGACATGACACGACTTTTTTAATCGTTGTTCATTTTACCATGTACATAATAAATAATACTAATTGGTTTCGTATGAGACATAAATACTGTTGTATGACGTGCACTTTGATCCCTATAATAAATGTATGTTTTTGATCTGTCAACTGTCTCTGCACCACTAGTTGACAGCTGACAAATATCAGATATACGAGAATTCTGATTGGTTATACTGTGAAGAACAATATGACAACACTGTAAACTTCTCCCCCAAACTTTCACCGATCCCTCGTTATTCCGTTTGTTTAAGAATACATGTTTTTCGAATAGGGAAATTTCAAGTGAAAAGCGAGGGAATTAATTCGCTGGGAAGTAACATTTTCTCTCGCGCTCAAGAATAGCCACCCTGAAGAGAAAAATTATCCCCTCCTAAATGTTCTCTACAACTATTTCATTGACTGGACTAGTAGTCGTTTAAAAATGCACTAAAACTACATAAAAACACCCTTTACTTATAGTCCAAGATCCCAGAGCTGCCAGACCTACGTCATTTTAGCAAAGCTAATATTTTGACAACAAATAGTGTAATATCTAATTAAGAACGTATGCGAATTTGCTAGTTTGAAAGCGGGGCCCTTTTGCAGAAAACAGGTACAAAAGGTACATACAAATTTTACTCAGTACGTTAAAGTATGATAGCTGGTTTATTTTCCACGTGACACACTAACGACGTGGTGTAAGCGTCAACCACTTTCGATCGGGGGTAGAGAAATTCCAATTAAGCGGTGCGTGAAATATCTGGGGGTGAACCTAGACAAACGACTGACATTCAACATTCACATTAACGAGACGATTCGCAAGGTCTACTTCATGTCCAGGAGTCTGTATCCGCTCCTGGCGCGGGGTAGCGGACTCAACAGGACCAATAAAAAGTTGTTGTATACGATGGTAATCAGGCCGGCTATCACATACGCGGCGCCGGTGTGGTGCAGCATCCCGGCCACGACAATGCGAAAATTAAAAGTACTAGAACACAAATTTATGCGCCTCATTTCAGCCTCTGATAGGTACACCTCCCTCAGAGATCTCTATGCACGTTGCTACGACATAACCCCACTAGCGGACTACGTCCAAGAAACGTCTCAAAAATTCTATCAGTTCAAACTGGACGGTAGCCCGCTTACCCGCAACATCACTCGAATCAGACAGCATAATGCCATACTTTTCAATATAAAACACCCCCTACCATACCAGGCGTTGCCTATCTTCCAGCAACTCCCTTAGCCACACTCTCTCCTACGATAACCTACCTTTCCCCTATCTTTGTCTTTCAACCCCTTTCTCTCTCCCTTTCATGTTTTTTCAGTTTTGTTTTTTATCCTTTTTGTTGTTTTTTGTAATTTTTTATCCCTAAATCCCCGTTAGGCCGAAACTTATCCAAATCCTAATTTTTTAAATCACAGCTTTTATCTTTCCATCTTACCTTCCTTGTCGGCGATCAGACCGCAAGGCCGTCATTTGTTCGAACGGGTTTTTTCGTTCAGTTTTTCCGTGTCAATAACCAAAATTGTGTAGTGCGCGTTCGCCAATGTTTTTAGAGTTGTGTTTATTTTTAATTTACTTGTAGGTCCATGTGGACAATAAAATCTTTTAACCTAGTTTTTAAGTCCACCTGCGGTGGACAGGAGCTTCTAGCCCCCCACTCGAACTATCTCTAAGCTGAGTCGGGCCCACCCCGCCCAGCCCCACACCCACCTTGACGTCACCTGTCCTGGTCGTGTGGCTGGCTCCGGGTTGGGCTCCGAGGAGGCACATATTGTACTATTAATACTGAATAAATACTATTGATTGATTGATTGATTGCGTCAACCTCCGAATCGTAAGGTCCAAGGTTCGATCCTGAGCGTTCTCAGCTTTTTTTTTTTCAACAAATATTAACTTAAAGTGGCGATTACCAAGAAAAAGACAACGGATAGGGAAATATTTATTATTTTTGGTCATAACTTTTTTTCTTAGTACGTATATTTGAAAAAAAAAACTGAGAACGCTCAGGGATCGAACCTCGAATCTTAAGTTCCGGAGGTTGACGCTTACACCATGTAGTTAGCGTGTCACGTGTAAAATAATCCAGCCATCATACTTTAACGTACTGAATAAAATTTTTATGTACCTTTTATACCTGTTTTCTGCAAAAGGGCCCCGCTTTCAAACTAGCAAATACGCATACGTTCTTAACTAGACTACACTATTTGTTGTCAAAATATTAGCTTTGCTAAAATGACGTAGGTCTGGCAGCTCTGAGATCTCACTCTATTACCGTCAGTCGTAACACATCTAAACGAGGTTATGTTAACAACCAATTTGTTTTGAAAAGTCAAAAAGTTGACAACTTTTTACATAGATGGCTCTCTGATATGCATTCATAATAATGGACAGTAGGTTCTTAAAGCAATAATTTTGTGGAGTAGGTAATTAGATGCTAAAAACTAAATGTCCAATTTAATGGACGCCCGGTTTCAGGAGGCTAGATTAAAACTGATTCGAATAGTGTTGCTGTAAACCCAACCGATTTTCGTAATAACCTGAAAAAAGTCCAAAAATTTGGAAGCTTGTATCTCGCAAAACATTAAAGTTACAAAAGCGGATCTGGTCTCAATTTGTAGCAAATTTAGTTTAAATTAAATCCTTTTTGCTACAAACCCAGAAGTTGGGGAGATATTTAGTAAAAACCAAATAAAAGTCGAAAATTTACAGTTACAGTCCAAAGAAAACACAGATAGCGTCGTATTTCAAGATGGCGGACACTGCAATCGGGCTATTAGACTATTAGACACACTATTAGAGAGTTTTTCTGTGATTTTGTTAATCTAAGACGAAGCTGTCCGAGTTGATTGACAGACCTAGTGGCATACCAATGAAAATTTGAATTTGTACAAAAAGAATTTATATTCTTCTGAATCTCAAGTAAAGTAACGTAAATGTGAAGAGAAGGAACCGGCATTATACCAAGACTCTTAGATACTGGTAAACAGTGATCTCTCCAGCCTGTATTAATAACTTGACTGCTTTCTTCAGCGAACGATGCATGAGAAGAATAGCATAATTAATATGAGCAAGAAGTAATGAGAAATAGCATGTTCTTAAAGTTTTAGAACAAAGTTGATTTTTTAGCCTATGTAGTGTAAATTGAAAATTTGTGTGATAGTTAACACATGATTGAACCAGCTAGGAGTGTCGTCTAAAACAACGTCAACTTACTTCAATTAGTGAATAGTTACCTATTTACTTTACTTTTTATTTAAGATTATTTGAAGAGAACCGAGCACCAGCTAACTTGATAGAATTAAGGCTATCCTCACTTAGGTTACAAATTAAAATCAATAATGGATGTATCGTCAGCATAAGCGATATATTTTTTTTTGGTGACATAATATATTGCAGCTATGTAATCTATTTACGAAATATATTTGCGTAGTTGCATTTTCTGAAACAGTTTACTTCGAAACAATTCAACTTTTTTTGTGACGCAAATCTTATGCATGCAATCAAATTTTCGTTGGGGAATTCTGAACGGCTGTTCTTTACATAATAATTAGTTTTGCCCGTCCTTATTCTTATACTGAACCATTGTTTTTATTGAATTCTTTTCTAATAAGGATATCCTTGTATTATCTGAATATAGACGTGGACATATTCTGTTAATCTATGCAAGGAAACATGGATTGAGTGAACTTTTCAATTTTTATTTCAGACTAAAATGCGGTAGCACCGATCTTGAATATAAATGATTCATACGTTTACGCGCGCCATATAAATATGTCAGACAATACGAAACAAGATGGTAAATAATGATAAAGTACGTTTACCAAAGGTGTAAATCTAATTAACGATGCAGGCCACGTATTTTATTTAAATGTTCACTGAAATATAGTCGAGCACATTTTTTGACGTTCCGTTAGATTGTTAGCAATAAAATTGAAGAGTTTCAAGAATCCAGGTAGATTCATGAATGTAACTCGTGACTTTATTCATTACTAATACGGAGACTGACTTACCTTTAGCGATGACTAATCAACCTCGGAGAGAATGTTATGTTGCGAAACGTATTCTTTATCATTGAGACGAGATGAATCGTCATCGTACTATAATTTACTTGAGATACGCGAAGAGAAATGTTGTGATGCATAGTCATTATCATTCATCAATTTCGTAGCGGTTTATGATATGTTTACAGATCAAGTTTTAACTATTTGACTAATCTTAAATAGTGAAGTAAAACTTGTTAGGAATTGTTTTGAAATAGCAGTTCTTTAGCTGGGAAGTTGTGAAATAAATTCGAGTCCCGGAAGATATTTCGTCAAAAAAAAAAAGAAGTTTCAAATCAGGGTTTTTACTATTTTTCTTAAATACTGGTTGTATAACTTGCAGCTTGCAGCGCAATTAAAATAGCCCAGTCACTTTATACAAAAAAACTCCAAACCTCTAAAAAAATCCAACCTAAGGTTTTCCAACGGGATTCTCTTTATTTTGACGTAAAAAATAATTTCTCAAAACTTCATAAAGCTAACTGATTAGCTTTTCTCAAATATTTCGTGAATTATCGGTTTTACGTTAATTTTGGCTATTATAAAATGTGCTCGTGAATGAGTCTGCATACAAAAGGTTCTATACAAAACTTACATAGAACTAATAGTTTTTGAGATATTGGGCTGAGAAACTTCGGAGCAAAGTGCATGCTCCAAGTATAGTGATGTATATAGATAACAAGACCTATGTATAGGTACATAGGTACATATATACACATATACCCGCATAATTTCTTTCTGAGATGTTCTTGAAATGTACCCTTCTTCATAATAATAATAGTAAGCAGCATTGATGTTTGAAAATAACTCAAAAATCCACTGATATGCTTTTCGAAGAGATAACGCTAATAGCTTCTAATCAAGAACAATTCTTGTCCAATAAATTAAATAACAATAGATTTATTTCTTTATTAATGACCAAATTAGAAATGTTTAAAATTAATAGCATACAGGCCCCGGATGATGCTGATGTTTTAATCATAGAAACAGCTTTAAAGCAGTCAATTGAGCGCACTACAGTTGTTGGAGAAGATATTGATCTCTTCATAATTTTAATAGGACGCACTCCGATTACTCACAATATCTATTTTCTTAAATCCGGAAAATGAAACGTCCAATTGAAGACCTACAATCCCTGGGCAATCCAGAAGTATGCAGATTGTAGAGAACATATTCTATTTTTACATGCCATTAGTGGTTGCGATACCACTAGTAGTTTATTGTCTATGTACTGTAGAAAGGAACTAAAACGTTAAAGGGTTTTTATTATTTCTTATGTTCAATTGATCCCAAAATATGAGAAAACCGCGGAATGCTACCGTTTAAAGGGGTTCGTTTTTGAGTTCGAAGTAAAAAGGTCCACTTTTCACATTTTTGAGTTTTGCTCGAAAACTATCCAGTTTTCCTTCAAACACGTCAATAGAAAAGTTGTAGAGAATTAAATTTCCAATCGAAATGGCCCCTTCAGAAGTCAATTTTTTTTTTTTACAAATATACGTCCAAAAAATAAAACAAAAAAAAACGAAAAAATGCAATTTTTTATTTTTCTTTATTTTAGCCTGTAACTTTTTTTCGGGTACATTTAGGCATAGACATTGCTGCACAAAAAAAGCTGTCGTTTTACCCGTTAAAATGAGATTTTGTAATTTTTTTTTTTTTATAACTATTTCCGCTACCAAGGCCTATCACCGACGCCAGGAGACGAGCTACTCCCAACCTGGAAATTTTGCCAAACCTCTTCCCTTAAAAAGAGTAGGGATCTTTTACTTGCCTAACATTTAATAGACAAGGGACCCCCTGTTTTACATCCCCAAGGATGGTATATCCACTACGTAATCCTCGTCTGAAATTACGTAACTTCCGAGTATACACTGATATACAAGCCTCTAGAACTCTAGAAGGTGGGACGAGAACGAGATTTTGTAAAAAAATTTACGATTAATAGTGACCGAAATATAGCGTTTCAAAGTTTGCAACTTTTAACTTTTTTTGCTAATTTTTACTATTTTTTTTCAAATTTTGTCCTGTAACTTTTTTCTGAGTGAATTTAGGTATAGACATTATTATATTAAAGTGAAAGCTGACTTTACGCCCATTATACTGGAAAAAATAGCCTGTAAATGCACCAAAGGATGCAGAGGAAACTGCGGTTGCAGGAAATTGGGAATGAATTGCTCCATTTTTTGCAAAGAATGTACGGGAATAACTGTGAAAACGATGATGTACCTGATAATGTACCTCTTTTTTTGGACATAGACAATAGCCTATAGTGCTTTATTTCGGAAAGGAAAAATAAACGCATTTAAAATATTACAAAAAAGACCAGTTTTACAGGAAGCATTGGCGGCATTCAAAATAGAAAACTGTTCGAAAAATTTGCTAATAAATAGTTACACATTATTTATTTTAGCTATGTATGGAGCTACAAAAAAAGATACTTCAATTGATAATTGTAGATATTTTAGTTTTGCAGAATGCACTAGACTAAATAATTATGTGCAATTGTCGTCACTTTCACCCACAGCAGCAGCTACTCAACAACATATATTCATTATTCAGGGTATATTACCAGGTGCAAACTTGACTGGGAAAGGTTTAGACTTTCAGCAATGGAGTTGGACTTTAAACAATAATTTATTAGAGCCAACAACTAATCTGATTCCTCCTGCACCAGATGAACTTCTCAATTCAATTTTCTGCAGTTGCACAAAAGGTTGTGGCATCAATTGTGGATGCAGAAAAATAGGAATGCCATGTTCCGTAGTGTGTGGCTCTTGACATCATTTCGTTATTTTCCGCTGAGATGATTGTTGATGAAGATGAAAATATTGAAAAGGTGGAAATAGAAGAGATAAACGGAGATGAAGAATAAGAAGTCAGCAAAGATGAACATTAATCAACAAAATTATAATATAACTTGTAACCCATGAATTAGGCTTACTATGTAAAAAAAACCTATATCTCAAAAACTATTGGTGTTACGTAAATTTTGTAGAGAACCTTTTTTGTGCAGATTTATCTCGCAAAGAAATATCCAAAATGAACGTACAACCGACAATTTACGAGATAAAAAAAAAACTGATATTAGTGACCTTTGACCTTCTGTGACTTTTGTAGCCGTCCAGTTGGCTTTATGGACTTTTGAGAAATTATTTTTTATGCCAAAATAAAGAGAATGCCGTTGGAAAATCTTAGATAAAGTGACTGGGCTAAAAGATAGGTTATTCAATATAAAATTGGGAAGAAAGCCAAATCTGTTCGACCTTTTTTAGTCAATTTGTAAGTTGCATACAAATAAAAGTAACTAAAATTGACCATTTTTAAACTATTTATGATAACTTGAACAATAATTCAAATATTTTATCTAATTTTTAGGAAAATGTACTTTTCCCATAATTCTTTTTTTTTTATCTAAAACAGATATTTCGTCAAGGCTAAAATGATATTTTCCGCGAAATGATATGCAATTAGGGCATCCGGAGACACTGTTAAAATTACTAAATGATCTAGTAAATGTTTTACATCGTCCAATGTTTGTCTATTTTCCCTATCCCTAAATACGAACTCGATGTGAAAATTTCCATGTTGTGACGTCATGCGCGTACCTATTCCTGCTAAAATCCGGATTTTCACTACAAGTAAATAAGAAATTGTCCTATATTAACACATTTCAAAAGAAAAGACCGCTCCCCAAGGAATCACCACTTCCACATCCAGATTTTCCTTCCAAGTTTCAAAATGAGAAATTATTGTTTATGGAACTCTAATAACATAATATTTGAAAAACCCATAAAACGATTAAATTACAATTCTATTTTTTTCACCCCCTTTAATAATGGGGTGGGGGTAATAATGGGGGTGGCTAATACCAAAACATTTTTTGAGACCTTAACTTCATTTATATATCCTAGATACCAATTTTATGGACTCTTACCTGCTTGATTTACCGATTTACCCTTATTTACCCCGATTTACCCTTCATCCCTTCAACGGGTTGGAGATCTTGTTAATATATGTGTACCAAATTTCAAGTCAATATCTGAAATGGTTCCAGACTAACCGTGTGCACAAAAAAAAAGGTACAGACTTACAGACAGACAGAAATTTTTTTTCGCTCAAACTTAAAATCTCGACGTTTCATGATATTCTAAGCCTATTTTAACAATAAAAATTTTCAAAATTTTTTTTGTCGTTACTACACTTCCACTGGATGTGGAAGTAGAAAAATTGTAATAATGACAAATCTGAGTTGCTGAAACAGGAAAGGCTCAACAAAAAAAACCTACGTCCAGAAATTATGCAGACATCAGCTAAGTACCACTTAGGCTGTGATTCAGAAGGTGATTCTAGTTATTGTGAAAAGAGATATTTTGAAAAACAAGCAATAACAAAAAGAAATGAAGAAGAGAATGAAAGTGAAGAAAAAATTTATCTAATTCCTGAAAGATTTGTTGGATGTAATCCGCTCGATTTACATCATTGCAACGTGCATAAAGGTCTCTTAAGGAACACATAGTTAAGATATTTTTATAGACCTTTTAAGGAGGCATATTTGACGAACACAATAATCACAAAAAAACCACTTCAAAATATTCTTATATATTTTTAAATATTTACCTTTTCTACAAAGCTTCATTATTTTATACCTCATTTTATCGTAATTATGATTGATTCCTTTGAATAGAGTACATTCCATGATGTGCAAGCGGTCTTTCAGCAACATCCTAACCGCAGCGCAGCCAAAACTTTCAAACATGACGTGCCTGTACTCATTTAGGCATCCGTACCCGTAGCTCCGTTATTATTGGTCGTAGGCGTATTCCAAAAATATCTATGGAATGCCTATTTCTTATCGGAAAAGGTTTGATGAGGGAATATTTGCGATACTTGCCATAGAAATGCGTTCACGACAGAAAAAATGTGAGACATTTTTGAATTTCGGGGGCTTTGGATGCTTCCGCTTTATTGGATGCCATGGTACATCAATATAAACTACTCGAAATGATAGCCATGGCTTTCTATTCTATTTGAGCCCTATATGAGAGTCATGGGTCCAAATGATTACTCGTAGTGTAAATTTAAATGCTGTCCCACATTTATCCAGCAGTTCAAGCTACCAGAATTCCAGAAGGCTTTAATTCTCAACTTTACTACTACTTTTAAGTAATTTTAAATTGGGTTAAAGTCTAAACTTCCTGGATTATTTATAATGGCCTACAATTATTTCATTACAATAACCATTTTCTTTACCTACTTATGGGGTACATCAAAAACTTTCCGACAAGACGTCTATCAGTAGGTATTTATCTATTGGACAACCCAGTATCTACTTGAAATGTCATTATTCTTTTTTTATACCTACCATCACTTTTTCTTCTACCTTTCACGTAGATCCTACGAATTTCTTAGAAGAAGCCCCTTGAACATTAAGGAAATTAACTCAGAAACGCAAGACAACGTCAATAATACAATTTTGGAAGATATCAAAGCATAATTTTTTTATTGGCCATTTTTCTTGTAAAGTATTACTTTAAAGAAGAAATTTATAAAACCTTTTTTATTGTAAATTCTATAAGTTACAATTTTGATAATAAATGTTTTCAGAAATATTTGGAAAAAACAATTCTTTTTACCTTTGACATTTGGTAACATTTAAAGCTTCAGTTATTAAGGATTTATGACATTTTATTTAAAATATTCAAAACATGCCTCGTACAGAAATTCAGCTGGGTGGACATTTTTATTCAAAAATTTGACTAGACTGTAAAGGTACTCTCCATTTTGTGATCTTCAAAGTATTGATAGGATATTATCAAATTTTAATGAGTGAAAATACCATAATGGAGTAATTGCGTAAAGGTTGAAGGCTAACAAATATCGTTGAGTGAAAAAATTTTATTTTTTTATTCAACGCAAATATTTAACGATGCGTTCTCTAAGCACGTGCCTGTGTCATTATCCTGTAAGTATTTATGTGGATTCAAAGGAAATCACTATTATCTACTCAAAATTCTTCCATTTAGTTTGAGGTTAAATGATTCAATTTTCTTGTAACAAATTATTGTCAGCTCAAAAATAAACTCGGTTTAATCCGAGACATAGCTATTTTACCGCAGTTTCCTTGTATTAATCACAATACGACCAAATGGTAGATAACGATTTTTATTTATATATCAAGGAACTGCGTCTAATTTTTATACTTTTCATTTCTCGTCATAAAACTAACACAGGGTATTCAGTTTTTCTTTTTCATTTAATATTTTGTACCGACCGGCTTATCCGCTTCTAAAAGTAATATCCAAGGAATCTACAAAATAACGGAATTATGAAGTATATTACTAGGAATATATGGTGTTTTTTGACAACAAACGTAAATAAGAATAAAAAAAAAATAAGACACCCAAACATCATAATTCACCTACTATATGAAGAATACTCTACTGATGGAAGTAGATAGCAGTAGTTTCGGCAATACTAAAGTTAACAAATGTAAAAATCTGAAGTTTATAAGTTGTATTGCCTTCTATATAAGGCAAATGGATCGTACATTTAGAGCTATGTACGACAAACACGAACGCTGCTTTAGACTTAATAAAAACAATTCAACTTTTTCAAACCAAGGAATATTATAATCTTTTTTTTTTATTTTTTATCTATTTATTTAACGTCGGCCTATTTCCACTACCAGGGCCTATCACCGACGCCAGGAGACGAGCTACCCCCCAACCTGGAAATTTTTCCCTTAAGAAGAGTAGGGATCTTTTACTTGCCTAACATTTAATAGACAATGGACCGCCTGCTTTACATCCCCTCCGAAGGATGGTATATCCACTATGTAATCCTCGTCTGAAATTACATAGCTTCCGCGTATACACTGATATACAAGCCGCTAGAAGGTGGGACGAGATCGCTGTGTTTCCCTAGAGGGACCCATCTAAGTACTAACCGCGCTGCACTTTGCTTCACTCGAAGTATCGACACAGTGAGAACATATCGATGTAAATAGCTTGAGGTCATCCGCATACAGGAAAGCATTGCAAGTCTCAATTTTTTGACAAATATCATTGATAAATAGTATAAAAAGTGGAGGTCCAGGAACCGAACCCTGCGGACTCCCGATGTTGAAAAGATGTAAAACCATGATAATGTTCATTTAATAGCCTATAAGCCAGAAATGTTGTATTTTCAGAGAGTATCTTCAATAAAATAGCCTTATAAAACCTATCAAAAACTTTTGAGAGATCAGAATAAATTTCATCAACCTGACCACCCTAATTTAATGTAGAAGGAACATTAGTAATATTTATCAAATTAGTGGTTGTATATCTACCCGTTAAGAAACATTAATAAACTAAAATTCAAGATTTCACATGAAATGATAGAATACCATAACTTTAAAGAACTTGCCAAAGTTATAGAGGATAACTATAGGTCTATTATGCTTTGCAAGGTTGGCTTTTACTAGTTCAATTAACACGTGTTGTAAAATTGAGCTCTTTTTCAGAAATTTGTTGAAGAGCCTGTAGACGGTGAAAATGATATAGATGCATTTCTTTTTCTTACTGACAGCGTCTTGGTAGAAGTTTTGTGATTCATAAATTATTCCTTGGTAATATCATAAGTTTACACGTGCGGTCAGGACCGGCCTTTGGGGGGGGGGGGGGGGGGCGCCCCGAGCTTAATATCCCAAGGAACAATTTAAAAGTCATTTGGATTTAAGGAGGTTTTAAGGGTTAGGAAATAATCTTGTGCTTTATTGATGTTGTAGTTAAGGCCTTTTAGGCTTCAAGTATACTTGCTCTTATATGGTAAGTTTTAAAGCACTCTGTAAGGCCTAATTATAAAGCTAATTTGCTTCTAGGATAATATGTATTTGTAATGGGTTTATCATACCTACATAAAACTCTCCATAAAGCTAATTAGTTTTATTAACGTCTCAAATTACATTTAGATTTAAAGAGGCTTTAAATTATTCTTTATGGTTTTAACATATTTGCAATAAATGCATTTAAATCATTTTTAAAACTAGACATTTTGAATGCCTATTAGTACTTATTAAAGGCCATTACAAAACTAAACTCTTAAAACATCATTGACAAATGTTGTGATGAAACCGTTATGAAGAAAAAAAGGCCACTATAAATCTAAAAGGCAAATTTTAATTCCATAAAACTCTTTCTAAAACCTCAATTTATTATAAAAATGATAATATGTCTGCCTGAAGTGTCGTTGATGCATGTGTGTGTGTATTAATTAAAAGCATTTCACGACTTACTGATGTGTAGTTATGTATTTTTTGGAAGAAATTATTTTGAGGTTAAGTTTAAGTTTTTTGTATCAAATGTCAACGCCGTTCGTCTTGGAGGCCATTCTTTTAAATCCCAAACGTTTTATTACAGCTTTTATCAAGTCCATATGATCTTCGCCAAGTGCATTTGCATTTATGTAAGGAAGAGATTACTGTGATAGTATACAGAAAGACTAAAAGGACTTCATTTAGAGTAAATGTTCTAGGTCATTACCATTATTAGAATATATAGTTTAATGAGAGGACTGTAAAATGACAATTAGGTTTTTAGTTGGCCGGCCATGTTTTTCTTATATAAAAATATTCAAGGTCAATCTCACAGTTATAATTATTAGTAATTATCACTTTTTCTTTAGCAAATTAAGGAAGAATTACAAGGAACGACTGAAAATTACCATGGGAACCGAGAAGCAGCCTATTTTTTTACATTTGCTGATTACGCGTCTATGCAAATTTTGTATGGACATTAAAATCATTATTATTTCTGAGGCGCCCTTGTTTTTTGGGCCTTTGTTTTATAGTTTTAATGATAAACTGCTGTTGGTTTTAATTTTTTTGTCATACCTGATGTCTTTTTATTATCTGTTATATCGGCCTTAGATATAGTGTCACTCTACTCTTTGTAAATTTCAAACAGCTTTAAAATAGGTTTTTAAAACGGCCCGAACAAGGTTTTCAAGAGCGGCACTATGCTTCACTAAGGAGTTTTATGATGGAATTTAGAAAGGCCTTAACAACCTTCATAAGGGTGGGCCCTTTTAGTCTACAAGTCGCTTTATGATGGTATTAAGGATATTGTTACAGCAAAATAGATTTTTCAAGGCATTTTGTAAATAGTTTTATAGCACACTTGTATATATTTAAGAAACCAAAGTTGTTTCTTGGGATAAGGCGCTCCATGAACTTAATATGCTTTTTTTTCGAGTAAAATTTATGAGGATTTTACCCTTCGCTCATCAATTTTAAGATTAGGCGGAATAATATGTTTTTTTCTGACTTGGCCAGAAAAAGTAATAAAGGCCTTTTAAAATTTCGCACGCGGGCGCTTGAGGAAATAAGGCCGGCCCTGCGTGCAATCAGGCTCTACTTCGACTCGTTGTGGTCTCCGGTGACCAAATCAAAAAGTAAGCCACTTGATAAGAAGAATTTAACTAGTACGTTCTAATTTCTACAGAACCTTAATATACTTGCTGAGAAAGAAACATTATCAGAGGAAGTTAAACCCACTCTGCTTAGCTGATAGTTTATATACATCCTTTTGCGTAGAATGTCAATAGTATTCGTAGCAGTTTTATATCTCAATATTAATTATTTATTACTCACTGATTATTAGTATTTAGTAACAGACCAAGCGCCAGGTCGAAAGAAAATGGATCTGGCTCGTTTTCAACTTTAGTGGAATTGTACATTTTAGTGACCTCAGCAACATACTATCAATCAATCAGTCAATTTATTGGTGCTATATACAATAATGATATTTGCACAAGTCAATATTTAAATTTACAAATATATACATATACACATTTCGCTGACATATACATACATAAAAACGAACATCAGGAATTTACCAAACGCAACATTTTCTTATATCCTGTTAAAATTATATGTTAAAAATTCATCATATAAATAAAAAGTTTTATCGAGCAAGATGACCCTTATTTTTTTCTTGAATGCCAGATCAGGTAGTCTTATTGTATTAATTGGTAATTTGTTATGAAATTTGGGCGCTAAAAATTGAATTCCTCTTTGATTTTTAGTTCATCTGATATACGGTGCTGTTAACATATTTTTGTGTCTTGTACTATAATGGTAGTCACATTCTCTGTTTCCACTTTGAGAATACAAGTTCTCTCTAGCATACAAAAGCAACTCATAAATATATATTAAGAGTAACATGAGTATCTTTAGTCTACGAAACTGTTCTCTACAGTCTTCTTTATAATTTAATCAAGATACTATAATTGCTCGTCTTTGTAGAGCAGCCAATTTGATGCCAAACTAACAGCTTAAGAAAGCAGGGTGGCATAGTGTAAAATAGACATTTTTCAAAGCTTCTTTGCTTACTTCATTTGCCAGATTTCTCAAGATAAATGTATTTTTTGCTAACTTTTTTGACAAGTTTTCTACATGCACTTGTCATCTAGATAAACTCCCAAGAATTTTGTTGACTCCTTGGAGTCGGAAACATTATGCCCTATCTTATTACGCAATGAGAAGATAATATGCACTGTTTTTTCTCTATTTAATGTAAGTTTATTTGAGTTTATTTGACTCCGCCTCACATTGCATTGCAATATTCTTGTTTTGAACCGAAATAGTCGTATCGTCTCCCAACAGTATGTCACTAGAGTGTTCGCTTGAATATGGGAAACCATTCACATATATTAAAAATAGGAAGGGGCCAAGTACTGAGCCTTGGGGTACCCCATGTATTATTTTTGTTTTATTTGAATGTGCATTATTTACTTTAATCGTTTAATATCTATTTGTTAAATATGATCTTAATAATGTTGGTATTTTTTGATTCCTAAAACCAAATTGCTTATATAAAAAATATTGTTGATCTGAAAGTAGTTTGCTATTTGCTCTCTAAAAAGCATTTTTCCACTATTTTTGAAAAGATTGGTAGTAGTGACAGAGGCCTATAGTTATTTGCATTATTTGCATCTCAATTTTTAAATATAGGACTTACAATAGCCTCTTTAAAGCTGGAAAGCACGATTCTTTAATGCGCAAGTTTATAAGTTTGCATAATAATGATATGATCAAATGTTTAATAGTTTTAATTAGAATTATATACAGGGTGTCTCACCAGGAACTGCATCGATCGATATAAGGAAAAGTACGCACCAGAAAATTTTGAAAATTTAGGGAGCTACTAATGGCAGTGTGGCCAATCGAACTAAAATAATTATAAGCATCTGACACTTCCGGTTATACCGGAAGTCGATACCAACTTGCTTATTTTAAATAGAACGTCCTATATATTTTATTGTTTTCGGAGAGAGCATAAAATTCTGAGTCAGAAACATGTAGAATACCCTATGCCTAAACCCAACCGTTTCAGAAATATTTAACATTTAAAGAAAAATTTGACAGGTGTCATAGTTTACAATATAAAAATAACCTTTATAACTATCTTCGTGTAAAAGATATTCATTTGCCTTTTGGCATGTAAAAAGAACACGAACAATGAAAGAGCATAGAAGGAGAAGGAGCAAAAACTCCTTTCCCTGGTCCTGAATCAGCTTTCGGTTTGCCAAGAAGTCTCTTTCAATCAGAGCTACGAAACTGGGCTATGGTACATTTCAACAATTATTGGGTTCAAGCCCCGGAATGAAGCAGTCCTGGCCACATCTGGTTATATCGTAAAGTGGTTACTTGAGCTTGATAAAGAAATAATAAACAGGTGGTAGGCCTAACTACAGTACACTCTGAACAAGCACCTACATACAGTAAAGTTGAATAGCGATGCTTTTTGGTAGAACCGTAATGGTATAGGTATCTCGTCATTTTTGAGTACTGTGATGTTAAAACTGCTCGCTTTCCCAATAATAATGCCATTTCAATTAAAGCAGAAATTTCAAAATTGTTATAGAGTATTTTCTTTATATCCATCATTTCATTTACTACACCCAGGCCCCCGTATGGGGAGGTCTATTTGGTACTGAGTTTAGGGCCCCGGCCAAAGATCTTGACATTTTTTTTTTTCAAATTTCCCCCCACCCTCCGCTTATCAATTATTAAGTGCGGGGACCCGTTGGCTTCCGAGAGGCCCGTAGCGGGGGCCCGCCAACGATTTTGGCAATTTTTTTTCAAATTAACTCATCAATTATTAAGCCTGGAGGCCGTAGCGGGGGGGCGTTGGCTTCCGAGAGGCACGTAGCAAGGGCCCGCCAGAGATTTTGACAATTTTTTTTTTCCCGACCATCAATTATAAGGCGCGGGGACCCGCCAGTGAATTTGGTACCGGAACCCCATGATTTGTTGCGGGGGGCCTGACTAGAATCTCTTATTAGGAGCTAACTCTTTCTTTAAAACGTAAAACGTAAAAATTAGAAAAAAGTTAATAAAAGTAACAATCTTCGAAATGCTGTATCTAGGTTTCTATTTGTCGTAGAGACTTTTACCAGCCACCATTTCAACGGGCGTAAAGTCAGCTTTTATAATAATGTCTATACCTAAATTTACTCAGAAAAAAGTTGCAGGACGAAATTTGAAAAAAAAATAGTAAAAATTAGCAAAAAAAGTTAAAAGTTGCAAACTTTGAAACGCTATATCTCGGTCACTATTAATCGTAAATTTTTTTACAAAATCTCATTTTAACGGGTAAAACGCCAGCTTTTTTTTATGCACCAATGTCTATGCCTAAATGTACCCGAAAGAAAGTTACAGGCTAAAATAAAGAAAAATAAAAAATTGCATTTTTTCGTTTTTTCAGTTTTGTTTTTTGGACGTATTTTTGTAAAAAAAAAATTTTGACATTTGAAGGTGCAATTTCCATTGGAAATTTAATTCTCTACAACTTTTCTATTGACGTGCTTATAGGAAAAATGCATAGTTTTCGAGCAAAACTCAAAAATGTGAAAAGTGGACCCCGTTACTTCGATCTCAAAAACCGCGGAGGGCTACCATTTAAAGGGTGCGCCCCTTTACATGGTAGCCCTCCGCGGTTTTCTTATTGAACATAAGAAACAATAAAAACCCTTTAACGTTTTAGTTCCTTTCAATTTTAACTTGGACATAGACAATAGCCTATAAGGACGTCCGACAAAGTCTTTTTTGAATTCAGTATCCGTAAACACATATATTTAGACACTCAACTTTAACATAATAAAATAATTAAGGTAATTTAAACATTATGGCGGCTATTTTGGGAAACATGACCGCCATTTTGTGGAGGGCATAGGTTTCAGGTGGCTCTTCTTCGTAAATGCTGGCAATGAATGGGTGTGGACATAGCAGGTTCGGTGCTTTCCTCAAAAAGTGCAGTTCTTTTGTAAAACAAAAGGTACTTAAATAGTCAACTACTGCTACCAATGACTTTATATCGAACATGCGGCATTGTTGTTTCTATGTTTAAAATATTAATAAATCGATTAAACTACTTGTTTTTATTTTCCAGCATCGCAGAGCATCAAGGAAGTGAAAATTGCATCTAAGTTTGAGACCATACTGGACACAAATCAAAACTGGACAGTATTTTGCCAAGGAAAGAAACCACTGATGTGGACAATACCTGAAGTGGAGGTAAGAGATTTTACAAATTTTATTAATTGGAATTAGCTGCGGTCATCAATGGTGTTCTGAAAATGAAGTTCAACTTAAGGGGGGATTGCTGGTTCAGGATGAAATAAAAAATTAAAAGTCAACGTTTCATTTATTTATTAAATCATCATCAGGGCTTATAGCGCATATAGTTAAAATATTTGTGAGAATGCAAGTGGAACTGTAATTGACTTCAACAATATGGAATCTGCCATACAGCGAAGGAAGGAAAGTTGAGATAACGCATGAATCACATCTGTCAAGAATAATAAGAGTGTATTACGATAGATAGATATATGTTTATTTGACTATATTATGCATATTTCTCTATTTTTTTCCATATTTTTTTCGCCTGAGACATAGACCGTTAGGGAAACGGGCGTATGGCGAATAAGTGCTTTCGAAACGTGTTTGCTACGAGTTTCCTGGACAGCCCATCGCAGTAATACCTCGATTCTCCAAGAAATACGTCCCCAGGACCGACTCTCCAGAACAGTATTCTTTCGAATTATCTCATTTTTTGGCCAACCGGAAAGAAGATAACATAGAACGGTTAATACTTCAGGGAATATCAGATGGCAAGAAACGAACAGGATGGCAGTGAAAACGTTTGATGGTCTGATGTCTCCAAGAAGCTGACGGAAAAGAGCTTCAATGAAGTTGTAAGCCTAACAAAAAGTTTAAAACATAATTCTATGACAGAGTGAGAGATATAAAGCAGAATTAGGCTAACATTGCAAACACGTAGGTAATAGCTTATTCTTATACCGTTACATGTGAGTATCCAGTCTCTATTATACAACTTCTATTGAGTACTCTGACTTAGAAAAAAGTTGTTGTAGTTCCCAAGTGGCAAGAACTGCTTCGAATTTTTGTTGTTCTTGAATATTACTTGCAACTTATTCAAATCAAAAAATCTTAATTCCAGAGATGGGTCTAGGAAACTTTCCATATTTGATTAAACGTCTGTAAAAGTCATGTAAATAATATAATTGTAAGCACTTATTTGGTCTCAAAATGAAACTTGCATCACCATGAATCGTATTTCACCATAAAATAGGCTATTAATATACCCAATGGAAAGTTAGAAGGAAAACTTCCTGGAAACTTTCGGAGTTTTCAAAACGGAAAGTTTCCAGGAAGTTTTCCTTCTAACTTTCCATTGGGTATGTTATGGTGAAGATTATTTATGGTGAAATCTGATTCGTGATGATGCAAGTTTCATTGAAGGTTAAGCCAGACAAGGTGGAGCAAATGTTCGAGGGTTGGAGAAGGGATGACAGAAGGTGTATGAGAGCTTGATAAACTCCAAAGTGCAACTTTCCGGTCTTAAATATTTTTCGAATACTTCTTGTGAATTTGGAGGTGGTTTCCACCCCTTACGAAGACGGGTACGGGCAAAGCAGTTGAGGGCTGTTCTGCACAGTGCACTGCGACCATTGCGCAGTAAGAACAAGAAAAACTTACTATCCCACATTCTCCTCCTGTTTAGAAGAGGGTAGTTTTCATCCCTATAGGGAGTTCGTTCTTTGGCCGTGTTCACCCTCCACCATGTCTCTCTTGCATTTTCAACAGCTTGTAAGATAGAAGCTTTCATGACGAAGACAGAAAAAGTGTAGAATGCATACCAACCCCTTCGGGGGGGGGGGGGGTTACGCCCTTGGCAATAATAAATGAGAGCACGAGAGTTGCAAAGTGCCCATTTATACTCCTTTCTATAATGATACTGATATTCATAACTCTACCTCTATTTAAGGGATATTTTTGGCACTGCACAAAAATTTAAGAGGTATACGAATTTTTTTGACCACGGATTCGGATTCAGCGTCGAAAAAAACATAGGAATGTCATGATCGGCCGTTCAAATCACGACCTTTTTTGTGGGGCTGTGTTATAATGTATACATATGTACTATGAGTACCCCCCGTCGTATATTCTGGCAAAAAGGCAGGAGCATGAAAAATTTTTTGATTTTTTTTATTTGTGAGCGAAGAAATTGTTGGTGATGTTCTCCCCCCCTCCCGCTCATCAATTTGTTCATTTCCGAGTGAAAAAAACGGTTGTTCGCTTGCGACGGCGCATTTTTAATACTCCCCCTGTTAATTTATTCTAGATCCGCCACTGTTGCCAATAATTTTCATCCCTTTAATTTACTTCGTATCTCTTCGAATAAGGAATATATGCTTTCGATTTTTTCCTATTTTTCATGACTTTTTACTACAGCTCACAAAGTAGGGTATGGATTTCGAATTTCTTTCTACTGAAATAAAGGACAAGAAAACTAATGTTTTTCTCAAGCCCTGTTTACCAGACAGAATATTATTATTAAACAAAGTTTTATTTTTAGGGGGAAAAGGCATCTTGGACGACATTTTTCATCCAAGATGAACGTCCAACTGAACAGGAATTTCAATATGGAAGTTGGCTTAATATATATAATATGTCCTACCCGTACGTAGGTTTCTATTATTGCCATCATGCTGATGTCGATAAGACGAGTGAGACTGAGAGTGCCAGAATTTATTTATTCGTAGATGGTGAGTAACTTAAGAAAAAAAAACTAGGGTATAGTCTAATGTTCAAAGAAAAAGTGTTATTGAAAGTTAAGTGAAATGTTTATTTTTTTTTGTAAATAACTACTTCTACTATGTTGGACAATTCGAGTTTTTCTTATTGATATATAGAAACGACAGTGAAATAATCTTTCCAAACACCAAAATTCTTAATAATAATAGTAATATTCACAAATTGCTTTTATTTAAGGGATATCAAACTGCCATTTTGCCTACAAACTTGACATCGGAACATTGTTGGTAATGTGCACGTCGATTGTCTTGTTCCGTGTACTTGGTGTTGAAAATTGTTTCAACTACATGATTCAAAAGCCGAACTGTAGACTTCATATATATTTTTTTCAGATCCAGAACACTTATCCATCATTGAAGGAGGTGATAATGTAGAGCAAGTCGTTGTAACGCAAAACCAGGAGGCGATTATACCCTGCAAACCAACGTCGCCTGATGTGACAGTATCATTGACTTTAATGAATGGAGGAGAAGTACGTAAAAATCCAAATCTCTCACAACGAAAAAAATTTTAACACTATATATATCTGTGACATTAATTATTTATGGAACCTGAATAATATAATATTTGAAATTGTCTATCTCAAAAACCCATAGAACGATATGCCACATCGGTAGTGGTGGTAGATAGGTGCAAGTCAATATCTTAAACGGTTCCAGAGTAATCGTGCCCACAAAGAAAGTTATAGATCGACAGAGAGACAGAAATTTCCTTTTTGCTCATACTTTAAATCTCGACGTAAAAGTAAGTACGTACTTTTTTGTCTTTCAAAATTTTGATTTTAAATGGTGCCTATGGAGATATGAGGTTTCCCATTTGAATTGCATGGGGGAAAATCACTTTTTGGGATTTTTTGAATAATTGTTTAAGGTTAGGGAAAATCTTGCATTAAGCTTATAGGACTTGAAGACCTGATCCAACGAAGAATTTGATGTATATACATATGGATTTGTCGCCCCTAACACACCTCCACGGTGCCCCGAAATCTACCCTTAAATCAAAAAATCGGGGCACCGTAAAGGGACGACAATGTATATACATCAAATTCTTCGTTGGATAGTCCTCTCCAAGTCCTATAAGTTTAATGCAATATTTTCCCGAACCCTGAACAATTATTCATAAAATCCCAAAAAGTGATTTTTCCCCATGCAATTTAAATGGGAAATTTCATGTCTCCATAGGCACCATTTAAAATAAAAATTTTGAAAAACAAAAAAATGCGTACTTTCTTTTTTCGGATTTGGATACAAATTGAGGGGATCGAGACCTTCTATAAAAAAATTAAGTCATTTTTCACGCAGGTGGGCGGAGAAATTCGACATTATGCTGCTTCAATTCAATAAAAATACATCTATTTGCGTAGAAAAATAAAATAAAATTGACGTCTAATTTGTATATATAGTGTATAACATAAAAATTGAAATAAGCAATTGCGGTTGCTTCTGTTTCTTCGAATAAAAATATTCACTGGTATAATATATGCAGTCAATCTTTATAAAAACGTGTACATCTGTACTAGGAAGTATGCGACTGGCCAGTTGAATTTTTTTCGAACACAATGTACATAATAAATACTGTATTATTTCCATATAGTATATCATTTCCATGAATTTTAAAAAACTTAGTAACACGCCCATGGCGGCACCTATGGGGCTTATTACTCTACTTCATTTCCAAATAGACTTTAGACCGTTACAATCTAGCTTAAATCGACTTGTTTTTGATGTCAAGAATCTACGGCTAAGCGTTGTTCCAACATTGTATAATGCAATATTTTGTATAAGTAACGTATTTCGGTCAGTTTATAAAAAGCAACCTCTGAATTTTTCTTCGATTTTAATGTTGGGCAAAAATTAATTAAAACTACAATTCCAAAGGTGGACCTGGACATTATAGATGAAGATTTTTCTACTCTGTACCGTTACGAACCCATGTATGGTTACTTCACAAACGACACGGTAGATAAAGATAAAGAACAATGGTTTAACTGCATCCTCACCAAAAACGGCACGTTACAAGACTTCTTCATTCATGTTGTTGTGGAAAGTACGTTTCTTTTTTATGAGCTCAAATTCACGTTACAAACAAAATCAAGCGGCGAACGAGTGTAGAATTTCAAACTTCTCTAAGTGCAGTCGAGCTTTTCCCTTCTATTAAAAAACAAATTTCAGATTCCGACTTGATCTTGTTTGTAACACACTAATTTATTTTCCAGGTTGAGGACGCTAGTTACGACCCAAAAACTGGATATAGTTTTTTTGTATCAGACTTAAGCCAGCAACAAATATACATTTGCATGTTTTTCCGAAATGACGAGTCGGAAGATCTTTTTGTGCATTTGACAATTGCCTCTAGTCGTAAGTAAGAGACAGAAACATTTTTGGTGGTGGCTACTTCACTTTTCTGTTTTCTTGTTAGTGAGGTAGAGAATGCAATTCACTTTTGAAAAATAAACGCTAATTTTTTGCTTTTTGAATATAATTAACTCTTACAGAAAAAAAATTCAAATAAAAAACTTTTCATACTAATGAGACCGTCTCTGTAAAATCTGCTTACACTGCAGGGAAATTAGCCAAAAAAATAAAAGATAATTTAATTTTCTACAATTTTCACATTGACCTCATGGGCACCGATGCATAGGACGCGAGATATTTGACTTTCAATATCATGGGTAGCCATGTTGGGATTTTTGGGTTTTTTGTGGATTTGGGTTTGGGACACCTCAAAGAACGACTGTGCAAAAATTCAGTTTTTACTAATTTTCTCCAGGTCAAATGCTAATTTCTCTTGACTACTAAACACTACACAAACTGTCACGAGATAATAGACCGAATTTTAGAATGAACGGTTTACATGTACCAAGGTTGGACTTATGTACCCGTAAAGAAAAACACTTTACGCACTAGAGCGTAAAGTAGTTTGTTTATATTTTAATATATACGTATTTTTTGATAACGATTTCGGCATTAAAAAAAATATTGTACGCAAATCGTGTGTAAAGTGCTTTTTTTCACTTATGGGATTGTCGAACTCGCCTACTGCTCGTGCGAAAATTCCCATTCGTGAAAAATGTATCACTTTACACACTTGTTGCATAAATAACTATTTCTTACAACTTTTTAAAACCTATAATACCTATAAACCTATAATACAATCTGATTCACCTTGCATGTAACATATACAGGGTGTCCCAGAATTCAGTTTCCTGAGTTCATGTTGGGCCCATATAATCCAACTTACCTTAGTCCAAAAATGCATGCCTGAGGAAGAACATCCTCTTAAAGTGAGACAGAAAAAAAACATTTTTTCCAGTAACTTCCGTTATATGGAAGATAAAATTTTCAAATTTTGACGATAGCTGTATCTCTATAGATACTCTATGTAAACTTGATAACAACCAAATATCTTCTGTTTCTCAATTTTTTTTCATAAAAATTAATACTTGACTGGCTGTAATTTTTTAATCACCCTGTAAAATTACGAAATACTTAAACATTTTAACACAGTATTGGAAGGGCTGCAAAAAAGGTGCTCTTAAAATTGTTTGTAATATCAATCAAAATAAAAGAAATTATCGGTTTTTCCTCTCTAATAAATGTTAAATACAACATTTATTTACAGTTCTAGAACAAAATTTTGTAATAGCAGAAAAGTACATTTTATTTTAAAAAACTACATTCACAACAATTGGTCCACATGACGTCCACCTGTTTCAGTACACAAATCAATACCTTTAAAATTTTTTGTAATATCAATCAAAAATCAAGAATTATCGTTTTTTCTCTGTAGGTCATAAGTGCTCGTAAAACAAAAAACTTGTCACGTTCTCATAACAAAACTTAATTAACTAGTAACGTCAAAAAATAGCAAGTATAAGATTAATTTCGGTAATCTACCAGCAACGAGTTGGGTTGTAATTTTGTGTTAGAAGGCATCAGGGTTTTCAAAGAGTACTATTTCAAGAATTATAAATAAACAACAACTGTACTCATTACATTTTCAAAAAGTCCAAGCTTTATTAGAGCGAGATTTTCCACCTCGATTGGAGTTTTCACAGTGGTTACGAAATAAACAAAACTAAGATCAAAATTTCTTTTCCCGAATATTATTCACTGATGAAGCAGCATTCACGAGGGATGAAATATTTAATCTACATAATGCTCACCATGATCCTCTGTTGATGAAAATCCTCATATCATAAATGAAACAACAACAGAAATTCTCAATAAATGTGTGTTAACAATCAACTCATGTTGATAGTAGAGTCACTGAAGGTTTTCACCTCCGATTTCGTTGAACCTCCATCGATTTTCATGAAAATTTGTGAGTAGTTAGAGGATACCTCAAGAAACAAAAGTGACATAGTGCCAACTTGCGCTTTTACCCTGGGGGTGGATGCCACCCCTTCTCGGGGGTGGAAATTATTTTACGAAAAATAACCCCAGGAATCGATAGAGGGGCCAATTCTAAGCAAAATTTGTTATATAAAGTTACTAAAATAAATCAATACTTTTTGAGTTATTAAAGATCAAAAATTTTGATTTTTCGTGAAAAAAATGCATGTTTTAAAGCGGTTTTTCATAAATAACTCAAAAACTATAAGTTTTTACAAAAAAGTTGTCATTACCAAAATTGAAGCTAATAAAAAAACGAATAAATTCCTTCCTTAAAAAACCTTTTAATATTAATTCAAAGTGAGCTATAGGTAATTGAATGTATATTTTTTTTTTCGGCGAGTACTCAAATCTAAGTATTCAAGTTTAAATAACGGGAAAACGATGCATTTTATAAAATATACTTACTGAGCACTTTTCAAAGTACTCAGAAATACCTATCAAATGAGCTATAGAAGAAGTTGATAGCATAAAAATTAAGCAAGTTATGATGAAAATAAGAGGATCCTTTCGAATTTTTTAGGAAAAAGTGAAAAATAAAGCCTACGCCATTTCCACAAAAATTAAAATTTATAGTAATCCCTATAAAACTTTCTTTATTTTAGCATAAGTAATGACTTTAAAAATTTTGACCGGTTTAGAATGCATATTTTTGAAAAAAAAATATGATTTAAAAAAATCAGAATTTTTCAAATTTTCGTAAATGTCATTTTCTTTTGATAATAACTCCAAAAATACTCGATATATGTAAAAAATAATACAGAACGAAATTTAAGTTTTTTTTTAACAAAGATTTTAGTTTTTTTTTATTTTTGTAGGATAAAAAATAACCGAGATAGAAACGTTTAAAGCCTAAATTTTATTGCGAGAACCATGTAACCGGGGCCCTTTAACCTTTTATCTTTTAAAAAATAAGGGTTTTAAAAGATTAAATTTAATACGATCTTATAGCCCTTGAAATTACCTTTCAAATGGTTTTTGGATGAACCTGATATCATAAAAATTAACGGAGTTATTGTAAAAAAACCAATAAAAGGGTGCGGCGCTTCTTGCGAAGAGTAGGGTTATTTTGCAATGCAACCTGCGGATCATGCAGTGGGGACAATTGCCAAAATAGCCCTCCAATTAATGAAGAAGGAGAAGTTGGTGAAGAGAGCTCTGATGAAGAGTGAAAAATTAAATTTAATGTACTATTAATATATGATTAATTTATGAAACATTCTTTAAATAAAAAATGAATAAACTTTTCATATATTTTAATATTTATTTTAATACATTTTCCTCTTAATTAATAAATTAAATTTTTATAAGTCACATAAGCACTGAAAAAATTGTTTCCAACGTTAAATTATGCTTTTTCATCAATTTGTGCACGAAGGGTAGTTTGGGAAATGTGGAAAGAATAATATTAATAAAGTTTGAAATATATTAATAAAGTTTATCATAAGTAATAAAAAAGATTCTAAATAATTAAAGCTATTAAAGCTGATAAAAAAAAATTTCCATTATTTTTATGACAAGTGGTAGTTTTTAAGGGTGGAAAATTTCGCAATAAATAAATAATTACTTTAATACTCAGTAAATGAGATTTCAATTCAGTAATGTATTATTCAAATGATTAAAGTTTCTTGTAACCAATTTTTTCAATGATTCTGCATTAAGGGGGTGGTTTTTGAGGGTTGAAATTTAACAGTCAACCAAAAATTATATCATAAACATTAAACAAACCGTTTGTGTAATGTTAATATGCGATTTCATATTTCAGAAATACAAAAAATGATTTTTTCATGATTTTCGATTTAAGGGGTAGTTGCTAAAAGGGTTGAAAAATTAATTAAAATCATAAATCATGCATATAAGTGTTGAAAAATATTTATTTTATCTAATTAAACGAAATTACTTACGCCAGAATGCTTAAATCTGCATTTTTTCCCATTTTTAACAAAAGGGGTGGATTTCACCTCTAAAATGCAAAAAGCGCAAGTCGAGCATATGTCACTTTTGAAGTTGAGGGTAAAATATACTCAATCCCAAATTTTCATGCAAATCGATGGAGGTTCACCGAAATCGGAGGTAATAGTTGATTTTTACCTTCATTCACTGTACTAACAGTTAAATTACCAAACCGTCTAAATGGACAAGAGCCCTTTTTGCAAAATGGTTTACTACCTCTGCTCGATTATGTACCTTTGGAAATACAACGTAATTTATGATTCATGCACGACGACTGTCCTGCTCATTTTAACATTATTGTGTGCAGGCGCGGATCCAAGGGGGGGGGCAATGGGTGCAATTGCCCCCCCCCTTGGGCCTTCCGGTCCGGCGGTGCCGCTTTGTCGAAGTCACCCAGCATCTGTTTTTTTGCACCGTTCCCAAGTAGCAAAGTAATTTTATAAAGGTTGTATAAACTACTATAAAATAAATTATTTTTTGCTACTTGGTTTTTTTATCAGGTACTTTTCAATATTTGTCAATTTGTGCAAGTGCCCCCCCCCCCCTTAAGGAGCTCCTGAATCCGCCCATGATTGTGAGACAGTTTGTTGACAGAGTTTATGGAAACCATTGGATTGGCAGAGACGAACCCACTGCGTGATCAGCCAGGTCGCTAGATTTGAACCCTTGGGGTTATTTAAAAACTACGGTATAATCTGTTCCAACTGACACTAGGGAGCAACTTTGGCAACGTGTACAGAATGCGTGCGGTGAATTTAGAGGAATTTTGCATATTTTCCAATGAATTCGCTCGTCATTGATGAAAAGAATTGATTTGTATACCTACTGAAACAGGTGCACGTCATGTGGAGCATTTTTTATGAATGTAATTTTTTTAAGTAAACTACTTTTCCATTATTACAAAGTTTTATTCCAGAATTGTAAATAAATGTTAAATACAAATAGAGGTAAAAACGATAGTTTTTTGTGCTTGGATTGATATTACAAAAATTTTTAAGAGTACCTTTTTTGCAGCCCTTCCAATGCTGTGTAGAAATGTTCAAGTATTCCGTAATTTTACAGGGTGATTAAAAAATTACAGCCAGTTAAATATTAATTATTATGAAAAAAAAAATGAGAAACAAAAGAAATTTGGTTGTTATCAAGTTTACATAGAGTACCTATAGAGATACAGCTACCGTCAAAATTTGAAAATTTTATCTTCCATATAACGGAAGTTATTGGAAAAAATGTTTTTTTTTTCTGTCCCACTTTATGAGGATGTACTTCCTCGGGGATGCATTTTTAGACTAAGGTAAGTTGGGTTATATAGGCCCAATATAAACTCAGGAATCACAAATTCCCATCCGGGAACTCAATCCTGGGACACCCTGTACTTATCTCGAACAAAACTTGCTATATATTTACCTCACTAACATCACTTTTTCTCTCTTCTCTGTCTCTAAATCTCTCATGTGTTGTCCAGTTGTTGGTGTTGGTACTGCTTATGTCTACAACAATGCTTCTTACTATTAATAATTTCACTTAATTCTCATTGATTTCATATGTGCATATTTCCCTTATTGATGTCATTTAAATAATATTCATCAATGTTTGTTCACTTTCTGTTAGTACCTGTTAGCAGTTTACCCCAACCAGATATGAGGGATATAAGCGAAGGGCATACGGTAGTCGGAGATCCGTTAATATTGGAATGCACGATAAAATCCAGTAACACCATAAATTTTTATTGGATTACACCAAATGAACAAATCGATGTAAGTATGTATATTTAAAAAATATGTTAATCAATTTTTTAGTTCCATTATTTTGCAAAATCCGGCCCGGAGGACCATAAAATATGTTCTGTTTTTTGTCTTTTTTATCCCGTTATTTGTAATTATACAATTTTTTCAATATGCTGGGCTGTATTAACAATTCGATTTAGTTTTACATTGAGACATATGATTATAAACATATATTCACCTCGTCAATTTAGCTTAAACCAGAGGCGTAACTATGGCAGGGCAAACAGGGGCAATGCCCCTGGACTCCGGGAGACCAAGGGCCCCAGCCGGCGCCTGTTTTTTTTGGATTTCTTAAAAAAAATCCGGATTTCTCCGCTCATCAAAAAATGTTGGGATCAAGAAAAATTTTTTTTTCGGATTAGGATTAGGTATTAAAAAAATATAATGGGGGGAGGGGGCAACAATTTTTTGCCCTGGAGCCCCATGAAGTCTAGTTACGCCACTGCTTTAAGCAAAACTTATTTATAAACATTCCAGTGCCATAGTAACACAATATTACTGATCTTTCAAAAAAAATACTGAACTTTCAGAGAAGTAGCGATGATGAACTAGTCTAATCCAAATGAACATTAAAATAAACCAGACTATTAATAAAATAAAAAACATTTTAATAATCTTAGATATTAAAGAGGAATCTTAACAACAAATGTACCCATTCATGCTCATATCACTACTATTAATGTGCAAATCTGGAAGAAGTCGAAGAATTTGGGAAGTGAAACTTTCGTTTTTATGTTTATATATATATATATATATATATATATATATATATATATACACATCACATTTGCATTTAGTCCTATAAGTTGAATAAAATACAGTAAAAGACTATTTTTATGTCCCGGAGAGGGCTGAAAAACCAGTGTGAAGTCAGCAACATAGAATCGGTTTAAATCATTTCAAAATTTAGTCTTCCGTCCGACCCAAAATCTGGACTACCCAAATTTTATACTAGATATTATTCGACGTAAATTTTCTGATTGGCTAACGTTAGTTCAGAAGCCTGAATGACTACCGGCCGCACGGACGCAAATTCGAAAATTCGAGAATCCTAGACGTTCGATTTTGGAAAATTTCTAGATCAAATCGAGAACTCTCAAAATTTACTATAAAAGCAGAGGCACTTGGCGGTCTCAGGCAGTTAAAATACTCATCTCAAGTTAATACTCAAGTCTCTACACAAATAAACTAAACTAACTCGATAAACATCCGCAATAAGCAACACGGCAAATTTATACTTCTAAACGTTAGCTAATCGACCAATTAGTGCTAGTATTTAAGAAGTATTTAGTTATAAAGGTATTGTGAGAACTCGAAACGGACAATATAAGTTTTAAAACAGAATCAACGTGTTTAAACTCTGCAGGATTTCTCTTGTTCCAGTCCCAAACTACCATATATAGGGTGTTCGTAATCTAAGTGATAAATAATGAGGTAATCAGTGCGGTGTTTCCGAATGGACGTACTTTCAACCGTGAATGCATACGTTTTCCATGCTATCTCTGAAGAAGTTTCCAGAATAGTTGAACACTACATTCGAATGTTATCACTCATCGTGCGTTTTGCCAACCATGTGGACGCCATCTGAAGACGATTAAATTACAACTAAAAATGTTCCTATATTTATACCAATATAATGTCATTGCTTAATGCATTCAACCAGTCCTTTCTTACCTAGTATCTGTCTCGATTGAATGAACCAATTTTACACTTTCCAATTTTTTAGCTTTAAAAAGCTATTTATATCCATTCTATGACATGTTGGGCAAGATCAGACTTTCTAGATCTTCCATATTTGAGATAGGAAATATGTTCTTTGAAACTTGTTATAATTGAATGTTCTGTTTGTCCAACGTACCTTAAAGGACAATATTTGCATATTTCGTAAATCGGATCTTTCGCGTCATTAAATTTTATGTTTGGGGTTCCCTAAAATTTGTTGCAATTTACTTATCTACTTACCCCCATAGAGAAGTTTTTAAAAATCTTGCTTAGATCATAGGGTAAACTTATTGAGTTGGAATAGCCAAAGTTAGAGCAGCTACTTAAGCTCCACTAGAAGACCTCTAATAGCGGATAGGATAATTCGTCACCATTAATCTGATACTTGAAATTAGATATTTTAAATAATGATGAATAACCTATCCGAAGGATGTGACTAGGTACCCTTTACCGAAATTGTATTTCCCCAAATTTTTATTTTGTTTATTAAAATTTTCTCTTTCTTCATAATGTACATTAGATATAGCAGAACATGAACTGATGTTTTATACCATTTTACTATACTTATTCATTTTTGTTTTATTAATCCTAATTCACATTTTTAGTATAGGCGAATGAAAGTGTCTAAGCAAGTGAAAAAACAAGAAAGGATATTCCAAAATTTAACAATATACAACACCACATTGGAAGATAATGGCTTTTATTTGTGTAACGTTACTGATTTACAAGGTCATAGTTCTATCGCTCAACTGGAAGTAAAAATATTTGGTAAGTGGTTTGATTCAACTTGTTCATTAATGATATTGCTAAAAATGTTGATTGCAAATTACTCTTTGCGGACGACATGAAAATATTTTGCGATGTTTATTTCCGGATGACTGTGCCCAGATTTAAAAAAATGGATTCAATGTATTCATGATGTGAAGACATGCTTCTCAATATTGATAAATGCTATTCTACACTCAAAGAAATAGTATGGGTAAATTCAACAAAAAAAAATGGTTAACCAACAATATCGTTAATTTTGTTAAACCAAACTATATTGATGGTATTTTTAAACAAGAGGTGATTGTTATTTTAATTAATAAAAAGTTGTCGTACAACAAAACAAACATTAACTTAAAAAATAAATGAATAAGACTATTATTTTGTTCGTCTGACTATTATTTTGTTGAATTCTGTCAAATTAAACTAGATAATAGTATATTTTATTTTTAACTATTATCGAATTGTAATTCTAACCCAGTATTAGTTCGCTGTATTATTGTTCTTGGTAGACAAACCAATATTATTGTCGTCTTCGAAGTTCTAAAACAATTACCATAAAATTTGCTTGCTTACCACGTAGTCTATTACAGAAATTATTCCCAGATGACGCCACATACAAATCACTGACAATAATAAATCATGCATTATCTTATACTATTATGAATTTATAGAACATTAATAACATGATTGCAATGTTCAAATTCTCTCAAGGATCATCGATATATTTGGATGGATCTTATAAACGATCTCTAATCTTTGGTTTGGGTGGTCTGATGTCTCAATACTGAGATTTTGGCTAACCAAAAAAAACTTCATCATACAATAAAGTGTAGATCAACCTAAAAATTAGTTGGTGAACAAAAAACAAAATCGTTGTACTATTTAATTGTAGACCAAATTGAAAATGGTTAGTGAACATAAAAAATGTCATTGTACTATTTAATTTGTTACAAGAAGATATGATTATTAAACTACTATTTGTTTACGAAAACAAATAAAGTTGTATGACTATTCTTTTCTGATTGATTTAACTATGAAACTAGATAGGCGCAATTTCATTTGCTCTTTTTGGTTGAATTTACCTATCATTTTCTTTGAGTGTATGACGTTTAGTTACCTAAGTCCTGACTACAATATTAATAACGTGAGCTTGCGAAACGTAACCACAGAAAGATTTAGGTGTTATAGTACAGTACCTAGAGGTAAAAAATATGCAAAACTTCGGAATAATGTCATATTGAACGGATTTCGTTCATTTTTGCATTTTTGGCAGCATAATAGTAAATGCTTCACAGAAAAGTTTCTATATTGTGCGGGGGCTTGCCAATTTATAGGGGGTAAAATATATATATACATGTATATATATATATATATATATATATATATATATATATATATATATATATATATATATATATATATATATATATATATATATATATATATATATATATATATATATATATATATATATATATATATATATATATGAAGTGTTGCTGTACTTCCGGGTGTTTTCCCACGTAGTTGATAGGCTCCTGCTGGAGCCATTGTTGTCTAAACGACGTTTCGGCAGAATCCCATCTGCCATCTTCAGGTTCTCGTTGAAAGCTGCCTACTGCTGCTCCTCGTTGTTATTGGTAAATTTCATTCGATTACATCCAACCGTTGCAGAGATATATCTCTTTGAATTTTAAGACCAAATGCATAAAACATCTTCTTAACCACTGGCCAAAACATTTTTTTCGTTGGTGATCTAGACCCGCCTTGAAGTGCTCTATCTGCCATTAGGCTATGGCGCATTGCTAGCGAGTCAACCTGTATAAGGGTTTCTTAGCCTTTTCGTGGTGGGGCATGTTTATGTGTAGCAATCCACCTGACTGGGTGCGTTCACGTCTTGCTGATGTATCTGCGTTACGTTTTCTATCAATTACTAATTCGTGATTAAAATATTACATTTTTATTACTTATATGTTTTCTCTTTATTTTTTGCGCCTATTGTAAGCACAATGGTGCCGGTGACTACGTGCAGTGGCTGATCAAGCCGTCGTGCGGAAATATACGCTTCCCGTATACCAGACACGATAATTTTTTGCGTACATTTGCTGCCCGCTGAGAAAGCTTAAACACCATTACAGAGAATGGCTCAGAATTTTTCAGATCCTCGAGCATTAACTATTTTATATATTTTTTATATATTTTTATTGCATTACTTAGAGAGTTCAAGCTTTTTCGCCTGTTGTTGGAGCTTGTATGCAGTTTTGTATAATATTGGGGTAGTTTTCACCCTTTTAAGGGTGTGTCTCAATTACTTTGTGTAAGCCCTAGTCAACACCTTCGTTCATGCTTTCAGCCAATAGACTTATAATATTTCTGTTCATGGAAGCTCTATACCTCAATAGCATCATTCTTCCCTACTTTCATCTTTATATAGGGGATGTTTTTGACCCTTCTGAATTAATCAATATAGATAAGGAATTCATCGATATTAGATATGAATTCTGCGTCGAAAAATACTAAGAAAATCTTGATTGCTCTGCCATAGCTGATGAGTATTCATTTTTTGTGGGGCTGTGTATTTTTTGATAGCATCACGAATATCACAACTTCAATCCCTCATATCTCAAAAACCAAACATATGCTCATCTTGAAATTTTGTATTCGGGATGTTCTCATTATTAACAATCATTTAGCCCTTAGTTTGAAACAATAATTCGAGGGATAGAAAATGGGAGATTTTTGGGGTCACTCTTTCTTGAGGTACTTAGCCAAGTCATTAATAAATAATGTAAATAAAGACAGACCTAAGATGGACCCTTGTGGTGCTCCTGTATGCATTTCTGCTAAGTCAGATTTGGACTCGTTAACTTGCACCTTCTGCTGTCTTAAGTGAGATAAGTAATTTTTTTATTTTTGTTGTGTTTTGTTTAGTTTTTAATATTATTTTGGATTTCGTTTTTTCCCTTAATGTTCACTTTATTTTATTGTTGTTAAGTTGAATTATTAGGATTGCTATTACCATGTAAATGTATTTACACAAATAAATGAAACAAAAATATAAACATATTTATGAGAAATAATAAGACACATGTATACATAGAATATACTCATACTAATGTCTCTATTTCTCTATTAAACCAAACATGTTCCTGGGTATACATACAAACTGTAATAAAATATATTAATGAAGCATTTATACTCGTTGGTATTATCCCGTTTATCAAATATGGCATTATTTATTTTGTTTTTAAATATTTTATCGCCGATTGTGTTTTTATGGTTTCCGGAAAATATACGTGCTAAATAATTTGAACTTAAACTTGAAATATAATCTCATGTATTATGTTTACAAATTTACAATGTCCAGTTGTCAAAACTGTATTTATTTGTCAACAAATTGAAAACAAAATTTCAAATATGTTCAATCATGCTTGGGCAAACGAGAGAATCATGTTCAGTATTTGGATATATTTATACAACGTGGTCTACCATGACATGCGGAAAATTTAACAGTATGTTGTCCCCACCGAAAGGAGTTAAAAAAATGAGAAATTAAAAAAATATGACCAAAAAAATTACCTTAATTTTTTGTAGGAATGCGCCGCCTCTGACGTAACGCCGTCCAAACATATCACTTCCCCTACCCCTTCATCAGACTTGGGACTGACAATAAAGCTGGAGAGGGTAGAAGTGACTTTTCGATTTTAATCACACTACAAAAATTGAAATAATTTTTGTAGAATACAGCACAACTTAAAAGTAACGGAAAGTCAAAGAAAATGTTACATTAAATGCACTGTTCTAAGCACCGAATGGCATATTGAACATCGATCTACGAATACAATTTACAATTTAATTTTAATAGAATCGACACATTGACCCTATGCCAGTGAACTTCATACAACAAGTAGGATATTTACTTAAACCTGTCGATAACAAAAACACCAAATTTCAGCCGTACTTAATACTTGTCGCGGCGTTCGACCGAAAGCAAAAAATGCGGCACTTTGACCGCACTCGCCAGCTTAACTTTTTATGCCAATAAGGGAAATGTAAACATCTCCGATATGGTCTTTCTCAAGTAAGGTCACTAGCCTATTACTGACCTCCGACAACTAAAAATAGCATATATAAACAATTGAAAGCAATAAGGTAGCCAAACTCCATGGTTCAGTAGCGTATCTTGGCAAATTTTAATGCAACTAAGTATAATTACTAAATTACCTCGGATCACTTTAAAATTTTACAGGGGCTTTCCCACATTGAAGACTAATACATCATTTTATTTTCCGCATGTCATGATAGATCACGTTGTATACAGGGCCGGCCTTTGGGGGAGGGGGGGCGTGACCGTGCCCAGCAGGAGGGCGCTACGAACCTAATAGACTAAGAGCTAGCGACACTCGAACCTTGCTGATTCCATTGTGAACAAAAAAATTACAGAATGTAGTACTAACATTCTTTAATATGAGATCGGGTGCCTGCCTGCTCGGATCGGTTGCGTTTATTTAAAAAAAAAAAAAATTGTGGCATTTTCAATAATGGTCTCATCGCAATGTGGATAAAATTTTTCATACAGCTGTTAGACACACTACTAAATATGAATTCAAGTGTCTGCTTAAGTTGGAATCGGTTGCGAAATCTCGCCTGCCAATTAAAAAACCGGTTCCAAAAACTGCATAATTTGGCTCATCGCAATGTGCAAGAAAAAAATTCGCGAGATAGTTTAAAGCATTCAAAATTCATTTTCAAGTGCCTGCCTTGTCTACCATGTTGCACTAAGTGCCCGCCAGACCCTAGAAAGTCGCGCACTCGGTGCCGTTGAAAGTTGATCGGGGTCATTTCAATGTGCACCAAAATTTAAAAAAAGCTAGAAAGTAATTTAAAGCGTCTGCCTTTCCGAACATAATGCACAATGCCGCCTTTCAGCTCTCCAAGCTCTCACTACCTCGCTCAGCCCCGGTGACATTTTCTTCCCTGTTAAATTATTTTGTTATTATTTTAACTGTATAAATACATGTTGGAATGGAAAATGGGGTATTTTGCATGAGACAAAAAAAGAACATATCATATGGCGTACTTCAGTGCATAAAAAGTAATGGGTGTTTTTCCCCTTCAAAAAATATTATTTACAAACTTGTGTCTTCATCGATACTATAAGAAGAGAAAATAGGTTTCCATTTTACAAATTTTTATTTCTACAAGAAAAATTTATTAAAAATGCATTCGCTCAAGTATTCCTCATCAGAAAGATTCTCGCTATCATCGCTTTCTACCCCATCGCTGGCATTCTCATTTTCCTCTGTCAAACGAATGATTTATTAATATTACTTAATAGCAGCGAATGCGGAACGTAATACCTTGAATTGTTGTGTGGGGCTGGATGATTATGTCTTGGATGAATCGTGGGACTCGTGGTCTCTTCGAACCAGTTGAACGTATACTTTCCATCCTGTTTAAGCCATCCGCAGTCAGTAGGGCAAAGAGCCGTTGGTATTTTCAAGTTCGCATTACTCCAAATATTTGCGATGTAGGTTGCTCGCAAAACTTGCTGTCGAAGCTCCGCCTTACATGGGGAATAGTATGGATCCATCGAGATTTGTTGCATTTTTCATGAAAATCTCACACACATCATTGACCTTGAAATTTTTTAAGAAAATTGACAAGTGTGCTGCGTTAACATTTTGCACGCCTTTCGCGCTGCACAATTTGCATACGAAATCTTCGATTTTTTCGAAAACCGCGTCGTCAATTACCCCATTCAAATACCCAAGCTTTGCAAAAGCTAATTGGTGTTCCTTTGAATTTTGCAACATTTTGAAACCTTTTTTCCCCTTCCTGAAAAAAGATGGGTTGAAGTCACCGGTCAAAGCATGGAATCTAGGTAGTGACTTGCATAGATCGGGGCCCAAGTGTGAAATTTTTCTTGTAGAAATAAAAACTTGTAAAACGGAAACGTATTTTCTCTTCTTGTAGTATCTCAAAAATTGATGAAGATACAAGTTTGTAAATAATATTTTTTGAAGAGGAAAAAACATCCATTACTTTTTATGTACTGAAGTACGCGATAAGAGAAGTTCTTTTTTCTCTCATGCAAAATACCCTTTTTCTTCAAGCGTATTAAAATGTTTAAATTATGTCACCAAAAACAGAAGTAGAAGTAGGATATTGTTTTACTAGTAACAAAATGTTAGTACCGAACGCCACCGTAGTGGACATTGTTTTACTAGTAACATAATGTTAGTTCCGAAAGCGCCACCGCAGTGGGTATTGTTTTACTAGTAACATAATGTTAATACCGAAAGCCACCGGTGGCGCGCTATCCACTAGCCACTTGTCATATTGTGTCAACATGTAAGACTGTAGTTTGAATATTTGTACATTTATGATAAATAAATGAATTTTTGCATTTTAATACGCTTGAAGAAAAAATAGTATATATTACACGGAGTAGAACGCCTTTTTTTGTGTTTCGCCCAGTTTGCCTCAGCCGCAAATTCTGGGCTCAACACAAAAAAAGAGTGCGTTCTACTCTTAGTAATATAATATACTATTATTCCATTCCAACATGTATTATACATTTAAAATAATAAGAAAATAATTTAACAGGAAATAACAAGTCACCGGGGCTGAGCGAGGTCATGCGGCCTTGGAGAGTTGGAAGGCGGCATTGTGCATTATGTTCGGAGAGGCAGACGCTTTAAATCACATCTAATTACTTTCTAGCTTCTCTTATATTTTGGTGCACATTGAAATGACCCCGATCAACTTTCAACGCCGTCGAGCGCGCGACTTTCTAAGGTCTGGCAGGCACTTAGTGCAACATGGTCGACAAGGCAGGCACTCGAAAATGAATTTTGAATGCTTCAAACTATCTCACGAATTTTTTTCATGCACAATGCGATAAGTCAAATTATGCAGTTTTTGGAACCGGTTGTTTAATTGGCAAGCAAGATTTCGCAACCGATTCCGACTGGCAGGCACTTGAATTCGTATTTAGTAGCTGTATGAAAAATTTTATCCACATTGTGATGAGACCATTAATACATTTTGAAAACGCCACATTTTTTTTTTTTAAATAAACGCAACATATCCGAGCAGGCAGGCACGCGATCTCATATTATACAACGTTAGTATTACATTCTGTAATTTTGTTTTCGTTCATCAATTTTGAGATGACGAAAATTTTTTTTTGACTTGACCGCACGAGGGCGCTTGAGAAACTAAGGCCGGCCCTGTCTATATATTTAAAAAATGATGATATAAGCAGAAAACACACCAATTTCGTTTTCGGTGGGCCACTATCTAGAAAATACCGCTGTACCTAAGAGTAGATGAAAATAATAATAACAGTAATATTTATATTCAGTAGGGTGGTCCATCTTTTTCGAAATCGAAATTTTTTATTTCTCACCCCTGCAAATGGTTCCATTTGAAGAAAAAACAGTCCCCTCAAAATATTATTGAGGCAAATTGAAGGCAAGGGGTGCCGCAGAATGCATTATTATGCAATAATAAAAGTAAATGGAATTATTTACATTCTTTGGTTGATGCATTGTTTTTTTTTTTTTTAATCAGCAACATTTATCTTTAGAATGACATTTATCTTTAGAATGACTAATCAAGTCATACAAATATCAAAGACATTATCTGTTGTGACTATGACATGTGTCATACTACTGTAAATTCGTAGTCTAAGAAAACTAGACTAGAAGTTTTTGAAATAAAACTCTCGTTTTCTCTTTGTGTATTTTATTATGAAACATTTTTTTCATACATAGTACCAAATATTATCCTAAATCTACAAGACATATAGTAATAAAAACAATATTTTTTGTACTAGGCCAAAGCATGCGACAGGGTTCCTTTTTTTACATTTGGAAACTGTGATTTATAATCATTTACAACTTCGAGTAAAAACTGTTTTTGGTCTTCATTTTTTGTTAAAATGTCATTATAGTCAGTAATAAGTTTGATTCCTCTCTCAGCGGCATCATTTACAACTTTAATTTTGTTTACAATATTGAAACATCGGGTATAACTTTCATTTTCCCTCCATGTTGTAGGATCATTTTCCAAAAATTCCATAGACAAACCTAATTTTTGAAAAAACTGTTTAGTGTTCTCGCATATGAAGTCCTGAATTTCCTTGTTTTCAACGTCAGTTACTAATCATAAGTCGTTTAATACCCTCTTGATTTGGTGCTTTCCTATTCAAAGCTTTAACCATTTCTCTTTTAGTGGTAACTGAAATATCGTCATCAAAGAAAGATAAGCCAACATTTACTGAATTAAGGTACCACAAATGGTTCACTATTTTCCTACTTGCGGCTTGAGATATTTCTTTGTCAATATTTTGATAATTAATGAGTTCTTTACAAAAGTCTAAGTCTCGAAGCGGTGCTTTACTAGCAAATGACGCTGTAAACCAGGCCTTTACATAAACCTTTACAATAAAGAGACATATGTCTTCAATACCTATTTTTTCTTTTTTAGTTAGTTGGAACTGATCTTGGAAAAAAAATATTTTTAGACAGTAAATGGCTTTGGCCATCCAACGTGCATGATGAAATGCCCCTGGTTGATAGAATGTCGTGTGAGTGGGCTCTTCTTCAACAAAAAGTTTAGAAAGCATTAAAAATTCTTTATAATCATCACGAGGCTGTTGCAAAGTTAAAGCTGCATTTAGAAACTTTACAATTTCGGCTTTAACTGGTTGTAAAATGTGTTTAATTTTTGATACCTGAAATCCAGTTTTTAGTTTATTTTGATCTATTTTATGCCAAAATTCCCTAAAACGTTTAAATAGTGGCACATTTGGACCAGATGAGGAAGGCATTTTTGTGTCAAACACACTTCTCAAAACCACTTCAAAAATATGATGTCTACAAGGAAAATATAGAATATCTCTTTCTAATTTTTGTTGCAATAGTGTGGCTGCCCCATTTATATAACCCATATTTGATGCTGTTGTATCACAACACAAAGCTATTACCTTTTCGTCCAAATTCCATTCACAAAGCACATCATAAACTGCTTCAGTCTGTTCTCTTCCAGTTGAATTGGGCAAAGCTGGTACTCCAAGTAGTTGTTCAATATCTCCACTAGTAACTAAGATAGCAAGTCTATCGATATTTCCCATTCCAGTGAGAGAAGGTAAAAGTTTTCCATGCCAATGGATAACTGGGGCCGGCAATTCAGAATTACCGAAGGCAGTTTTTAATATTTCAGCTCTTTCTTCGCGGATGCGTTGTCTAGAGCGCTGAAGTGTGGTTCTGCTGATGGACAAAGATGTGGTGTCATGTCCTAGTGCTTCTGTTACTGCCGTCAAAATATGGACTCCATACCTGTCGCTTATTTTGCAAGCATCAAAGGCAGCGGCTATTTTTGGTGTGATGATGTTACATGTTCCATACAATCTCCTCTTTTTTGGCTGTGACGGGCCAGGCTGGTCTTGTAACAACTCTTCTTGAGCTTCGATTATTTCATCTTCATTTTCGTTGGAGTCGGCTGAATTACTACTTGATGATGGACAGGTGACTGTTTCCTCTAATCTAGCTTTTTCTTGTTGACTTCGTTGCATTCGTTCGGATAATTTCTGTAATTTCTCCTCAGCTGATTTTTCTTGAGAAGCAAGTTGGTAATCAATACCATGCATAAATCCAGGACGTCCCTTTTTTCTTTGGTTAATTAAAAACTGCTTATCTTCATCTATTTTCATCAACTCCAATGCATTTGCATGAGAAATGTCAAAAAGATCGTCCAATTTTTCAACGAAATTTTTTTCTTTACCTCCCGCACTGGACCTTTTAGCCGATTTTTGTAAGTTCCTCCACTCTGCATAAAGTTTATCTAGTTGTTTAACACAATGAAAATCCTGACGTGTCGGAATGCGAGCTTTATCCCAAAAAACTGACACCTCATTTATTGTTAATTTAGCACTTTCATGTACACTTAGCTTCACTTCACGAATGTTATAAAAGAGCACTTGTAATACTTGTCTATTAGACGGCAATTTATTGCCGATGATTTGTGACGAATAGTGTCCAACTAAGTAAATGAAAGTATCCTTTCGTAAGGATCTAACATCAGCCATCGTTAAATGTTTTTTCAAAAAGGAACGTATGCTAGAACTTATAATGTCACCACTGTAAAACACAATTGCAAACTGACATAAAAACCTACCATAGGTGCATTATATTTCCAAACTTCCAAAACAAATAATTTCTAGGAAATAATTACACCAATAAAACATTATGAGAAAAGAGGTAGATATTTGTATTTTAAGTAAAATTTAAGTGTATTACCGTAATAAAATCTTATCTACAAATTTCTACCTGAATGCGGCACGGGTTACCGTTCACCGAATTATCTGAAACTTTGACATAAATTATTCCTAGTATAATAGTCTATTTTCGTGGGGTGAAACTTAAAAAATACGCAAAAAAAATTCACCCCCTATAGATATGGGCCACCCTAATATTCAGTCTACCATTTTTACCATTTAATTTGTAAAATTTATTTTTTAGACGTAGACGAATTTTTCTTGAATGTGTCGGAGCCGAACAATCTTCATTCGATAATTGCTTCGGCAGGTCAAAGTTCAGTACAATGGAGCTTGGACGTACGTGGACATCCTAAACCTACAATAACTTGGTAAGTATTTCATTTTCATTAGTTTCAGAATTTAAAATCAAGTGGGAGCGGGCGTATGAATTAATAAATCTGAAAACAATTTAATAACGCCGCTGACAAGAGTAAATAAATTATTTGACGTCACTATATGTCGTTACTGCGTGTCGTGGTGTCATACTAGTTATACTGCATACGCTTAATTATAAAATTTAAAATTCAATTTTATGCCAAATGAGAGATGAGATTAATCAAAGCTGCCATTGTAACAAAGAGAGAATTTAATTTTATCAATATTATACAAATTAAAAAGTGGAGCGTGTTCCTTATTCTCCATGGAGATATCTGTGGATTATCAATAACTCTTTTCAAAACTTCTTCAGGATTTTGACAGTTTCATGTTGGTTTTCTACAATTTCTTGTGGATTTCACAAGAGTACCAAACTGAATTAAATTTTCGCGAAAGAATGGTTTTAAATGAAAGTTGACATCATTCTGGATAACTATGAAAGCACAATATTTGGATTTGGCGCGAATTTCCCCCACTTTAGCTATAAATGCATATCATATCAAACTTTTCTGGATTTGTAAATTGAACCAAAGCTACAAAATGAAACAAATAACTGGCGCAGTTGGTAGGATGAACGCGGAGTTTCTTCTATGAGATATTAGGTCATGAAGTTCAATTCTTGACCGCGTAGAAATCGTAGGAGGACGACACAAATATCTACTCTATCTGCAACAATTATTATTAAGAGATAGAACCTGCCGTACCTGCATTTTATTAGTGTTGCTTTCTTTCTTTACCATTGTCTACATCGAAACATTTTTTATTCTGGTATATAAATTCTAATTAATTTTTCCGTGCATATTCTTAAATGTTACATTAAATTTTGATTTCTTTTCCATATACATTGGTACGAATAATCAAATAATTTTAATAATTAACTGGTGGAAGCATTATACTCTTCGCCGATTTTCTGAGTTTTTTATATAATTGTTACACATTCTATAGGATACTCTTCGCAGTTTTCTTGTAAATAATGTTAGTTTTTGGGCATTCTAAATTTTGTGATACCAACTTTGTTGTGAAAAAAATAAATGAAAAAAAAAATTTTAAAAAATTGTCATATTTTCGAACACGGACCTCTGGATTGCAAGGCAAAAAGCAAAACAGATATCTTTAGCCATTGGGCTATCACATGTTACTATAAAAATTGAAGGCCTGTAATATATATCGTTCGAGTATTATATTTCAACGGATTAGATATATTATGTTGATATATATTAGTAAAATGTATAAACAAAAAAAATTTTAGAGAATAACATTTCGCAAGATTTCTATTTAAGTGCAAGTGACAAAAATTAAGAAAATGTATTTTTTCAATTTAAATGATTAGTAACTTTTTTATTTAGTGACTGATTTTTTTCAAAAACAATAAGGTTCTTTCTCTAGATAACGCTAACTTACTTTCCAAATTTCAATACAATCGGACTTTTCTTTCTTAAGTTATCGTGCTTACAAGAAACGTGATGGACGGACGGACGGACAGACGGACATTTTGAAAGTTGTTCAGAATCCGTTCACTAACACAATGATATGAATTTTTTTCTCTACGAGCGATATTTACTGTTTTAGAAATGTGCCGATCAAATACAATATACTCTTCGTTTTTGCAAAGAGTATAATAATAGTCCAAATATTAATACAAATAACATTCCACACACAAAAATTCTTATGAGTGCTGCTTTTAATCTAGTGGAATTAAAATACTCAATTTCAAATTTAAATTCATCAGACCAAATCCGACCACAAATAAATGTTTCTATAAAGAATATTGGTCTTTTAAAATATCAAGCAAATACTATAACCTAGGCAAACTTGAAAAAGTCTTGCCTTCAGACAGAAAATATTAATGACATTAATGTTAATTTCGTCTACATACACAAAACCAGCTAATGGACAATCTTACTTGACGCGTTTTTTAAAAACATTGTTCTTATTTACACGCTTTTTTATAAAATGCAGCTAATTTAAGAAATTAGAAATAGTAATACTAACAAACATATAATGGCTAAAAAATGCGTTAGCTCATAATAAATTTGTTATAATTTGATATATCTAAATTATTGTCTCACCTAATTTTTTTTCTGTTTCTTCGTTTAGGCTGAACAGGAAAAATGAAACAATCCCGTTAGGAAATGGTAGTAAATATGAGGCAACCTTTGGCTCAAATGCTGCTTTTTTAAAAATCAAGCGCATTGACATCAATGATTTCGGTAATTACACGCTGTTAGCTAGCAACAACAAGACAGAAAGATCTCTTGTTCTCTTTCTCAACGTAACAGGTAAGTTTTTACTATTCTCAGGAATTCTGCATATCAATATACGTGAATAAGGAATTGTCTTTCTGCAGCATTTTATTGTTTTAACTTGTTTTAGGTCTGACAACATGTGTAATGTTTTCTGCTATTTTCCTTACGTCCTGTCCCTTTCAGATCTTCTCGGACTTCTTCTGTTGGCTCTTGTTGCCCATTTTTAACTCCATAAGCCATCGTTAGCACTATGATGGCTACATATTCAGATTTAGGTTTGAAAAGAGGCTGATTGGACTTATAACCACCGGCCCTCCGTCTTTAATTAAAGCTTCTTATCCGGCTTTGTCTTTTGTTTCAGACTCCACAGCCTTGATAAGGGCTGCTCAGTATAACTATCTACCTTCGGTTTTACTTCGTTAAGTAGTTGGAATCTCAGTCTAGCTAGGCCATCACAATGGCTCAATACATGTACTGAGGTTTCCACTTCCTCTTGACAGAATCTGCCTGTTGCATCTTTCTGTCAGTCCCATTAGACTCATATGTCTATTAAACCTACTGTGTTCAGCTTTCCACCATTATCCTAATGGCCTTCTGTTTTGGCGTAGTAGGACTTTCATGAATTTGGCCGATTGTTCTTTAATGAACCCTTTGGCCTGTCCAGTCGAAGAAAACTCTTCCACCACTCTAGAGATTTATTTCATACCGCAAAAGGATTCGGGTCCTACTAGGGCCTTAGACGCGCCTTCCTTGGCCAGTTCATAATCTTTTCCGTGTCTTTCGTTCCCCGGTACCCACGCCACGGTCATTTTGTTCTGACTTCCTAGGTCAATGAGGATATTTATGCAATCCCATGCTAGTCTTGAATCGACCTACATGGAATCGATTGCCTCTAGCGCCGCTTGGCTTTCAGAAAAAATGGAAATCGACTGGTTGACAGTTCCCTACCTCATAATTTCCTTTGCAGACCACTGCAAAGCGGCCACTTCAGTCTGAAATATTGTGGCGTGTAGACTTATCGGGATTGTTGTTTTCGATCTTATCCCGTAAAACCCAGCGCCAACTCCCCTGTTCAGTCTTGGAGCCATTCATTTACCAGACTATTTGTGCCGATATTGGAGGACTGTTTATCCAGTCCTCTCTGTCTATCATAACTTGAAATTTTTTGTTAAAGTTATATTTGGGGACTATGGTATCCGTGGGCATTCCTAGAATAGGATCTGCCTTCAGCTCTCAGTTTCACTTTTGCTGATCTACCTTATGTAGATCAGCCTTATGAGCATTGTGCCTTGTGTTAGATGATCCGTTCCACTGAATCAGCATCCCCTTGGATAAATAAATGTAGTGGTGGCAGGTTAAAAACAACTTTCAATGCAGCCGTGGGAGCACTTCTAATGACTCCCGTGACACGTTCTTATGTTTTCTCCTTTTTTCGGAGGGCATACTGCTCCATATGGAAAATTTCTGTCTCCTTCAATTTTCTGCTGTGGTTGGCGTGTCTGCGTTCCTGGGTTCTGTACTAGATCTATTGTTTTTGGAGTTTTTGGGAAGATATTCTTTTCCTGAAAGAAATTTGTAACGCATGTATCTCCGCTGGTGCGCTGGAACAAAATTAGTTTTGGCACAATACACTAATAGTGAACCACTCATTAATTCGGGTTTAATTTAGATTTAATATTTAGATGAAGAATGACGTGACGTAAGAATACAATTTACTGTCCTACTTTGACAATCTATTACCTATTTTATCTTACCGAGGCCCTTCAGAGATTTAATGTGTGGTTAATATAAAATCTCAAACTAAGTTTGTCTAAGACCCGCATTGGACTATAAATGTTCTTTGACAAAGATTTTTTATGAGATATTTTATGAGAAATATGTTAATGCAATAGACCAATTTTTTAAGTATTACACATTTCTCATAAAAAAATCTTTGTCAAAGAACTATTATAGTCTAATGAGGGCCTTAGAAACTTTTTTTTCGATAGCAACTAGTAAAGTGAAGTAAAGTAAAAATTATTAAAAATAGTCAGCATATAAATCACCAAAATGTGGGTTTGTTATTAATACAAATAAAATGGTTACAACTTATCTTAACTCTGATATTTGTGTTTTCCTTCTCGGGTAACTGCGCTGATTTCCTCTTGTCTTTGTTTGTGCTAGTAGGTAGACGATGTCATTACACTACACTAGAATTTCCTGCGTTACACATAAAATAAACTGAATTAAATACATATTAAAATTATTTGGTAAGCAGCTTGTTGAATGACTTAGAAATAAAGAAATTGGTTGTCATAATATTAATTAGTTGTTAGCATATTTTAATCGACTAAAACTATTATCAAGTAGATGGTGTGCATATACCACAATCAAATTTATCACATTAATTTTCCTCAAGTTATTCTTATCATCGAAAGATACTTATTCTAGATAAACCATCGGTTCACCTAGAAGGCGATCCGTTCCATCTAATCGACACGCCGAGTACCATCAAATGTTTTGCATCTGCTTATCCTGAACCTGAGTTTGAGTGGCATTACAAGGATTGTCAAACTGGTGACTGCATGTATTTACCGGTAAGATTAAAACATATATTCACATACTTCTTGTTAAATATAGGAACAAATATGAGATTCTCGCTGCCCGCACAGAAGAAATAGGGAAGCGGCATTCGGAAGAGAAATTGGTTGATAGTTGTCCCTCTAGCCAGCATGTCAATTAACCAAACGGCTCTCTTTTCTAACCGAAGAATTTCTGTATGGGATGAGCGAACCCGTAGCAGAATTGCGTAACTAATAAAAGAACAGAACATAGAGAAATAATAATTTCTAAAAGTACTCTAAAGCACAATACATTTTTTTAACCTGAGTAATAGAAAAATAATGCTGGATAGTTTGTTAGACAGTATCTCCATGTGGTTGAAACAGCTGAGAGTGTCATCTAATTTGGCACAAAACGTCAAGAATTATAATTCTGTCACCGTTTATTAATAATTTTTAGTGAAAATAACAAGCCTCTGAGTCTTACATTCATTGAACTTAAGATTAATTGAAGAAAACCGCCGAACAGAACTAATGCCGTCGTTATTTTGATTACTAATGTGAGAAGTGTCATTGGCATAGGCAAGGCATTTTATTGGAAACATAAAAAGAAAGAAATCATTCAGATATAAAATAAACATTAAGGGCCTCAGTGCAGAACCTTGAGGGGCCCCTGCCTCATTGTTAAATGTTCGGAATTCAAATTATCAATAGCAACACATTGTTGTCTATTGTCGAGGTAAAAATTGTAGAGACTCAAAGGTAAACCTCTTAGGCCATAAAAGTTTAGTTTTTCCACAAGTAACTTATATGAGACACAGACCAACAACCGCATGCTTACAATCCTCAAGGCCCTCGACTATATCACTCACTATTGTAAAAACCTCATGCTAGAATATTTATTTCTGATAACAAATTTACTGCAGTTCAGGATATTGTTTGTCTCAAAATAATTAACATGCCTTTTTTGCGAATTTCAAAAATTTAAGAATTATTGGTGGAAACTTGTGTATTTATAAAAGTATATTTCAGTTGCAAATTATAATATACTTTCTGCGATTCTACTTAAACTATTATAATTCTTTTTAGATAAATGGAAAAATGTCCAAAAGCGAAGGATTTGAATTTATATCAGAAGTAACCATCAACGCCTCTAAGTCTGGCTACGTAAAATGTACTGCAAGAAATTACAAAGGTTCGGATAAAGCTGTTACTGGATTTTACATATCAGGTATCTATTTTTTATGGTAATATTCAATATCGTTAAAAGTAGAAGATAAATAAAGAAAAAACCGCCGCCCAAGGAATCATTACATCCAGATTTTCCATCTAAGTCACTCATAACGAAAAAATTTTGTATGTGGAAATAATTGTTTATGGAACTTTAATAATATAATATTTGAAATTCTCTACCCCAAACACCCATAAAACGATACCCCACATTGATAGTGGGGTGGGGGTGGTGATAGGAGGGTGGTAGTGGGGGTGGATGAAGTAAAAACATTTTTTGAGGTTTCTGATTCTTGTACACACACTAAATCAAAATTTTAATCCTCTTTAATATTGGGGTGGGGGTGGTAATGGGGGTGGCTAATGCCAAAAATATTTTTGTATATATTAAATACCAATTTTATGGACTCCTACCTGCTTGATTTACCTATTTATCCCAAATTTACCAATTTACCCCCCAACTCTTCGATGGAACAAGTTGAAAATATAATCGAGTTCTAGATCTCGTTAAAGTACATATGTGTACCAAATTGCAAGTAAATATCTTAAACGGTTCCAGAGTAAACATGCGCACAAAAAAAATTACAGACAGACAGACAGAATTTTTTTTTGCTCAAACTTAAAATCTCGACGTTTCATGATATTCTAAGCCTATTTGAACAATAAACATTTTTGAAAAATTTTTTGTCATTACTATACTTCCACTGGATGTGGAAGTAAAATTAAGGAATCAAGGAAATTTACTTTCACGTCCAGTGGAAGTATAGTAACGACAAAAAAATGTTTTAAAATTTTTATTGTCCAAATATGTCATGAAACGTCGAGATTTTAAGTTTGAGCGAAAAAAAAATTTCTGTCTGTCGGTCTATCTGTCTGTCTGTAACTTTTTTGTGCGCACGTTTACTCTGGAACCGTTTAAGATATTGACTTGAAATTTGGTACACATATGTACTTTAACGAGATCTAGAACTAGATTATATTTTCATCTGGTAGATGGGTAAATCAAGCAGGTGAGAGTCCACGAAATTGGTATTTAGTATATACAAGAGAAGCTAAGGTCTCAAAAAAAAATGGCATTAGCCATCCCCATTACCACCCCCACCCCCTTATTAAAGGGGATGAAAAGAAATTGTGATTTAGTGTATGTACAGGAACCAGAAACCTCAAAATATTTTTTTACTTCGTCCACCCCCCACTACCATCCCCCTATCACCACCCCCACCCCACTACCGATGTTGGGTATGGTTTTATGGGTTTTTGGGGTAGAAAATTTCAAATATTATATTATTAAAGTTCCATAAACAATTATTTTCACATGCAAAGTTTTTTCGTTGTGAGTGACTTGGATAAAGAATCTGGATGTGGAAGTAGTGATTCCTTGGGCAGCGGTTTTTTCATAAATGTTCATTTTCACTACTCTTTCAAGAACCGAAGAATCTACTTCTGGACAGAGGGCCAATTTTTTTTTTTTTTTAGAAAAGTAGAAGAGTATATAGCGTTTTTTCAAACTTTTTCAAAAATAAGCGCTTCAGCGAAAAATATTAAGAGAATTTTTTAAAGTTTATAAAAATTTCGGTTAATTCGAGATTACTCAGATCCAACCACGTTTTGAAATTATGGTCCATTTGCTTATCATCATTTGTTTCAGATATAAAAAACGGCTTCGACGTATTTGGTATAGACGATACAATAGATGTAAACGAAGAGAAAAGGAAGGCTGTAGTAGCATCGGGAGATACTATTTCAGTTACATGCGGAGCTTCAATACATAACTACAGCTCTATTAATTGGCTCTTTAACGGCCGAAATCTAACAGATGATGAGAGTATGTATTTTAATTTTTGTCGAAGAAGGAATCAGGCATGATTAAAAATGTTTCAGGATATGAGTTAACAAGAAGCCGTACAGAGTATTCCAACCAGCTTAAATTAGAAATATCACGAGCAAATTTTTCTGATAGTGGCTTATATAGTTGTCAAATTATTGGAATAAACGGAGACCCTCACTACAAAAACATGTCTTTTTATGTTGAACGTAAGTATAATAATAATAATAAGAATAATAATAGTATCCCTTCAGCTATAGTATCCCAAGGAACAATTTAAAAGTAATTTGGACTTGAGGAGGTTTTAAGAAAGGTTTGTCAGGGTTAGAAAATAGTCTTGTGCTTTATTGATGTTGTAGTTAAGGTGGGGAATTTGAAGTATACATAATATAAAAAAGTATGATTTTAAGTTTTTGCTTCAGGCAAGGTCGGGAACATATTCGTTTATACAGAGTGACACACTTAAGATGAAAATATTCTCATAACTTTTTAATTTTTTTTTTCCGATTTCAACAAAATTTTACTGAAGTATAGAAAAAATTAGTAGCTACTTATGGGCAAAAAAGCATTGTCCTCCTACAAATTCTAGGTCACCTGCGGTACCAAAATAAGTCGAAAAGATCAATAAATCATTTTAGGCATGTTTTATCGGAAAATTTTGTTAATGAAAGTTGTTCAGAATTGTTCAAAAGTCCAAAATAAAAAAAATGGAAAATTTAAAATCAAGAAAATTGATTGGTTGATATTTAAAAAAATACAAATTACTTGATAACTACCTGTCAGCTTGAGTTTAATTTCTAACAACATTGTCACGGATTTTCTAAACAATTAAAATTATATTTTTGGACATTATTTTAAACAATATTTCAATATTTTTTAATTTTGATTGAATTTTGCACTTAAGGTTTTTGGGTAATTCTGAATAACCTTAGAATGATAATGAACTGAGTAAGTAAAACAAGATCAAATCCACGCATCAGTGACCATAGGCGTTAGCTAACAACAATAAATCTTAATTAGTTTTTACGTTACATCCGTATTCCAGCACCCATACCACCAACTATTAACAGGACAAATCTGAAAGACGAACTGGCTATGCTTATACCTGACAGATTAGTCATGATTTGTGGAGTTTCTGGAGTTCCAAAACCAACTGTGAAGTGGTATAAGGTAAATACGAATAATTAATTTATTCCACTGCAATAGGGAATTTCCATACAATTTTTTTATTTCATTAAAACGTTTATTCATTTCTAAAAATAGGCCATGCCAAATATCAGCCCTCAAATCTTTAAATACTTAATTTGTAACAAACAAATAAATTTGTAATCGCTAGCTATTAATTTCAAATAAGACAATAGGCGCTGGAATGATTGTGACGTCATGTCGTGTATCGAGCGGGGAACAGAAAAAATGGCAACCATTTCATTTGCATTGACATCTAAGTTAAAAATTATAGCAGCGGCGTCTGTTTGCGTTTTTGTGCCTATTTTTCGTTTCAAAAAGCCCCAATAAATGGAAGATACATATTACAAATACTGTACAGGGTGGAACAAATTAGATTGGATTTGGGGTTTTCTCTAAACCTATGGCAAATAGACAAAATAAATAAATTCAAACCCTACAAAATTAAGATTAGTCACCATCTATACCCAAACGACTTTCAAAGGCGTCTCGATTTTTCCCAGTGGTTTTTGCGTTAGTGCAATGAAGTGCCAGGATTTGGAGGAACAATTATATGGACAGACGAGGCCCTTATAAGCAGTGCCGGAATTTTTAATCGGCGTAATGCCCACAATTGGGCTCATGAAAATCCGCACGTAACCGCTACAGTTAATCGTCAAGGGCGATTTGGATTTGGTGTATGGTGTGGTTTTAATACCAAATAATAGATCCTCATTTTTTTTTCATGGTAATTTGAATACCGAAAATTTTATTAACATTCTACGACAAGAAATAGAGCCCTTTGCAGACAATATGCCTGTATGACAATTTCAAAGATTAATTTACCAACATGATGGCGCCCCAGGTCATACGTCAAATGAAACACGAAATTATTTAAATGCTCAATTTGGGGAGGATTGGATATATATAGATATGTATACAGGGTCATTCACGGAAAGCGGGTATTAGATGTTTCTTGGGATCTGTCGAGTTTAGAAATTTGAAAATTGGTATGAGGGGGTTTTTGGATATGGCGGATCCAACGAAAATATTTTCATGCTTGTGCTACTTCCGCTTATACCGGATGTAGCACCTAACTTTGTTATTTTAAATGGAAGACCCATATTTTTTGTACCATATGTTTATGTACCATAACATACTCTTAAACATACCGGTTTTCGAGATAATTAATATTTTTGGAGATTTTTGACGGTTCTCACCCTTCGGAAAAAAAAATCGATATCTTCTATCATGTAGCCGATTAGGAAATTTTCTTTTCAAACTCTTACAAGTATCCTATGACCTAACTAAAAGTTCTCATATGTTTTCACAATATCATACAGAGTATTTTATTTTCACAGTCGAACATTGTTTTAGTTCAAACGTCAAAAAGTCATTTTTTTTAAATGGAACCCACTATATATTTTCACAGAATCTAATAGATGATTGAATTCTGCATCGATTGATATTACCATTCCCTATACCTATCTCTCTTTGTTTTCTTATTATGGACGAATATTTGTAAAACGTACAAACAAAATCAGCACTGTTTGTTAGTAGACAATACAAGTCATAACTTGGTTCCTTTTTTATCATAAACGAGAATAATCATGTAGATAATTGATAATCATTTGTTTTTTACAGCTTCAAAAACTAGAGATTAGATTTATAACAAATACTTTGGCACACAAATTTACAAAATTAATGAACATTTTGAATATAAATATTTAATGCAGCAACTGTTCAAAATGCTCTCCATTTTGCTCCAAACAAGCCAATATCCTGGAATTTATAGCACTTACAATGGCTCGGCGAATTTCGTGGGGATTTATTTACTGAAATGCAGTCCGTATTCTCTTCTTTGGATCTTCTTTGGTAGTAGCCGGGGTGGCATAAACAATATTTTTGATAGTATCATATCTACGAGGAGAATTTAAATAGCAATAAATATGTGATGATTTTGCGAACGGTAACTTTTATTGATAATTTGCCCCTAAATATTTATAATTCTATGTATTTTCAAATGAATGGTTGCGGTTCACAGGAAGTTTATGATGAATTAGTAGCGACGTTCGAAGATAGATGGTTTGGCTACCGAGGACCTTGGAGATGGCCAACCTGATTTGACTCCCTTAGACTTTGGACCTTTGGGGTATTAAAAATATTGTTTATGCCACCCCTGCTACTACCAAAGAAGATCCAAAGAACAGAGAACGGGCTACATTTTAACAAATAAATCCCCATGAAATTAGCCAAGCCATTGTAAGTGCCGTGAATTCCAGGATATTGGCTTGGAGGGCATTTTGAACAGTTGCTGCATTAAATATTTATATTCAGTGTTCATTAATTTTGTAAAATTTTGTCCCAAAGTATTTGTTATAAATCTAATCTCTCGTTTTTGAAGTTGTCATCTTGATAATAAACAAATGATTATCAATTATCTACATGATTATTCTCGTTTATGATACAAAAGGAACCAAGTTAAGACTTGTATTGCCTACTAACGAACAGTGCTGATTTTGTTTGTACGTTTAACAAATATTCGTCCATAATAAGAAAACGAAGAGAGATAGGTATAGGGAATGGTAATATCAATCGATGCAGAATTACATCCTCTATTAGATTCTGTGAAAATATACAGGGGGTTCCATTTGAAAAAAATGACTTTTTGACGTTTGAACTAAAACAATGTTCGACTGTGAAAATAAAATACTCTGTATGATATTGTGAAAACATAAGAGAACTTTTAGTTAGGTCATAGGATACTTGTAAGAGTTTGAAAAGAAAATTTCCTAATCGGCTACATGATAGAAGATATCGATTTTTTTCCCGAAGGGTGGGAACCGTCAAAAATCTCCAAAAATATTATCTCGAAAACTGCTATGTTTAAGAGTATATTATGGTACATAAACCTAAGCTACACATATATATTAAATTTTTCGAAAATTGACCAATTTTTCTAGAGATAAATATGACATATGATATATCGTTGGATAGCTAATTTAAGTTGTGATCGAATAATGAAATAATTTACTGGATGTTCCAATTAAAAAACACACGTTATGTCTATCTCGAAAACTGAGGCTTATATAATTTTCTTCTTATCAGCAACGGTTCTACTCAAAAAAGTGCCTTGAGAATGTGTTACTCGATTTTCGATTCGACACTTAGTAATTGAGATATAGAGGTCATCCAAAAATGCCAATTTTCCAAAAACGCTCTGTAGCTCGGTAGTCGAAAAAGATAACGATCGCGGTTTACGCCATTGTTTGTTTCTCGAAAATCGAGCTCAGACTGGTTTTTGTCTAACTGTCATAATAGTTTTAGAAAAAACCTCAAAGCCCATCTAATTTGGTTCACCCTGTACATTTACAAAACATTTACACAAATTTCGCATTATCAGCAATTTTCTTCAATAAACTTTGAGAACACATTTTTTTAACGGGTAAACTTCTGGTTATTTTTTAAACATATTGCAAAAAGTTTAAATTAAATCTGTTAAACTAGAAATTTTTCTGAAATAACGAACATTTATCCAATTGCAGTGGACCATAAAAACTATTTAAATATTGATAAACGAAGGTTTTGCTATTTCAACGTGTTATTGCATGGGGTGAATTTTCCTTTTCGATTTTTAAAAATAATATGGCAACCGTCGGAGGAAGTGGGCTCAGCCCGAGTCCGGTAGGGAAGAGGTGCACATTGTCACAATGAAGTGTTGATCTGAAGCACAGAGCGTTCTTTATTCAGATGACCTTTTTATGTCCAATGGCTTATACACAGTTGCAAGGCAAGTGAAGGGTGTCTCTAGCTATAATCTGTTAAAATCCTAGTGATTATTTTAATGGTGGTTTCAATAGAAACCGCAAAAGCAGTAAAAGTCTCAGTTCCGGGCATGGAAACCTTAATCGACCAGCTAAATCACCTGACCTTTCTTCACTTGTCCTTTTGCGAAAACATCTGTAAAGTATGCGTCAACATCGCTGGTCTCTAAACGAGTTAAAGGGCCGAATTAGAAAGGAAATTAATGCTATACCAGCCCAGATTTATTGAAGAATTTCTCGCGATTTGGGTTTAAAATTATCGTAGTATTTAAACGTCATGGCGTCACTTATTTTCAAAAAGGAAAGTCAGTTATGGAGGGCTTTATATTTTATAACGTCGTCAAAATCTCTATTACCTAATATTTAGTAAAAACTACTTTCTTTTGTTTTAAGAATGAAGTTTTATTCTATCCACATGAACCGAAGAGAATCCAGGTGCATGGTAACAATGAAAAAATTATTTTCTTGCATACTGATGCAAAAGATGAGGGCACTTACAAGTGTGAAGCTCGCAACAGAATGGGTGTCACATTTAAGCAACAAATAGTAAAATTTACAAGTAAGTAAAGTAAGACACACATTTTTTATAAAAAGGCTTTTGTGCCCAAGAACGTACATTTCTAATTCATTGTTGGGATTTTCAGACCTTCCACGAATGCAAAAATGGTTCATATATGTGATAGTATTCCTTAGCCTTTTGTTTATTAGTGCCATCGTATTTATATGTATTAAACTTAGGAAGGAAAAGGTAAGAACGTTGCTGAATGTTTTAATCCCGTCAAATTATCTCTCTCTATTTTCTAGCAACTGCAAAGAGAACTCAAGAAGCTTGGCCTGGCAAACTTCGAAAAGGGAGCAGTCGAAAATATAAACCCCGATCTCGGTATAGACGATCAAGCTGAACTATTACCTTATGATCAGAAATGGGAGTTTCCCATTGAACAGTTAAAATTAGGTTTGTACTCGCTCTTTCTCCTCAATTCTTGAGATATTAGAGGCTCCAGTTCAGCCAGTGGGGTAATTTTTTTTACGATTAAAAAAATAATACAAAATAACTCGTTCCAAATTCCATATCGTAATGGTATATTCCACACTCTTCTGGCAGTTCTTTGACCCCCACGGGGCTCATTACTTGGGCCAATACTTGGGCCAATACTTTATTGTGTTTATTATAAATACACAGTAAATAGTCTGGTGGTGTACCTTTGCTTTACTACCTCTCAAAAAAATTATTATAACGTATTTTAATATTGTTTTTTCGAGAGATTTTCGTGTCAATTACAAGCATTAATAGTGGAATTTCTCAGTGTTAGACATGCTTCTACACTTCCTTTCTTTAATAAGCCAATGACTTTTTCAACTTGGATATTTTTCTGTAGGTAAACAATTGGGATCTGGAGCATTCGGCGTAGTTATGAAAGGGGAAGCCAAAAATATTGTTGATGGCGACGCTATAACTACGGTAGCTGTAAAAATGGTGAAGAAAAATGCGGATAACACGTATATTAGAGCCTTGGCGTCCGAGCTTAAGATAATGGTTCACTTGGGGAAGCATTTGAATGTCGTTAACTTACTGGGGGCCTGTACCAAGAATGTGGCAAAAAGTAAGATGTGTTTTATTATACTTTTGTATATTACAGTGGTAGAGCATATTCTTTGGGATTTAGTAACATTTGTAGAGTATCAAACCTAGCTTTAGAAAACTAAAAGTTGATTTTTTTTTTTCAAGAATCATATTTCTGTATAATCTATGTTGTAGTCTATTAACATAGAAAGGTACTATGTTTTCTCAATTTTATATATTAAAATTAAATTTACTCCTTCAATACTTTGCTCCAATGAAATCCAACACAACTGATTTAGCATTTTCCATATAGGTGTGTATGTGTCTCAGTTTAATATTTCACCCATTCCTTGATTATGTAACACTTGTAATCTTTTAATATCTGATGCTGCATGATATCAATAATGGGCCGCAATAATTAAAATGTGAGTAAATTATAGTTTTGTATGGTTTTAACCACCCAAGGAACAATTTAAAAGTCATTTGAACTTGAAAAAGTTTTCAGAAAGGTTTGTCAGGGTTAGGAAATACTCTTGGGCTTTATTGGTGTTGTAGTTAAGGCCTTTTAGGCTTCAAGTATACTCGCTCTTATATGGTAAGTTTAAAAGTATTCTGTAAGACCTAATTATAAAGCTAATTTGCTTCTAGGATAACATGTATTTGTAATGGGTTTATCATACCTACATAAAACTCTCCATAAAACTAATTAGTTTTATTAACGTCCTAAATTCCATTTAGATTTAAAGAGGCTTTAAATTATTCTTTATGGTTTTAATATATTTGCAATAAATTCATTTTAAATCCTTTTTAAAACCAGACATTTTCAATGCCTATTAGTACTTATTAAAGACCATTACAAAACTAGACTCTTAAAACATCCTTGACAAATGTTGTGATGAAACCGTTATGAAGAAAAAAAAAGGCCTCTATAAATTTAAAAGGCAAATTTTAATTCCATAAAACATTTTATAAAACTCAATAAAACATTTATTATAAATATAATAAACAATATGCCTGCCTGAAGTGTCGTTGATGCATGTGTGTGTGTGTGTGTGTTAATCAGTAAGTCGTGAAATGCTTTTATTTTACGACTTACTGATGTTTAATTATGTCTTTTTTGGAAGAAATTATCTTGAGTTTTAAGTCCATGTGATCTTCGCTAAGTGCATTTGCATTTATGTAAGGAAGGGATTATTTGTGATAGTATACAAAAAGACTAAAAGGACTTCATTTTAGAGTGAATGTTCTAGGTCATTACCATTATTAGAATATATAGTTTATAATGAGAGGACTGTAAAATGACAATTAGGTTTTTTAGTTGGCCGACCATGTTCTTGTTATATATAAATATTCAATGTCAATCTCACAATTATAATTATTAATAATTATCACTTTTTCTTTAGCAAATTAAGGTAGAATTACAAGAAACTACTGAAAATTACCTTGGGAACCGAGAAGCAGCCTACTTTTTTAAATTTGCTGATTACGCGTCTAAGCAAATTTTGTATGGATATTAAAATCATTATTATTTCTGAGGTGCCCTTGTTTTTGGGCCTTTCTTTTGTAGTTTTAACGATAAACTGCCGTTGGTTTTAATTTTTTTGTCATACCTGATATCTTTTTATTACCTTTTAAATCGGCCTTAGAGAGGTTATAGTGCCACTCTACGCTTTATAAATTTCAATTTCCATTTTATCTTCAATAAGTCTGATGGTGTGTTTGCTTATGTCAGTTTAGAAAAAATAAATGCAACAATAAAATTATTTGGATCCTTCGTGGACATTCTTATAGCTTCTCAGTTCTAATATGACTAAGAGTTTTAAAAACCAGTTTTAAGGAAGCCTTCTAGGTGTTTTCTAGAAATGCAGGAAGCTAATAAAAAAGCTTCCGACAGCTTTAAAAGGTTAGTCGCTTTATGGTGGTATTAAGGATATTGTTACAGCAAAATAAATTTTTAAAGGCGTTTTATAAATAGTTATATAGCACCCTTGTATATATTTAAGAAACCAAAATTGTTCCTTGGGCATTATGTTAAATCGGCAGATATTCTTTGAAAGAAGGCAACCTTTTTGCCAATTGTCTTACATAAATAATCAACATGTTTTGAAAGCGTTAACTGTTAATTTACAAGTATTTAATTTCACTTACAAATTTAACTTTTGTATTATTAATGTACAGAAACTGTTGGGCATTTAAAAGTTTTCGGCAATTAGCTTTAGTTCTAAGAACCATACATTTAATTTTTTCATGATTGCATTTCAGTTTATTTGCACATAACCATCTGTATATCATACAAAAGTTTTTATTCATCATGTCTGTGATTTTAATGATTTTTTATATAATTTATCATCCACAAAAAAGTTACGTATGAATTTTCTAGGATATAATTTGTATTATTCACATATATGATGAATAAAAGGGACTCCAATACACTACCCTGCGGTACCCCATGTGAACTAGGAATTTTAGTAGATATCTTATTCACTTTAGTTCTATGGTTCATATTTTTTAAGTAATTTTCAGACCATTTCAAAGCTGCTTATGTTACATTATAATCGCTTAACTCTTTGACTAACCTAATAGGTTCAAATGCTCGCTTTAGGTCTACAATACACCTTCGACTGTTTATTTGATCTGACCAAAATGCTTGCAGCATCTTTATTTTTAACGTATATTTATCGATGCTATCTTAAGAGTATTGCAAGAGTGCCAAATTACATTCCTTTCTTAAAAATATGCTTTTCTTTTAGGGGAGTTATTGGTTATTGTCGAATACTGTCGTTTTGGTAACTTGCAAAATTATCTTCTCAGACATAGAGATAACTATGTAAATCAAGTAGATCCGAAAACAGGTAAAATAGACTACTCAGTTGGACAAGAATATTTTGATCGCACTTACTCGGTGTCGAGTGACAGAAGGTAAGATATTTTTTGTTTTAAATTCAGGTACTGGTGCATGATAATCAATAACAAATAAGAAAAGGAGGTTCAGACTTTTAAGGCCTACCGGCAAAACGTACACATAATGCTACAAATGGATATTTGTTTTTTAGCTCTTGCAGTTAATATCAATTTGAGGTTTTACTGACTTTTTAGCTGCATATCTGTCTTCAGAAGTATTGACTCGCATAAGCAGGAGTTCTAAAACTTTTCATAGGTAACAGTTTAAAATTTTTGGCCTCGGTCATTTTTTTTTTCAAAATGACCCCAGAGGAAAAAGTTATACAGGTGTTTTTGTCTGTTGGGTATTCTCAATTACCAGTTTTATTTAATGGCATATAATTAATTATAACCTGTACCTGCCAAATTTCGCATTTTATGTCGACTATTTACTACTTGAAAAAATGCTGTATATTGACATTAAAATCATTTAGTAGAACTAACTGAACCTTCTTTTACTCAGTAGTTAGTAAGCATACTAAAACGTAGGTTGTGCATGAAGGGTTATTCTTTCCTTAGTAACACTCAGTCTCCGTCACTCAAATATGCCGCATTGACCTTTTCCAACAGCAGCAACCACCCGATTCTACCACCACCAAATAACATGGGCGATTATAGGGCCAACCCCAACTGCGAAACGTCTGCAAATACGGAGATGTCCACGGTACAAGGTAAAAGATTTTTGCTTGTACAAGATAATTCACTATATTTTGACCACCACTATATTTATGTTATTATTGGAGATAGAAAAAAGTTCCAAGTTCTTTTTTTCTTCATTATTTATTGAAATCAACATCAGATACTAAATAAGGAAGAAAAAAGAACAGCTATTCCGTCTAATCCATTTGTTTGAAAAATTTTCATTAAGGCATCTACTCACAGCAACCGAATCTATAGAAGCACTATTTATTTAAAGAGTAACTTTTATTTTTTCTTCCTCATTGAATATTTGATGTTCCTTAAGTCGAATGACTACTTTACCATTTTTAGAGCAGCGATTTCGTACGTCTATCGTGTCGTTTTTTTTTTTGGCGTAGGACCAGGTCAAACATGTTAGGTTCCTTTGAGTATGTCACCGGGCATATGAAATCGTATTTTACGACATTTTTTTGTGGTCTCGAACTTTTTAATTCAATAAAAAGTGAAAAAAAATTATTTTTTTAGAAAATTGTTTTTTTTATTTCCACCGCCATGCCATATCTTTAAAACTATTAAAGGTACCGAAATTTGTTTTGTATCAAATTAAAGGTCACACTGTAGCGCTTTTACCAATATAAACGGTTTGGGTACAATTCGCACTTTCATTTCTCTAAAAATCAGATAAACTAAAAATATATATTTTATGTATTGAAATCTTCACCAATCAGTAAACTTTTTTATTTTTGAAAATATTTACATACATGCAGCGAAGAAAATAAAGCCTAATAATCACAAAAGTTTTTGAAACAATATATTTTTTCCTAAAGTGTACCGTTTGGCAACAGCGATTTTTTGTATCAGCGCTAAATGCGAAATTGGGACGCAATTAATACACCTCGCATGCTAGTACAGTAACCAGAGGCTTTAACTTCGGAATAATGTCATATTGAACGGATTTCGTTCATTTTTGGCAGTATAATAGTAAATGCTTCACAGAAAAGTTTCTATATTGTGCGGGGGCTTGCTAATTTATAGGGGGTGGATTCCACCCCCTCTCAGGGGGTGGCACTTAAAAAATATATATGTTTATTGGAGCTGAAATAGAATCAAATTTTAAGAAGAAAAGGCTCTATGCAATTTTTCACACAAATTGATAGTTTTCAAGTTATAACGACTTCAAAATTGCGATTTTAGCTTAAAAAAAAAAGGTATTTCCAAACGGCTTTCGTCAAGTTTCTCGAAAAGTATAACTTTATCGAAAAAATGTTACAGACCAATTACAGAAAGTACAAACTGGGAATTAATTATATTTTTTGTTTATTGATGTAGGATTAATAATTTCGGAGATATTTAAGTTTATATTTGGTAGTGTTTCGAAATTAAATTTAAAGTTTAAAGTGCACTTTTTTCTAAAGCAAGTGCTTTAAATGAGCAAAAAAATTTGAGCATCTAGGTAATGCTACATCCTAACGAAAAACTGTATATGAGATAATTTCTCTAAATTACTGGCTAATTAGATTAACAAAATGGCGACCCTTTTATATAAAAAAAGTATAAATACGCACATTTTTCCGTCATAACTTCTTTATTTCTTATGTTACAGGAACGACTAAAACATAATTTGAAAGCGCAATTAACTGTCTTTAATTGCATTTCTTAGCATGCGTGACGTAGGTGTCACAATTTCTGAAATATTTAACATTTAAACTACATTTTTCGTCTTATAAACGTTCGGACGCCATTTGTAAACTTTCATATCTCCGAAACTATTAAATCTATGTAAATAAATTAACAAGCGAAATTCATTATCAGTTTATGAGCTTTATTTTTGGTATCTACCCATTTTTCAATAAAACTAATATTTATTGAGATATTTGGAAAAGGAAAAAAAAATTACGTTTCATCGAAAATACCTTTATAGTTTAAACTGTATTTTTGTCTAAAGCAAGTGCTGTATACAAACCAAAAAATTTGATCATCTACGTCATGCTATATATTAATGAGGAACAGTGTTTGAAATTCCTTTTTTTAATTACTGGCTAATTACAGTAACAAAATGATGACGTTGTTATTAAAAAAATGTGTAGACGCACATTGCTTCGGTCATAACTTCTTTGTTTTTTATGCTACAGAAACAAATTAAAAAACAGTTGAAAGCTTAATTAATAACATATTATTCTACCTATTAGAACCCTTGACGTAGGTGTCACAGTTTCTGAGATATTTAACTCTCACTCTAAATAATTATCTTATGAACACTTGGATGCCAAATGTAAACTTAAATATCTCCGAAATTATTAATCCTACATCAATAAACAAAAAATATAATTAATTCCCAGTTTGTACTTTCTATAATTGGTCTGCAACATTTTTTCGATAAAGTAATACTTTTTGAGATACTTGACGAAAGCCGTTTGGAAATACCTTTTTTTTTAGCTGAAATCGCAATTTTGAAGTCGTTATAACTTAAAAACTATCATTTTATGTGAAAAATTGCATAGAACCTTTTCTTCTTAAAATTTGATTCTACTTCAGCTCCAATATATATATTTTTAAGTGCCACACCCTGAGAGGAGTAGAAACTTTTCTGTGAAGCATTTACTATTATACTGCCAAAAATGAACGAAATCCGTTCAATATGATATTTTTTCGAAGTTTTGCATATTTTTTACCTCTAGGTACTGTAGTATGCAGGGTTGGTCAGATTAGTCGCATAGAAGTGGCGGTTGTCGAAAATCATTAAGTATTCATTGTTCGGATAAAAATTGTGACAATCGAAAATGTGCTTGTTTTAAGGAAGGCCTAAAATGTTGCAACGAGTGCAAATGTTCCTGTAATAACAATATGAAAGATTTCGAGGCAGATATGAACGAATTAGAATGCTATTAATGTAGGGCTTACATAAACTACATACTACATATTTATCTATCCAAATAGAAAATTTATTTCAACAATAAAACTCATTTTATGCGTACGTTTTTACTTTCATTCATTTAAAAATGTCTAATAAACTTACTAATTAGATGGGTAGTTAGTAACACTGATTGATATTTATAGATTAGGTATTTATATCTACCTACCTGTCTTTTTATTATTAAAAGGAGACTATTTAATATGTTTTGTACAATTTCTTAATATTAACAACATATGATCAATACTACTGTACAATATACGAAATATTGAACAATAATATTGATCCCCTAGGTCTTTTGATCACTACTGGTTTTGTACCTATTGATATAAGTTAAACTACTACATACGCCCCGACCGGAACCGTCAGATCGTTGCAGTCGGCAGGCTTGCTACAGCCGAGAGCGCAAGAATATGACTTTGGCACGTTAAAAAAAAAATCGCTGACTCAATACTATCAACGGGACTTGAAAAATTTTTATCCTAAAAACTTTTTTCAACTATTGGCTTCAATTTGTACGCAGCATGTATATACAAATTTTCATAAATAAATTTTTTTCTCGATTGCCTAAAATTACGCTACTGAAAATAACAAGTTTGAGTTTCTTATTATTTTATCAACTTAAAAAAAAAATAAATCGGGTTCACGTGGGACGTTGTTCGAAGCGCTATTGTGTCTACTTTAATCTAAAAAAAAAATAGCTTGATAGCACAAATATTTTCAGAGATATAGCGGTGAAGACGTTAAAAAACATATTTCATTAAAAATCTATTTTTTTGAATTTTTCCGAAATAAAAAAGTTCTGGACCACCAAAAAATGTCGTAAAAAATGATTTCGTGTACACGATTATCTTACTAAAGAATCCCACTAAGTCTGGTTTGGTTCTACGCCGTTTTTTTTTTCTCGAAAACTAAGCGACTTTACTTCCAGATTTTACTCTACTATTTAGTAAACCTAACCGACTTTTACACAGGGCCAGTACAAAAGTGACAAATTTTAAATTTGACTATTGAATAGCAAACACCCTATATGAGGTATTGAGCTAAAATTTTGTATAAAGGTATTTGAGACAACTGTGAATCGAATACGCGGTAAAAAATTTCCTAATAGTCGATCTCGAAATTTCGACCTATTTAGAGGAGTTTAGTAGGCCTTGAAAATATGAAAATTACAAATTTTTCAAAACAGTCAAATAAAGCTCATGGAGCACGATATCTCAAAAGAAAAAATTAAAATCGACCAACGCGTTCCAAAATAACGGTGTTGCGGTATTAAATTGCACACACTGTATAATGATACATTTTTTTTAAAAGCTCATAAATAAACAATTCCCTGTATAGTTCAAGAAATACAGAATTAAAATATATAATATTGTATAAAACTAACATACGAATATTTTTAAAACGAAATTGCTCTCGTTAAAAAAACACGACTCAGTCTAAGTTTATTTAACTGAAAATTCGGAAAAAACAGGGCTGAAAAACAAAAATCTGGCAACACAGATTTGTAGAGAATTAAAAAACGAAGATTTAAAAAATATGTTCCCTGAACTAAAAAGTGACGAGCTAAAACAACTAAGTAATGCGTTAAAAAATTATTTTTTGACAGGGGTGGCCCACTGCCCTTCCAATAGAGGCTCTTTTGCATTTTTAAAGTAAAAAGTACTAATGCTAGACTTATACAACATTATACAGATACCTATCTGAAGTCAAGAAACATCCGAAAAATCAATAATATATTGGGTGTTCTATTAAAAAGATTTATTTTGTAGCACGTAACCTGTATAGGTCATAGCTTTTTAATGACATTTAAAAAAAGTATAGGTTCAATCATAGATACAACTGTTATACGAAGCTGTTTTATTTATCTCCAATAATAACAGAAATAGAGGGGTAATCAACAGTTACATAGCCATCTGTTTGAGGTGGAGGGGGCAGTCTATTACAGGACAGTATGAAAAAAGTAAAAACTAAAATAATATTATTATTATATTTTTATCTATCGCAGTGCAGAGGGCCTCCTAGCCTCCTCTAGCTGCACCACTAATGGTCAAAATATACGGAATAACTTGTAAAATATTTTATAAATGAATATATAATTATATTTACAACAAATATTATAATTTTATAGAAGAAGGAGTAATACTTAGCAACAACAGCGTTCAGCCGGAGTGGAGATCAAATTATAAAGGCGACTACAAAGGAAATGTCAAACCTATTTGCACAAAGGACCTCCTCGCTTGGGCCTTCCAAGTGTCAAGGGGTATGGATTATTTGGCGTCCAGGAAGGTATTTCATATTCTAATTTTATCTTCGCTATTTGTTAAATATTTTAAAATTATATTCTAGGTTCTTCATGGTGATCTAGCTGCAAGAAATATCCTGCTAGCTGACAACAATGTTGTGAAAATATGTGATTTTGGTTTGGCCAAGAGCATGTACAAAAACGACAATTACAAGAAACGAGGTGATGTAAGTTTGTCATATTAATAGACCAGGCATAGTAAAGATTTCAAATCCGAGTGATCTTAGGCAGGATGGAATCTTCTTCCTCTTCTTCTTAATAACAATAATAAACGAATTTATCGGGAAAAAATGAACTAGGCAGAGCGAAGTTTACACCCAAAATGGACTACTGTTACACTTAACTATGTAAACTCTTCTTCTTCTTCTTCTTCTTCTTCTTCTTCTTCTTCTTCTTCTTCCTCCTCCCCTTCTTCTTATTTACAAGCAGACATTTTGTTATCCATGAATTATTTTAGTCGACTATTCTTTGCTGTATGGCCCGTCAGACAGCATCCTGCCATCTGTCGCGGATGTCTGTTAAGCGTATAGCCTCGCCAAAGCTTTTTCACATCAGCTCTTTGGTGATGTCTGCCCAATGTTTAGGAGGACATCCCTCGGATGAAACCTATGCCATTCAGTATCGTATCGTATATATTGTTAGAGTCAATTTGTGCATCCCCATTTTACGTCCTTACCAAATGAACAATTTACGATATCCAGTTAATTTAGTGCCAAATAATTTAACTGTTTTAGGGTCCTTTACCAGTGAAATGGATGGCAATAGAGTCAATCAGAGACAAAATATTTTCTACCCAATCTGACGTATGGTCCTTTGGTATCGTACTGTGGGAATTTTTCTCGTTGGCCAGAACTCCTTACCCTGGAATGGAAGCTGACGAGAGGCTATACCAAAAATTGGTAGAAGGGTATAGGATGGAGTCACCAGAATATGCTCCAAAAGAAATGTTAGTTACTATTTTCTAACCACCAGGATTTGTCTGTTATATGAAATTAATAATAAATTATTTTTTAGCTATAAGATGATGATGGACTGTTGGTCAACCAAACCTCTAAGTCGACCTTCATTCACGAAATTAACTGAAACGATAGGTGCCCTCTTAGAAGACACCTTGAGGAAAGTAAGTGAAATTTGTAAATACTAAATATGCCATTTGTCAAGTTCTAACACGGAGTATTGGATTGAATTAATACTTTAGCCGGAAAAGGAGGATAGTAACAAATGCAGATGATTTGCTTTTAAATTTAGAGCTGTAATTCCAAATAATTTTTACAAAGGCTTATCAAATTATGGTCGATCAATAACATGTGTCGCTTGACACTACTGAGAGTTCAATTCATCGCTATCCTCCTTTTACGGTTAATGTATAGTAAGTTAAATATTTGCATACAAGTACAATTCATCACCCCATATCTTTCTGACACACATCAGGTGACCTTCGCGGCCATATTTGAAAATGGCGTCCAAAATAAAATTTTCTCATAAGCCGCTTAGGCTTACTGTAAATCTGACCTTAAACTTACCTGTTACAATATCTAATAGAGAATTTAATTTTCTATAAAAAGTGTCCTAATTTTTTCGCTAATGAAGCTGTTTAACTCAAAAGCCAACTGGAGCTGTCTATATAGAGCACACTATATGAGAAACTGAAAATACAACACGAGGAAAGATGTAAAGGAAATAAATCACCAAAAACTCATACCTGGGACATTCAAAATTCCACACGAAAAGACCAAACGAAGAATCGAGAGGAAAAATTGGGGCAGAGAGAAGCCATGATGAGAAAAATACAGAAATACATATCACTGAAGCATTGGACCAAGAAAATGAAGAAAGAAGAGAATGCAAAGAAAGAACGAATAGAATAACTACAAGAAACGGACCCCTGGCCATTGGACTAGGGCCAGCGAAACGTGATCAATCCAGGTGGAAAAAACGTGATCAATCCAGGTGGGTAGTGCAGAGGAATTCTTAAAAAAACATGTTAATAGTGTAGAATAATAAGTTTTCAGGTGGGTAATTCTCCACTTACAGATTTTTCAGGTGGGTAGTACTACCCACCGTACCCACCTCTTCCGCTGGCCCTGCGTTGGACAAGGATCATGAATGGAACTACTAGAAATAACGATAAAGCTAAAAGAATTAGTGTGTCTAGAAGAAATTATCATCAAAGCACTTATTAATATGTAGAATGGAATATGACTAAAGTTTATTCGCCGAGAAGCCACAGTGTGCGTAAACAAATACACGTGAGAAATACATGATCGGACGACGTAAAACATAAAGACGTAAAGCAAGTGTCCACGTGACTGTCACGCGTTCAGGTTTATTTATCCACCTTATCGACGAATAGACTTTATACTGATACCCTCTCTTCAAAACCAACTCACCATAGAGCACAGAAGATTAACACTTTACATCGTAGGACACAAATACACTAAGCATAATTCCTTCAAACAGCCAGAGGAACACATCGAAAAACCACCAGACTGTCAAGCAGTATTCATCAAAGGCAGATCAATGGACGGACATAAATGTACGCCACTAAAATCAGAAGGATCCTGTAGGAAAAATGGAGAAATGAGAGACAATTACATATAAAAACAATTGAGAGGAAACATCAACATTAATATGAGGGAAAACAACAATAAAAAGGAAGAAATGTATGAAATGACTGACTGGGAACATGTTCAAGGAAGGGATCCAACACATCTACCGAAGGGTAAAACAGTAAAAAGCCAAAAATAGGAAGAATATGCTACTCATTGATATAACAACAAAAGGAGAGGATCATGGATAAAGTAGAAAAGGATAAAATAAAATTGCAACCAATCAGAAATGCAAAAGGCAGAAGACCCAGAAGTAGAAATCTAGAAGAAAAAACCAAAAAGAGGAGTCTAGAAACACTCCACATCACGACCCAACGCATCTCACAAACACCTACATTTCCCATCCTATATTCATATACCATGCGTCACGTGGATCGTGCTGCTACCCACATGCCTGGCCCGAATTCAACACAGTGTACGTAACCGGCCCAGCGGGGTGGTAGTAAGTCCTACCATACACTGGTAAAGCAAAGCAAAAATCAAATCAAAATAATTGATCAAATTAATTTTATTTTACAAAATATCTAAAAAAAAAACACTAAAATACTGTTTTGTGCAAAATTTTATCTTCTTTATTTTTATAATTTTTACCATCAAAAGTACTACGATGATTGACTTAATAGGAGAAAATGTGATTTTTTCAACACCATTCTTTAATATGATCGTAAAAGCTTCTAAGGAAAATGACTTTGTGTTGTAATAAATACAATTTTCAATTAAGTAAACTCTTCCTCCCGAAATCAAATCTTGAGGCACACTAGACCTTTAATAATATTTATTTACCATTGTCATAAAATTGTTTCAAAAAAATAACAATAGCAAAAGAATGGGCTCATTTAATGAATTTTATTTAGTTGTTACTTCTTGTGGATAAAGTATTACTTAAAAATAGGTGATATTGAAAATTTCAGATGAATCCGATATGTGGTTTTCGAAAGAGGGAATTTGAAGCCCGGTCCGACTAACATCGTGACGTCACTTAATAGGAAACGAAACGGTCGCGCAACATATAAACAGTGATGCATTCCGCTTGAGATCGTCGAGTCTTTCTCAGTGTTCTGTGCGTTAAATTAGGTAATATCTTTTATTGGTTTTTGTGGTGATTAAGAAAAATGTATGAAGCGAACTTGAATAAAGCAGACTCTTCGAATCTTCCAAATCATGAGCTCATTAGTGCAAAGATGAGAGGGGTTAATTTCTCATTTTTATATGAACATTGTCCATTATTTTTATAATACATGTGGTTTGCCATGTCTTTTTCGAGCTAAAAATATAATAGTATTTTAGATTTTTTCAGGGGCGAGCATAGAGGCGACTTCAATGTGAATATCAGTCGATATTCCGTTGAAGCAACGTCGAGCGCGGTTAGTACTTGGATGGGTGATGACCTATCTTGGGAAATACAGCGTTCTCTTCCCACCTTCTAGCGGCTTGTATATCAATGTATACGCGGAAGTTACGTAATTTCAGACGAAGATTACGTAGTGGTTATACCATCCTTCGGAGGGGATGTAAAGCAGGCGGTCCCTTGTCTATTAAATGTTAGGCAAGTAAAATATCCCTACTCTTCTTAAGGGAAAAGGCAAAATTTCCAGGTTGGGGGTAGCTCGTCTCCTGGCGTCGGTGATAGGGCCTGGTAGTGGAAATAGGCCGACGTTAAATAAATAGTTAAAAAAAAATAGATTTTTTCATCGCTAGCCTTAAAGAATTTTATTTAAAAAAATGAATAAAAGGGGTAATAATTACTTAAGAAATAAGTTTTAATAACAGTATATTATAAAACAACCATAAGAAATTTGCAAATTTTCCCTACAATCAAAATTTAATAATTATTTAAAATATATTTGCGCTACACCCTGTATAATAGCAACTCAGTGTTGAAGTATGAAATAGCTTTTTCTCTAATATGTTTAAACCAAATGGAAAAGACATAAAAATTGCTAGCATTTTAAATTACCTTATTTTACGTTTAGTACAGTGCATGAAGGTAAGAATCAACTATTACCTCCGATTTCGGTGAACCTACATCGATTTGCATGAAAATTTGGGATTGAGTATATTTTACCCTCAACTTCAAAAGTGACATATGCTCGACTTGCGCTTTTTGCATTTTAGGGGTGAAATCCATTGTTAAAAATGGGAAAAAATGCAGATTTAAGCATTCTGGCGTAAGTAATCTCGTTTAATTAGATGAAATAAATATTTTTCAACACTTAAATGCATGATTTATGATTTTAATTAATTTTTCAACCCTTTTAGCAACCACCCCTTAAATCGAAAATCATGAAAAAATCATTTTTTGTATTTCTGAAATATGAAATCGCATATTAACATTACACAAACGGTTTGTTTAATGTTTATGATATAATTTTTGGTTGACTGTGAAATTTCAACCCTTAAAAACCACCCCCTTAATGCAGAATCATTGAAAAAATTGATTTCAAGAAACTTTAATCATTTGAATAATACATTACTGAATTGAAATCTCATTTACTGAGTATTAAAGTAATTATTTATTTATTGCGAAATTTTCCACCCTTAAAAACTACCACTTGTCATAAAAATAATGGAATTTTTTTTTATCAGCTTTAATAGCTTTAATTATTTAGAATCTTTTTTATTACTTATGATAAACTTTATTAATATATTTCAAACTTTATTAATATTATTCTTTCCACATTCCCCAAACTACCCTTCGTGCACAAATTGATGAAAAAGCATAATTTAACGTTGGAAACAATTTTTCCAGTGCTTATGTGACATAAAAATTTAATTTAATAATTAAGATGAAAATGTATTAAAATAATAACTCCGTTAATTTTTATGATATCAGGTTCATCCAAAAACCATTTGAAAGGTAATTTCAAGGGCTATAAGATCGTATTAAATTTAATCTTTTAAAACCCTTATTTTTTAAAAGATAAAAGGTTAAAGGGCCCCGGTTACATGGTCCTCGCAGTAAAATTTAGGCTTTAAACGTTTCTATCTCGGTTATTTTTTATCCTACAAAAATAAAAAAAAACCTAAAATCTTTGTTAAAAAAAAAAACTCAAATTTCGTTCTCTATTATTTTTTACATATATCGAGTATTTTTGGAGTTATTATCAAAAGAAAATGAAATTTACGAAAATTTGAAAAATTCTGATTTTTTTAAATCATATTTTTTTTTCAAAAATATGCATTCTAAACCGGTCAAAATTTTTAAAGTCATTACTTATGCTAAAATAAAGAAAGTCTTATAGGGATTACTATAAATTTTAATTTTTGTGGAAATGGCCTAGATTTTATTTTTCACTTTTTCCTAGAAAATTCGAAAGGGTCCTCTTATTTTCATCATAACTTGCTTAATTCTGATGCTATCAACTTTTTCTACAGCTCATTTGATAGGTATTTCTGACTACTTTGAAAAGTGTTCAGTAAGTATATTTTATAAAATGCATCGTTTTCCCGTTATTTAAGCTTGAATACTTAGATTTGAGTACTCGCCGAAAAAAAATATACATTCAATTACCTATAGCTCACTTTGAATTAATATTAATAGGTTTTTTAAGGAAGGAATTTATTCGTTTTTTTATTAGCTTCAATTTTGGTAATGGCAACTTTGTTATAAAAACTTATAGTTTTTAAGTTATTTATGAAAAACCGCTTTAAAACATGCATTTTTTTCACGAAAAATCAAAATTTTTGATCTTTAATAACTCAAAAAGTATTGATTTATTTTAATTTTATATAACAAATTTTGCTTAAAATTGGTCCCTCTATCGATTCCTGGGGTTATTTTTCATAAAATAATTTCCACCCCCGAGAAGGGGTGGCATCCACCCCCAGGGTAAAAGCGCAAGTTGGCACTATGTCACTTTTGTTTCTTGAGGTATCCTCTAACTACTCACAAATTTTCATGAACATCGATGGAGGTTCAACAAAATCGGAGGTGAAAACCTTCAGTGACTGTACTAGTTTAAGTTTCAAAAATACTGGATTTAATAATAAATAATTCAACATTTACATTTGCCATTTCTTTCTTATTTTTAAATCTCTAGGAACGGTAATAAATGTTTTAGTGGGTGTTTTTACCGTGGTGCTTTGACACTCAGGAACAATACAATATTTATAATTCCTTTTACCGTCACTATTATTCACTGTTAATATAAATCAGTGGAAATAGTTGATAAACCGAAATTTTTCACAAACACGCATAAGTTTCAAAGCAGTGCTTGAATTAGCGATTTGTAATATTATGAAACAATAATAACGCGCTGTAGCTAGCTTTGGCTAGCGGGTTCCTATTAAGTGACGTCACTTAATAGATCCATGTTTATGATTTTTTTTAGACGATTTATACAAAATTTAGTTTTTTGCATATGGTCTTAGAATTTTAAGATCTTCCCGATAATCAAATAAAAAAAAGTACTAAATGAGTCTATTCTTTATGAACGTTAATATTTCAGTACTTGGGAAGGCTGGAACCTTCTGTACAATGCTGCTCTCAGAAAGTTCCACAAACACCATAACAATTAAACACTATATACACTCAAATTCTACTACTCGACGCTCGTTTCACCAACTATGTTGGAATGATCTGGAAACGATGAAAAATCTGGAACGATGTTAACATCTCCAGATGATGTCAACATAGTTGGCGAAGCGCGTGTCAAGTGACAGTATTCGAGTGTAATGTTCAAACGTTTTGGTATTTGTGGAAATTACTTCAGAAGTGGTTAATATTTCAGCTACTTGGCTTTTCATTGTGCTTTTAATTATAATTATAATTATAAAATAAATTGAAATAAAAAAATTGCACCAATAATTGATTATTACCCAGACCTAGAGCCTAAATAAGTTATTTTTTTCTAGCATTACATTGACTTAAATGATCCTTATCTAGTGATGAACACTCAGCGACTTGGAGAAGGCCAAAGTGACTATTTGGCAATGCTAAGTCCCCCAACATTCGAGGCCCTCTCGACTCCTCACTATGTGAACGAATCAGTTGGGCAAGAATCCCTCGAAGATTCAGGTTATCTTAGCATGAAACCGAGTACGATCTTCAGTCCGAGAGCGGAAAATGGTACGTAGTATGATATATTGTCTAAATGTTAGTTGTGGTAGCCTCCTAATTTTTTGTTATTCTTTCTGGCATTTTGTGCCACATATGAATTCTCTTCTAGAAATAATATCCATGGATTCTACAAAATAATTTAATTATCCAGTATATTACCGAAAAATAACCTCTGCGCCTGTGACTTTCACGGCAAAGGAACACTTGAGGGTATTTGATAACAAATGATGTGAACAAAAATAAAAATATACAGTAAAAGGTAAGAAATAAAATTTCACTCAGTTTTGCAAATATCTGTCCACCTATTAGTGGAAAGTAGCAAGAAACAGTTCCTTGCTACTTTCCACTAATAGGTAGACAGGTAGTTGTAAAACTGAGTGAAATTTTATATCTTTCCAGAGATATTTTTGAGACTTGCCTTCTTATTTCGACTCCTCTAGTTCTCTCCTACGACTTTTTAAACTGTCCTTCTTGTACACATCCCATATTATGTCGACACGTTTAGCTTTTAATTTGACAATAATGTTTAATATGTGCCTGAAAAACTCTTTCTGAATATTCTTCAAATTTCAAATTCCTTTAGGCAAAAGTAGATGGACTGAAGTAGACAGTCGTAGTTACTTTCCGATGTAATATTTGTCTCATTTTCAGTTAATAATGGTATATTTTGTAAATTTTGTCTACACGATTCCCTTACGTGATTTAAAATATTATACCTCCTAGTCTTTTAACTTATTCTATAATCATAGTCCGGTGATTTTAGATTCAAAAATAACGATTTCTCGGAAAGTTTTGGGACGAGCCAAAAATTAGTCTACCCCCTACAGAATTTCCTCAGAAATCCGAAAAAAATAGTATTGACCACTCAAAATGGCGGCTTTAATTTTTATTTAACCTTTTATAAACAAATGAATTTGCAACTTACTTGTTTGCTTATATCTTCCCTTCTAAAGGTCGTAGAAAAACGTTCGACCCGTCAATTTCTTCGTCATGGGTTTCCCTATAAGGCAGGTATATGAAAAGAACGAATTTTTGATTGTTAATAACATTTTATGGCAAGAAACTGAAAAAATTGAATTTTCCAATTCCCGAATTTTGAAGTACTGTAGAAACAAATATAAAATCTGCATGTTAACGATATTATGAGAAATAGTACATATTTTTACCCTTAATGAAATGAACTTTGTTCCGTTGCAAAATATTAATTATTTTTTTTGCAATTAATTTATAAAGAAATATATTCAAACTGTTATACTAGAAGATCATACTAATATATTAAAGTTCTGTTTTGGTAAAAACATTGTATTTGACGTACATTTACATAATCAAAAAGAATATTGCAAAAAAAAATAATTTGTGACTTTTTTACGCAAAAAATCAATTTTGGACCTTAAACATATGTAAATATCTCAGTGGATTTTGCATAAAATTTATTGCAACTAACGGCATTTTAATTGTCATAAAAAAACACGAATTAAAAAAAAAATTGCTCCGATGCTTTGGAGCTGAGATATTCACGTTTTTTTGCGATTACGGCGAAATTTGAAAATATTTTTACTTGAAAATTTAACTAAATACACCTCAGAGTATGTGTTATCACTTACAAAAAGTGCCATATCTATATATCTAGATGGGCCATGGAAAAAAATCGAGAAAATTGCATCCTTGGCGCTCGCGGTCACGCTAGACGCCAGATCCCCCTCCCCCTTCACTGCTAGTGGCGTACTTAGACAGTTTTACCGCGGCGGCAGCTTTATTTCTCTTTTTCTCAGCTTCAGTAGTGGCTAGATGGACGTTTTTTTTTTAATTCAACTTATTTTTTCTTTGCTTTCCGATTCTTCGATTATTTTTCAATTATTCAATTACGTTGCTCCGCAAAAAGAATTTATAATACAACGGCTTTATTATTTTATTATTATGGATAAAATAATTTCAGTAGTTTATAATCAAACATCTTATAATTATATCCACATTCAATGGAAATATAGTAACGCAAAAAAAAATTGTAAAAATTTTTATTGTTCAAATAGGCTTAGAATATTATGAAATGTCGAGATTTTAAGTTGAGCAAAAAAGTCTGTCGCTCTGTTGGTCGGTCTGTCTGTAACTTTTTTGTACGCACGATTACTCTGGAACCGTTTAATATATTGACTTGACGAAATTGCTACATGCATATATTTTAACGAGATCTGGAAGATTATATTTTGATCTTATTCCGTTGAAGGGTTGGGGGAAATGGAGGTAAATAAGTAAATTAAGCAAGTAAGAGTCCATAAAATTGGTATTCAGTATAAATAAGGGAAGCTAAGGTCCCAAAAAATTTGTTGGCATTAGCCACCCCCATTACCAACCCCACCCCATTATTCAAGGAGGTGATAAAAATAAAATTGTGATTTAGTGTGTATACAAGAACCAAAGGCCTCAATTTTGTTTTTTACTTCATCCACCCCCACTACCACCATTCCCACCCCACTACCGATGTGACATGTCGTTTTATTGGTTCTTTTTTTCGTTATGAGAGACTTGGATAGAAAATCTGGATGTGGAAGTAGTGATTCCTTGGGCAGCGTTTTTTTTTACAATTTTACAAACATCCTATAATTTAAGCAATCACGCATTATTATGTTATGAATTAGATGTTTATTTCGCTGTTTAAAACAAATTAAATCAATATTGATGTCTGTCAGTTTGAATTAAATGAAATGAAAGAAAATGAGGAAGTTATTGGAAATATTGATATAAATAATGATGATGATGACAATGGTTGTCTGTACGCAGAAATGCGAGACGAAACGGACAACGAGTCCGACAGAGGAAATCAACTGAAAAAAAAACGAGTAGAGAAAAATAAACTTTATTTTGTATATTCAATAAATCAATTTTTAAATACAAAATGTATATCTTTTTTATCCTCAACAAGAGTAAAAACTATTCACTCATCAATGTCTTATCAAATAAATTGTATGTAATCTTTACATATTTATTTTATGAGATAACTTAATTGAATGATTGAAAAATAATCGAATAATCGGAAAGCTGAGAAAAAAATAAGTTGAATTAAAAAAAAAAACGTCCATCTAGCCACTCTTGAAGCCGAGAAAAAGAGAAATAAAGCTGCCGCCGCGGTGAAACTGTCCAAGTACGCCACTAGCAGTAAAGGGGGAGGGGGATCTGGCGTCTAGCGTGAGGGCGAGCGCCAAGGATGCAATTTTCTCGATTCCTTTTCCATGGCCCATCTAGATATATAGACATGGCACTTTTTGTTAGTGATAACACATACATTGAGGTATATTCAGTTAAGTTTAACTCGGCTCCAAAGCATCGGAGCAATTTGTTTTTTTTTTAATTCGTGCTTTTTATGACAATTAAAATGCCGTTAGTTGCAATTATTTTTTTTTGCAGAATCCACTGAGATATTTACAGTTGTTAACTCTTTCAGGGGCAAGAAAATGATAAAAAAATATCCCTAGAGGGGCAGAAAATTTTTATTTGAAAGGGCATAGCAGGATAAGCATGTGTTAGGTGCCCCCGCACCAATCCGGTCGAAATTTTTAGCACAAGTTGATAGTAGTGTTAGATGATATTTCCCAAAATATTATTTTTGGAAAACCATTTTTACGGGAGTTATGGGGGTAAAAAGAAAAATGGAAAAATTTTTTTTTCTCGAGAACGGATAAACCGATTTTCATGAAAAGAATATATGTTATGGCTTCTGGTGGTGCAAATGTGGGAAAAAAGTATTGAGTCCCTTTGTCAAAAAAAAAGTGGTGAAAAAATTTTTTCAAAATAATAAAAAAAAATTTTAAGGGATGTTCTAGAGGCACACCCACCATTTTCTTCCAAATAAATGCTTATATGCCCCTTTAAAACATATCCAATTTTCATAGCGATCGGAAGGGTACAACATACTCAAAATTGATAATCATTGGCAGATTGCGGGCGGCGCGTAGTCTATGTAATGAAGCATTATAAGCGACTTCTTTGTAAATTTTTCGTGCAAAGACGAGATTACCTTCACCCCCTCGTTTTCGAGGGTGCTGAACACGATGCAGGTGGTGGGAGAAGTGTTTGACCGCCGCAACCTCCTGAAATGGCCATCCCCCCTATGGATCCCTTTATGTTTTCATATATAAACGGGTTTGGGGAGTTTAGGGGGTTGATTAAACCCTCCCGAATCATTTGAAAAAAAAACTACACCGAGTTTTTTTTTCAAATGATTCGGTTCAAATGCGTATACTCCATTTTCGGGGTCGCTGGTCACGGGAAAAATATTCATTTTTAGCTCCAACCTCCTCAAACGGGCAGAAATCACCCCTCACTCACCGTTTGAGAGATGAAGAGGGGTTGGAGCTAAAAATTAATATTTTTGCCATGATCAGCGATCCCAAAAACGGGGGAAATGAGTTTGAACCCGAATTATTTGATAAAAAATGATTTTCCACTCCTCGGAAGGGTTTAATTAACCCCCTGGCCTGCTGTCTGGACTCAACTTATTCTATAACCATCTTCCATGTTATTTCAATTATAACCCGTTGATAAATCACTCCCCAGACTCGTATAGAAAACATAAAGGGATCCATAAGAGGGGTGGCCGTTTTAGGAGGTTGCGGCGGTCAAAAACTTCTCCCTCCACTTGCGTCGTGTTCAAAAACGGACGGAGGAAGGTATTCTCGTCTTTGCAAGAAATATTTACACTATTTCTGCCTTTATTACATAGACTAGCGGTTCATTACTACATCTTACTACCACGGTCACTGGCGGCCATTACAACCCTAACATTTAAATCAGTATCAAACTTCAAGAAGTGTGGCGCAAAAATTCTCTGATGTCAACTGTGGGGTCAAACAAAATCTAGTTTGAAAATCTGAAGATTTTGCAATGATGACATCTGTAGTCAGCCTACAAAAGAACTAGTTTCCAAAGTCCACTACGAGGAGGTTACAGTGCCTTTCACTAGTGAAGGTGCCTGTTTATTGTGAGTCCCCTTGCCTCTCACGAGTCGGGGTGTTTATTTATCGTGAGTCTCCTTGCCTCTAACTAGTCGGGGCGCTTGTTTATTTTAAGTTCCCTTGCCTCTCATTAGTCGAGGTGCTTGGTTATTATGAGTCCCCTTGCCTCTCACAATTCGGCCTGACTTTTTTGCGTGAGTCCTCTTGCCTCTCACGAATCAGATTACTCTATGTTGATGAGACTTCTCTTAGTCTTCATTCTTCGAGAACATCCCATAAAAAAAAATTATTTTGAAAAAATTTTTCAAAAAAGTTGCAGGGGGTTGCGGCGGTCAAAAACTCCTCCCACCACTTGCATCGTGTTCAGCGCCCTCGAAAACGAGGGGGAGAAGGTAATCTCGTCTTTGCACGAAATATTTACAAAAAAGTCGTCTTATAATGCTTCCATTACATAGACTACGCGCCACCCGCAGTCTGCCAATGATTATCAATTTTGAGTATGTTGTACCCTTCCGATCGCTATGAAAATTGGATATGTTTTAAAGGGGCATATAAGCATTTATTTGGAAGAAAATGGTGGGTGTGCCTCTAGAATATCCCCTAAAAAAAAAATTTTTTTTATTTTGAAAAAATTTTTTCACCACTTTTTGTCGACAAATGGACTCAATAATTTTTTCCTACATTTGCACCATCAAAAGCCATAACATATATTTTTTTCATGAAAATCGGTTTATCCGCTCTCGAGAAAAAAAATTTTTTCCATTTTTCTTTTTACCCCCATAACTCCCGTAAAAATGGTTTTCCAAAAATAATATTTTGGGATATTTCATCTAACACTACTATCAACTTGTGGTAAAAATTTCGACCCGATTGGTGCGGGGGCACCTAACACATGCTTATCCTGCTATGCCCTTTATTAAAGAAAAGGAATTATCAGTACTTCTACTATTTAAACATAATGTTTGCTAGTATTTTTTTCTTTTTTAAATACTGAATTAAGTAATTATAGCTAATTAAAAGGTGGTTCATAATTTGGACCACCGCACAAATGAGGTAATTTATAATATAAAGTTTATCATTAATCCGGTTATTAATTAAAAGTTCATTTTTTCTTGTGAAAGTCTTCGAAGCAATCCTTTTTTTTTTTCCTAAGCACAATGGCACTCTGCAAAACGAACACATCCAATTTGTCCGAAAAGGTTCTTTTTTGGTACTGCAATGTCCACATCTTCGTCTCGTAGTTCGCTTAAGTTGATATGCAGATTGTTCTTGACGCACAGAAGTCTTCATTTCCGACAGATTAGTTGGTAAATACTTGCCCAACCCTTGCTGGCAATATAAATTTGTTTGAAATACAAGATTGTCCACTAACTCGTCGGTAGAAAATAGTTGAAATAATTTGTATGGAGTTGGATCGTCGATATTTTTGATAAAATCTGGTATTCCAGCATATGAATTAAAACAGGGAGGTTGGGTGATCTTTTGGGTTTTTGACCATTCCCTTGGTGGATTTTTGGCGGCCAATATGGAAAGTGGAATATCATCCTCAGAATCGAAACATTATCAGTATCTATCTTATCATCTTCTTCTACAAAGAAATGTGAATAATTCGTTACTATATAAATCTTTAAAACTATGTTACCGGGAATAATATATATAGAACAATGGAGATATCAATTTTCGGTACTTGTAAATTTCATAATAAAAATCAAAAGAAATCAAAACAGTGTTGCAAGCGGGCGGTGGTCCAAATTGTAAACTACCTTTAAAAAAATGCACACGTAATTTATTAACGACAAATGTACGTACATTTTTATGTACAAATCATATTTAAACTATAAATAAACTAAGTTAATAATATTATTTTTTAAAAATGCAAAAATAACTTACCTTTTTATAAATTCAAAATACTAAATAAACTCGTGGCGCAAACACATTATAAAATGTTCAGTTATGTTATATATTAACTTCCCGCTCTAACATTCCTTTTGTGATTCATCTACTACCCACTAGAGAGCTTGTATGCGCACGATTTTGTTATTTTGCCATTAAGATCGCTACTATGAAATCCTAGGTGGTTTAAAATTTGGACCAACGCCCCGATATGATGTGTCATTTGGGGGTTCAAATTTTGAACCGCCACCTCTGAAAGACCCCTTCAAAATTCCCTGAAAGACCCCTGGGCGAGAAGTTTTTGACCTATGTACATCCTTTGTTTTGTTTCTGACAGTATGTCAGAAAAAAAAAGTTGCAAAATTGATTTTTTGCGTAAAAAAGTTGCAAATTATTATTTTTGCAATATTCTTTTTGATTATGTAAATGTACGTCAAAAAAAATGTTTTTACCTAAACAGAACTGTAGAATATTAATATGATCTTTTAGTATAACAGTTTTTTATAAATTAATTGCAAAAAATAATTAATATTTTGCAACAGAACAAAGTTCATTTCATTAAGGGTAAAAATATATACTGTTTCTCATAATATCGTTAACATGCAGATTTTATATTTGTTTCTACAGTACTTCAAGATTCGGGAATCGGAAAATTCAATTTTTTCAGTTTTTTGCCATAAAATGTTATTAACAATCAAAAATTCGTTCTTTTCATATACCTACCTTATAGGGGAACCCATGACTAAGAAATTGACGGGTCAAACGTTTTTATACGACCTTTAGAAGCGAAGATATAAGCAAAATTCATTTTGATTACAGAAAGTTGAATAACCATTAAAGCCGCCATTTTGAAGGGTCAACACTATTTTTTTTCGGATTCCTGAGGAAATTCTGTAGGGGGTAGACTAATTTTTGGCTTGTCCCAAAATTTTCCGAGACATTTTCCTAATATCACCGGACTATCAACTCTGTTTGTTACTTTATACTCAAAGGATAATTATTATGACAAGTATAGAACATTACTTTGCGCACTTTGTAATATATCAGGAGAAACTGACTTTGTGATATTTTACCCCGTAGAGTCTTTTAGTTTAAAAAAAAAACTTATAAGAACTTTCTTATTCAAAATTTAATGCGGAACAATTTTTCTTAATAACTTCTTTTCATAAAATCAATAGTTTAGCTAGAAATGTCGATGTTTTAAATTTTCTAATACAGCCGCCATCTTAAAACTGGAAGCCATTTTGATTTGGCGCTGCTCGGAAAAATAGTCGTTTTAATGAGAGAAATTAGTGTACCAAATTACAAAATTGTTTCACTAATACCCGTTTTCTAAGGGTTTTTACTGTGTTTGTCATCATACTATAAAGCAACTAAAACATATTCATACATAGTTTCAGCAACTTGTTATCTGTTACTAATACAACTTGTATTTCAGATAAAATATTCGACTTTAGCGTAAGCAACCGCAAGCACCTGAATTCGGCGGACGGAAATGGACCTGAACTGCTACCCATGCTCCGTCGGCCCAGTGAATCAGATTCTGAAACACCTCTACAGAGTCCGACAAGCTACGCGAATCCTAGTTACCACATACCTCCAAAAATTACCGAGGAACCAGGAGAAAATAACAACACCAACATTGTCAAGTCCTCAGACAATTACGTGAACATGCCGCAAAACAAGAGCATTATAAAAGAGAAAAACAACTCCAACAATCCTTTTATAAATGTGAATAATAAGGGGGAAGTGCACTATGTGAACGGTAACAGTAGGGACTGGGAGAGTATTCCAGTGTAGGATCTTTTCTTGTTTACCTTTAACAAGTCAAAAAATTGCATTGAGCGGGACTATGCGGTGGGCTGTTTGCAAAACATTTTGGCAACGTGTAAGGTCTTATTTAGATTGTAATAAACTACCTAGGATACTGCTGATCAATCAAAGTAGGAAAAATAATTGTCTTGATTCGGAAACCTAGGCAATTGGGCATGTCAATCATCAGCCAAGTGGAGGACACGGCGCATAAACAAGGGAAACAGACATTACTCCCTGACAGAGTGTCCTCTGCCAGAGCTGGTTGTGAGATTCAAACCCGAGAGAAGAACAGTGAGCACAGTATATGTAGGAACATATAAGTAACTCAAAATGAGGATTACCTTTGTTAAAAATGTTCCAAAATGTGTTCAATTGTCATTGAAATGGTTCGATAATACAGTACCTATAGAGGTGGAAAAAGACACAAAACTTAGTGGTATATAATAATAACTTTTTCATAGGTTATATACTGAGAGCTTTGAATTTTATCGGATAAACTGCGGGTAGTTTTTTTTGTAAAATTTTGCTTAGACAATGTTCGTGACTTAATAATTTACCTTAAAAACCCGAGACCGAAGGTCGAGTACTTTTTGTGTATCATTAAGTCGAGAATATTTGCTTAAAAGCAAGATTTTACAAAAAATATAGCTACCCGCAGTTTGTGTGATAAGATTTAGAGCTCGAGGGGTATATGTTAAGATCATTTCCTAAATGAACAAATTCCTTACTAGCCCAATCAATGAACGTTCAATAAGGGAGTCCAGAGGGAAATGCCGAGATCACAATTTTTGACTTGAGAGCTGTGTTTGGGCTATTTAGGAGGTAAACATACCAAAAGTCCCCGAACGTAGGAAGTTGGGGGGATGCAGGGGGGCAGAAGGTCCCGGTTTTTGGTTTTTCGCTCATATCTCGAAAACGGTTAGCCCTAATCAAAAAGTGGCTATATGCAAAATTAAAGCTGACTAAATTTTCTACAATAATGTTTCTATTAATTTTTTTTCGTATCTGTTATGGTTCAGTAATGAATTGTATATCTTTTGACTGTATTCTAACTTTCTTATAAATTTATTATAAATTGAAAATAAATTTTAATAATCATCGTAGAAAAAAATTTCTTGTACAGATATGCGTTTCACTGAACTGAAATATCGAATAAAAAATGTAAGTGTGTATGTGTGTATATCTCACTAAATTTTTTAAACAACGATGAACTTTTAAATAATGATCGGCCTGTGAAATTCTTGGGCGTCCATTTGGACCCGAAACTAACTTGGCAATATCACACTGAAGCTGTATGTAAGAAGTTAGTTTCATCTGTTTACTTGCTAAGGAACCTCACCCGGGCGGCCCCTAAATCAGCATTAATTACGGCATATTTTGCACTAATACAATCACATTTATCATATGCAATTGTAGTATGGGGCCATGCATCATCGACATGTAGAGTATTCTCTCTTCAAAGAAGAGCTGTCAGAATAATTGCCGGTCTAGATTACAGGGACGACTGTAGACCAGCTTTTATAAAACTAAAAATTTTAACTTTCCCCTGTCTAAATATTTTTCAATGTTTGCTGTTCGTTAAGGATAACATGATGTTATATAAGACTATCTCAAACACCTTTGTACCCACTACGATGCAATCTTGTACAAAGGGGTTTCTAAAGGTGCTGATTAAGAATATCTTAGTATTTTTTTTCTAAAAAAATCCCTAATACTTTTTTTTTGAAAAATCGGCTTTTGAAACCCCCTTAAAATCGCACGCTACTGACATATGTCACATATTACCAAGTTCAAAGAATCACCTTATCGATCTTTTCTTACCACCAAAATTTGAAGTTAATCAAGCATCAATTAACGGGTATACAGGGGTGTTGCGATCTTAAGTGGGTCACACTGTATCTATGTGTGCGTATATACCGTTTCTTGTAAAAACGATAACTTCTGTTAGACTTAAAATATTTGATTTCAATTTGGAACATATGTAAAACAGCATATTACCATAATCCCTATTGAAATTGGGCCATATCTGTAATACATGGTGATAACCAGAAGCCTACAAACTCTCATACGTAAAATACGTTTTATTTTAATTTCAGAGCAAAATATTACTAAGCATATAAAAATAAGAAGATGTATAAGATTTCTAAACCGCAATATACCGGGTGTATGTTAGGCAAATCAACTTTATTTAAATTAGATTATATATCAGTGTTATCCTAAAATATGGAACATGGTATTTTTAATAACATTATTATGAAGTAAGAATTGTAGTCAAAAATTGTGATCTCAGCATTTCCCTCTAGAAACCATTCATTGACTGGACTATACATACTTTTTTCCTTGTTAATTGTAACAAATTCTATCTTCGCAAAACGATTCATTTGTGATTTGGAAAACATACTTCCTTATTAATTAATTGACGGCGACGTGTTCTATAAACGACTTTTGTTTCGTAGCGTGGAAACGGACGCGCTAGATGCTTATTTGACTTTTGTTACGCGATCATGATTGTAAATCTGACAGTTTGTGACAGTTTGATATTAAAAATATTTTTGAAAAATTGCATAAATACACGTTTGGGGGTACATAGTAATTATAAACAAAAATAATAATTCTTGAATTTGTAATACGTTTTATTTTGTTTTTAGTCCAGTTGAGAAATTAGATTAATTATGTGCATTTAAAAGCTAGAGGTAATTTATTCGCCGGTAATTTTTAAAAAAGCTAGTTTGCATTTATTTAGTGTAAAACTGTTGTCATTGGTTGAAATTTAAACATTCACGAAATTTTATTGGTATATAATTTATGAGGGAAATAATCATAGATAATCATTCTTGTAGTAAAAGATATCTTCTTCAGTTTCTGTGGCCTTGACACTTACTTTTATGTCCAACAAATGAATCGAAAATCGAAAAATGTAATATTTGAGGAACTATTGCTGATTTATATTTGAAACGTTTCATATTTTTGGTTACGAACCTGAATTCGAAATTAAAAAATTCAAAATGGTGATGTCAATATGGCGGGTGGAATTTCTAAAGCAATAAGGGCGAGTTGTACCAACTAAGTATAAGCCAAGTTCAGCTTGATCCAGATCAAAATCCATGGTTACAATTGTTGTAGACGTCGCGCGTCGTTACCTTGGCTTTTGATCTGGATCAAGCTGAACTTGGCTTGAACTTAGTTAATACTACACAGGGGCGAAAGCCTTGGAGGCACCTTTGAGTTTTGATGGCTTGATTTCTGTGACCTTGTGTACCAATTGCGTCTACACTGAGAGAAATGTGTTGTTAATTTGTTTTCTTTATTTATTTAAAAATTTTTAATTTATTTATTTATTTACACTACCATTTGAATTGTTTATAATAGGCGCCTATTTTCAATTGAGCTGGGCCCTAGGTTTTGTATATAAGAATTTTAATTCTCGGTTATAATGTTTTCAACCTCCCAAAATGAGTGGAAATAAAACTCATAAATCCAAACTTAACACAATAAACATCAACAGTGTCAACACAAAAATGAGTTGATTGATATACCATTTAAAAAATGGAGATGCGTATACAAACTAAAGTGCAACTTTATAAAAAATTCGATGAGAAAATTGAAATCTGTAGATCAATTTTCCCCCTGATCTTGAAAAAAAGTTTTACAAATATTTTCACAAAAAATGTGAGGGGCATACAATGCTTTATAAGATACCAAAAACTAATATTATTATTATGTTGATGTAAACCCTTTAATAATGGAGTTTACATACGATCCAACTTGTTGTAGCCAATCCTGTTAATATGTTTTGAAGATTGTCATGCCAACTCGTAAAAATGACTTAATCTCCTGAAATCCATCAAGTTGGCACCAGTACGTTGGATCGTATATGACTGAAATAAAATTGTGAAATGAAATTATGTGTGTGTATTGATATTTTCCACTATAAGTGAAAAAAGTATATTAAAGGCAAGTTGTATTCTTTATTTATTATGGAATTTCATAGTAAATTATGAATTATTAGTGTATTCAAGAACATGAGTCATTACAATTGATTTTCTATTGTACCCATTAGCAGTAAACTTATGAAATGATTATTAAACTGTTTTAAATGTGCAGAGGACTGGAAATGTTTAATTAAGATATCAACTTCCGCTAAAACATTACTGAAATGTAATGCAAACAGCTCATCTCACTACACTTTCCTCCACAAGAACTACTGATGGTGTTATTCGTACCAAAATGTTAATATTAATGTATTTTTTCTTCTTATGTGTTTTATTGTATGTTAACATTACGGTCAGTCTGGTGGTATTTATGCCATAAAATGTTTTCTTCCAAGCACATTGTAACAATAGTCTGTCAGTAAGTGCAATTCTGTGAGCCCAGAGCTGGGCGAGTACCGGCGTTAAAGTACTCACGAGTACTTCACAACGAGTACCTTTAAAAAGTACCCATAACTACTCGAGTACGAGTACTTATTTGTACACAAAAAAATGAGTACTTTTGCAAAACTTAGAAAGTATTCGTTGAAGAATGAGTAACGAGTACGAGTACTTAATAAAGTACTAATTAGAGATAGATTTTAAAGTCAGTTTAAGGACAATTGACTTAACGGTTGAAATCAGGTAGATAAGCTAGGTAGAATTTATCGACTCTGTCGACTTAATATTACTTCAAAGAAGTGTAATAAAAGTGACCAAATAAGTCGCTACTTAGGTATACATTACGTAGGATTCCCAACAAAATCTACCTAGTAAGGTATTCGACTATTAGGAATATTTTTAGTCGATAAAAAGGTAAATACTATCTAATTACATTACCTATTTCGGCCTTGTTGGAAATTTATCCTAGAGGCCATTTTTGGTAGATTTTTTAGTAGTTTTTCTCTCACTGCTTTAGTTAAATTTACTTTCAAAGACAATTGTATATGAGGTGGATTAATTGGTATCATTTACGTAAATTGAAATCTAATTTCAGACCAACTGGTCAATTTTTATCGGAAGTATTCTTTCAGTCAACTTTGACGTAAATTCCTTGTTAACCAAGTCGAGTTGGAGCTAATTTTATCAAAAATGTTTGCTAGGTTGGGACAAAAAACAACCTCAGACCTGTTCTGTGGCGTGCGTCGGTACTCGTACTCGGTACTCGTCACAAATGAGCATCAGAAGTACTGAGTACTCAATAATGTAAAGTACTCGAAATTTTCGAGTACAGAGTACAGTTAAAATAAAAGTGTTCGTAAGTACCTGGTACTGAGTACTTTGGGTACTCAGTACAATTATGAGTACAATTTACTCGAGTACTGCCCAGCTCTGTGTGAGCCTGGTTTCAATCTCTTCATCAAGCAACGTAGATTGAATTGAAATGGTGATAAACTGTAAATCGTGTGGGAAAAAAGCAATGACATAGTAGCTCAGTTCTCGGCATATCAACTCCACTCATCTCAAAATATAACGGTTATATTGCTTTCTAGTGGAAAATAGACACCGTGTTCATATTCGCCAGATATAATTTAATCAGAGATCATACTCCAAACGTATGTTTTGCGCCAATATGAGTGATTGTAATTAAATAAATTTTTTCTCAAAAATTTGCCGCCATCTTGGTTCCTAAGGGAAAATGTTGACGCGTCCTAATCGAAAATGAATCTCTTTTGTGTAACGACCAACCATGAAAAATGGCACCATGTGGAGTTGAAGTGCAGTAAAGAAAAGTCGTACCGCACCCACTATTTTGTACTGACAAAATTTCAATCCTGAGTTGCTTCCCTTGAAAACTATAATAATATTATGATAAATATCAAGCATTTCATATTAAGAATTTGTCACTAATTATATTAAAGAGACTTGAGAAAAAGATATCTGGTTAAGAGCACAGTGGATGATTTTCTGTCAGGGCTCTGTGTCACAGTGTATCGTCTGCAACACACTTGCTGCTAATGTTTGACAGTGCATTAGTGTATTAAAAAAATGACTCAAGAACTGGAACCAGATAAAATAAATGTTACATTCCAATATTTAGGAAACGTAGGTATTATTTTGTACTTAATTTACACAACAAAGATCTCTTATAAGTTTTATATTTTTTTATTTTTATAGTCATTATTTACCATATGTTTTAAGAGTTTTAATAATAATATATTCTTTTAAAATCGAAAATGTTTACTAAAAAATTGCGCTTTAATTGTATTAGCTGATAATTCCCTATATTGGATATCTCGAATTATTATGCTCTTATTTGGCAAATTAAAAATAGAAAACTTGTTTATTAACTCTGTCATTCAATTATTTTTCAGTTTTGCCTGTGACATCACTAATCTATTTTTGTTATACTCGATGACTCTTGGTGATGATCTTGAGCACTAAGGAATAATTTCTTACCCAATGATCAGGAAATTCAGTGAAAACTTTCTCCTACTCTTCGTTTTTGAGTTCTCTGTAGAGCAACTAAACGTGATTACTCAACTGGGTCTAAAAATCCATATGTTGCCATTTTAGATATATTTGAACACCTAAATTGTATCTATCACTATTGATTTTGAACATTGTAGAACTCTAAATAGTGTTTTTACTGTTTACAAAATCATGAAACATGGGAGAAAATTTTGACAAGAAATAATGGTTTCCACTTAATATTACACCACCTCAATAATAGTTTTGCTATTTCTTAAAACTTAAAAACAATTTTTGGTAATCATAGTATGATAAGCAATCTAATATTTCTCACAGTATCATTTTTAATAAAATGTTTCCAACTTACTATGATTTAGAATGCACGCCAAAAGCAAGAATACAGTAGGCATTTTTTATCTAAAAATGTTTTTAGAAAAGAGTTTAAGAGTCACCATCATCGACGATTTTAAATGTTTCTTTTATTTCTAGAAAAAGTGAAGAGACCTTCATAAGTCAACAGAATTACAAAAAAACGAATTAACCACAGCCACTTTGTGAAAAATCATATAATTAAAATAGATTTGTGACCAAATTATTTCCTAGAGTATTTTTAAACAATATCAATGTTATTAAAATTTAACGTTTAGTATATTGAGATTAACAGTATTTCTTCTTTTAAAATTTTTCAAAATTAATATTTTAATTTTTGATTATACTCCAGACATTTTAGACAAAAATATGACTTCTGATCTAACAAAATGTATCCTTAATTTTTTTTGTTTAAATCGATTTAATTTGGTGTTTTAAAGGAAATATTAAAAATCGGCAACGAGATCACTATGGCATAAAAAAATTATTCAAGGTCAAAGTCCACAAAAAACTGTTTTTTGTGCACTTTGTATGGCTCGGAGGCCAATTGAGGTTATTATAAAAATGAAAGATAATGAAATTCCACACAAAAATGATCTCTTCAATTTTTTATGTACAACGAAGGGTTTAGGCAAAAATGTGCTTCGAAATTTCCGCGCAAGGCATAAGATAGTCCATGCATAGAATCAGTGCTTGTTCTATGTATAGTATTTATTAGCTGATCGATATATAAAATAAAATAAATAAATATATACAGTGTGTTTCACTTGAAATGGTAACACCTCAATAACTTTTTTATTTTTCTTCCGATTTGAATCAAATTTTACTTAAGTATAGAACAAATTAGGATCTACTTATGACCAGAAAAATAATCGCCTCCTACATATGCAAAGCCACCTGCGGTACCGAAATATGCGGAGAAAATCAAAAAATCATATTAGGCATTTTTTATAGGCAAATTTTGTTAATAAAACTTGCTCAAAATTGTCCAAAAACCCTGAGTCCAAAAGAGCAATGTTAAAAAAAGGGATTTTTTGGCCCATCCGTGGTAAAGTGTGGAAGCCATCTTTTTCTACTAATTTTGAGGTGCTGAAAACGAATCCGTCACCCGTTTTGGCAAGAAATCTCCGGAACATATTAAAAAACCACCTTTATTTGGGGGTGAAATTGGAATTTGGTAGGAAATTCTCTTAAAATACTAAGTTTCGATAACTAAGTAGAAAAAGAAGTAAAAAAATCAAATTCACCCCTTCAACCCTCTTCGCCATTCTTTCAACGCCCCTAAGAAGTTTCTATAACAACTATATAGTTATTTACATATTTAAAAAAAAAACAGAAGACCTCATTGAGTGGTTGCTATCAGAATAAAATAATCTGACTACTTCTGAGTACACTCATACGCCTCCTCACCTCTAACAGAGGTGGGTCTCACCTTCTCAGGGATATTGATCGGTTTTAATTACAAAAAAATCCTAATACACAGTTGGATGTTTTGTTATCATATTAAGGTGACTTGGCAAATTCAGATCACTCCTGAGTATTCCTTATCCCTCTAAGAAGAGGTAGGTGAGAGTAGAGTGTCAATATCCCCTTTAAAAAATGTTATTTGATTTTTATAGTAAAAAATTATTTAGTTATTTAAATAATTTTTGTTCGTTAGAATGGGAATCTTTTTCATTTTATGGCCCCCTCAATTTCCAAATCTACCCACGAAACGGGTGGAAGTAACTATTTTGGGACTTTCAATTAGTTTTTATTACAACAGAAATCCTTTATTACCTCTTACATGGATTTCTATCATAATAGAGTAACTTAGTGACTTCAAAAAGTACCTTAGTTGGGGGCAAAAAATGGAAAATCATTTTTGTGCGGATTTTCATTATCTTTCATTTTCATAATAACCTCAATTGGCCTCCGAGCCATAGAAGGCGCGATATTCACAAAAAACCGTTTTTTGTGAACTTTGACCTTGAATAATTTTTTATGCCATAGTGATCTCGTTGCCGATTTTTAATATTTCCTTTAAAACACCAAAATAAATCGATTTAAATAAAAAAAAATGAAGGATATATTTTGCTAGATCAGAAAAGTCTAATTTCACTGGATTATAATATTCTCTCAACTTAGAGCGCACTATGTTGATTATAATGAGTTTCGGAAAGAATGTAAATAAATTATACTATCAGAAATAGTAGACAGCCTATCTATTTACAATGTGACGAAAAAAAAACGAAATTATTCTGGTGATGAAGTCTTAAGTAGTGAACTTTGTATGTTTTTCCTTATCACGAAATTTTGTAGAAAATATATTAAAAACTATTTTATTTACAATCATTAGATAAGTCCCACTTACCCCACGTGTTCTAGTTTTACAACACTAGTGTGTTAATGAATTTATGTTACGGCACTAGTGTTGTAATAAAATAGTAAAACAACAGACTTCAAAAAACCATTTATTCGTACACTTCTTGAAGACAATATACAGGGTGCGCCAAAGTTCTGAATTTGGTCGATTACGGCTGTATTTGAAATGGTGGAAAGATATTGCCTATAGATTATTTTCTTGGTTTTCAATTCTGAATAACCAGAAAATATGTAAAATTATACAGGGTATTCCGTTTTCGTTGGCCGGGCATCAACTTCGTTATTTTAAATGGAACACCCTATATTTTTTTCCTTTATCGAGTCACCCATCTAATTATATTGATAACTCTATTAAGGTGGTAGGTACTTAAAATGAACCATTTACGAAATAAAATAGATTTTTTGACAAAAAGTGAGGTTTGCGGATAAGTTTTTGAGTACCTCTGATTTCATACACAAGAGAGTTTTCAAAATTCTGCTTATACTGTTATGTTGGGCATATTAAGGGCTAGTAGGATAGAAACGTTATTAACATTAGTCTTATACAGAGTGCTGAAAAAATTTAGTTTATTTTTTCGCTAATAAAAAAGGCCTTAATTCAATTTTTTCAAATGGGATGTACTATTTTCAGTTCTGTCATCTAATGAAGTGTTAAATTATCTTTCCATTGATATATCATAGTAGGTATTTATCTTTAGGGGTTACATAGATATTAAGGTTAATTGTCTGGATCAGATTAATTGTGTAGTAGTACAAGCAGTTTTCCATAATTAATTATTAGTTTTCTGAAATATTGAACTGAATTATTATTTTTTTACTTAGAATTGTTGGACAAAGAATTGAAATTAATACCAGCACGTATGTAATAAAGAATTTACTCATAATAAAAAAACAATTATTTTAACAAGTGTTCAAAATGTTCACCATTTCGATCGAGACACATCTGAATCCTCTTCATAAATGAATGACGCATTTCTTGCAGCTTCTGCGGAGTAATGGATGCAAAGGCACATCTGATCCTATTTTTCATGTCATCAACAGTGGTGGGAGTGTCGCGATAAACTATATCCTTTACATAGCCCCATAAGAAAAGTCCATACCTGTCAGGTCGAGCGACCTTGCAGGCCATGCTATTACTGCGCCCTATCCACATATGGACTTTTTTTATGGGGCTATGTAAAGGATATAGTTTATCGCGACAGTCCCACCACTGTTGACATGAAAAATAGGATCAGACGTGCCTTTGCGTCCATTACTCCGAAGATGCTGCAAGAAATGCGTCATTCATTTAGGAAGAGGATTCCAGATGTGTCTCGATCGAAATGGTGAACATTTTGAACAGTTGTTAAAATAATTGTTTTTTTATTATGAGTAAATTCTTTATTACATACGTGCTCGTATTAATTTCAATTCTTTGTCCAACAATTCTAAGTAAAAAAATAATAATTCAGTTCAATATTTCAGAAGACTAATAAGTAATCATGGAAAACTGCTTGTACTACTACACAATTAATCTGATCCAGACAATTAACCTTAATATCTAAGCAACCCCTAAAGATAAATACCTACTATGATATATCAATGGAAAGATAATTTAACACTTCATTAGATGACAGAACTGAAAATAGTACGTCCCATTTGAAAAAATTGAATTACGGCCTTTTTTATTAGCGAAAAAATAAACTAAATTTTTTCAGCACTCTGTATAAGACTAGTGTTAATAGCTTTCTATCCTACTAGCCCTTAATATGCCCAACATAATAGTATAAGCAGAATTTTGAAAACTCTCTTGTGTATGAAATCAGAGGTACTCAAAAACTTATCCGCAAACCTCACTTTTTGTCAAAAAATCTCTTTTATTTCGTAAATGGTTCACTTTAAGTACCTACCACCTTAATAAAGTTATGGATATAATTAGATGGGTGACTCGATAAAGGAAAAAAATATAGGGTGTTCCATTTAAAATAACGAAGTTGATGCCCGGCCAACGAAAACGGAATACCCTGTATAATTTTACATATTTTCTGGTTATTCAGAATTGAAAACCAAGAAAATAATCTATAGGCAATATCTTTCCACCATTTCAAATACAGCCGTAATCGACCAAATTCAGAACTTTGGCGCACCCTGTATATTATACTTGAGTAAAATTTGATTCAAATCGGAAACAAAATTAAAAAAGGGTGTGATTTATTAGCAGACCACAGTAAACCATTTTGATAAAGAAATGTCAAAACATTTCTGAAGGGGGAAATTCCCCCCCCCCCCCCATGTCCTCTACAATCCTCTTTTGGGTATTCATTGATTGGACTATGGGCAGTTTTAGAGCCAAACATTACTGGCCTCCCCCCATTTTTTTTTACTGTGGAGCCGTACATAAAAGAAAATGGTAAATAACAAAATAAGGGTCCTATGCAAAACTTTATGCTCTATCGAATGGTGTCAATACCATTTCTCTATCTACCGTTTTTGAGAAAATAGAAATATATGTATGTATAGGTAGTTACAAGTAGTCCCCTTGAGGGGAGAGGGCACGATTTCTCGAGGTGAGCTTGTTCGCAAATCTACTTATTTTAACTTGTTCTATGCATGGTTAAAAGGATTTGCTCTTACTCAAAAATGGAAGTATCAAGGCTTTTCAATCAGCAAGTCACTACACTTATAGATAATGTTTTTATTTTTTTCTAATTTCTAATGATTGTAGATAACATTTTGTACGAGACATGTGGGATAATCATTATTATCCCACTTGTATCGTAAGTGATTATTATAAAACTAATATAAGCTTCGAACAAATAAAAGTGCCAAAGATTGTTGTTTTTGCAATATTGTTTATTTTATACATATAATAATTTGTAAATACATTTAGAAATAAACAGATATATTTCACAAACTTTCTTTTTATTAGCGATAATCCACGTCTGTGCCCTCTCTAAGACGAATGCTGTACGGGACATTATGGATGGAATTATTATTTGATATTTTTTTCTGAGCCAACAGGTCTTTGATCAAGCTTTTCCTGTACTTTATAAACTTTTGCTCTTCGATGTAACGCTTGAAAATCATCTGCGTGTTTGGAATTTCCTGGTTCAGAAATTGCTGGACCATGTTCCAAATGTTATCTTTATTGTTTTTCATAATCCAGTATCTCGGAACAAGCAGGCAATTTGTTGGAACCTTAGCTACGACTCGTCTTCTTTCGAGATTTTCGCCTATATTAAAACAGGCTCCCTCAGTCAGTTCGCAAACCTACGCATATATAATACAGGGAAATTAGCCAAAAAAAGGAAGAAACCTGGACAAAATCATTAAAAATCTAAATTTTTGCACATTATGTCCCAAATCTAAACCCACAAAAATCCCAACATGACTACTCAAGATATTGAAGGTCAAAGTTTTTTGCAAATATCTCGCGTTCTATGCATCGGATGCCCATGAGGTCAATGTAAAAGTTGTAGAGAATTAAATTATATACACAGTTTGTCTTTTTTTATGTCAACATATCGTTGTATTTCATTGTAGATAATTTACTGTTTATAAATAAAAAAATAAATAAATGATGAAAAAGATAATAAAATTATATAAAAAAAAATATTTGTAAGAAAAAGCTTTTTGAAAAAACTACTAAAAAGTAAAAATAATTTTTTTAAAATTCATACACCTGGAAATCAAAAGCTTTGGGGGCGGTCATATAGCGCTATTGCATAGTTACTTTGCTCAATTGACTGCCCCCCAAAGCTTTTAGTTTCCAGGTATACACCTCATACGAATTTAAAAAAAAATATTTTTACTTTTTAGTAGTTTTTTCAAATAAAAGCTTTTTCTTAAAAATATTTTTTTTGGTCTACTTATTTTACAAACAGACAGACAAAACCCTTTCATTTGCCACCGCCGTCCACCCCTTCCCCCTTCTGTCTTCTCACCTCTCTAACACTACTTCCCACTTCTTCCCACCCCTTCCCATCTCTTCCCCTGCCCTTTCCCATCTCTCCCCACCTCTTTCCACCCTATTCCCACCTCTGCCCACCCCTTCCTCACCTCGTCCCACCCCTTCCCCACCACATCTCACCACTTCCCCACCTCGTCCCACCCCTTCCCCACCTCTTCCCCATCTTTTCCCACCTCTCCCACGTCCGCCATATTGAATTTAGTATGACTTCACACACTTTATCGTATTTTACTCGTCAAACCCTTTCATTTGATACCCATATCAAGCGGATCCGCCATCTTGGAACGTCCGCCATATTGGATTTAGAATGACGTCACATTGTTTATCGTATTCTACTAGTCAAACCCTTTCATTTGATACCCATATCAAGGGGGTTGCGACTAAAATGCCGATCCGCCATCTTGGGACGTCCGCCATATTGGATTTAGACCGATAATGGCTATACTATGTTGCATTATCACCGGACTTATACACATGTGCCAAATTTCAAAGCTCTAGCTTAATTAGAACTAGTCGAAATTCAGCTTGCAAGATTTGACCTAAACTAACAAACAAACAAACATACAAACAAAATTTGCAAGTTAAATAAAAGCTTTTAATAAAAAAGACAACTGTAGATAATTTAATTCTCTACAACTTTCATATTGACCCACGAGGTTAGACCAAACTTCAAAAAATCGTATACAGATTGTATAAAACACATTTCATTTCAATTTACGAAAATGCAATCACGTATCGACGAAATGTATTCAATTGAGGTGGTTGGAAATGGACAACCAAGTGGAACTTCATTATCTCATATTTTTGTATCGTTTATTCCATTTTTCAGCTCCCCTGATCTTCGTGAAACACTCATCTTTAGAAATGCTGCTTATAACCGTAATATCAGACATCAGAACTCACTTACAATGCCTCACCACTCGTCAGGCCTGTAGCTAGAAAGTGCTTTCAGGGCGGGCAAACAATTTTTCAGGACGGGCCCGTAAAAAAGTCCGAAAAATTTTTTGATGAGCGGGGGGGGGGGAGAAATCCAATTTTTACCCAATCTCTTTCAAAATATTAAAAAAAAACAGTTAAAATTGCCCCCATTTAGTCCAGTGGAATTAGAAAATATGCATATTGTAATTCGTTTCAGGATGCCACGTGGATTAAACGATGGTTTTATTGATTACGAACATGACCCTGAATTTGGTCCACTTTTTGACCGCCGGAACATTGTTTATTTAACGATTTATTGTTGAAAAATTGAAAAAAATTGACTTTTTTAAAGATAACTCAAAGATCCTTAACGATAGATTTTTCAATTTGTAGATACTGTTAGAACTTTGGAAAATGGTTAATTTGAAAGGTGTTTCGTTTAAAACGCTTGAAAATTTGTTTATATAATTGCAAAAAAACGCGAAAATTATCGCAATTTGCAAATATTTTTCATTCTTTAACAAAAACACTTTAGTGCTTGAAACTTCGACGAAATATGTCTTCTATTACCCCAAAGTTACCCCTAAAATTTCATCAAAAAATTTTGATTAGTTTAAGAGGTATTCAATTTGTTTATTAAAAACGTAAATAATGTAAAGTGCAAATTCACCCAGTTCTCGTTATCGTAGAGGGTTAATCCAGACATCATTTTTTTTCGTTGAGACTTAAACTTTATGTTTTCATTAATGGTAAATCAAATTTTCATTATTTTCAACTTCAAAATGGCGTTTGAAAAAGTGTCATATTTTGAGGTTAGGTTTTTTGCTAATAACTTTTAAACAATTGAAGATTTTGCAATATCCTTCTCATATCTTTGTTGCTGGCGTTTTTTCACACATTTTCAAAAAAAAAAAATTATTTTTCAATAAATTCGTAATTTGTTTATTAATAAACATTAACAGCTGAAACTTGGCGAACAACTAGTTTAATAGTCTATCTTTGTAATAGAGCAGAATTTGGGGGGAAAAATTCAATTTGCAACGATAACAATAATTAATTTTAAATCAGCGTCAGAATAGGAGTGAGAAACATGAGTCATATCTGTAACATGTTCATAAAATGATCGAGACGAGTTCAAATCCGTCAACCAAAAATTTACCGTTTCTCCGATTTTAACTTTTTTTTTTTAATCTGGGGTAGCGTGATGAAATAATAATAATATCTGTCATGTCGATTTTTTCATAATTAAACAATAATTTGTTATAAACAATTTTTTTTTTTTAATTTTTACGAATTTATTAAAAAAAAAACATCTCGGCTTCTAGTAAGGCTGCAGAGTCATTGTTTTTTTTTTTTTTAAATGTGTGAAAAGAACCCAGCAACAAAGATATGAGGACGATGTTGCAAAATCTTCATTTGTTTAATAGTTATTAGCAAAAAACCTAACCTCAAAATGTGACACTTTTTCAAACGCCATTTTGAAGTTGAAAATAATGAAAATTTGATTTACCATTAATGAAAACATAGAGCTTAAGTCTCAACGAAAAAAATGATGCCCGGATCAACCCTCTACGATAACGGGAACTGGGTGAATTTGCATTTTACATTATTTATGTTTTTAATAAACAAATTGAATATCTCTTAAACTAATTAAAATTTGTTGATGAAATTTTAGGGGTAACTTTGGGGTAATAGAAGACATATTTCATCGAAGTTTCAAGCACTAAAGTGCTTTTGTTAAACAATGAAAAATATTTGTAAATTACGAACATTTTCGCGGTTTTTTGCAATTATTTAAACAAATTTTCAAGCGTTTTAAACGAACCTCTCAAATTAACCGTTTTCCAAAGTTCTAACAGTATCTACAAATTGAAAAACCTATCGTTAGAGGGTCTTTGAGTTATCTTTAAAAAAGTCGATTTTTTGGAATTTTTCAACAATAAATCGTTAAATAAACAATGTTCGGGCGGTCAAAAAGTGGACCAAATTCAGGGTCATGTTCGTAATCAATAAAACTATCGTTTAATCCGCGTGGCATCCTGAAACAAATTACAATAAATTTCAGACTTTTTTTTACTAATTCTACTGGTCTAATTACGATCACCGTAGGTCGGGCGAAACTTATTCCAGGACGGGCGCCGCCCGTCCTGCCCCCCCCCCCCCCCCTAGCTACGGGCCTGCCACTCGTCTGTTTTTTTTCAACAGTATTTCACTTATTCAGCCACAATGTTGTACAATTCTAAAAAACCTAATATGTGTTTAAGTCTTTATGTATTTCGTCGCAGAATAAAGCAAATGCTAATTGACTGCTAATTAGAATTAACTTCCTAAAGTAACAAATTCATGTCTGTCATATCTTCGGCTACAATTTTCATATCACAGTTAATTATAAGTTTAATATGAACTATGATATGAACTCTGGAGATATTTTTGAAACATTGTGCGATAACCTGTAGGGTTGGTTAAGTATAAAAATGGCCACCTGGCTAAACTTTGCCCGCTTCGTAAAGTGTATAAATGTATAACTATTAGTCTAGGTGCCCGCTTATATAAACTGCAATTTATACAGGGTGTAATCCGTTTCATGTCATTAAAAAAAACTGGTAATGGGGACCGACTAGACAAACAAAAAACCTTTATGACTTTCTCCCCTAGGGGCAAAAACTGACCTAGGTCAACAATTTGAATATTAAGGTAGCAAACATTTGAGAACTACTGCCTTTCTGGGTCAATGGACGTGTAGTAGTTCCCAATTATACAACTTTTAAATTGTCATAAAAAATTGCAAAATTACCGACGACGCGGCGGCACGCGGTTCAAAGCAAAGAAGGGCGGCACCTTTGATGATTGCCTCATCCGAACCAATAAAAAAAATGTAAACAATTTTGCAGAACTGCAAACGCAAATGTTGGGCGTAGAAGTTAAACACAGCTTTTCTTTACATGTGTGTTTTTTTAATTTAGAACAAAATATTTGAGCTTTTATTGTTGTTTATAATTTATCAGATTTAAATGTGGTTTATTAACATTTGTAACCTAAATGAGTGTTCTGGGTTAAAAGCTTAAAAAATGAATAATTATTGCATGACATTGGGAAATAAAGAGTTAGACGTCTGAGATACGATAACAGAATTATGTGTATTTTAAGTTAGAAAAAAATCTGATTAATTTAACGAATTGCCGATCAGGTATCGAAAACTAAAATTATTCGATAAATCTAGAACTTACCAATAGAGTTGATTTACATAAATTGTTCGAAATGGCTTCCGTCTTGCATCAATACACTTTTCGGCACGTCGAACTAAGGACATACGCACTCCGTTCAACACATTTGGTAAATTAGGATCATTTTCTATGGTTTATATGCACATTAAAATACCACACTGAACTATTAACTAACGGTGTCAATAAAGAAAATAAAAATAAAACTTGGTCCAAAATCCAAAACAAACACAAAGAGAACGAACAAGTAGTATCTGTACGCAATCAAGAACTTAACGACTTGAACGGTAAGTCAATAAAATAAATCTTAACTGTAAATACGTGGTCCAAAATTCAAAAGAACAAAGTAACATACAAAACAACGAACGGCTTCCACGTGTGTACTTTACGAAATGCCCACAGAAACTAAAATACCGCACCACTAAAGACCTTACCTTACCTAATTTTAAAAAGCCATAAAAAAGTGTGACTATCAACTCGTGTCCTCGTCGACGCGCGGCCTCTAACAAAGGAACGCGGCACTGAAAGAGCCGTATTAGCGTATTTGATGGCTAGAGGCGCCGACATACACGAATACAAAAGCCTATCCCAACATTCCAGCAGTTCTCAAACAATTTTACTGAAAATTTTCGAAATTTTTTTTTTCCTAAAACTGGGTTTTAGACCCCATGTTACATAAGGTATTTTTGTTCGTTTAGTCGTTCCCCACCACCAGTTTTTTTTAATGACATGAAACTGATTACACCCTGTGCATATCCTCTTCTAATTTCTTGTATGGCTTAATTGCGCCTAGTCTACCACCTTTTTCCTCTGCGAAATTTTTCGTAAACGCGGCTTTCCACCTCCAATTTTTCCGAAAGACCTGCGTTTCCCGTTATATGAAAAATTTATAGATATTGTACTTTTACAAAATGTAGCCGCAAGAAAAATTAATGAAACGCGCGAGAAAAAAATTGTCCGACAAAAATTTTGGAACGTTAAGGGTGTCTACAACCCTAAACATGCCGAAATAACGACTTTAAAAAATTTTGTGATAACCAGCTGATTTTTTTCAAGATTGCTTAATAAAAATATGTATAATCCAATTTTCGAATTGTCCGACAAAATATCTTTTCAGATTGTCCAGTCCGACACGTGGAAATAGTCTGTTTCATGACGACCGAAAATTTATTAATAATTTTCGTTTTTAATTTTTTTGTTTTTGAATGAAGTATAGAATACAATAAATAAGTTGGCCGACAGTAAAATATTGCCTTTCACATGAAAAATATTTTTTTGTATTTAGTTATCTAGGAATGCTTGGAGTGTGTGCGTTTGTAAATGTATGTCATCCTACTTTCCCACTTTTAAATAATCAGCTGATTTTTTCATAATTGCTGAATAAAAATATGTAGAATCCAATTTTTAAATTGTCCGACAAAATATATTTTCCGATTTTCCAGTCCGACGCGTGGAAATCGTCGGTTTCATGTCGACCAAAAATTTATTAATAACATTTTCTTTTTTAAATTTTTTGTTTTTGAATGAAGCATAGAACACAATAAATAATTTGGCCGACACTAAAATATTGCCTTTTACTCATCAAAAGAACAATATATATGTTTGTAGTGTCGTAATGTGTGGTGTAACGCCCATATGAGGTGTCCAACCAATTTGTAGCCGGAAAATTGTGGGTGGACATTAATAGGTAATAACTATTATTAGTACTGGTTTGATGGACCTCAAAGTCATTCATTTGAAGACATATCTTCAAATATTACAGGTATTACAGGTATTATATCAATAATTTTCGTTATTTTGAATTACATTGTACAACTTAATGTTACATTTACAATAGTTTTCAAGAAATCAAAATTCATTAATCTTTTAGATTCTGATAATGAAAACGATCAGGAGGAGGACGCGACAGATGATTTTTCAAATGATACGGATGAAGTAAGTTTGAATGATGAGGATACCGATAAAGAGTGAAAAAATTTCAATTATTTAAAAACAAATTAACCTGAATTTTGTAACATTTTTAATAAAAATCGATTAATATTATTTACCTTTTTTTGTTTAAAATGGTCCAAAAAACCTAAAAAAAATTGTTCAGGACTAAAAAAAATGTTTTCAATTTTTTTAATAAGAATTATTTAAAAAATTTATGACTGTGAACGACAACTTGCAGATTTTTTTATAAGGGGACTGTGAAATCAGATTATGCAAAAAACAGAACCAGAACATTTTTCCTAGCGAGGGCGCCGATACTACCCGGGCTATATATAAATCTTGTGACAAATTGCTGTTTTTTTGTCCGACTGTAAATTCGCCGCGATATATTTGTCCGCCATACAATTTTTTTAAAGTCGTTATTTCGGCATGTTTAGGGTGGTAGACACCTTTATAGTTCCAAAATTTTTGTCGGACAATTTTCTTCTCGCACGTTTCATTAATTTTTCTTGCGGCTACATTTTGTAAAAGTACAGTATCTATAAATTTTTCATACAACGGCAAACGCACGTCTTTCGGGAACATTGGGTGTGGAAAGTTGCGTTTACGAAAATTTTCGCAAAGGAAAAAGGTGGTAGACTAGGCGCAATTGCGAATATTCTATTACGTAAAAATCTCAATAATTATAATGTGCAATCAATGATCAAACCAAATGCACCACTATCTGTAGTAATTAAGGATATTGATAAACAAGCAGAAAACCTATCAAAAGAAGACTGCATTGTTATATTAGCGGGAAAAAATGATTTTGAACAAAAATACTTTCCATCTTTTAAACTCATTTGCAATAAACTAAAAAGATGTAACACTAACGTCGTATTTTCATCAGTAGCCTACACAAATAACCAAAATATCAACAAACGTATCTACAAGTTTAACTATAAGCTAAACGAATTTCTAATAAAATTAAATAAGGTTACAGAAGTAAATGTCCAGTACTGTGAAATCAACTGTGGAAACAATAAAATAAATAAACGTGTAATCTCAGCAGTATTAGCAAAAAACATAGTGAGTAATAATAGTGCCTCATCTAAAACATTAATTTTTGTGCCAGTAACAACAAATCACACTGACAATATAACCTCTGAGGAGCAACTCGAACGCAGAGAAAATAGAGTATTTCAAGAAAACAATACAGAGTCTATTGAGGTAGTGGGAGAAGCGGACATATCAACAAGCCAATCAATTAATATAATTTCTAACGTAGTATTGAATGATACCACGCATTTCAACAATACGCCTACAAATAGGGAAGATAATTTTTTATACCCGAGGTTGTCACAAATGTCACTCCTACCATAAAAAGAGTTTACAAAATATATAGTCTGAATATTCAATCAGTGACAAATAAAATCAGTGAGCTTGAAATATTAGGGCAAACAGAATGTCCAGAGATTATATGTCTATCAGAACATTGGTGCAACAGTAATAATATAACCTGTACCCGTCCATACAATTATAATCTAGCAGCAAACTACTGTCGAACTGAGCATATACATGGTGGCGTCTTAATTTTCGTAAGAAACAGTATAATGTATAAAAATTTAACTAATATTAATATTAATGACATGTCAGTGGAAATGAATATTGAGTGTTGTGCGATATCAGTTTGTATAAATAACATAAAGACTGCTATAGTTAACATATACAGGCCTCCGAATGGTTGTATTCATTTATTTATAAATAAGTTGTCCTTAATATTAAACTCCTGTTTCCTAAACTTTAAACATATTATACTATGTGGTGACATGAACATAGATTACCTCAAAGAATCTCACTGTAACAAACTATTCACTGATCTTCTAACTAGCTACTGCTTAACTGTTACCGATACTGATCCAACAAGAATTTTCATAAACCGAAACTCTGTCATAACATCGAGTAAAATTGACTATATTTTAACAAATATAAATAGATCTCTGTATAGCGTGGAAGTGGACAACCTAAATATCAGTGATCATTTTGCTCTTAAGATGAACATTGACTTAGATCTCCAAAATAATGCCAAATTAAATAGAGAAAGGTATATTCGAAATGAATCTGAGAGTAACCTCTTACGTCTCAGAACATATTTAAGAAATGAAAGTTTCTGCTCTGTTTATGCATACAATAGTAATATTGATTTAATCTATTCTAAATTTATCAACATTCTAAAATTTGCCATACAAATTAACTGCCCTACGGTAAAAGTTAAAAAAAATGCTAGTGATAACAATAATAAATGGGTTACTCCTGAAATAATAGCACAAAAAACCGAACTTAAAAATATGCTTTGGTTACTTAAAAATACAGGGGATAATCAGTTAAAAAATAATTATTGTCAAAAGAAAAAAGAATATAAGTCTCTTATAATACATACTAAAAAAACCCATTTTCAAAATAAATTAAGTAAAGACGAAACTATAAAACAGAAGCAAATATGGAAATTAGTTAATAATAAAACTGGTAAGGGAAAAGAAAACTTACCAATCAATTTAAACATAAATGGGCTACATATCACTAGGGAATATGAGGTAGCTTCAGAATTTGCGAAATATTTTGCTAATGTTGCCAAAAATGCTGTGTCAAGTTGTACTACCGGGTTTGCACCTGTTAACACATCAACAGAGAAACACCCACATTACCATCACGGGCAATCATTTGCATTTTATCCAGTACATGCTCAAGAAGTAATAGATGTTATAAAAAATTTAAAAAACACGACATCAATGGGCGAGGACTGTATCTCAACAAAAATATTAAGAAACGTATCCGAAATTATTGCGGAACCTTTAGCACATATCATAAACACCTCTGTGGAATTTGGCCAATTTCCTGACGTCCTTAAAATAGGTAAAGTAACACCTATACTAAAAAGTAATAGTAATGAATTATAGGCCTATCACTATCTTAGCAGTCATAAGTAAAGTCATTGAGAAAATTATGTATAATAGACTCATGAACTATTTAAATAAATACAGTATGCTATCTGACAATCAACATGGATTCAGAATTGGTAGATCCACGGAAAGTGCTGCATACAAATTTGTTAATTATATTTACCTTAACTTAGACAAAGGACAATATGTTGGTGCAGTATTTTTCGATTTATCCAAAGCATTTGATTGTTTAGATTTAAGTTTTGCAAAGGAAAAACTGGAATGTTTTGGCCTTAGAGGAAATGTCTTACACTGGCGAATGTCTTACCTCCACAGTCGGAAAATGTACGTTAGTATTAATAATACTGCATCAGATTCTCATGATATTGACCTCGGAGTTCCGCAGGGATCAGTCTTAGGTCCGTTGATATTTTGATTATATATCAATGACCTACCACTGGAAATTAGCTCTGACTGTGTCGTTCCTTTTGCCGATGACACATCAATAGCTGTTTCTGCCCATACTCATGAAGAATTCCAAGATAACCTAAATATTATATCCAGCCAATTTACGAATTGGTGCAATAAAAATAAGCTTCTGGTAAATGCAAATAAAACAGTATCTATGCACTTTTATAATAAAAGAATTACTGCACCAAATACAGTAATTGTAAATGGAGCATTGATCGACAGTGTTGACAGTGTAAAATTTCTTGGTGTACATGTTGACGCAAATATGAGATGGCAGACACACATAAATGCCATAAGTAAAAAAATTAATAGCGGTTACTATGCAATACTGCAGCTTAAGTCTTCCCTGCAAAATAACCAATTAATTAACGTCTACTATGCATTAATATATTCAGCCATACAGTATAATATAGCACTTTGGGGAAACTGTAGTGGCGCAGAAAGAATTCTCATATTGCAAAAACGAGTACTAAGATTAATCTTTGATCTGGATCAAAGAGAATCGTGTAGGCCACACTTAAAAAAAAATAAGATATTAACTGTATCCTGTGTATATATATATTAAAATGCATAAATTGCATAAAGACAAACCTACAATCTTATCAACAGATTGGAAACTTTCATGATTATCCAACTCGAAAAGGCAATGATTTGAGATCTACTGTTCATTCTACAACTTTGTATGAAAATTCACCCAATCATTCTGGTATAGTCTTATATAATAAATTACCAGACGCAATAAAAAATATTGGATCAGTAGAGAAGTTTAAAGGGAAATTAAAGGAGTTTTTAATCTCAAAAACATATTATTCAGTGAGAGAATGTATGGAGGATAACTGTTAGGCAGTAACGGTTACCTCAATCTAAATATAATATATTTTATTTTCATATTGCAATAATATGTATATAAACATATCCTTAACTCTGTCTTCTTTAAGGTAGACTGTTTTTATTATTTTTTTATCTGTGTTTAGACTATGTAAATACTATTGTATTTACTGTTATTATTTGTTAAATGTACTATAGTGTCGTTATTTAATTCAGTATTTGTCTATTTACTTATTACTTTATATATTTACTTTATTTATATTTATTCTACCTGACTTACCAAATGTACTTAAATTTATCTAAATTGGTTAATAAACTTATTATTATTATTATTATTATTAATTAAGCCATACAAGAAGTTAGAAAAGGATATGTGTAAATTGCAATTTATATAGGCGGGCACCTAGGCTATATGTATTATATTATGCATTTTTATAATAAAGTCGATATTATTATTATTATTATCAATATACCTTAATAAAGTGCGTTATTCCGGTGTCATCAATTGGAGTAGCTGTAAAATATTCGGTACTGAAAAAAAAAAATTACATATTTCATTAACTGCATAAATTTTCTGGGATTTTTACCAACCTTGAATATTCAGGACCTCTCAGACTCATTGTGCTTTTTACTTGTTCTACTAGGCGAACGCGAGATTTAGTAACATTTAGAGTTGACAATGCTGTGATACCTACGGGTCAAGTTATAATAATTAAAATAACGATCATATAATTTACTTTGAAATACACTTCGCAACACATTAAATGGTCAACATAGAATTTCAAAATGTTCTTATATGCGTAGTACTACCAATAAACCGATTTCAGTACAGCTTTCTTTCTTTTATATTCTAGGAGCTAGTGTCGAAAAGTGAAAAATTTATCAAACCACTAACCAAAGTGGTTTAATTACAGTATTCGTCCAAACAAGCAAACTTGCTTCTTGTGAATATGGGCCTTAAGGGCCGGCGATTTATATTGTGGGCCTGTGAAAAATTGAACGTATTTCATCGTAATCAAACCACTAGGTTCTTCGGTTTGACTAGTTGTAGGTGAAAGGATTGCATTGATACAGTCGGCGAGAGTTTTCTCATTGAGCGCTGAGGTGCGCGCACTCAGAAAAAAAAACCCGAATCGCATTGTAATCAAACCGACCAAAATTTGTGGCAAATGTTTTCAATTGTCCAAAAAATGAAAGAAATACAATTGGCGGGAATTTTGAAAGAGGGGAGGAAGAGTTATTGGGGCAATTATGAGCATAAAATCCAGGTCTACACCGTGTATGTGGTCAAACAAGGAATTCAAATTAAAAACTATCGCCTAAATTTTTACATACTCCAAACACCCTATAAAACATTATGTTATCATCGGCGAGAATTTTTATTCAATTAAAAGTCCATAAAGCCAACTGGACGGCTACAATAATTACAGCAGGTCAAATGTCAAGAAAATCGGTTTTTCTTAAATATCTCGTAAATTATCGGTTTTACGTTAATTTTGGCTATTATAGAATTTGTTCGTAAGATAAATATGCATAAAAAAAGTTCTATACAAAATTTACGTAGAACAAATAGTTTTCGAGATATTGGTCTGAGAAACTAAAGATAATTTACGGAGCAAAGTGCATACGCCACTATTATATACGTAGAGTGTTGTATATAGATAACAAGACCTATGAATACAGAGAAACATCGTTTATGCACATATATCCGCATAATTTTTGTCTGGGATGTCCTTGAAATGGAATCTTCTTTATAATAATAATAGAAAGGGTTTTTAGTGGTAGCTTTCTAACATTCCATTGCTTTATTTCGAAAAGGAAAAATAAATGCATTTATAATATTACATAAATGACCAGATTTACAGGAAGCATTGGCGGCATTCAAAATAGACTTCCACCCACAGCAGCAGCTAGTCAACAACATCTATTCAGGGTATATTACCAGGTTCAAACTTGGTTGGGAAAAGATTTAGACCCTCAGCAATGGGGTTGGACTTTAAACAATAATTTATTAGAGCCAACAACTACTCTGATTCCTCCTGCACCAGATGAACTTCTCAATTCTATTTTCTGCAGGTTGTGGCACCAATTGTGGATGCAGAAAAATAGGATTGCTATGTTCCGTAGTGTGTGGCTCTTGTCGGGGCCACTCGTGTCTCAATACGATGTCCGAGGATACAACCGTTGAATCTAAGTTCAACGATGATGAAGACGAACTCATTTCATTATTTTCCGCTGAGATGGTTGTTGACGAAGATGAAAATATTGAAGTGGAAATAGAAGGGATGGACGGAAACGAAGAAGAAGAAGTCACCAAAGACGAACCATAATCAACACAATTATAATATACCTTGTAACCCATGGATTAGGCCCATGATACAGGTATGATATTGCGCATGTGGGCGGAGCCAAATCGACAGTTGCTTCGTCACGCGGTGATAATTTTCTACCCGCTTCCTTCGTAAAAGTGAGTTTGCCGATGTCTGTGGAAGTTGTTTTTTGGATTATTTTACTTATTTTAGTGTTCTTGCAATAACCTTTAGTTATAAAAATGCGTTGTGCATTGGTATCATGTAAAAGTGACAATATGTTTAAAACGTATTTATGCGGAGATAAACCTCATTCATAAAGAACGATGGTTACTAAGAACACTAAGGAATCCCTATTTATTCAATATTCTAATGAGTTCAGGCAAATCCATGATACAAATTCTTTGTATCATGAGGAAAATCCTATGTAATTTAAAATCCCGCGATCACCGCGTGACGTCTTGCGCCAACCGGACCGAATTTGGAGAACTGAAGATCATACCTTGTATTCTTTAATCATGGATTGGGCCTATAGGGGACACCATGTAAAAAAACGCGCTTTGCATCCTACCTCAAAGGTGGTGCGGAAACGAATGCAGCACAATGTCCGAGTTTTGACTGCCGTCGTCACTATGGCGCCCCAAAGTAACTGAAGGTTACGGACTCGGGCGCCAGTTTCAGAATTAGAAGCGCCGAAACACGCTACCGGGGTAGTTAACAGTGGAGAAAGTTTTGACCAGGCGATCAGTGCATAAATAAAACAACCAGTTTTGAAAACAATAGCAAGTAAAATTTATTTAATAAAACAACAAGAAAACTATGTACAAAACAAATGAGCAAAGTAGCAAAAGGAATATTAGCAAAAGGCAAATGTAACGCAGGCATAAGCAAACAAAACGTGCAAGTAAAAATTTATATCAAACTACCAAAAGTTAAAAATTGCGGTTAGGGATTAAGCTCAAGCAAAACAAAGCAAAATGAACAAATTGTACTATAGTGAGAATATCTTCGTCTGATAACGGAATTATGAAGTTTCCCCTTGGGGCAAAACGCGGCAGACGCAAGATATTCCGGAAAACGGATAGGCCTGTGTCCAAAACTAAGAGACGGACTATTTACTCCTGGGTTTCCCTCTTGTAGTAAATAGATACTCGCGGTAAAGAAGAACCTACTGTTGCGGCTCGTTTATTACTGGGCTTCCCACTTGTACTAAACGATCTGCCTAGTAAGGCCTATACGCTCTCGAACTATATTCGAGATTATAACTTACTCCTTGGTGTGAAAGCTAAAAGGATTGATTTAAGAATTAGCACTGTTGGTACTTAAACCAACGGGAGTAGAACTAGGTTCTGCTCGATTACACACTTGTTAATCTTTCATACACGATACTGTCTACGCAAATATAATCGGTGAGGTATAAGTAGCGCGCCCGGTGTGTTTAATGCTAGAGTCGCGTGCCTTTACCTTTGTGTGAGTAGATTTTATATGTTAATGCGGGCAAGTAACGAAGCCGGTCTGTAATTAAGTGCCTTAATCATAGGTGGCGAAAATAGCTTCGTTACAGGTTCTACGTAAATTTTGAATAGGACCTTTTTTATGAAGATTTATCTCATGAACAAATTTTATAAAATTAACGTAAAACCGATGATTTACGAGATATTTGAGAAAAACCGATTTTCCTAACATTTGACCTGCTGTAACTATTGTAGCCGTCCAGTTGGCTTTATGGACTTTTGAGAAATTATTTTTGACGCCAAAATAAAGAGAATCCCATTGGAAAATCTTAGGTTGGATTTTTTTTAGAGATTCATGTATAAAGTGACTGGGCTACACGCATAAAGTGTATTTTTGCACTTAGGATTGCCGTTGTCAAATTACCCATTCGTGAAAATGTACCACTTATGCATTACTATTTACCTAATAATCTCAACTATTCTTGTGGACCTTGATATATCTTTAATAGTGAACAATAACTGGGGTTTTGACAACAGTTACTGTTCTGGAGCAATCAATATTGATTCTTTCTCAATATTAACTTATGCGTTGATAAAATCTGGCTCCTTTGAAAAATAAACTTAAACCAGTCGCGCAGCCAGAGGGATTCAGGGGGCCCGAGCCCCCCCTAACAAGCCGTCTTCCATGAACCAATATGTAAATATAGAAACATAATCTCTATCAGTACAAAGCAGTATCCAAATTATTCCTTGAAATAAATATTTTGTAATTAATGCCAATGTTATCTAGTAGTGGAATCTATGCACATCTATTTAATAAATTAATTCGCGAAATTGGTATTTATTTATTATTTGACCCCCACCAGACGAATTTTCTGGTTACGCCACTGCATTAAACTGTATTCTTGGTGTAGCGGTGTAGCTTGCAATACTGTCTATTCAATATTGATAGTTTAAACAAGAAAGTTAGACCACTTGTTAAAGATTTCGCCAGTTGATGACCGTAGCTACTGCCACGACATCGGCTTAGATTTGCACGAAAACATGTGAACTGGAATCTACAACAGTGAGGTAAAGTTCTGTTCACTGATGAGTCCAGGGTTTACCTGCGGTCACCTGATGGTCGTGAAAGAGTGTACTGATGACGAAATGAAGCGTATGCGCTATTTCTGAGCGAGTCTCATATCAAGGAGGTTTTGTTATGGTGTGGACCGGTATTTCAAATGAAGCACGTACTGAACTTTTATTTGCAGAAAACGGAGCTCTAAACGCTCACCGTTACGTGCAAGATATCCTTCAAGAAGCTGTAAATTCATATGCTCCTTTTATTGGAGATGAATTCATTTTAATGCACGACGGTGCAGGGCCGCATGCTGCAAACATTGTGAACCAGTTTTTGAACGATGTCGGTATCCAACAATTAGAATGGCCTGCATGTAGCTCTGACCTCAACCCCATCGAACATTTTTGGGATGAACTTAAAAGATGTATTCGTCGCCGTCCAGTATTACCGGAAACACTGGCAGAGCTGCGTTTTGCTTTGCAGGATAAATCTGTACTTTGGAATGAAAAGGCCGGTTGTCACAAAATCAAAAAATATGATTTTGTGACAGAAACGGCCATTTTTGTAAGACATGTGGAGCAAGTATTGGACAACCGTCTATTTAAAGTTGAAATATATTAAAACATTACCGGCACGGTAGCTCAATCGGTTAAGGCGTATTGAGTGGCGAATACGCTGATCGACTCGCTACCGCGCTCTGGGTTCGACCCCCAGCCCCGGTATTGACAACACCGGTGGGTGTGGATGTATGTCTGCGTTTTTCCGAATGTGTAACCCCCTTCCGGACAGCCTTGGCTTTGGATTTGGGGGTTGTCTACTATCTGTGGTGTGTTTATGTTTATGTTAAAATTACATAATATATGAACTTCTGGCCTTTAATTATAGAAATATAAGGCTTTTCTTTATTAGAAACAGTTCTTACATAAAATTCACCAAAAATTGGACACCCGCCCTTTTCATTCCAAAGTACAGAAATATGCCGCAATCCCTCAGGATCGAATTTTGAAGATTCGTAATGTTATTTCAGCAAGAGGTGGATATACAAGTTACTGAATTAATGATTTATTAAGATTAGTATATGTGCACTATTGTTCAAATTAATATTCATTGTTAATATCACTTATTAAAATTTAATTTTTTATCCATCGTTTTATTATTTCATATAAATTGCAAAATTTCACTTGAAACTGTGTATTTTCTACAAAAATTCAGACATTGGGATTAATCAAAAAATAAATTTTTGAGAATGGATTGGGCTTTGGAACAGAGCACAAGAAAACCTTACCAAGTTTCCTAATTACTCCACAAGGTGTTTAGAAATTAAATCACCAAAACATAATTTTGGTTCTCCGGGTGTAATAAGCTGTTAAAATTATTTCTTCAAAATTGAAAGGGCATGAGATATTTTTGATGAATTTCTTTCAAACAAGACGAAAAAATAATTAAAATCGGTGAAATATAAAAAAAAATTTTGAACAACAAATGTTTCGCACTATTCAGTTGGCCGGTTTTTTTTTACCGGTGAGTGTATATATCATTACACATTATTTATTTTAAAATTTATTATATTATACGTGTCTCATGCTAAATGCAAAGGTACCTATACTTATTTTGTGCGGAATTTGTGATCACAATTTCTGGAACCCACTATTTGTTCATGAAATACTTAAAAATTATTTTAATATTATAAGGTCTAAGCCAAAATTTGTGGCTGTGTATTGATGTATTGTTCCTCGGACTAGTTTTATATGATCATCATTCCTATGTAAATATTGCAAGTAATCTTAAGATTTCAGTTTGATTGATTTCTAATAAAATCAATTTTATAAACAATATTAGTTGACCTATTTCAGTGGGGTGATACATTCGTTCCTAATTATTTGCAAATTCATTCAACAACTTTTTAACTCGCTATAAGTTTGATCAGTTTATCTTTCTAATGATCAACACTCTACTTAAAGTCTAATTTTAAAATAGAAAGATTGGCCCCCCTATTCACTGTCTTAGTAAATAATTAACAACAAAGAAAGATTTCTCGATGTCTACAACCTCATCATTTAATATTACCCCTTTACCTTCGACTCATCTACCAAGGTTATGAGCTACCGGCGATGAAGCTTGCTTCCCTCTAAAATAAAAGGTTTATTTCCTCTCTTACAGAAAATTTGTTTAACAACGAGGGAAGGATGTTTCAGTACCAAAAAAATTCAGTAGCTCTTAGTCTAATACGTAGCACCCCTTCGAATCTGTCACTGTCACTGATAAAATGTATATGTCGTAAAATTTTAAAAGATTCAGGATATTTTGTCTATAAGTGCAACTGTGTTTAGAACTTCATAGGGGCTCAATATTGAAAATGAGTTATCAATGTGGCACGTGAATACAAAGCAGAAAGCAACATTGATGTTGAATTCAAAAATCGAATCAATATTGTAAATATGTCAAGATGCACAATAATGGTGGTGAATACTTACTTTGTGGGTTTGCATCTACTAAATATTTGTTCAAGATGTGGCTCAGTCTCGGCTCGTCCTTCGCCTTAGCTTTCTCCTTTGGAACATTTATTTTATATTTTTTAATGCCCTTATCATTAACCTCATACAAACGCATGTGTTCGATAATGTAGCACGATCCCTTGGTTACGAAGTAGACGCAATTGGCCATACCATAGCCATCTCCCAGAATCGTTTCATCTGGTTCATAAGACTGAAAGACACAGTACATATTTATTTATTTCCAAGAGGTAAAGCACGAAAATAAGAAAGTCTATGTGCCAAAAAGGCACTAAACGTCATCCGATCTCCACCAAAACCTTTTCAGTTCATGTACAGGCGATTCCTTTATAAAGGGAATTGTGTTTTTCTTGTGAACAACTAAAGAAAATTGTATTCTGATTAAAGTGTTATATTCCTACTGCTTGTCACTCTAAACTAGAGTACAAAATAAAAAAAATATCCTTGACGCCGGACGTCGCGACGCTTGAAATATTATTTTTTCATTGAAAAGGTCTTTTAATTTCCAGTCTAGATGCCATTTTTATATATATTTATTTTTTAAAACTTATGCTTCTTTTACATTCACATCCAGTAGATATATATGTTGTATGTTTATAAAAAAATGCCCTGAAAGACCCCTGGGCGAGAAGCGTGTCCTCCTCGTCTAATCCCCCATTACCAATTCTGAGCGAGTGAGTATGAATGACGTTTCAGTTGTGCGTAGGTGTCATAAAAAAAATATATATTTTTCATATACATATAATAATCTGTCGTAATAATAACTTTATCTGTTATCACAATATTTGTCAATTACATTTTACCTAAAATATTATATATTAGCGTTGTAATATGTTCGTGGCCAAAACACTGAGCTGGTAAGGCCATATGCAGAGAAAAAAATATTATTACTGATAATCTCATTATATACATTTCCCACACATTAATATACTACTTTTAGCATCCAAAATAACAGACCTAGGATAGCCCAGTGGGTAAGTCAGTAGAACTGTTATTTTGTTTTCCCGTACCAGCTATCAAAATTTTAAAAGTGCGTATGTGCAACGACCAATTTTAAGCGTTATTTTAAATTATCTTTAAACATTTTTATACGTCCGATTCCAAATAAATTGTTAGTGTTAAGTTTTTAGTTTCTAAGACAGAAGCATTGACCCCATGCATTTCTATCGCCTAAAAACCGAACCGGACCTGCCCCACCCAGCCCCACATTCACCAGGACGCTGCGCGCCGTGGTTGTCTGGCTGGCTCCGGGCCAGGTCCCGGCTAAGTGCATATTTGTTAATTTTAATAAATATCTTTTGAGTTGAGTAGAACTGTTGTAGAGATAATGCAGGCATGCAGGTTCAATCCCTACCGACGGCAATTGGTAAAAAGATAAGTAAGTAAAATAAAATTAATTTAATAAACATTATAATTTGCACGCAACCCTTGTGAGAATAAATTGGAGTTATGGTGAACTATAAGCTAATGTAAATAAAATGTACGAATGCTAACAAAGAAATTCAGCGGACGCTCTCAATCTCCGCTGAGGATGTCCTTCGGGTATCCATAGGACAATATTTATGCATTACTTCATTTTTATCAAGTAAAGTTACCTACTTACATGTCGAAGTTGTACTTTTTCGAAAAGTGACCTATTTATATATAAAAAAGATGTCCATATATCGTACTTTATGGACATCCGTATGCTATCCCTCAGGGATGTACAAATATTGTTCAACGTTGTGACATTTGGACGTCCCTCGGTTGTCCGTCGGATGTACTTTGAACCAAAAATGAACGTCTATCGGATGTCCTTTATGTCCACCAAGGACGTCCTTCAGATATCCAAAGGGCAATGTTGTGCTGTTGGTAGATAATGGTGCTCATATTGACCAATTTTAAAGATAATTAAGCATTTTTTGATTTATTAATAATTATCTTACTACGTTTCAGTATTAATATATTCAGGTTGTTTTTATGTTCTAGTTTGTCTGTAGAGATGCCTTACTTTAAAAAATTTAACGTCATTTTTTGAAATCCTACTTTATTTTATAAAATGATAATAATTCTCATAAGAAAGATATTTTAAAATATTTTAAAAAGTAGTACTGTCGTGCGCAAAAAAATGGGACAAGCCTTATAACGTATTTTTGCTAAAATCTAGTAGTGTACAGCTAACTTTAATTTTTGTGACATTGTCAGTTATTTGTCAAAATTCATTGCAAGTGTTCAAATAAAGACAAATTTACATTAGAAAAAAATAGTTGTTCTATTTTTGCACACGACAGTACAATATTGTGACATTCCTACCCCCAGAGACATCTATGAGTGTTCCCTCTAAGTTCAAAAAGCAGACAGTAAACAGAACTAAGCTAGTTGGTTGGTTCGGCGGTCGGCCCAGAGATGGCGCTCAGTGTCATAATCTAGCCTTCTAGAAACATCTAGAGAGCTGGTGACATCATACAGAATATTCTGGAACTCTCATCTTTGGATATATAAGGGCATGGAGACCGTTTTAGTGGACAGTCTAGTTAAGTACAGTTCAAGTGACCAGAACAGATCAAGGAGTAAACAAAGTGATAAAAGCACTGAAGTAGTGAATTGTAGTACTCAGTGTAATATTAGTAAAGTAATTGTTTGTTGTAATTAGTACGTGAGTTAATACATTAATGTTTAGTGTTACCCTGGTGTTATAATTTTCGGATCCACGATACAGGGTGTTTACAAAAACACGTAACAATATAAATAACAAATTAGATCATAACTTTCCAAAAAATAAACAGAAAAGACAGTATCTATAAAAAAGACTGGAAATTAAAAAACCCCTTCAACGACGCCCACCATTGAGTGTGTTTTTTAATTTTTCTTCTCTAATATTCAGTGGCAGGTAGTAGGATATTAACGCAGAAATAATCACCCTGTACGGTACCAATATTACCTTCATGCTTTTCATCAAAATGAAACATACCTTAAGAAATTACGATTCCCTAAAGCCTAGTCATAACGGCGAATTGCGGCGAATTGCGGATTTATTTCTGCGGAATTAATGTGATTGGTGTAAATTATTCAAAAAGTCAGATGCCGCGAAATTCTGGCGAATATTTTAACTTTCTGCGATGCCGCTGAAAAGTTCAACTTGTTTCAACTTTTTAGCGGATTTTGTGTTTCTGTCTTTGTTTTATTACTTCAACATCCAGTGGAAGTATAGTAACGACAAAAAAATTTTTAAAAACGTTTATTGTTCAAATAGGCTTAGAATGTCATGAAACATCGAGATTTTAAGTTAAGCGAAATAAAAAATCTGTCTGTCTGTCGATCTGTAACTTTTTTTGTGCACACGTTTACTCTGGAACCGTTTGAGATATTGACTTAAAATTTGGTACACATATGTACTTTATTTTCATGTTGTTCCGTCGAAGGGTTGGGGGGTAAATTAGGGTAAATTTGGGGTAAGTAGGTAAATCAAGCAGGTAAGAGTTGATAAAATTGTTATTTAGTATATGCAAGAGAAGCTAAGGTCTCAAAAAAACTTTGGCATTAGCCACCCCCATTACCACCCCCACCCCATTATTAAAGGGGGTATCGTTTTATGGGTTTTTGAGGTAGAGGATTTCAAATATTATATTATTAAAGTTCCATAAACAATTATTTCCACATACAAATTTTTTTCGTTGTGAGTGACTTGGATAGAAAATGTGGATGTGGAAGTAGTGATTCCTTGGGCAGCGGTTTTAGTTTTGTATGTTATGGTTATGCCCCCTGGTTTTTCCAAAAATATTGGTCTAATCCACCATTTGCGAGGTCTACTTCTTCAAAATTCCTTTGGGGATATTTTAAAAATAAAGGACACTTAAAAACGCGAAATCCGCTGAAGTAAGTAAGGGCAAATTATTTTGTGCGAATTATAGTCACGTGTAAAATTTCGCTTTTCGCAATTCGCCTTTATGAGGACTAGGCTTTACTCGTGAAAAAAATTTCTAGATATTTAAAATATGAATTCTTACTTTTGTCCTGGAGACGATACTGCATTCCCTTTTGGTGACGCTATCCCAATTTTTAAAGTAAGTGAACTTGTTCATGATTTTTTGAATTCCTTCCCAGGCCTTTAAAACGGTTTCCCTTAGTACCAAGTCGAAGTCTTCTTTTTTTATCATCAGCAGTTCACAAGGTGCTAAGTAATGAAATATCATCAAACATTTGTACAGGATAAAAACGAATATTTTATTCTATGTATTGTCAGTATGAAAGTTTGATCGATGAATTCCTTGGAAGGGAAACTTAAGTACAGTATAATTTCATAATAAATTCATTCGTTAATGAAAGCAGAGGTTATTGATTTAAAAAAGATATTGATGTAGCAAAATATATACCATTGTTTTCACTTCCACATCTAGTGGAAGTATGGTAACGCAAAAAAAATTTTGAAAATTACGACTACCTAACTTCTCGCGGAGATCATTAGAGGCTAGTCTACTCGTTCTCATATCGCGAAAATTCCAGAAACACTAACTTTTAATATAAATACCAGCAGTTGAAGCCGCACAGTCAGTTCAGTCCAGTGTTTGACGGTTTTTCGCTCAGAATTTTTTCGGATAAAACCGATTAACGTAAAATTTGAATAGTAATTAGGGAATGGCTCAAGGAACAAAAGTTATATAGTGCCGATGTGTACTTTTATCCTGGGGGTGGATGCCACCCCTTCTCGGGGTGGAAATTATTACATTCAAAATAACCACAAGTCGATCGAGGAATAAATTCTAAGCAAAAAATATTCTACGAAGTTTTTTCAATAATATCTTGAGTTATTCGTGATTGAAAATGTTGATTTTTCATTTAAAAAAAATTATATAAAAAAAATATTTTTAAGAAAAAGCTTTTATTTGAAAAAACTACTAAAAAGTAAAAATATTTTTTTTTTAAATTCATACATCTGGAAACCAAAAGCTTTGGGGGCGGTCATATAGCGCTATTGCATAGTTAATTTACTCAATTAACCGCCCTCAAAGCTTTTAGTTTCCAGGTGTATGAATCTAAAATAAAATATTTTTACTTTTTAGTAGTTTTTTCAAATAAAAGCTTCTTCTTCAAAATATTTTTTTTTATATAATTTTATTTTTTACTTTTTAGTCTACTTATTTTACAGACAAAACCCTTTCATTTGCCAGCGCCATCCACCCCTCTCCCGTCTTCTCGCCCCTCTAACACTACTTCCCACTTCTCACCCCTTCCCCTGCCTTTTCCCATCTCTCCCCACCTCTTTTCCACCATTCCCACCTCTACACACCCCATCCCACCTTTTCCCATCCGTTTCCACCTCTTACCAACCACCCACCCTTTCCCATTCCTTCCTACCTCTTTTCACCCCTTCCCCATCGATTGTTTTTTTTTTTAATTTCTGTAGATGCAATACTAATACAGTAAAAGTCGACCTTCTCTATAGGGGATGCTCACAAATAATTCCCGGCAAGCTAATTTTTTCAGGGTCGATGTCGATATCAATGTCCCAAGTATCCGACCAAAAAGTTACAGTCCACACCCCTTGTAGGGTGTTGCAATAGGGGTGGTTTCTCATTTTTTGTTTTTTTTTTGAAATTTTCTTTTTCCAGATTGTACATAGTAATATTCTCTACAACTTTGCCTAATAAAATTTTTTTGCAACTTTGATTTTTGACGGTCCAACTATGGTTCAGGAAACATACAAACAAAAGACAAATGTATACTTAAATATCTCCGAAATTATTAATCATACATCAATAAACAAAAAATATAATTAATTCCCAGTTTGTACCTTATGTAATTGATCTGTAACATTTTTTCGATAAAGTAATACTTTTCGAGATACTTCACGAAAGCCGTTTAGAAATACCTTTTTTTTTAAGCTAAATTCGCAATTTTGAAGTCGATATAACTTAAAGACTATCAATTTATGTGAAAAATTGCATAGAACCTTTCTGATTCTACTTCAGCTTCAATAAATATATATATTTTTTAAGTTCCACCCCCCGAGAGCTGAGAGGGGTGGCATCCACCCCCTATAAATTAGCAAGCCCCCGTACAATATAGAAACTTTTCTGTGAATCATTAACTTGTACCCCTTAAAATTCCCTGCAAAATGATTTTTGGATCGATTGGATAGCTTAAAAATTAAGGAGGTTATCGTTGAAATACCAATCGCATTTTTTCGGTGAAATTTCCGGAGCATGTAAATTGTTTTATTCTCGATAATTTTGGAGCATTTATAAATATATGTAAACACATACGCTTGTATCTTGCGTCCGCGTTCTACTATAAAACCGTTACCATTAAAACATTTCAAGCGGTAGATTCTGCACGATACTACTGTATGAAGTTGCTAAAGTTAAAAAAATTGAGCCGTGTCGAAGACTTATCAGCGTTTCTCGACCAGATGCGCTATGAGTCCTTTATTAGGCTACCACTAAAAACAGTGCTGTGAAATTATCATCCCTTGTTCCGACAGTTGATGCTCTGAATAAGCACATTAGAGGGTTTATTTACAAATCCAGATGTGGCTTAAGAACAAAAATATTCATCAACTGATTGGGGATGCCGGGAATATGCCTGGATCGGAAGAACTCCTCAAAATGATATGTTGTAATTGCAAGAAAGGGTGCGGCGCAGCTTGCAGCTGCCGAAAAGTTGTAGTTTTTTGTAACGTAACATACGAAACATGCTCCGGTGGCAACTGTCAAAATTGTCCTCCAATTATAGACTAAGAGGAGGAGATCAATAGTGATGATAGTTTTTATGATGATCCATAGATTTTTCAATAATAAAACACGCTATTATAATGTACATAAAATTTTCATTTTTCTCTTTTAAACTCATTTAATAATTTCAGTTTTTAATTTTACATGGTAGTTCATTTTATCACGAGGACGGTTTGTAAGGGATAAAACGTTGCAATGAATCATAAATTATATTATAAACAGTGACGGGATTTTAATTCATTATAAATATACCATTAAAACATTTCAAGCTGTTAAAAACTATTTTTTTTTATTTTGTCATAAGGGGTGGTTTTAAAGGGTTGAAACGTTGTAACACATCATAAATTATATTCCAGAACATGAAATAATGATTATTCTAGATATTTAAACATGATGTGATGCTTAAATCTATGGTTTTTAAATTTTTTGTCAAAAGCACACATCAGGAACATATAACTTTTGAAGTGGAGGATAAGACAAGCTTAATTACAAAATTTCATCAAAATCAATGTTATCCGAAAGAATTTCTATTTTTACCGTCAAACACTAGACTATAACGGACAACAAGAAAAGAAAATTTAGACAGTGTGTTTAATTACCAAGTTTAATTAACTACTTTAATTAATAAAATTATCTAATGTTCGAAGGTGAATGAAAAATAAAGTAATTTTTGGCATCAAAATAATTCCTTCAACAAAACGCTAGTGGTTCACTCCCAAATCCTAGACAAATAATATAGAGGCTGTTCTATCAAACAGTCGAAAGAACGTTGTGCGTTGTTTTTCAAGCGCACGAACCCCATTATCTAAGAGCTAGTGAATATTTTTTATAATTTTTAAATTATGTTTGCTATATACGTGATCGATAAGGGTCATATTATAATCCGCATCACCAAAATTCATCGTCGGGAAAACATTGTTTAATAACAGAGACAGTACTAACTGAGGGTGGTAATAGTAGCCAGTCTGTTGATTCCATGGATAAGGGCAACTTCTCCAAACATGGTGCCCGCTGTAATAGTCCCAGTGACTTCTTCGACCCACTCATGAAGTACTTTATCGAACCGTCTTACATAAACGGCTGCTTCTCCGGACATCACGAAGTACATCGCATGGGGCTTATGGTACTGTTTTACTATTTCACGACCTGGCCCAAAGTAGCAAAAATAGGTGACGGCTGCTAGCTGGCTTTTCACATTCTGAAAGAAAAGAAGTTAAGATAAGAACAGCAGAGTCACTAGATTAGGCGCGCTGGGCGAATGACAATTACACGTGAAAAAACCAAAAAACTTAAGAAGAAGGCTGTAAAAGGTCAGATTCCATCTCGTGTTAGCGGACGGAGCAACGCACGTGAAAATTTGAAGAGTAAAACGGAAATAGTAACGCTCTTTTCACACTAAACGGTTTTGATCGTACGGTAAAAAACGGTACGGCAGCATTCTTTTAGTGGCGTGAAGAAAAGCACGGGACCATTCACATTATACGATGACGGCAAAACGCCGGTGCCGTGCCGTGCAGCAGCCGTCCCTTGCCACTGAACTCGACGGCTGCCGTACGGTATCTTTGACTCAGCGGTCTACATAATTAAATTCGTGCTTTCACATTCAACGGTTTTGGGCCGTACGGCAGCTGTGTTTTGTTGGATTATTAATTATTAACTTTTGTGAAATGGATGAAATTGATGCAGAAGTTTTGATAACCTTCCCAACTAGCACAATTAGTTGCTGAAACGTAGCAACGACTATTGTAGGTACTTTAAAGTGTTCTGTCACTAGTCACAAGAGCATTACAGGAACGTTCCCATTACGTTAGTACGGCCAAAATGGGGAATATTTTTTCAGTTACCGCAAAGTTCCTGCTACGTTCCCGGAACTAGTCCGGTTACGTTCCAATGGAGTTGTGGTTATGTAGCGATGACGTCGCGGAGTGTAAACCGCGACTTGCGGGGAACTTTACCACGCCCCACTCTATCAAATGAATGTTGCCTGCTTTGTCTTGCAACTGATTTTATTCCTAATTCAGAAACTTAATAGAATACTAGAATAAATAGTATAATGTTAGAAGGCAAAACTTGTACAATTTCCCAATGGCTAAGCATCAAAATTAAAACGAATGCAAGTTTGTTGTCAAACATAATGATAAAACGTCCGAATCTGGCACGCGCCTCCATAATTTGCATTTTTTAATTAAAATATTGTCTTTAAAATATTTAACGTCATGCGAGAATGTGTCAACCTGGATGCTGAAAGCTATTTTTGATTGTTCTTCGAAACTTGAAAATAATTTTTATCCATTAATTTATTATATTTGGTGCAGAAATAGTGATAAATATAATTTTTAAGTTATTTATGAAGTTATGGTTCATGTCTTGTAATAATGGCGTCATAAGTCTTGGCCCTCAAGATGGCGTATTTCAGAAAGAATCACTTTGAAGTCGTTTTTACTAAGAAATGCGACTTGAAAGTAATTATTACTTGGATAGTGACAGGAACTGAAAATATGTGACTTAAAGTTACATTTATTACAAAGTACCGAATGGGACTGTAGTGTCACTTTAAAGTTGCAGCTAGGTTCCTGCTGCCACTTCATAGTTACATTTTTTCCAACATTGATTCTGAACGCCGCGCCCTGGTGTGCTTCCATACGTCCGACGCGCGACGTTTAAACTGAACGCGCCCCTAATTCTGCACATGTATATTGTGAAAAATATTAACAGGTTTTGAAAAATATTAACAGGTAAACAATCCGAAAAATACCTACTTCCTCACTTAACGAGTTGTGTTGAACGGAAAAAATAAATGTATGAAATTTAACATAAAATATTATGTTATTACTTTAAAATTGTCAACAACCAAAATTTGGAAAAGATAAAGGCCAGAAGACAAGCATAAATTATATAGGTTAGGTATTTCATTCCTCTCGTTATCGCCCCTCCTTTCCTATATATGGTTAACGATGAGAACTAGATGGTGAAATTTACTTCATCGTGAATTTAAGAGGTAATACGCACTTCGTAGTAGCCGTGCAGGGTGAAGTTCAGTTCTGCAGGTTCCGGTAACGTCATTAACACTAATAAATGTTACTAACAAGGTTCACGACTTTAAACGGATAGTAAAGGTTCCCAGGAACGTCGCGGCTACTATCAATGCTACTTCAAAGTGGTTGCAACTTCGAAGGTCGCCCCACTGGTACCTAGGGCGTCCCCATGCACCGGAAAAGCTACGTAGAAGTCACATAACTCTAAAGTAACCGCTAGTGGTAAAAACTACGCGGCAGTGACTACAGATATGTCAAATGAAGTTATTTACACATCAAAGTCGTAAATTTAGTCACGGATTCGTAGTGGTTACTCATTCGAAGTTCCCATCTCAGTTACTTTGGTGCTAGTTGGGTTGGTTCAAAGTAGGCCTGTGCTATGGGACAAAACTCTTAATGTTAATAAAGATCGAATTGCCACAAGAAATGCCTGGAAGTTTGCTTAGAACTTAAACAAGATTTTGATTCGATGGAAGACAAAGATAAAAATGCCTTTGGTAACTATATTTAATACTTATTAAAAAACAAAAAATCCGAACATGAAATTGTCGTATAATTGTTTTATTATTACAAATGAAATGAAAATGTTGAGCTTACAAAAGAGCGTAACGCTCTTTTCGCACTATTGCCCGGTTGTCCGTCTGTCCTGTCCGCGCCAGACACGAACCTTGCGAAACCGTAGCACATTTGATAGAGATCCGTAACTTGCTGAATCCTATCCACGGTCCAAACAAAAATAGGAACGGATCAAGAACAGAACTACTTTTGCCCATTTTTATGATTTATGTTATTATAAATGATGCACTTGACTAATACATACTGGGGGGTATCTTCTGAAGCACCTTAAGCCACCGATTGCCCTGTTCAAAATTTGCTTTTCTTCTTCAGTACGATATTCCTTCTGTTTGTTCAATATTGCCTTTTCCTAAAACACAAACAAATTCGTATACATTTTAACAGCGTCAAGTTTCATTTTGATATTTTTATAAAAAGGAACACATATTATTTTCATTTATTTTGTCTACCTGAATAGTCAAATCGCACTTCTTAGTTTTCTTCCGGGTAAACAACTGAATATTCCTCCTAACATTATCACTTATTGTTATTTCATCATCGTCTAACCAGAACAAATTTTGAATGGCCAATCGAACAATTGCTCGGAACCTGTGGCGAGCCCGTAAACGCCGTGCAGCTTTTTCTTCCGGGGTCTGAAAAAAAATGATATAGCCAAGTAAGAAGGTTACCCACGCGTAGAAATTTCCTTGTGAGTTTTCCGAATATTTATTAATTCCACTATCATTATATTATTGTATTAATTATCTGTTTACAAATAAATGTTATTGTAATTTCTTCTTTTCTCTCAGTATTTCAAACTGGTAGTAGGAAGTGCTGACTAGAGCCAAAACACCTTCACTCCTCTAAAAATCTACGGGTGATGCATGTAATACTGAGGATGGCGGCTTTCTGCATTATTTTGAATAGATTTGGATCCAATCCTAAGAGTTTAATCTTGTTTTGCAAGCCTAAAGCTAAAGGCACAACTCGTGAACTGTAGCTAACAAATGACAAATTGACCTGGCAAGTACAACATGTAGAAAAACTTGTCAAAAAAGTTAGCAAAAAATATATTTATCTTGAGAAATTTAGCAAGTGAAGTAGGTGAAGAAGCTTTGAAAAATACATATTTTGCACTGTGCTACTCTTTGTTTTCCTATGCTGTTTTAGTTTGGGGTGAAGCATCAAATTGGCCTAGAATGTTTGCCCTGCTAAAGAAGACTGGAGAGAACAGTTTCGTACACAGTTTTCGTAGCAGTTTTCGTAGAAAAATACTCACGTTACCCTCAATGTATATTTATGAGTTGCTTTTGTATGCTAGAGAGAACTTGTATCCTCAAAGTGTAAACAGAGAATGTGACTACCATTATAGTACAAAGCAAAAAAATATGTTAACAGCACCGTTCAAAGATTAGAGAATTAAATCTCTAATCTTCGATTGTATGTCAGTTTAACCAAGAGTCAAAAAGGAATTCAAATTTTAGCACCCAAATTTCATAACAAATTGCCAATGAATATAATAAGACTACCAGATCTGGCATTCAAGAAAAAAATAAGGGGCCATCTTGCTCGAAAAACTTTTTATTCACATGAAGAATTTTTATCATATAAGTTTAATAGGAGACAAGAGTCTAAGATCCGGCATAAGAAATTAATACCCTCATCTGTTGTTCAGATAAGAAATAGTTTATATAAAAGATAACATATAGGCTAATAAATCGCGCCTAGTCATATCTTGACCCCATGACGTTTAATTTGAAAATTGTTGTCAGGCGAAATCGAAATTTTGTCTTTAAACGTATATAGCAGCGAAACCATTAATCCTACAGGAAGTTTTCAAGGACGTAAATTCATCATCATTTTATAGTCTTTCTAATAGGTCCCTATCAGTTTTTTCCTAGAACCAACGTTTATCTAGATATTCGCAAGAGATGAGAAAAAAACACGTTTCCTTGGAAAATGTAAATTTCCAGTTGTATCGCTCCTAGCGTCCTTATTTTTTGTCGTAGGGCAAAAAATAAAAGATAGCTCGACTGCTGTAACGGGTTTTTGAAGTAAAATTCTACACGTCTGTACCCCTTACTTTTTGCGAATTTGCATTAACAAAGGCTTTTTTTAACATATCTGACGGGATCGCGTCAGGTGTACGTCGATAAATTGATTGATTGATTGAACGAACTTTTAATAGTTAATAAAACTTGAAGTCGAACAGGGCGCTAACTAATTATTTTAGGGTGCAGAGGAGCATATAACGGGGGCAATCTGTTGAGAAAAATTGAAAAAACAAGTGGAAGGGCAACTTAACCCAGATCCATTTTAGCCTGATCAAATGGTGTTCAACATGAGTCCGGTAGAAGGTTTCTCAACGGAATTACATGTTTTTTGGGGTGCTGAACACGAATCTGAAGTTTGCTGCCTCGTAGCAGTACCGGCTCAGGTCGAAAAACGCAAAAAACCTCTAAATTTTCGGTTTTCCGCTCATATCTTGCAAACGACGCGTCGAACGGAAAATATTACTGCATTTAAAGTTGAAGAGCATTACATTCTGCGTCGAATGACCTCCCTAACTTCCAAATTAACCGATTTAAGTCGCCATCGTCAGTCGAAAAAAGGCAATTTTTACCAACACTGCAATAAACTCACTTTTAGACGTGTGATTTGAAAACAGCCACTCTACGTGAAAAACTCGTACAATAAAAGTTGTAAAGCATCAAATTTTGCGTTCAGTGAGCACCGAAATTTTAAATTTGGATTAATATATACGCATATACTGATCATTTCTCCATTTTCCCTCTAAAGGCTTATTTGACCAATATGAAGGTTCAATAATAACAACTCTGCGTTGTCAATATGAACCCCCCCTACCTCTCAAACACCTCTTCACAACCCCAAATTGAAGTACCAACCCCCCCCCCTCTCTCTCAAACCCCCCTTCCAAACCTCAAATTCCTTCCCCCTCCTTTTTTTGTAAGTCTGAGAGTTTATAAGTATTATGTAAATGTAATAAGAAGTAATAAGTATCCATTTACAAAAAAAATATTTACTCATTTATTACATTTAGACTTACAAGATAAAAGAAGTAATTTTTCAATATATATTGGAGGAACAATCATGGGAAGACCATATAGTCAGCTGGAAAAAAGAGCAAGTAAGTTGTAGTGTGAAGATGCGATGTATAGAAAATACCTGATAGCAATGTCCATTTTATTTTACTCTCCTTCGTAAAATTACCTTTTTTTCGACTGACGATGGCGACCTTATAAATCGGTCTAATTTGGAAGTTAGGGAAGTCACTTGACGCAGAATTTAATGCTCTTCAGTAATATTTTCCGTACGACGCGTCGTTTGCAAGATATGAGCTGAAAACTGGAAAAACTCCGAAAATTTCGAGGTTTTTGCGTTCCTCGATCTAAGCCGATACTGCTATGAGGCAGCAAACTTCAGATTCGTGTTCACCACCCCAAAAAACATATCATTCCGTTGAGAAACCTTCTACCGGACTCATGTTACCGAAAAACTACCATTTGATCAGACTATTTTTACACGGTTAGTCTAAAACCGATCGAATTTCAATTTTAGGTAACTGCGTTTCGCTGGTAATGAAAATTTTTGCCTTCTATGCCTCAGAAACTATTGAAATTATGAGACTGATATTTGATAAAGATACTTTCTATTGTGAGAACTTCAATGTATTAAAAGAACATCATCATTTCCGCCGAGAAAGAATACATACCCTATTCACGAGCCTATTCATGTAAAGCGATGTATTTTTTCTCGATAAAATTTTTCGCATCAGTATTATTGTGTGATAGCTTACCAGTGACGGTGCCTTTTTCACTCGCGACATGGTGGATCGAATATATAATTAACCTTGCAATTAGAATATAAAGAAAAATTCTAGTACTGCTTGATCTGTCACTCCAATTTACTAACTGCATGCCAAAAACTTCAAAGTCATGAATTATAATTCGTCCATAATTGTTTTTTCAATGCCCACTCTACCTTAGCTGGGACTCGACTTTGGCTGATTTAACGGCAAACTTATAGACTGGCGGTACATGACCAGTCAGGTGCAACGTTTTTAAAATGCATGCCAATCATATATATGATTGAAATTACCATGAATATGCCAGAAATGCAAATTTTAGGCAGTCGTCGCATGCACAAGGGGGTGCAAATCGGTTTTTTTTGTGTCTTTTTTTTGGGTTTTATTTTTTATTTTTTTTAATGGATGCCAATAGTGCCAAACGAAAAGCCTTAAAAAAAATCCAAAATCAAAATCATCCAAAATCAAGAACACCAAAAAATTTTACGATTTAATGTGCACATTAACAGTTGTTTTGAGCGCGGAAACTGCATGCCAATGAATTTCTGCTGGATTTTTTTTCACGGCTTTTCGTTTGGCACTATTGGCATCCATTCAAAAAAATAAAAAAATAAAACCCAAAAAAAAGACACAAAAAAAACCGATTTGCACCCCCTTGTGCACGCGACGACTGCCTGAAATTTGCATTTCTGGCATATTCATGGTAATTTCATTAATATATATGATTGGCATGCATTTTAAAAACGTTGCACCTGACTGGTCATGTACCGCCAGTCTATTACTCCTTACCCCGCTGGACCCTGCACAATATCTCTTGCCGCTACGACACTACCTAATAATTCGTCAAACGATCGATTTTGTAGGAAAAACGTTTTTTCGTGTTTTTTATCAAACTATCTCAAGATTTAACTAAAAAACTAACTGTTCGCGATAAAATTTGAACAATCACCCAAGCGCAGTTTATATAGCTACCACTACCGAGAATTTTCGCAGAGATAAAAGTTGGGCGTCTCGTAAAAACGAAGCTACTCACGAAAATACAGCCTGTTAGTAATCATTTTAAAAAAAGGGGCGCTGTACTGTGGACTATAAGGTAGCATCAAAACATTTTGAAGTGATTGCGTACCACTTCTAAAGATTTTTTTAAATAGTAGGTTATTGATAACCCAAATTTTGATATTACTGTTTTTGAGCTTTTTGTTTCTAAGATCACAAATACTTTAGATGTTACTTTTTGTCCTATAAAATAAAAAGTTTATGCAATATGTCAACAAGACTAAAATAAACATTAGTTCACATGCAATTTAGGGTAGATGAGAGATTTATTGCATTTCCTGCAAGACGTGCATGTAACTCATTCTTCGAGTGATTTGAAAATTTGACGTCATATAGGACTAGAATATTAAAAACTATATATTTTTTTTACCAATTTAACAAACTCTGCATTTTGGTGAAAAATATCAACAGAGCAAGTAGTAGAGCATCACATTTCCTATAAATTTTCTCTTTTTTCGAATTCCGCTTAGTTTCGCCGCTAGAGGGCGCGAAAGAAATAAATATGCATATAGACTTTTGCGCCTTTTTTAGATTTTGAGCCAAAATTATGCATTTTTATGAAAAATTACATGAGATCAACGTTGTAGAACATAAAATTCAGGTGTTTTCTGTTTTTTTTTTTCATAAAAATATATATTTTATGTTCTACAACTTTGATCTCACGTAACTTTTCATAAAAATGCATAATTTTGGCTCAAAATCTAAAAAAGGCGTGCCCTCTAGCGGCGAAACTAAGCGGAATTCGAAAAAAAAATGGTAGAGACAAAATTTATAGGAAATTTTACGCTCTACAACATTGCTCTCATGATATTTTTCACCAAAATACAGTTTTTCCTCAAAATAGAGAAAAAGACAAAAAACGCCAAAATTCTTATATACGTATATATTTCTCCAAAACCACCTTTTAGAACTGCGGGGGGTGAAAATTATGATTAGACAACCCAAATACTTCTAGCAAAATGCCCATATTATCTAGTAGAGGAGTCTAAAGACATCCGTTTTCAACCATTTTCTGAAAAATTTTCCTCAACCTCTGGGGAGGCCGGTTCTATTGCGTGTGACTACTAGATGTACTCTGTTTTTGAGGAACAGACATTTTTATCGTATGTAATATCACTAGTGCTTAAAATTTTATCGAAAATTTTTTCGAAAGCGTGTTGCCTGGTAATATAAAGAGTGCAAATTGACAGTTTATTATCTGATTAAATCCCGACCACTTTAGCGGGAGGGATTTAATCTTTGATAATAAACTGCCAATTTGCACGAGTTATATTAACTAGGGGCAACTTAGCTTGAGAAAAAATTTTTAGATAAAATTTAAAGCACGAGTGGTATTTGTGAAGAATATTTCACGAATAAGTAATTCATTAAGTATATCTTCAATATTATGTTCAGTAATTAATTGCCTTCAGACGTTTCCTTGTTGCTTTTTAGAGATTACTCACCTTTATCTTCAATTTCATCATTTACGTCACATAAAAATGCATTTCCAAAGCGACTCATCTAATAAAAAAGAAAGTAGGTTTAAATTATGACAATCAAGAAAAACAATGTACGTTAAACCATAGGTACTGTAACTTATAAGACTATTCATCACAACAAAGCACGCTTCGGCCAATCACATTACGGGTGAAATCACACAAATTGCATATTACCAATCTATCTTACCTTTTACGTTCTAAGGCTGCCGGCTCAGATGGTATGGTACCGCCATCTAGTAACGCTAGCTTAACTTAGTTACTAGCCTAAACAGTGAATTGAATTATTATATTAAAGTGTTTATTAATATATATTTATGTATTTAATCCAGTACTACAATTTACAATTTACGTTAACAATTAGTAATAGTAGCCTGTCCTATTTGCCGAAAACATGTCACGACAGAAAACGTCAAAAAATTTTCGCAATATTTGCCGCTGCAGCGGCCTAAAAAATTAGAGCGATAAATTTTGCATGTTGGTCCTGTCAAAAGCAGATCTAGCTTGAATTACCACTAATAATGACGTTTGATTGGTGCAATGTTGTGAAAAAAACGGGCTCTCATTGGCTATAGCGTTAATGAATGAAATAATCGGGTATTAATACACAAGAGGTCGATTTTTTACCGGGTAAATTTTTTTTGGACAAAAACCTGTTTCCCCATGAAAATTATTCGAGAATTAAGGGCATGAAAAAATTGCGACACGAAGTGGAGCGATTTTTCCTATGTCCCTTAATTCGAGCATAATTTTCATGGAAAATAGGTTTGAGTTACTCAAAAAAAATTTACCCAAGTTGAAAATCAACCTTGTCTGTATTACAGAAGATTAATATATGATTAAAAAATATTATCTAAAATAATTATTAAAACAACAAAACTGTTTATTTAATGTTTTAAAAATAACGATTTATAATAAAAAATAAAAACATTTTCTAATGTTTTTTTATCATGTTATAACCCCAGTCAGTCAAAATATTTGCAAGTTCATCATAGTAGTCGTATATTTTTCGAGGGAATAATGCTCTTTGCAAAAAGCTTTAAATTGTTTCCATATAGAATTTTTAGTTTCTCGTTTTAACTGGGAAACTTTCATTCATAGCTTTGTTAATATTTTCTTGTGCTTTCACAAGAAAACGCAAATCCACAAGAAACCGTGATGTTTATCACCAAATCGTTTTTCTCATTCATTTTGTGTACAGAAATCAAGATGAAAACGTGAAATGTCAGATTTTAATAATTTCAATGACTTTTTTAGTTTGACACATGGCTACTACGAAAAAAGTAACATACATTTTTCTAGATTTTTTTCCACTTCTCCATAGCCGTTTTTCTCACTTGAAACAAATCCTACTGGCCGATTTTTTTGAAAATGTACGTTTTGATTGGTTAATAAAGTAAGAATATATTAATCGGTGATAAAAAACGATGCACCTTTTTTATCGCTGTCAATGTGACAAAAATGTGACTGTCAAATAGACTTTTTTATATAGGAGTTAATTTATCAAAAGGAAAAAATATAAATGAAATAAATTTAAATAAATAATTATTCTGTAAATAACAAAAATATCCGCTTAAATAACAAAAATTATAAACATAAACTCAAATAGGGCATTTACTGAATGCCTAATCTAAAAATACAATATTTTTTTTAAAATAGCCTGTTAAAAGGGTTAGTTTTTCAAAGCTATATCTGTTAGTCATCTGATATTTATGCATGGAATACCACCAGCTGAAGATGTCCTTCCTCAATCGATATTGGAGGGTCGATAAGTTAATAAGAATTGGTAATAACATACTTCTAAATGTATTCCACGGATATTTGCGGCAGTGAAATATTCAATTTTCTATTATAAGATATTGTCAATGTCTCTCTTGTAAGTATTTCTTAGGGCTTGGTGTTTGGAGTTTACTTTTTATAATATTATTTATTTATTGTTAAAAGTGCTCGGTGTTGGGACAGTCACTGTGTATTTAGTGAATACTAGTCAGTGACATAAATAGAAACGTTGAATACGTGACATATCGTAAGTTCAGAGTTTACCGAAATAACCGGTAAAAAAATTAAAATAACCGGTAATTATCGTCATGTGTTTTTTGTCCTGATAACCGGTGAACCGGTTAACCGGTAATACAATCCCTAATTGGGACCTGGTATATCAAATTACCGCATTCAATCTCCAGTGGTTTGAAATCATAAGAGTTACTATTACTCGTAAGAAATGGCAGGTACACGGTTTTATTAAAATTAATTGTTAACAGTCTAGAATCAAACCACTGTTTTATCATTTTAAAATCTTGTTGTGCTGTTTCTATGACAACTTTCCATGTGGGTCCTGTATAAAAAATAGCTGTATCGTCCGCAAAACTAATAAATTGACCCTGTGAAGGTAGAGAAAACAAGTCATTGATATAAATATTGAAAAGAATAGGACCCAGAACTGTGCCTTGCGGAACGCCATATTCAATTGAATTAAATTCACTATAAGTTTCATTTATACTGACACATTGTTGCCTATTTGCTAGGTAGCTCCTCATTAATTCAGCTCCAATTCCCCTGACACCGATTCTTTCCATGATATCTAATAGTTTTTTATGCTCTACCGTGTCAAATGCTTTGGCTAGATCCACAAAAATGCAGATGCTGGGATTCCCATCGTCCATACTTTTGTATATATTTTTTGCAAGTAGACCAATCGCATCCTGAGTGGATCTAGCTTCTCTAAATCCGAATTGAAAATCTGATAGTATATCATATTTGTTGAAGTATGTAACAAGTCTGTTTTTTATTATAGTTTCTACAATTTTTGAGATACTGGACATCAGCGAGATTGGACGATAACTAATACATTCAGTTTTATCACCACCTTTGTATAAGGGTATTACAACTGCTTGTTTTAAGACTGTTGGGAATTTTCCTGTGTTTAATATTAGATTAATTATATAAACTAATGGCGCAATCAATGAACAAGCAGCTGACTTTATGGCCTCAGCCATAATACCATCATAACCCGGAGCCTTGTTATTCCGTAATTGAAAAATTACATCTTTAATTTCCTGATCATTAGTATCAATAAAGTATAGTGAATTATTTACTTGCTTTTCATTTGCTGGTGTTGCATTATTGGTGCTACTTTTTATTTGACTTGCCAAGTTTTTTCCCACATTTATGTAATAACTGTTGAATGTATCTGCTATATACCTATGGTTATTTATTAGGGTGCCATTTGTCAATTTAATTTCTTTTATATCAATTTTATTATTTTGTTCCATACTAACTTGCTTAATCATGTTCCATACTTGTTTAGGATTATTTTTATTTTCTAAAATTTTGTTTTTATAATAGTTAGTTTTTACTGTTTTAATAAGTAGATTTAATTTGTTTCTGTAGTTCTTAAACTCATTTAATAAATTGATATTTTTTTTGTCACGTTCCCACTTTTTGTACATTGAATCTCTTTTTTTTATTGAATTTACAAGTCCCTCCGTAATCCAGATTTTTCTCTTCCTTTTGTTTGCTTTTACGAGTGTCCTACTTTCATCTAGCTTATCTTGTATTATTTCTATAAACGTTTTCATGGCTGTATCAGGATTAGAGTCATTATAAATATTTTCGAAGTTAAATGTGGCCATTTTTTCCTCAAATAATTTATAATTTATTATGGATTTCATTTTCGGATTTACTTTGCCTTCTGTGGTACTTTCGAAGATATCACGGACAACAATTGTACTAAAATGGTCTGTTATATGCGACTTTAATATAATTGGTACATACTTATTTATATTTTTAATGAAAAAATGGTCAAGACACGACTCAGTATTTGCAGTAACTCTAGTTGGCCTATTTATAGCGGAGGTGAAGCCTTCTTCATAAAGGGTATACAAATAATTTTGACAGTAATTCTCATTTATTGATATAAGATCTATGTTTAAATCGCCTGCAATTATGTGAAAATGATTATTTCTAGTGTTTTGTTTCAGATAGGTTGATAAGTTTATATTAAATTCATTTGGACATAGGGAAGGTGATCTATAAATCGCTGTAACTACTAATGTGTTGCATTCTAACGTCAATTCCAAGTTAATAGCCAAAACCTGCCCTATCTCAATAAGTTTGTGTTTATAGTTAAATCTATTTTTAATAAAAATTACAACTCCGTCACTCTTGTTCACTGGACTGTTATTGTAAATCATATTATACTCTGGAATTTTAAATAGGTTCATGTCGAGAATTTTCCAAGTTTCTGTCAATATTATGCAATCAAAATCATTCTTGGCTTGATGAAGTAATGCGCTCAGGTCTTCAAAGTTATGTGATAAACTACGAATATTACAGTGAAAAAATTTTAAAACCAGAGGAATGTTTTGATTCCATATTATTTTCATAATCTTGAATAGTGTCAAAAACTAACTTTACCTCTTTCCTGTCGCTTATTCTTCGTTTCTCTTTATCCGTTTTTGTTTGTTTTTTAAATTTCTGTTCCCACACATTTATCCCAATACCATTACACGACGCGTCAGCCCCCTCCATATTTAATCAGTTGCAAATTCCTTCAATTTCATTATAAAGTAGTCGCATTAGTAGATCGACGGGTGAGACGCAAGACGCCTTTATACGCGCCGGCTAATTTCTTGTCGGCATACCCGGCGTTTTTGATATTTACTAAGAGGAAATATCTTATATCTATTACGTCAACTATACCAAGAACTTATTATTACTATTACTTTTTCGTCGCGACATCTGTGGTTGAATAAAATAATATATCATTTCTTAAACGTTTCCCTTGCGCCATCTGTTAACGAATAGGAATAATTGGTTGCTCGTACTACAGAAATTTGTCGCCCTTGTAGGTCTGCAACTGTTACTTTCGCATATAGATGGCAGCTAAGTGTAAAGTGTTGATCGAGGCAACCAAACAAACATTAATCTTACACAAGATTTGTACAAATCTTGAATCTTACATGCAAAAAACAAAAAAATTAACATTTCTTGGTAGTGAAAAATGTAATAGACCGATTTTTAAACATACTGGTTCTTATAAAATGTGTCCATGGCAAAGCGGTATTATAGGTGTAAATGACAATAATTTCTTTTTGGATTAGAAACACAATTTTTTGTATTCTGCTCTTGCTACACCCAAAAACTATTTTTGGTATCTTGGACTTTAAAAAATTTATAGAGGGGGCTGGTAACAGCTTAAAAATAAAAATCGCATTAAGTAGTGTCTTTTCTGTGCGAAATATTGAAAAATTTTATTAAACTTCCTCAGAATTAAAAAATATGACGTACCAAATATGCCATGGAAACAAAAATAAAAGTGATCCGTCTTTGTCAGAATAATTTATTGTTTGTATTAAAAATGTCAACTTTACAAGAGGATAGTATATTCTACAAGTTATGGAATGGCCTATATTCCGCACGAGCGAAAAATTTGTAGTCCGACCCGAAGGCGAGGCTACAGTTCGCGAGCGTGGAATATGCCATTCCAAACGTGTTTTAGACTATACTTCCTCTAACAAAATTTTATAAATTATACGAAAAAGTTGATTATTTATAGAACAATTTTATTTAAAAAAATTACAATTTAACAAACCTATTAATTTATAACAAAATAAAGTCTTTTGCACTATAGACATGTATTTAATTTTTTTTTTCATCTGTAAATAAATTAACTGTTATGTTTGAACAGTTCTCAAAATAAATGTTGGGCATTGTTTTTGCAAATATCAAGAACAGTTATTTTTTTTTTGACTGATTGATTTACCAGCGTGCGGTAGGCATTGCTGCCACTCCCAGGGTTATACAGCTGGGCCTGCTACGTCTACGCTGGGTTGGACTAAGATCATGCTTGTTGCCAGCAGCGAGAGCCACATAGCGCATGGTAAAGGAACATGGGAGGGAGGTGTAGGTATTTATGAGATGCATTACCACATTGTGTCATGAGGGAGGGTTTAAGCTCCCTTTTTTGTGTTTTTGGTTCTGGGCATCTGCCTCTTCTGAATCTTCGTGTGAAATATGTGCTGTGTCTTGATATGGAGTGTTTATGCTCCTCTTTTTGTGTTTCTGCTTCTTCAAATCTTTTGCTGAGTCTTCAGATTCCTCGGTTTCCGATGCTGGGTTGGATTTGGGTCATGCTTGTTGTCAGCAGCGAGAGCCACATGACGCATGTTTTTTCCTCGCTTTTCTTTCCCAGTTTTTTTTATCCTCTCAATTGTTGTTTTCCACGTGTAACATGGTCTCCCTATTTTTAGTTTGCTGCTGTTCAGTGTTAGCGCTTTCTTCTGCTGTCCTTTTTGCTTTAACCTTCTTGATCCTTGCCCTTATCTCTCTGCTTACCAGGGTATGGTCTATTTGTGTGATTGAGCTTCCATTACTCCAGGTGTCAATGCAGGTTTGACTTTTGCTCCATGTATTTCTTATTGTTAAGTCAAACATGTGCGCTAGGTTTTTCAGCATGTTTCCATTTTCGTTAGGCCATGTGTGGAGTATATGTGCATTGAAGTCTCCTAATAGTATAATGGACATTTTTCTTGATTTTTCATAGCGTTAGTGTGTGTCGGTTTTCTTTTTCTAATTGATGGCTTAGTGCTCCATATAGACAGTCCTCTCTTCGGTTATTACTGATTTCTTTCTCCTCTTTGCCACCTGGCACGATTTCACTGCACTATATATACCATTATTTACTGCGTTAGAGGGGAAGCACTGTGTAGAATTTTGGTTTGTATACCCAATTAAACACTAACTAATATTTCTTATCAATTACTGAAAATGTTCTGAGATATGTATTTAACTTTTATAAACTTTTATGGGTATCCATTGGTGACAGAGCATTATAAAGCAGGTCTGGTCGCCTCGACAGCAAGATGAAAAGCCCAATGTGTTGTCGCATTGTGTTCGTTATTTAATGTTTATGCTCCTCTTTTTGTGTTTCTGTTTCTACAAATTTTCTTCTTCTCCTTCTGAGATTTCTGATGCCTTGGTTTCTGGTTCTGGTAGGGTATATCGCTGCGATTTCTTTGTGGAGTTCATTTTTTCCACTCGCTTTCTTTTCCAGTATGTTTGGTCGCTTCTCAGTTTGTTCATGATCCTCTTAGTTGTTGTTTTCCACGTGTAACCCGGTTTCCCCATTTTTTCTTTTTTCGTTTCTTCTGGTTTCTTGAGTCAGTTGCATGAATACCCTTCCTGCTGTCTTGTCTGATTGATCAATGATCAATGATCTTGATCATTTTGTATGATTGCCGTGGCTATGTTTTCGTTTATATTTTCCGTCCTTATTTCGATGGAGCTCTCTCGTCTGGTTACCTATGCAACTCCTCTACTGGTCTTTTCATGGTGCTGGCGTGTGCCGGGGTTGTTATGTTTTCTCCTTCTAACTGATGGCTTAGTGCTCAATTTTTGTACCAGTAGCTGATGTGTCTTCGTTGTTACGTTTTGTAGTGGATACATTATTTTTGTGTTCTCTGCAGAGTTATTATTTCTTGCTTACTTTTTGCGTATTCTTACGGACCTAAACGTTTTTAATAAAATTCCTTAACCTTACCAGAGCCGTACCAGATGTGAAGTGTAGACAGTCAGTATGTTCTTATAGCATGCATGAGATTTTTTAAATTTTAATGGCACTGAAACCAAGCTAATAATGGGCAACAATTTTATCCAAGTTTTTATTATTTTTGAATTGATTTAATTTGGCGCGGTGTACTGTTACTCTAATGGTACGCCCCTGGTAGTATTTGCTGGAAGAGGATTGTTTATTAACTTATTTCTAATTTATTGCATTTCAGGTCTGTTTATGAAATTCTTTAAGTTGTCTACGAGTACTTAAGACATAAATATTTTAAGGGTAAAGTGGACTTATCTTGATTGATTTATGGCCTTTCCTTCCTTCGGGTCGGGCTCCTACTCGATATTTGTCGACTGTTTTCACTTTTTTACGCTGCACTGAAAGATTTAATCACTCATATTAATTAAATATTAGCACTTATCACTTAATTGTTGCTATTCGGACACTACCACTGCATGCACAATTTTTCACTTCACAACGAATGTACTTTTGACCTATTTGGGCTAGCTTATTACCGGTTTTTCTTCCGATTTAAAATGAACGTTATCTAATAGGCTTCTATTCCCCGTAACGTCTCTAGAGGGACTCAAGAACAGTTATTTTTGTTGTTTTAAATAATTGTTCACTTGAAAATTGTAACATATATTCTTCAAAAACATTTTTTCACCACCCCACGACTTCTAAAATACAAAATTATGCCTCTCAATTTTGTTTCTTAAATAATGGGCTCATTTAATGAATTTTATTTAGTAATTGTTACTTCTTGTGGATAAAGTATTATTTAAAATTAGGCAATGTTGAAAATTTTAGATGAATCGATATGTGATTCTCGAAATATACGCTTCTAAAGAACGTGGTGCGACCAACATCGTGACTTCAGAGGATAAGAAACAGAATGGTCGCGCAACATATCAAAGCTCGTGCATTCCGCTTGAGATCGTCGAGTGTCTCTCTGTGCGACTAGCGGGTTGCTATTAAGTGACGTCACGGCCGATATTCGAAAAGGCGTGCGGTCCATGTTCATATTTTTTTTTAGACGATTTACGGGTCTCACAAAATTCTAGTTTTTTGGAGTGTCTTAGAATTGTAAGATCTTTACGATAATCAAATTTTAAAAAAAGTGCTAAATGAGCCCATTCATTCAGGGATAAAAGCTTTAAAGCTATAGTGAATAATTCGAAATAAAACTTCAGTTTAATTAATGAAGTGTAATGGATGAAGTTTTAATGATGACCCACCTTTACTAAATTCATAACTTGGCATAGTGGTGACTGGTGAGTTAAGTTAAAGTATTGTATTTCGTTTTGGTATCTATTTGGGAAATCTATCTGCCAATGACACGATGAGATAGATAACCGAAAAATTGAAACCAATATTCTTATCTGAAGGCTCATGATATCGATTAAATGCACTTTTTTTTCCATAATAATTATAAAGCAAGAGTTAACACCAACTACATAATCAGGATTCATAGCAATTTCTCGAACTTAAATTTCTTGAATTTTTCTAGGTTTTCCAGGACTTAAGTTTTTTCCAGGTCTAATAAAAAGACAATGTTACTGTTTAATGAAATGCCGGAACATATAATTCATAGTTTTATATTACAAGCATAAAAAATTTTCACATTCCCAACTTTTTATGAAAATTACTAAAACTCCCTGATTCTCAATAATTTTTTAAATTACCCGTTTTCTTTGGCATTTTCAGGCAACTTCAAATTCCCCGATTTTCAAGGTTTTCCAGGCCGCTATGAACCTTGATAATTATTAGAGTTAAAGAAAATCATTGACGTGTTTTAAATATAAATTTATTTGTTTATCATTACAAATTAAGCTGACAATACACAAGCTCCGCCTACAGCCTTGATTTTGTCCTCGGCTGATTTTGAGAAGAACTTGGCCTTAACAATAACAGGTTGCTCGGGAAGGCGACCTTTTCCCAAAAGTTTATAGTATCCCTGAAAGTAGAAAATAAAATGCTGTAAAAAGTTTTTAAATGAAAATGTCTAGAATTTTTTATTTTTTCTACATAATCAGTAATAGAACATTCGGCATAATTTTTACGACCGCCCGTTCATATCTATCATCATTTTATGGTGACCTACTAAATAAAAAAAATTGAAAAAATGCCATGAGTTATTATAATTTTTTTTATTTGTTCTTTTCAATGCAAATTAATTAGAGCTAACTTCATGACTGAATGGAGTAATAAAATCATCGACTGAAGTTTGTAAATAATAATTCAATTAATGGAAAATATTATTTTGATTATATAGCAGATAACTTGTACACCTATTATATATGAAAACAAGAGATCCTATTCGTTATGTACAGGGTGGACCAGATTAGATGGGATTTGGGGTTTTCTCTAAAACTATGGCAGATAGACAAAAACCAATATAGGTCCTGAGCTCGATTTTCGAGAAACAAACAATGGCGTAAATCGCGATCGTCTATCTTTTTCGACTACCGAACTACAGAGCGTTTTTGGAAAATTGGCATTTTTTTATTTTTTTATCTCAATTACCAAATGCCGAATCGAAACTCAAGTAAAACACATTCTTAACACTTTCGCTGCGCATGACTCTCATGTGAGCCAGGCCACATTATGTATTCTTATTTTTATTATTATGGCAGTCAGCACTGAACAAGAAAGTCTTGGCCAGGTGTGCATGGCTCTCCGAGAGCCCCAAAAACATGGAATACCTTATATACCAGGTGGCTCAGCCGATAGGGACACTCTTCTAACTTTTGAATGGACGAATGTATTCTCTTCAAATATACATTATTCAATAAAAACCAGTCAGCGTGGTGGATGACCCACAGCCTGAACAGCCGCAGCGAATGTGTTAAGGCACTTTTTCGAGTAGAATCCGCTGCTGTTAAGAAGAAAATTATGTATGCCTCAGTTTTCGAGATTTAGACACAACTTGTTTTTTTAAATGTAAATTATTTCATTATTCGATCACAACTTAAATTAGCCATCCAACGATATATCATGTCATATTTATCTCTAGAAAAAGTGGTTAATTTTCGAGAAATTTAATATACTTGTGAGGAGGCCATGGAAAACTATTAAAAACAACACTTATAATATAAAATAATTTTGTCAAAAATAGGAAAAACTAAACTATAATACTAAGCACAGAGGAGGTAACTGCAATTTTTTTGCAAAACGAGATAATGCCGCCACGTAACTCTAGTGTGCCTTTTACACCTAATATTAAAGGTTCTAAGTCGTATCTGAGCTGGACATATTTAATTTTTAATAAAAAAATCAGAGGTATGTGAGATACCGTTATACTAAACAATTTGGTAGTAACTCCATATACTAAGCCAAATACCTCGTATCTACATCATTTAATATCATTTACGACAATAACAGCTTAGTAAATTGTACTTACCGCTGATTTGGGTTAGCAATTACAGCCTTTAGTATATTAGTACGTAATATGAACCCATTCTACACCAACGGTGGCAGTTAGTGAATTTATTGGTGATTAAATTAAGAAAATAGAAATATTAAAAATTATTTAGCACGAACTTTGTTTGTGAAGTGAGTGAAAATAATATTTGGGGGTCAGATCATATGTATTTTGGCCTCAGCATCCAAATATGCAAAAATATACAGGTTGTCCCATTTAAACTTTTGATTTTCACGTCAATTCCATCGAAACCGGAAGTCGGCCATTTTGGTTTTTTACATCATATAATTGGAAACTTTATCCCATATTACTATAACAAATTTGAATAATATTCATTTGTCCGTTCAAGAGTGACAAGAGTGTCCCTATCGGCTGAGCCACACGGTATACATGACGTTGTTCAAGTGCAAGCAAAAATACCGGCTCCAGAACAGGAGAAGAAACCAAAAGGAATATCAGCACAAAAACGTGACAATATTATTTCAAAATTAATGGAACATGAAAATGGCATTATGCCAAAAAATCGGATGCCCTTTAGGGAACTACATCCTGTATATGAAGATGACTAATATTAGTAATTCTGTATGCTTAAGTTTTGTATTTACTCCAATATTTTGCTAGAATAAATGATTTTACAAGAAACTGGCAGTAGTTACTACCCTTTAGCTTAGTAATTTGTAGACATCTTAAAAATGAATAACTGGTAACTACATTTTCTTCAACAATGTATTTCTATAAAAGCTTGCAATGTTAAAAATTAGAAAGAACATAAAAAAATACATACAGTGTGTCCCACTTTTCATGGTAACACCTACATAACTCAGTTATTGGTCATCCAATTTTAACCAAATTTGGATCTTTATCAAAGATCTTTAATATTTCTTTTTTGAGTAAGACAAAACTTATTTCAGTCAGTGGCGTGCATTTTTATTAAGAAAAAAATGGTCGATTTTTCAAGAAATCATATTAGGCATTTTTCTGTTGAAGAACTAATGCAATATTATTGATCAGCATGCTGTAGAACCACTATATCCAGAATTTAACAACATTTTGATTTTTGGTTTTCGAATTACGATCCACTTAAAATTACTTATTTTAAACATTAAATAATCAATAAATTGGTAACGAAATTTTTTTCGAAAAAAAGTAATTCTTCATTTTCTCTTTAAATTCACTTTTTCCACTATCACATATTATCGAAACTTTCAAATTTCGAAGGCCACGAATTTTCATTGAAAAATTTTGGGTAATCAGACCTGTAAATTATTCGGGCTATAAGGATTACCGAATTTGAAGGTATTGATGATATAGGGTGGTAGAAAAAATGAATTTAAAGAGAAAATGAAGAATTACTTTCTTGCGAAAAAAGATTCGCTACCATTTTATTGATTATTTAATGTTTAAAATAGTCAAGTTTAAGTGGGTCGTAATTCGAAAACCAAAAATCAAAATGTTGTTATATTCTGAATATAGCATGCCAATCAATAATATTGCATTAGTTTTTCAACAAAAAAATGCCTAATATGATTTCTCGAAAAATCGTCCCTTTTTTTCTTAATAAAAATGCACGCCAATGACTGAAATAAGTTTTGTCTTACTCAAAAGGATATAGTAATGGTCTTTGATACCGATCCAAATTTGGTTGAAACTGGATGACTAATAACTGAGCTACGTAGGTGTTACCGTGAAAAGTGGGACACACTGTATATGTAGTAACAGAAAATAAATAAATAATTTGGTAAAAGAAACTACAGCACTCACATAAACATAAAAGTACAATTATTTGCAAACAATACAAAATGCAGTTACCCCCTCTGTGCTTAGTAGAGCAGAATAAATGTTTAAATTGTCTTCCATAATAAACAAAATAAACAGCTCAACATGGCTTCTGGGCAAATAAATCGACCGAAACGGCAACTAACCTAACCTCAAACACTCAACACAATCTGGCGGGTGTCAGTCACTTCATGAACAGTCAACATCTAATTTGCGGCAGATTGTATAGAATGACTTTAAACATCATGTGCCAAAACGACCATGGCTTTTCACGAAATACCTAGGCCTAGGTTGCACCTCGACCTCAGTGATCATTACAAAGAGAGAAAGATGGAGATTTAATTAATCTTGAGATTAGGTTCAGATTTATTTGGTACGTTTCGGGTTTTAGATTGCTAACGAAATTACGAATTATGAATATCACATCTTAACCTAACCTAACCTTAAAATTAACTAAATATTTTTCGCACCTCGTTTAATTTTCCGATGATATACGGCCATTTATTTCGCTTTGTTTCATAGTACTCTTTGTAACGATCATTGAACAAGTCTTTTTCACTCTTACTTTCCATAATAAACAAAACAAATAGGGAGAACACAATCTGCCGGTCTAATTTGCGGCAGATTGTGTAGAATGACTTTAAATGTCAAATGCCGGGAAGACCACGGTGTTTCACGAAATGCCTATTGCCTATTGTGCAATCTCAAGAATTTGCATGACATGCCGGCAGTTCCTGTACTGCCTAGGCTTTTCACAAAATGACGTATTTCATCAAATGACTACGACTTATACAATACTGGGTGCAATATGCTTACTGTTAGTTGCAATGTGCGCAATATTGAGTGAAATATGTGGGCAATATTGAGTGAAATATATGCAACATTTGAGTAATATGTACAATATGTGTGCAATAAGCTAAGAAAATATTTAGCATAAGATTTGAGTACGTGTATTGTTGTTTTGTTTGTATATCTATTTTTTTTTAGTTGTTTGATTATGTACATTTGTCTATATAATGAGATGTAACTGTATTTTATCAGGTTGTACACTTGCTTTCAAAACTTTCGCGTACACATTCAAAATTAAGTAACGATTTTGCAAAATTTTAGCTGTGTGAACGGATAATTTTGAGATTAGGTTAAAGATGACATTGACATTTAATTAAAATTTATTTAAAACGAACAAAAAAATAAATACAACTATACCTACTAAAACTCGTAGAACAGTGCTTTTATCTAGTCCATAATGAGTAGCAACCCTTCTTATGGACCACCCCTCTTCTAATTTAGAAAGCATCAAAATTTTGTCTTGTTCTGTCAGTCGAGGCATTTTGACTTTTCAAAATTTCAAATGTCAGAGTTCATTAATTACAACCCTGATTTAATACAGCGAAAAATAAGTGTACGCGAAAGTTTTGAAAACAAGTGTACCTATTTAAATAAAGGTTTATTATTATTATTATATATAAAAGATTTGTGCAATATTGCACATGGGACACAATTTCAAGTGATTACCCGCTCGAATTTTTTCCTAAGAGATTATTTGATTCGAAACAATCGATCATCATGAATAGGGATTGCAATTTACCGGAAGTTTTAATAACCGGTAAATCGGTAAATAAAAATGGAAATAACCGGTTAACCGGTATTTACCGGTAATTTTTAGAATTAATGATTAAGGTGGCGAAAATGGCAATTATCTTTTTCCATGTACAAAATTATCTAAATTTGACAAAAAAAATTTTTGCCTACGACTATTAAATAATGTACTCATTATGTATGTGTTTCCTCAAGGATAATGCTATACATTATTCCCTGCAGTGAATAATGATTTCAGTATTCACTAGTGAATAATAAGGACAGTCAGTTGTTTATAAGAAGTCACGGGCAGGTATTTTTTCAATTCGAGTGCAATCTCGCAACTTTTTAGTAGAATTTATGGCTGGTTTCTGAAACCATAAATATAATTATTCGTTAACTGTCATTGCTACAATTGTGTAAACAATTTTACTGTTATTATCAAATTTATGAATAGATAACTATTTAGCGTTTCAGAAACAAACCCTCTTTTATCATACAATTTCGTTTTTAAATTTGATTGAGTAGGCCGTTATGTGTCAAATTAAATTTAAACGTCAACGTTATTTACTATAATTTTACATATTACTCAAAAAGAATAATATAAATAATTCATTAATTAATTTCTTCAGTAAACAATTTAACAAAAATATCTAATAGTCGTGGACAAAGTATAGTATTCTACTCGCATATTAATGGCTACTCTGGTGATTTACGACATTCGCCTACGGCTCGTGTCTTAAGCTTCACCCTCGTGAATAATAGCCATCATTATATGTTCGTTGAATAATATACTATCTCGTATATTTAATATAATGAACAAACCAAAGGTTTTTTATCAAAAGGAAAAAATATAAATGAAATAAATTTAAATAAATAATTATTCTGTAAATAACAAAAATATCAATTTAAATAACAAAAATTATAAACATAAACTCAAATAGGGCATTTACTGAATACCCAATCTAAAAATAAAATATTTTTTAAAAACGGCCTGTTAAAAGGTTTTTCAAAGCTATATCTGTTAGTCGTCTGATATATGTGCATAGAATACCACCAGCTGAAGATGTCCTTCCTCAATCGATATTGGTGGGTCGATAAGTTAATAAGAATTGGTAATAACATACTTCTAAATGTATTCCACGGATATTTGCGGCAGTGAAATATTCAATTTCCTATCGCACGATATTGTCAATGTCTCTCTTACTTGTATTTCTTAGAGCTTGGTGTCTGGGTTTTACTTTTTATAATATTATTTATTTATTGTTAAAAGTGCTCAGTGTTGGGACAGTCACTCTATATTTAGTGAATACTAGTCACTGACATAAATAGAAACGTTGAATACGTGACATTATCCTAAGTTTAGAATTTACCGAAATAACCGGTAAAAAATTAGAATAACCGGTAATTATCATCATGTGTTTTTTGTCATAATAACCGGTTAACCGGTTAACCGGTATTGCAATCCCTAATCATGAAGCGAAAAACTATTCACCACTGCCCTAGCAGAAATCTAGACTAATGACACATTTCATACTTTTAAGAAACATTGTATTAAGCTCATTATTCGAAAAAGAAAAAAAAATGTAAGTCAAAAACAAAGGAATTATGAATTTTCTTAACCGATATAAAGACAAAGAACTTACAGCTTTGACTATGTCGATGACTGGTGCCTTTCCTTCTGGATGGTCTTTGTATTTAAGTCTTGTTTGTTCACTAACAAGAGTCCACAATTTGTCTAGATTAATAGAAGGTGACCACTTGGAGTTACGTCTTAAGTGGTAATTCCTCATACCCAACTGCAACAATAAGGTAAAGTTAGAATTTCCTTCATATAGGTATTTTATTCAATTAGTATTGAGTTTTTGACATGTATCCAATGTTAAACCATAAAATAAGCACTATCTTTTTTACTTTTTCACTTAGAGAACGTAAAAGTTTTCAACATGACAGTATTAAATATATTTTAAATTATAATATATTTTTAACAGTCTTTTGGTTAGTATATTTATAATCTATATAAAATGAAAGTGTTGCTTCTCAGTAGTCGTTTTAAATACAGAAATAAGAACGATTTAGTTTTATGTCGAATATCTGCTGAAAGCTCCTTAGATGTAAAATTAACAGCACACTTGCAGATCATTTGAAAACATCGTATGGAGTGCCACAAGGTTTGTCGTTCAGGTTAAGTTGGTTTCACTATGACTACGTAACTTATAATTGCTCAATTACTTTGTTCAAGTAATAACCAAAATTATTTTTATGAGGATTACAGCGATCGTGCACAAATGTGGCTGCCATGATCTGAACACTTCATAAAAGAATTACGGTGCCGTAAGAGGAACCATATTACTAAATGTCTATACCGTAGTGACTGAGCATTTATGCAATATATACATATATTCAACTCAACTGGGCCTTAGGTTCTCAAATTTCACATGGAAAACTCACACAAACCTTGGTAAATTTGACATTTAAAATATGCAGCTTAAGTACTTCTATAAACATACCTTTCCGAAGTATCCGGGATGGTATTTGTCAAAATTTATTCTGTGATGGTGCATACCACCAGCATTACCACGACCTCCGGGATGCTTACGATGTTTACCTTAAACAAAACAAATCAATGCAAATAACAATTTAGAATAACGCTAAAATGAAGATATATACATTAAATTTCAATCAGAAATCGAACATTAATCACAGTTTTCATACCGCCCGTTCTACGCGTCATCATTTAAAAATTATATAAAACTTCTAAAATTTTCAAGTTACTCACCGATACGCCCGTGTCCATGGCTCACATGTCCTCTGAGTTTTCTGGTCTTTTTCTTGTGTGTCGACTAAAAGAATAAAACATTTAGAATCATCAACATACCTACATAACCACAAAGTAAACACAATCTTAATGAGCGAATTAAACTATTTGAAAGGAAAACAGTGCAAAAATAAATACAATCGTTTATCGAACAATTTTTAGCATATATGCACAAACAACGTTCATTACTGAAATTATTAGGATCAGCAAGATATTTTGAAATCAAATTTACAATAAGAAAAACCAAGCACTCACCATGTTGAAAGGAGAATGAAGGACTAGTCCAGAAATTAGCAGCGCACGCTACCAATCCACAAACGCAATCTCAGAAAAGTTAAGTCCCTAAATGGAAATTTTAAAATATGAAAAATTTATTTCTTTTTTAGTAATTACCACGGTGTATTAAATACGCCCTGGTAATTACATAACACAAGTAGGTAAACGACAAAATATAGTTGGAATATGGTTTGAATTATGAATAAATATATTCCAAAGACAACTTGAGGTGCTAATGCTTTTGGGATTTCGGAGTGAGAAGTTTGCTGTGATTACTTGATACAATTTAGGCTACATTCGATAGGCGGGTTTACCACGGTCGGACCTGTCAAAAGCGTTCGGACTGTATGGTCCGACTTGATCAGCTGAGTGGTCGATGTGGTCACATTTTAAAACCTGACTTGTGTGGTCAGAATCGTTCGACCCGTTTGAATTTCCGTCTTAGAATGGCGACAGTAAATAAGTCTGTGATAAATAAGGAACAATATACATTTGTGGAAATTACACATCATACCGGAGTAAAATTTAAAGTCCGATTAAGTGAATATGAAATTCAACCAGCTAATTACTATTCAAATCCATGATTGTTAAAAAAGTCAAAATACTGATTTTTGAGGTTAACGTTTATAAAGATTGGAAAAATTAGCCCTATGATTGAACGTTTTTTTTATTCATAACACCCATGTTACCGTTATCTGTCTCTCTCACTTTCATATATTTTATGGTAAGCGCTCAACATAACAAGTGTATGTTAAATAACGTAAACGTTCCATCATAGGCCTGAATGTTCCATCATAGGGCTGATTTGCGATGTAATAGGGTTGGCTAACCCGAACTGGAACTGATACCTTGGAACAGGTCCGGTGGGTTGGACTAGTGGAACTGATCTCAACTAATAAATACGGCAGGTACGAATATTAGTCCGAGTACTCCGAGTCCGGCTGAACTTTTTAGAGACCCGGTGCGGCGCGCGCACTTTATAGACGTATGGACTGGTTGAACTAAACGAGTACGACTAGTACAGTACAAGATTACGAGTCCATTTGCACCTGTCCAGTCCACTGAGTCCAGTTTGTCTGCCGGTCCGCTCAGCCGTTCACCGTGCGAGTTGGTTAGCATGGACTAGGAACTGAAACTGATCTTTGGACTAGGTTCTTTTCTGGACTGGATTAGGTCCGAACTGATCCGTAAAAATATTCGGATCAGCCATCCCTACGATGTAATGCTATGACCAAGACCAAGTAAGATATTGACGGATGACGTCATGAGCACCCGTTAAAATGACGTAGTTTTTGGCGGTAAAATTTTAATTGGAATTTAAAAATGCTTTTTTTTTATATTACTCGACCATTTGTAGAAATTTAGATGTTTTTAACATTGAACTATACTGTGTAATGGAACTCTCACTGTATCCACCTACGCGGCGAAGAAGGAAAGGGAAACGATAAGATGACTCGTATTGCAATTATAGGCAATCCAACAACCTGTCAAATTATTTTGTTGTGGGCAAACACGGGGTTTATTTAATTAACTCGCGGAAACGTAGCCAAGGCAACCGAAAAACAAACTCTTTAACAAATGTTTAACGAATTAAGCAATCCAAACCATGTGACTTTTAACATGGCGTTGTGGGCAAACATCCGGCAAACGTTTGTTTTCATTCGTTAAACGTTTGTTAAAGAGTTTGCTTTTCGGTTGCCTTGGCTACGTTTCCCCGAGTTAATTAAAATAAACCACAGGTTGTTGGATTGCCTAATGAAAGTTTGCCGGATGTTTGCTCACAACGCCGTGTTAAAAGTCACGTGATTTGGATTGCTTAATACAAATGCCACAGACAATGCTAGCTAACGGGTCTTATAGTTTCCATCTATCTCTAACGGTCACGCAGTTATTATTCCATTATGAGTTAAAGTTCACTGGTTTTCATAGTAAAAAATTGAGACGAAGAAGAAGAGGTATTCGAATCATAATACCTACGGCGACATCTATTAGTTATCGCAGTAATTGTAGAGGCTTAATTCAGGCATTTATTTGACTAAAAGAATTTCTGTAATTTATAAAGAATTCTTAAACTTTGGATTGCAATTTGATATGTTGATTTAAAAAAGATTTTTATATTGGGCATACTAGGTACTTGATGATTTTATACGTGATTCGTGCAGTGTATAAAAGATTAAATTTCAAAAAGCGGAGGATCGGAGGAATTCCAGAGTTCCTCTCGAACTCGGAACTTATCTGTTTAGCAGCGCTATCTGTTATCCACCATGCTAACTAAACTAATTGTTTTTTTCTACATTTTCAATTTTGATGATTTTATCATTTTATGGAATGTAAACAATAAATATAACCAAGACTTGTCATTCTTCATAGAAATGTAACAATTTCAGAAAAATGCAAGAACCAGTGCATCCCTTAACAGATCAAGAGCGTTTTGTAAAAGAGTTAATTGCCGTATACAAAGAGCATTCGGTGTTGTGGGATAAAAACCATCCGCATTACAAGAATCGTACAGAGAGGAATGAGGCCCGAGAAGTTTTACTCAATAAATGTAAGGAATACCATCCTGAAGCTGATGAGGACTTTGTTAAACTTAAAATAGAATCTTTACGAGCATGTTTTCGAAAGGAATGGAATAAGGTATGCATTTCAAAATCAACAGCTGAAAGACCAGAAGACATTTACAAACCCACCTTATGGTATTACCGTTTGTTGTTATACATTGTTGGAGAAGAGTGCTCTGAAGAAGATGAAAATAAAACCCAGGATGTATCCGTAAGTAAGATGTGAACACTTGTGTACTTTTATATAAAATCATTCATAAACAGCACTCTAGCTACTAAATCAATATTGTCTTGTTCTTCAGCGAATATTATTTTGGAACAGGGAGTATACAGCACTATTGATTGACTTATTCAAGAAACATCCTTGTCTCTATGCCAATGATTCACCCTATGCCAATTTAGCTAAAAGAAACTCTGCAGTCAAGAAAATTACTGAAGAAATGAATGTCGCCACCGGAAAATTATTCACCATGGATGACATCAAAAAGAAAATCCAATTGTTGAAGGGTCAATACAGGTTTGAATGTAGAAAAATTAGGGAAAGACGAAAACTCAATTCGAAAGTTCCGTACAGACCAAATCTATGGTGTTTTGAAATTTTGGGCTTCTTAAAAGGGCATGTGTTCAAAAAGGACTCACATTTAAGAAGTAGTTCAAGGAAATCTATAGTAAGTACCTACTAAAACTTATTATAATAGTATAACAACACACTACTATACAGGGTGATACGAATCCCCTTTATCCGTGATGATCTGAAGTGGCTTTGTGTGGGAGCGGGTTACACATTTCCACACATGCATCCAATATCTGAGTATACTAGGATTAATTTCTTTTCCAAAAAAATCCAAGTGACGACCGGGAATCACATCTGGGAGACTGGGGTGTGAGTCAAGTGTGCTTGCCTCTCCATCACACAGTATTGCAACTAGATTTGACGTAACATCTATATCTATAAAAATGTGTGTTTTAAAATGTGTTTTAACCGCCTTCCATGTCACTTCAATGACCCTCTTAAGTCTAGATAGATTTGTCTGAGGGCCCTACAGTTTATAGTGGAATCCGAACCACTTCTTGGGGAAAATCATTATGAAAATTTTTTTCGCTGAGTAGGGCTCGAACCCACTTCGCTAGGTACGCTCGGGGTGCAAGCTAGATGCGCTAACCCACTGAGCCACCATCCCCGATGTTTCTATTACATCTGTAACTTTCAGAACTTTTCATCTACGATGTTTAAACCACATTCACCAATAAGCTTCATTAAGCCACCAATTTTGTACTTCATAGCTTCTTTTTGTTTATTATTTTGCATCAAAGAGAAAAATGAAAAGTCTTTCTCCTTTGCAGGGCCGGCGGAAGAGGTGGGTACGGTGGGTAGTACTACCCACCTGAAAAATCTGTAGGTGGGGAATTACCCACCTGAAAACTTATTATTCTACACTAGTAACATGTTTTTTTAAGAATTCCTCTGCACTACCCACCTGGATTCATTGCGTTTCGCCGGCCCTGCTCCTTTCATTATGAACTATTATGCTTTATAAGATCTTATTTGATACATATAATTTGTTAGGTTTAACAACAGTGAGTCTGGCGTCTCCATAGCCATCTGCAGGGTCCTACAGACAGGGTCGATACTTGGAACTTTGCTACATTTGTCAATGACATCGTGCAGAAAGAGGAAGTTAACAAAATCACATATTAAGATGTAATATTAATAGAAATTTTATCTTTAATGAACATATTTTTATATGTTTTATATGTACATTGCTATATTAATGCTATTGTGCACTGTGGAATAATTGCAAATTGGAAATTCAACATTTCATTTGCGTCATGAACAAAATTTATCACGTTAAACAGGAACATTACAGAATCCATATTACGACAAACCAATAAGGATTTACAGCTGTATGTTTCTAATAAAAAATCGTGGATAACCAATAGGATACACTTTATTCTCTTCATATGATAAAATCTTTAAAAGTCTTCTTTGCACTCTTTCTAATACCCCGGTATATTTTACGTAGTTTGGGACACCAAATGACAGAATTATATTCCAGTCGGGATCTGACATGAGTTGTATAACATTAATTTGTAGATGATTCTCGAATCTCATGGGAATTACGTATAATAAATCCTAAATTTCTGTTGGCAGCTGAAGTTACTTGATCAATTTGATAAGTAAAAGTTAATTTTGAATAAAAGAATCTCCCTACCCGTATAACCACGCTGTACTGTTTATATAGAGAATCTATAGTCGTATCTTTACTTCGATGTAGGTTATCCTTATACGACGATACGGTATACGTACCGATCTAATACAGTACGCTAACACCTGGATACCGATTCAATAAAGTTTGGTTATCGATAAAGGCACGTTTGCGTTTCGTTGGAATAAAGTTCATGTAAAGGTTTATTCTATGATTCTGTAAATAACGAGTACTAATACTGCATAGGCCCGGTAAAGAATAAATCTTTATTTTTAATTAAAAAAAAATAGATGAAAATAAACACTTTTTTAATCACCCAACCACCACGCCGCGTTTCAATCCCTTCGCTATCATGCTCCAATTAATATTAGTGTTCCGTAAATTCATTATTTATAGTGATAATTAAACAATTTTACTTACCTTGTTTAGGTCTCGAACCCACGTCTGCTATGTACATATCTCGTTATCCTAGCGCCTTAACTGACTGCACCACCAAGGTGTCCAGCAAATTTAATGATAAAAGTTATAGTAATGGATATCGGGATTTTATATTATTAAATGATGGTACCTAGTAATTGAGTTTATTATAGGAAATTGAGATAGATACATACCTATTAGATGAATATTTATGGTAGCATCCAATATTAGGTATACAGGTGCATTTTATCTTACGTAAAAGACCCTGCAATTTCCAAATTTATTAGTGAAGCACAACCTTAAAATACCTGTAGTTATTGTTATTGTTTTTAAACTTTAATTAATTTTTCTTTGCATATTGGTTAAATTTCTATACAAACAAGTTTGACTCATCCCATCTATATTCTTTCATTCTTGACTGGTGTGGCTGTGACACAAATCTGATAAATAAAAATAACATAACCTTCAAAAATGCCACAGCGTCAAAGAAAACACTATAGCAAAACAATGATCAAGATGTGATAATAGAGAAAAACAGACGCCAGCATACATTCATCAGTGCAGCTACTGCTACTACATCCATTAATGGTATAATATCAGCGTTGTCCAGAGAGATTAACGTAGAATATCATATAGACAACAGTGTTGCACAAGCGACAATTCTTCATAAGCATCAAATGTTACCGGTACCGGCAACGCATCGTGCGGAGCACGTTGCTGTAAAGAATATGTAGAGATGCGTGAATTACAAAATCTTTTAATATGTAAAGAAAGACTTTATAATCGGTAAATGCTGTATAGATATTGCGTGTAGAAACTATATAGTTAGGTTAAATGTAGGATACAGGATTTATATCTAATGTATAAAGGTAAACCTGTAAATACAACAGTAAAAGGTAAGATATAGTCGCGATAAAGATTATATCTGTATAGCTTGAGTACCTAAAAATGTATAGATTCGTTAAATATATCATAGGTACAGATTAAAATGTATAGCATCTTGACGAATTTGTATCGAAAAAAAAGCCTGTATCGCCTGGTTATACGGGTAATAGTCCAGTCAATGAAAGAGTTGTAGAGAACATTGAGGGGAGAATTTTTCTCTTCCGGAATGTGTTGGGGGTAGTTAGGAGGTAAGCATACTAAAAGTTCCCGCCCCTAGCCTCGCCACTTCAGGGGGAGAGGGGGGTGGAAAGGTTCCTTTTATCGATTCTTCGCTTACGGAAAAAGGTAATCTATGCAAAATTAAACATAATTAAATTTCCTACAAGAATGTTTATATTCATTTTCTTCCTTCGTGTTATAATTTATGAGATATTCACCAGCAAAAATCGATAATTAATAAAAAAAAATCAATTGTGTACCTTGAATATTTCTATAAAAGCGGTTTACCGTGGTCTGCTAATAAATCACAGTCACAAAACAATCTATATTTTACATCACTCGACATATTTACTAACGTAATATTTTGTCGAAATCTATACATTTCCCTATACAGTGTGATTCACTTAAAATGAAGATACCCCTGTAACTTTTTCATTTTCAAGGTCAAAGGTCGCAAGAGTCGTTTTTTTGTAAGTATCTCGTTTTCTATGCTCTAAATGACATTTTGATTTATTATAAAAGTTGTAGAGCATAAAATTCTCTAAAAATTTTGTTTCAAGCAATATTTTATACATTCAACCGTTCTCGAAATAGAGCGCAAAGAGTGGGGAGCGCTTAGCCTTATATATCATAACGCAGGATCAACTGGATTCCAATAAATAATACAATTTATAAAGTTAATTATTTATTAAAAATATAAGTATGAAAAAACCGTCAAAGGACTGCCGTCATCATAGAAGAAGATACTAATTTGCTAATTCTTTTAATAGGACGTACTCAATCACATCAACAAGAAATTTTCTTTAAAAAAATTGGCAAAGGTTTTTTTCATACTTATATTTTTAATAAATAACTTTATAAATCGTATTATTTATTGGATTCCACACTTGATCTTGTGTTATGATATATACAGCTAAGCACTCCCCACTCTTCGCGCTCTATCTCAAGAACAGTTGAATGTATAAAATACTACTTGAAACAAAATTTGTAGAGAATTTTATGCTCTACAACTTTTATAATACATCAAAATGTCATTTAGAGCATAGAAAACGAGATATTTACAAGAAAACGATTTTTGCGACCTTTGACCTTGAATATCTTGACTCGCGTACACGAGATTCTGAGACTTTTGAGCCAACTTATAACATGCCAAAACAAAGATTTATGCGAGTTTATAGTTAATTATCTGTCATTCCGAGGTGGAATCCCTATATGACTGGATTATAAAGCTATTTAAGTTTTGTCATGTTGATATTTTTTTTTAGAAGTCCTAGTAATTAATCAACAGTAAAATCACAAGAGCTTTTTTTTATCGGATAAATTTCTCTTTGTAGTGAAATAATTTTGTCAATCAGTGATTTTATGAGAAAAATTGACATGAAAAAATCGCGAGACCGGAGGTCGAGCGATTTTGTCAAATGTCAGTTTTTCGAGCAAAATTACTGATTGGCAAAATTTTGAGTTAAAAAGAAATTTATCCATAAAAGAAAAGCTCGAGTGATTTTTGGCAAGATAAATTAACGACAAAATATGTGAACGAACAACAACAATTAAAAATAATTATATAATTTTCTCAAAACGACTCATATCGTACAGTATTGTTTCCACAAGACTTAAAAATTATAGCCCACAGTACAGATTTTAAAATGACGTGCGACTACTAGATGTATTCTGCTTTTGAGGAACAGGCATTTTTATCATAAAAAACGATGCACCTTTTTTATCTCTGTCAAAGTGACAAAATGTGACTGTCAAATAGACTTTTTTATATAGGAGTTAATTTATTATTTATAATTTTTTGTCCATGAACTGAATAAGCTAGACAAGCAATATTGGTGCAAATGACACGAAATTGTTATGCAAAAAATATTTACCCACATTTTTGTTTCAGAGAAGAAGCTGTCGAATTAAAACAGATTCTGCTTTACACTTAGATAGTGACAAATTGCAGGTAAATATGTTAGAAATTGCTATAACATATCTATAGTAATTTCTATTAGGGTTATGTGGCAATTCCGAGTTAATATTAATTTTGCCAGCCAGCCAAATAACACAGCCCCACAAAAAAAATAAAAGTTCTGTACCAGAGACGTGAATACATAGATTTTGTGTATTTTTTTATGCTGAATCCGAATCTGCAGCCAAAAATATGGGTTACCCAGGTAGTTTTTTAGTAAAACACAAAAACATCCCCTAAAATAGAGTGATACGGTAAAGCTTTATAATGAAATGCAACAATTTGTAAATACTTTAAAAAAACATTTTAAAATAAGATTTTGAGCATTAGAAAGAAATATATGCAAATTAAATTCATACCCACTCCTACGAGGGGGTTAATTCCACCTTTAAGATCAAAAAACGAATGTTATAGTGCAAAACAATGCACTCAAAGAAAATGATAGGTAAATTCAACCAAAAAGAGCATATGAAATCGCGCCTATCTAGTTTCATAGTTAAATCAATCAGTAAAGAATAGTCATACAACTTTATTTGTTTTCGTAAACAAATAGTAGTTTAATAATCATATCTTCTTGTACCAAATTAAATAGTACAATGACATTTTTTTATGTTCACTAACCATTTTCAATTTGGTCTACAATTAAATAGTACGACTTTGTTTTTTGTTCACCAACTAATTTTTAGGTTGATCTACACTTTATTGTATGATGAAGTTTTTATTGGTTAGCCAAAATCGCAGTATTGAGACATCAGACCACCCAAACCAAAGATTAGAGATCGTTTATAAGATCCATCCAAATATATCGATGATCCCTGAGAGAATTTGAACATTGCAATCATGTTATTAATTTTTTATAAATTCATAAGAGTATAAGATTATGCATGATTGATTATTGTCAGTGATTTGTATGTGGCGTCATCTGGGAATAATTTCTGTAATAGACTACGTGGTAAGCAAGCAAATTTTATGGTAATTCTTTTAGAACTTCTAGAAGACGACAATAATATTGGTTTGTCTACCAAGTACAATAATACGGCGACCTAATACTGGATTAGAATTACAATTCGATAATAGTTAAAAATAAAATATACTATTATCTAGTTTAATTTGACAGAATTCAACTAAATAATAGTCAGACGAACAAAATAATAGTCTTATTCATCTATTTTTTAAGTTAATGTTTGTTTTGTTGTACGACAACTTTTTATTAATTAAAATAACAATCACCTCTTGTTTAAAAATACCATCAATATAGTTTGGTTTAACAAAATTAACGATATTGTTAGTTAACCATTTTTTTTTGTTGAATTTACCCATACTATTTCTTTGAGTGTGTGAAAAGCCATAACCTCGTAGGTTGTAATTCCAAATATACAAATGTAGGTTGACAGACAATATACCTAAAAAATATAATATAATCTTTGAAACCACCTTGCAGACCTAGGTATTTCTTTGAGTCACATATTGTTCTGTTCAATGGGTAAAAACACAAAGAAAGCAGGCAACCTGCTTACTGGTAGTCAGCGCCTATAAGCGCCAATAATTAAGTACGTTTTTAAAAGGGTAAGAACACAAAGAAAGTAGGCTGCCTGCCTACTGGTAGCCGACTTTGTCTATGTACGGGAACGTTTAAAAGCGTACTTAATTATTGGCGCTTATAGGCACTGACTACCAGTAAGCAGGTTGCCTGCTTTCTTTGTGTTTTTACACAATGGTTTGGCCTAAATTTTGTTACCGCGGGTTTTTGTGATCGCTGATTACGAATCTGAAGTCCGAATCCGAAAATTCCTGAATAAAAGATGGCGGATGTAAAAATCGGAAAAGCATTCAAAATTTGAAGATTATGGCTGAAACTTGTTACTCAGGGGTTTTTGGAGTCGCTGGTCACGATTCTCTGTAGACGTCTATTTGGTAAAAATTATAAAAAAAATTGTCTGTCAAACTGACAGATGTCACACTGACATGTCAAAAGGGATAAACGTGATTTTGACACATGTCAAACGGGATAAACGTCATTTTGACAGATGTCAAACTGGCAGATGTCAAAGGTAGTAAACGTCACTTTGACAGATGTCAAACTGACAGCTACCCCGACGTGGTCATAAGATTAATAATAATAATGTACTATTTGCCATTAAAATTTTTCACCCAGCTCATGTAACTCGTTGGGAAAGGGGTACTTTCAAGCTCTAAATTATAATTTCCCACGATATTGCCACGATGTTCAGTTTTATATATTTGGCTCCAAATCGTCCCTATTTCATTCGTCCTCACTTTCACATTTAAGCGAGACTGCACACTGCAAATCGAATTTATATTCCTTGTTTCTCATTTTTAGACATTTGCCTATTTTTACTCAAATGCCTCAATTTTTTCAAACATTCATAATATATTTCTTTTGGTGGTAAATACCAATTTCTATGGTACTTTTTAATCTGCCATTTTGGATTTAAGAATTTGCGAATTAAGACCCCAGAATCGTGATCAGCGACTCCAAAAACCCCCGAGTAACAAGTTTCAGCCATAATCTTCAAATTTTGAATGCTTTTCCGATTTTTACATCCGCCATATTGGATACGCCATCTTTTATTCAGGAATTTTCGGATTCGGGCTTCAAATTCATAATCAGCGACCCCAAAAACCTGCGGGTAACAAAATTTAGACCAAACCATTGAATAGAAAAATATGTGACTCAAAGGGGTAAGAAATACCTAGGCCTGCAGAGGTGGTTTCAAGCCCCTTAAAAATAAGATTATATTATATTTTTTGTCTGTCAACCTACATTTGTATATTTGGAATTACAAACTACGAGGCTATGGCTTTTCACATTGTTTTGCACTATAACATTCGTTATTTGATCTGGATTTAATTCGCAAATATTTCTTTCTAATGCTCAAAATCTTATTTTAAAATGTTTTCTCAAAGTATTTACAAATTGTTGCATTTCATTATAAAGCTTTACCGTATCACTCTATTTTAGGGGATGTTTTTGTGTTTTACTAAAAAACTACCTGGGTAACCCATATTTTTGGCTACGGATTCGGATTCAGCATAAAAAAATACACAAAATCTATGTATTCACGTCTCTGGTACAGAACTTTTTTTTTTGTGGGGCTGTGTAATTAGAGTAGCTCTAGAACAGGGTGCGAAGAATTCTGTATCATTTTTTTTTAATTGCAGGTTGTCAAAGAAGAATCCAATATTGATTACGAAGATGACTTGAAAGAAAATTTTGAGCAAGGTGGTACTGATATGAATACCTCCAACGAAGATGAACATGATGACATATTTGACACAATAGGGAAACATGTCGCTTGGAAATTGAGGGACATGACAGATGCCCAGAGGAAATATGCAGAAAAATTGATTAATGAAATAATGTACCACGGACAAATGGAGAACTTAACAGAACGAAGCAGATTAAGCATTGATTGAACTTAAAGCCAAAGCAGATCATAAAGATCATAATTTTGTGAAAATTGTATAACTGCATGTTTCAACTAAGCTGAAACAGACTATACATTTTTTTTTTTGTATATATACATTTTTTTAATGTTGAAAAGGGTGATACAATAAAATATTCGTGTAAAAATAGTAACAGATTTATTTGTGATTTGTTTACAGAAATGATCTAAATAAATGGAATTTATTGCACAGCCTCTAAATAATTAAAGAATGAGGTTAAGGCACATTCGTTGTAAAGAAAAAAAATACAAAACTTACATAAAATGTGCTCTTAGTATTACTAAAAATAAATAAATTAGTATTATCTTCAACCTCTCAGTATGTTATATGCGGCTCCCAGCGCCCAGCTGATCTCGTGGCCCCTGATTTTCTTATAAAGCTGTAAAGAAAAAACCTAAATAAACAAAAAAATATGTAGTTTGAAGGAAAAATATTCTCTTTAAGCATGACAATGGCAGTTTGAAATTACTGAAATGTAAATGTGCTAGAAGAAAAACAACTGGATTGACCCCACGTTAGCCGTTGGATTTTCTTGTGGAAACATTTCTAAAAGCCTGTTGTCTTTGAAGTTTAGCTAGACCTTTCCCAGTGCCCCTGAATTAGTTACTATATGGGAAAAAATTCTGGTAGAATGGTTTCACTGATACTTACGAATATTTTTGTGTCTTCCTTCAAACCGAATCCTTTACCTAATAGTACCCAGATAAATGTCAGATCCAGACACATAAAGGGTTGCTCTGCATTGGCTTCGTGGCATGCTGCGAAAGATATTAATAATTAATAACGATAAACAGAAATAAGTAAAAAAAATTGTAAATCTGCAATGTTCCTATTTTCGAAATCTTATTACTTTGAAATTAAGAATGATTTTGAAGATCATATGTATTGTGTTTAACAAGAATGTTAAAATATTGCTTTCCAAGAAAATGTAACGGCTAAAATGCATGAAAAAATTTTTTAATACATCGATTATTTTCATTCGAATGACCCCATCACTAAATAAAACATTTTCAATATTTCCATGTATTCTAAGTATTGTGATTTTTTATTTATTTATTTTTTTGGCAAAGCAATGTATCCTTCCGACTGTTATGATTCTTTTTTATGAATTAATAAAGGCATCTATTTATTAATGACATAAATGAATGCCTCACTGTTGATCTACTTACATTTTTCAGCTGCCTTCTTAAAGTCCTTCACCCTTATTTGACCTCCAGAAGCCTCATCTGTAAAAATAGTTAGTTAAATAATAGCGACGAGACACTTCAGTTATGTTATAACAAGTAGAAAGTTTATTTAAATATGTAAATGTCATATGATATCCAAGCACGTGAGAACTGTTGGATAAATATTAACATTCTACAAAACATTGATTATACTGTATGTCCCATTAAATTTTGTTTTAAAATTTTAAATATTTGGGAAACAAATTATGGAGCAAAAGTATCGGTCAGTAGCCTTCCCGTTATCCCATTAAAAGAAAAAAATTCAACACATTAACGTCATCGTATTGTACCGGCCATATTTGACGTAATCCCCAGTCTAAGATTCAAATGCAATTTCAGCCGACTTTATTGCCACTGTACACTTCTGTGTAATAAAATCCCCTATTTTTCGCTATATTAGATCATTCTTTATTTATTTGTCAGCGTCAGTGTCATATTTTCGCAATGCCGAACAAAATTAAATAAACATGAAAAAATGTTGATTCCTTCTAAAATTGAAAAGAGATGGTCTATCAGAGCAGTTGCTAACCATTATCAATTGAATAAAAGTACTGTTGAATGTGAAGAAATGTGAGAGGAGGAAGGTAGCGTAAAGAGAAAAGCCGGTTCAGGCCGATCGAGAAGTTCAAATCTCGTTCAAGATGAAGTACTTGGCTCTTTGAGGAAAAATCCGTTTCAAACAGCAGGAGATGCTGTGTTCATGACAAATTTTCCAGCATCGAGGTCAACAGCCAGCCGAAGGATAGGAAAATCGGAAATAAAAAACTGTACAAGTGCCAAGAAGACCATGTTAACAGAAGAACAGAAGCAAGCCCGCATTATGTTTTGTTTAAATTGTGTCTATCACCCGTTGGAGTTTTGGAACAATGTTGTGTTTACCGATGAAAAAGTTTTTCAGTCTTGTAATGACGGACATATGTACAAAATATTAGGTTACATTATTTACACAATAAATACAAACGCAGTTATGTGCAGTTGTATCTGTGAATTTTTCAACGTCAATTTTTACATTTGTTATAAATCGAAATCATTCCCATCGAATGGTGTAAAAAAGTAAAAAAAAAACTAAAAAAATATGTATCTTTCTTCTGGATTAACATTATTCAAATACATTACTTTTGATGTTTCACAATCAATGTCAGTTTTTTATAACCTATATGATTACAAAAAAATCTAAATTCCAAAAAGACTGATGCACACACCACTTAATATTAGTGAAAACTGGATGACTTGATTTTTCAAGTGTACAGGATTTTATTGCACAGAAGTGTACATAAATGTCAACTTAAACTTTGAATCGAAATTATAGAAAAACTAAGTATTTAATAAATAAATTTTCTGTTAGTCGTGCCCCCCCCCCCCAAGCTCAAGGCCGAGATCCGCCCTTGTATCAATTGTATCATTCTGATTGATTGCTTATCAAACTAGAAGTCATCAAATTGTCATGATGGTAATTTTAAATTATGAGCCCAATTTTCTTCTAAAACAATGTCCGTGAAATCTACAAAACAGAATTTTCCAGTATTCTGGAAGAAAATACATGCATAGGCGAGGAAATATAGCAGTCAGCCTTCAAATTTTTTTTTGTACGTCGGATTGAGATGGTTTTTTGCATTTGCTTCGTTAACTCGTCTAGAAACCTTGTGCCATATTTTGGTCTTGTACTTTTTTGAAATTGCATTGCTGCATTGAAAAGTGCGTTCTTATAAGTGCATCTTTTCAAGTGATGAAGAAAAAATTCATATCTTCCAGAAAAAACTCCGAATCATACGAATTTCAGTACTCGGGGATTTTTTGAGTCGCTGGACCTGAATATGATGTCCAAATGAGCCCCCTGTGTACCTGGAGGTCAGGACGGCACCAGGAACGTCATCACCTGGAGTTCCCTGTAAACTCATGGAAAATCGATCGAAACTCATTACCCGGGGGTTTTTCGGGTCGCTCGTCCTAAATCTGATATCGGCAACCTCCTCCGGAGGACCTGGTGCGCGCGACCTGGCTAATAACGTCATCTCCTGGAGTTATACTGAAATTACTTATCAAATCAATCGAAACTCGTTACCTGGGGGTTTTTTGGGTCGCTCGTCCCGAATCTTACATCGGCAACCTCCTCGGGAGGACCTGGTGCGGGCGACCTGGCTAATGACGTCATCTCCTGGAGTTTTACTGAAATTTTGTCGTCAAACTTTCTAACATTGCTCTAATGAATGCTAATTAATATATTATTATGGTAGAACAAGTTTTCCACTGCAACCTTCTTCATCATTTCGACCGAATAAGCCCGAAGAATTATATTTTTCAAAGAGTTTGGCTCATATGGCATCAGTGGCCGATAGTATTTTATTATTACATGCTATTACCGGATGCGACACTGTCTCAGCAACGCACTGTCCAGAGAAGGTGAAATTTTTCAAAACATTCCAAAAGTTCCCCTGATCTTGAACCCCATGCTGCAAAGTTCAAGGAAGTTGGACTTTCAGTAGAGGAAATTTTGGAACACGGGTGCCATTTATATCTCTAGCAATGTACAATGCACTGCTTACATTCAGAAAGCCAAATGTCCTCGACCAATTTAAGCTCAGTGGAATTCAGTTAGTAGAAATGTTCAGGTACAGATAAGTAATTTCAATAAAACTCCAGGAGATGACGTTATTACCCCCGGGTAACGAGTTTCGATCGATTCTCCATGAGTTTACAGGGACCTCCAGGTGATGACGTTCCTGGTGCCGTCCTGACCTCCAGGTGCACAGGGGGCTCATTTGGACATCACATTCAGGTCCAGCGACTCAAAAAACCCCCGGGTACCAAAATTCGTATGATTCGGGAGTTTTATCTGGAAGATATGAATTTTTTTCTTCATAACTTGAAAAGATGCACTTATAAGAATGCACTTTTCGATGCAGCAATGCAATTTCAAAAAAGTACAAGACCAAAATATGGCACAAAGTTTCTAGACGAGTTAACGAAGCGAATGCAAAAAACCCCATCTCAATCCGACTTACTGCAAAAAAATTGAAAGTTGGGGCTATTTTTGTGTTATATTTCCTCGACTAGCAGCAGAGCATCTCAACAAGAAAAACAGAAAAATTAAGAAAATGCCACATCTTATATATTTATAACCACGATACTATGAAAGAGAGATAATATGCTCTCACGCATACCTCCCCTTATTCCAGTCTCCGCTGTACCGTTATGTTAGGGTCAACTAGTTCAGCGGTCAATTTTTATTTTAGATGTAAACTAAAATTACCCTGACAGAAGTGTTTAGAAGCTTATCCTTCGATGAAATAAGAAATTACGATTCTTTTGGATGGTCGAGACAAAAGACTGAGCCACAATGTCACAAAATTGTAAAATAATAGACACAATTATTTTCTCGTTTATCTAACCCTAACTCGAAAATGGAACAACGAATTAATCTCAAATTTTTACCGTGTTATGACTCCATATCTATTAACAAAAATGTGTTAATATGAAGGTGACATTTTAATAAGAAAAGAAAATGAGATTTTTTTTCTAAGACCATGTCGATAAACTGTGAAATGTTACAGGTTCGAATATGACAAGCGAGAAACTTTTTATCTTTCAACTTAGACACCAAATATATTGAGGACGTATGAAGGTAAAGGATGAAGCTAACTTTTTATCCGAAACTTTTTTTTCTAGGCCTAACAGTTTTCGAGAAAATTGCAATGAAGTATACGGAACGCCCTCACGGACGATGCAGCGCAGAAAATGTGGTGTAAGAACTGTGTACGTTAGTGTTGTAATAATTACCATGAGAGAACACATTGATGTGCCCCGGGCTACTGAATTAAGTCATACCGCGAAAACACTATTTTGCAGATGCAAAACATATTTTCATAATAGAGACATTAAAGAATCCGGCAATTTATCTCGAAATAACAAAATAAATATTTTTCATTTTTGACTGTTTGTCTATTTTCCTGAATAACGTTAGATAAAAGCACTGTTTCATAATTAAACTAATTAAAGTAGTATATTATTTACTATTATCTATTGTGTTTAATTAAATGAATTAAAATTTGACATTAAATAAAAACAAAATAAATAGCCTATAACCCGTTGAAAAATCAACGGTGCAAAACATCATACGTGCTTTCATCAATTATTATGGAGGTGTTTTCACCAACATTTAAACCCATAACGGCCTTGTTGCAAAATGAATGAAATGAATGAAGTGCTGACAAATGCAATCTTAGAATTCTATGATATTAAAAATTAAATTGCCTGCAAATTTCAGCTTTCTAGGTCTTATATTATGGTTTTCGATGTATTTTTAGGTAGACTTTGGACACGCGGCTGTCACGGGGACGGGCTCGATTTGAAAGTGACTAAAAGCTGATGCTACGCGCACAGCGGGTCAAAAGCTGGTACTCGTACTCGAATTTTTAATATTTTATGTAACTCGAATTTTTAATATTTTATATTTTTTGCCCCCATCGCTAGCAACTTGCACTTATGCTTTTTGTTATTTCTGGGTTTGTTAACACTAAAGTTAATTCAGATGGTACAACTCGCAAAATTTTAAAACCAGTGTTAAATTTTAATATGGAGTTAATTTAACACTGAGTTAGGGTAGTTTGGTTCAACTCGCCCTAAGCATATCAAAATAGTGAATAAAATAAATAGCTGAAAAAAAGTATTTTAAATAATAATAACTTTTTTTAATGACAACATGAACAAGAAGCAAGACAACAAATTATCATTTCTTATTTTTGTACTTACCAATTAAACCTACTTCGATGGCCCTGTCGAAGTAATAACTGAAAGCGTAAATGGTCTTCAACGGCAGCTCCTCTGGTGGCTTTGCCTTACTTTCTACGTATTCAGTAATGATTTGGGAACAGTTCGCGAAGCTTACTATGGGAACCACCTCGCCCACTTGAATAGAACTACCCTTAATATTTGACGTTGGATAATTTTCTTGAAGGCCACTGACAAAATAGTCTGTACCTGAAATTTTAAAAGGAAATTTCAGTCATGAATACGGCAAAATTGGTACACATACAGGGTGAGTGAATTTGAAATATAAGTAAACACTTGGACTTGTAGAGGTTTATAGTCCTGCGTTAACTTTCGTGGTACCGCCTGTATTACAAATGTACCGTAACATAAGAGGGGCGGTACCATGAAGGTTAATATTGAAGGGACATACTGTATATCACTGTAATTTACCTCATGATAGTTTCGTGTCCCCTGAGAGAACAATCCACACAAGTGCAAGAATTTACATCCAAGTTAGGTAGAGGCACGTACTTACCGTGATAATGGAACTTCTTGTTTTTAATAATAGGGTTGACACATTCGCTGATAACCTTCGTTGTATTCGTCTGTCCTAATGTGATCACAGCATGCCTGGCTGACATCAGTCCGAGACCCAAGAAGCTGTGAGTGTATACTGAGATAGGGCCTTTCGGCGAAGCAGCCTGGTGTATGTAACGGGTCTCCTTAAGGCTGGCCGGAGTTATGGCAGAAAAGGTAACTTGAGTTGAGCCGCCGCCCAGATCTAGGGCGGCAACCGTCTTCGCTGCATTGCCGTTGATATGTTCTAGAACAAACAAATACAAAATAATAAGTAATAATTCTAATAATAAATATTTTTTTGTTAATAATATACAACATATTTATACAGGTCATAAAAGAAACAATAAATTAGAAGTGGAAATTATTTTTTATATACCTTCATTACACATCTGAAAAATTGTCAGCAGGACATTCGATTTCTGTATGGTGTAGAACGATCTTTACTGCCGATACCTTTTGATTTTAGTTTTGAAAAATGTTATGTTTAGATCTAATGCTCTTTGGAAGAAGGTTAAAAAATTGTATACAATAATAACCAGTGACATTTCTGCTTCTTGTAAGATGCAAAAAACTTAGCAGTTAGCCTGTTGTTTCTTGTAGAGTAGTTGTGTATTTCGTCGAGTCATATACCTATTTTGATTTTTTTTTTAAACTGAGTAACATTGAGATATGGCTCACCCATTTTTATTAGTTTGTTGTTTAACATAGAGAAATGATTTTCTTTGGTCAATGCTGTAGTTCCTCAGCTTAACGCGAGGGGTATGACATTTAGCTAAAATCACTAATTCCTGTAGTACTACATTACTTTGTACTTAGGTGAAATAGTGTTGTGGCTGACGTAACACTAATTTTACACAACCATTCATTAGTATTAAAAGTACATATACAAACACAATTAATTATTTTTTATTTATTTGCTTTTATCATGATTAGAGAATATTATTTAGGTATTATGCAAATTACAACTTACACACTTTTTTATTTATTATGAAAATACCTACTACTTTCTGTATATTGTTGCCCTAATCTAGGAACGCTAATATATTAGTTAGGTAAATACTTTAAAACATTCATTATTGGAGAATCAATCAAAACAACTACTCTTCTAGCCAATACTGACGAAGAATTGAATTACATTATAGGATTCTTAGCATTTTAAAGCAAAAAATATATTGAAAATACTTAAAACATTTATTCAAATTTAGTCATTCACACGTTTTGTCTGAATTTTAATATATAATTTAAATATTTTCAATATATTTTTTGCTTTAAAATGCTAAGAATCCTATCATGTAATTCAATACTTCGTCAGTATTAGCTAGAAGAGTAGTTGTTTTGATTTATTCTCCAATAATGAGTGTATTAAAGTATTTACCTAACTAGTATATTAGCGTACCCAGATTAGGGCAACAATATACAGAAAGTAGGTTCATCTAATATATAAAAATTTCGTGTCACAGTGTTTGTTATCGAACTCCTCCGAAACGGCTTGACCGATTTTTATGAAATTTTTGGTGTATATTTGGTAGGTCTGAGAATAGGTCGTAGGCTATTTTTTATACCCCTAGGTGATAAGGGTGGCCCTATCCAGAAATTTTCTGTTTATTTTTTGGACAAAAATTTATAATTTATATGGCAAAACAACGTTTGCTGGGTCAGCTAGTAGTAAATAAAAAAGGGTGTAAGTTGTAATTTGCATAATACCTAAATAATATTCTCTATACAAGCACAGTACGGTAAGTATGTTTTTAAAACTTCCCTACAGGTCTCTATTCTTTTTAGATGGAAAATACTTTTGAAGTAAAATTTCTGGAGTTTGAATTCTAGATGAACCCATGGAGTTTCCTCAAAAAATAATATATTTTATCTTGTAATTTACATAATCCCGACAACATTGCTACCTAATCAACGGAATTTGCTATAACACGTAATGCATATGCAAATGAATTGTTTGTATGTGTTAATAATCGCTTTATGTCATAATACCCAAGGTGTGGAACACGTCACGGTTTACAGAGTAGTGTAAAACACAAATAATCAAAAGACATATTAAAACTTAAAATTTGTAATTATAAAAGTCAGCCACAGAATAAAATATCTTATTGATTAAAGAATCATTATTTTTTTTTAAGAGTTTAAAAGGTAAGTTCTTGTAGTCATTGGGTCGGTACTATATGGGAAACTTTTTTATTATTGGTTTTATCAAAAAAAGTTATTCTTGATAAAAAGTTTTGCATGACCTAAAACCGAAAATGAAATAATCAGATATCAATTTTTTGCAGTCGTATACGGGGTTTGTCGAAAAATGTAAATTTTGCTCAAGAGTAAAGTACCTTTATTTATTACAATATCGACAATCGTCATTAAGAAAAGTTGATCCTAATTGAAAACTACGGTCAGATGTCCAATATTATCCGTCTACCATGAAAAAACGATCTTTAATCATTTTTGGGTATATCTATTTTTTTATGGTAGATGGCCGTAGTTTTCAATTAGGATCAACTTTTCTTAATATCGACAATCGTTGATTTTCTACAAAAAGCTCCTATACATTTTTCCGATTATCCCATTGGTTTTTCCGGAAAAGCTTCTTGAAGAATATATATACATATTTGCTTTTTCGTGTTTTTTTTTTTCGTTTTAACGTATATATCTCTTAAATATGTAGAACTTTTTTAGAAGTACTTTCTGAGATATATACGTCCAAATGAAAAAAAAAAAAACACGAAAAAGTAAATATATATTACCTTTACCGGAAAAACCAATGGTATAATCGAAAAATGTATAGGAGCTTTTTTGTAGAACATCTCATTCTGAACAAGTTTATTTATGTTCATTTAGCCCTAAAATCGCGTGGTTTTCGAGATATTTGCATTCAAAATAAAAAAAAACACGAAAAAACCCATACATATATTTTGTCATCTTTTTTTTTTTCTGCGCAAAAGCAAAAAATTGTTCTAAAAGTTGAGTACTTACTATCTATGCAGAGAAACTGTTGTTCAAAATTTTTCTCTAAAACGGCTTTTTTTTTCCTAATTTGAGTGGACTATTATGACCTTTTTTTGTAAATACACTGAAACTGATATACGGTCGGTACCCTTTACGTTTTTTTTGCCAGTTTTTTTATATCACTGAATTAGATACGGAACCTACTCTAAGTGATTATAGATATTTATAAGTTATGTGTCAACATATTAATGGAATTTCCATATTGAATATACGGTTCTTTGCCTGGTCTATTACGTCAAGGTTTAATAAAAACACATTTCAAATATTAATAAACTGATTTTTGAAAACAACTTTTTTCGAGCTCCACGAAAATTAAAATGAATATTTTTCAAACTTGTGTAATAACAATAATTTTTAAACACATATTGTTGAGGCAATCCTATTTGCTAGTTCTATTAAAGTTAATTAAAATATAAACTAAGATGCTACTTGAGATAATATCTCTTATCAGCATCAACAAAAATCTTCGGTTATTATTAAATATTGATGTCTGTCATTATAGTATTATCTTTGTTACTCCACCAGATAACACTAAATTGTTTACAACTTATGCATTGCGCTGGCATTTTCATTCATTGCACAACAAATGATTTTGAATCATCAGAATGATTTTTATTTTGCCTAGTATTTTAATGAGATCAAATTATGATTATGATGCCTTACATCATAAATTAGACTAATATTTGTCATTGTAGTTTATAAAATTCTGAACATTTTAATATGTGATATATCCTACAATTCTCAGACAACAGAACATATTTAGCTCACAACATAACATATTTCATGTAAACGATGTAGCTGATTTCACCATATCAAAATCTGTGAGATATGTAGACAATGTCACTCTATTGACAGTTAATAGGGAATTCATCCTGACTTATACGAATCATGAGATACAGTTAAATGCTCATGATTACTATAATAATTATGTTGTTGCGTTACCAACAGTTGAAAAAAAGTATTCCATGTTTCTTTATATTTTGCCTTAATTACAAGACAAGACTATAATAATAATCTTGTATAAAACTAGAAACAATAAGAAGGCTTGAAAAATAATATTTCACAATACTAATACAAATTAAACTCAAAATAAACGATAATTTTTACATATTACTATCCTAAAAATTGCACAATACTTTAAACTTGTTGCATAACAAGTTGTTGTTAAGAAGCATATTTATTTATTACTCAAAATCAATACATAATGATCCCTGAGCAAAATTATCTTATACTTATTTAAAAGTAATTTGATATCAATTTAAAAAGTTATTTATAAATTTTCTGATTAAAAACTCAATGTTTAAATCATTCATGTAAACCTCATCATAAAACAATTATTATGTGCAATCTCAATTTCTGTATGATAAATTCAGCATTTCTGTAATATCCAGAAACGTTCTCATTCAGAGTTATAGCAACCTAAGTCATAAAACAGAGAAGCGCTTGATTTAGTAAAGACATGGCGCTCGTCTGCTCGATGAGAACTTGAAATATTAGAATTTTGCTTTTACACCAAAGCTACAGATAATAATTTGGGACACAAGTAAATTATCTTGCTGATTAAATTGGATTGTGAAGTCTCATTGAATACTTCTTGTTAGTTAAATCTTATTGGACAACAGCATGTACACTTACTTGCAAACAAAATAGTACACTTTTCAAGTGAATACAATTATTAAAAAATTATGATCTAAATTGAAAAAAAAAACACGAGTCAAATTGAACGCCGGAACTTTTGATTCGAAACCCTGCAAATACTGTTAGGAAAAAATGGACATAGATAATTTTGTGGAGAATTACATTTTCTATAAAAAAGTCAATGATGGCATATGTCATCTTCAATACTTTAGGCGTGAGAGTGATTGAAAGTTGAATACAATCTTACAGTTGTCCAGTGTGTGACTTTCAACTATCTTCTTGCCAAAAGTATTTAAGATAGACATCACCACTGCCTTTTTTTTAGAAAATTTAATTCTCTATAAAATTGTTTACGTCCATTTTATTCGTAATTCTAACGGTTCTGGCAGCGCTTCGAGTCAAACGTGCCGGCGTCCAATTTTTCGGAGAGGCTCACCCAATAATGTAAGGCCGTTTTTTTTTCTAAGCAATTGTACGCAACACACGTCACACGTGACGGGAATGGTCTGATTGTTTTGTAAAATAATTACAATGTAGTGAGGCAACATGGTTCCCTTTTTACAATTGTTGAAAATTTTCTGATAAGCTTATAATAAGTGGAAAAAAATATATTTTCTACTTTTTACTACATTTTGGTTTTAAAAGAACACCGTTGTTTTAAAAAGCTTTTTTAATTTTTATATTTTTTACCTTCTAGTAATAATCAATTATTTATTTTAAGGCCAAAAATTTATTTTCAACTAAACTATAAAACATAGATGTATGCTGTCGCTGACTTTCTGTTAGAGAATTTCATCCTCTACAATTTTGATCCTATAACATTTTAACGTATCTCCAACACGGTTCTCCCAGGGTACGCAATGAAAGGCAGCGGCGAACCCGTTTCTTTAATGTGTTTATTCATCATATTGTATTGTCATCAGAACTAAAGCTGTGTACAAAATTTCAGCTCAATTGGATAATGGGAAGTGGTCAAATTTCAATTACTAGATTTGACCCATACAGATAAACAACAACCAATGTGATGTTGAACTTAAAAAAACCATTGAAAAATAGTCACTGAAGAAACCTTGGTGGAAAGACAATTCCTCCAAAAGTGCAAGCCAAACATTCGACAGTGTTGTACTTCTCTCTCTTCGTTGTACAGCTGCATTAAAATAAAATGGAAGGAGGTACAAAGTTTAATGACAGACGACGTCGCAATTGCCAGCATGCAGACAGTGTAAAAGGAAGGGATTCACTTGTTGACGGCATTTTGTAACTCGACCGGACACTTTTACGACTTAAGTTGCTATAACTTTGAGACGAACTGTAGATTTCTATTTAACGTCAAAAGACTTATTAAATATTAAATATACTAGACAGGTGCCCTCAAAATCTTCTTGCATTTAAGTAACCCAGGTGAGTCATAGGCTTACGGGGTTAGAAAAAAAAGCTCCACATATTTTTTATCCAGGTTAACGAGGAAATATAAATATACGTGGTACCTCAGATAACATGTAAATACTTAACAAAATAAAAGTATGTCGACTACAGTGTCCACTACAAATTTTGGCCCTTAAAAAGTGATGTTTCTAAATGAAAGAAATGTAAAGTCCCCATAAACATGGGACTGGAAATCCATAAAAGATATATATTATAGTTCAAAGTTGTGAAAAAATTTTTTTTCTCAAAATTATCTTGCCAATCAACCAATTTTTGAAAAAAACAGTTTGGTTCAAAGTTCCCAATGGCGTAGATATTGATGAAGTGGCCGACTTTTTGCCTGCTATTTTCTATATCATTTATGAAAATTTATGCCATTTTAACACGCTTTTATTTATTATAAAGTTTGATGTAAAAGAGAACAATATTCTTGTAAAATTTTTATTTGTGGCTTCGTTCTTTAACAAACGTCAATGTATACTTATTTCTATTAAAAGACCAGATAACAAGTGTAAATTAATGCTAATAGTTATTATGCAATGAATTTTAAATTTAGAACGTAAAAAGAAAGTAAATGATAGTGATTCCATTTTACAGCTGAATATATGTATGTATATGTAAATAAATGATATGACACATCATATTTTATGTGATAATGAAATATCAACAAAATAGCTCTATATTTTAACGATGAATATCATTTTATAGTTATTAACCAGTAGTTTAGAAATATTAATAATAGGTTAGTACATACGAACAAGAGTAAATTAAAATCATCATAACGAACAAATGATTTCTCAGTATCTATGACAATGTTGCAACTAAGAAAAATGCAGATCAGATATTCATTCTTATCCTGAGAATCATCCAGGAAAGCATCATAACCTGAAATATTGGTGCAACATCAAAAAAATGATGCCGGCTAGATATTGTGCTGTTTAAAACTCAGAGTAGTGAACCAACCTAATCTGAGTAACGTAATATTGACTTGATATTGAGATCCGTCTGATATTAGTTTCATAGTATAGAGATCGTCCGAAAACAACCACTATCATATGCTAGCATTATTTGTGGAGTTAAGCTATCAAAATGTTTAAGGTGCCACATCTCAAATTAAATGTCAAAGTGACAGCTGTCATATTGATTAAATGTCAAAGTGACAGAGATGATGTGTCAATTGTCAGGTTAAATGTCAAAGTGACAGATGTCATATCAATTGTCAAATGAAATATCAAAGTGACAGCTGACATATTAACTGTCATATATTATTTCTTTTAGAGTAATATAAGAGAATACAGTAGGAGGTGGCAAACATCATGGTGAACGATAATGATCAAACTTTTTCACTGATGGCAGTCCATTCTTTGGTCTTTGGGTATGTCAAAACCGATTGTCCGCCATTGTGGAATTATTAACTAACAAAAAGGGGTGATTTTAGGTTTTAATGATCCACATTGATCAAGAAAAATATTTGCAGAGATGACTAATATAGTTGGTCTAGACATCATTTCTACCTAGGCAGACAATTTTTCTGGTAACATTATCATAGCAGATGTTAAATCAAATTATTTTGAAATAGGCGTCTGAAAATAAGAAGTACGCCACCTGGTGGTCTATAGTCAAACTAATTATAGGCTTTTCTGTCATTGTCTCTTTAGTGTACGATGATATCAACAATAAGTAAATAATGATAAACTGAGATGCTAAGTTATTAAAAATATGATAGCGTTTAAAGGAGCTACACAAGATACAATTTGCTGGAGCCAACCTAGTCGGTATCCTTTGTAGATTGCAGGGACAACTCGTGAAAGTTGAGTTGGCACGACAATGTTCACAGCATATCCTCTTTGTATGTAGACACCTTTAACCAGGCATTGAGAGGAAAAAAGCTGGTGCAAATAACCGTGGCCCGAAGGGCCCGAGTAGCAATAATAATGTCCTGAACAATCACACATTGTAAGTGAAATTTTTGAAATAAGTAAATATATGCAATTTCAGTATATTTATAAAAGTAATATATACTATTGCACCATGCACTATTATGTTTTACCCCTGAATATTTCTATTTCATATTTTACAAAATATTGCTTCATTTATTTTACTTAAAGAATTAATAAATATCTTTTCAGTTACTTATATTCAATGTAAGTACCACTAATTTCATGGGTATTTGATCTGACACTTGTTTGTAAACATAGAGCATACACATTTATTAAGTTTTGTGTTGAATTTGGGTTGTACCACACAAAATAATATGTCCTGCATTTAAAACATATTCCCCTTCATACACACACTTAGACTTTTTACATTTTTAGTGCTTCCCAAATGTTCCATACATTGCAATATGCTTAACCTAAATGTCACTTCATGTTTCTTGAAAAAAAAGTGATTTAAACTACAACTGTATATAAATTTAAAGAAATATTTAAGTTTATTAATATTTAACTAGCCAGACACCGTTTATGTCGAAGAAACTGTACTTTTCAAGGAAAAAGCTAGATAACCTAAAACAAATATGAATTTTGCTGAATAATGCCATTAACATCTTGCAAATCACTTACAACAAAATCTTGCAAACCTTTAGGTAATATGTTATTAATGTTATTATTTTTAACGCCAAAAATAACAAGGAACAGAAAAAAATCGATATAAGTATTCGCCAAATAAATAAACAAACGGCCTATAATTAGTTCACGAGTTCTCCACTTTGGCGCTGGCATCTTAAATTCAGACGCCTATTACAAGTTAATCCCACGCTGGAATTCTGTGCGCATGTGCGCGAGTTGCAGGGAAGGGAGGACAAAATATCCAGTCAGTAGGACACATAAATTAAAGATTATTATAAGTAGAACAATGTTTGAGGGTAGAAGCACACGCAAAAATTTATGTTTTATGTTGTAACTCTAGAGAATATGTACTCATCATTTTGTGTGAATGTATTAAAAGGAAATAAAGGGAAGTTACCAGTAGCAGCGAACATTAATTACAGTCCACATTTACTAAAAAACAACAAAATCACATCTAACAGCAGAAGCAACTCAAAATGGCAAAAAATCACATTTCTGTGAACTATATTGGTCAAAAATAATTTTTGCGCCCTTCGATTGGTCCACTTATGGTACAATAAATAACAAATCGGTAGACGAAAAAATTGGTAGCAATTTCCTAGCAGACACTGTCAAATTGATAATTTTTAAATTTCTTTTATTTAAATAGGTTTAGAATGTTGCGAAACGTCGAAATTGTAAGTTTAAACAAAAAAAAATCTCTCTGTAGGTCTGTCTGTTTGTCACACAATTACTTTGGAATGGTTCAAGATATTGACTCAAAATTTGGTTCATCTGTAACAAGATCTGGAACTGCATTATATTTTAAGCTTATTCCGTCGAAAGGTTGGGGGCAAATAGGCAAAGCATGCAAGTAAGAGTTCACAAATTTGGGATTTAGTGTATGTATGAGAAACCAAGGTCTTAGAAATTTGTTGGCTTGAGTCATCCCCACCCTTTCATTTAGATAGACCACAGGTCTCAATTTTTGTTCGCATCAGTCACCCCCGCTACCCGCACTGACTTAATCACTATAGTGATGAAATCTGTAAAAACAGGATATTTCTAGAGATTGCAGCACTGATCAAAAACATGTACCAAAAAAAAAAAAAAGAAACAATAGTTATCGATATAGTAAGACACTTTGCTCATAAATATACATTAATTTAAAAATGTAGGTTATATTACTCACCCAAAAGGAAGTTAACTGTGAACCAGGAAAAGATACCTTCATCGGTACCATCCATGATTTCCACAGAGTCATCGTTGGTTAAAAATGGCGTCTTCCTAAACAGTTCTTTAACCGAGTCTAGTAATTTCTCCGCTTGGTCTGGGGGTAACAATCGAAGACCAGCCGTAGCTTTTAGCACAAGGGGCGTTTTAGACCAGTACTCCTCGGGAATTTCTTTCTTGGCCAATTCTAGAAGGTTCGCTATCGTTGCTACACCCTTGAAAACAAACACGATTACTTACGCAAGCTTTGGGAATGTGTATTTGGTTATCGTCAATAGTTATTAATAAAAATGCACCTTTTCAGGTTCCTTGGCGAAGGAGGAAAGGCCAGGTTTTGTGTATTCAAATAATTCTTTATCCAATACTAAATGTCCATCTGGAAAAAAAATATTAAAAATAAAAACTTTATTTTCATTGTCTTGAAAAAGTATCGAAATATAGTCAAACAAGAAATGGCTTTTAAAATTAGTCACCAAAAGAAACAAAAGGTTTTGCTTATTAAAAATTACAAGGACAATATAATATTAAAAACAAATGTATACACATACACACATAGTGTGTCCCAGGATAGATGTAACAAGAGGTGTAATGGGCCAAAAATTTTGAAATTTTGGAATGGTATTTGGGGATTGAGTCCTGCTCGTTGTAAAACTAAAGTATACCAAAAATGACTTGATTTGGTGTTCTACAGGGTGTTTTATAAGCAAAGTTGTAAAAATCACCACTAATAAAGTACCTTTATTTTTCAAAATGTGAAAAAATTCCACTAAGAAAAGTTTATACCTCTAAGTATACCAAATTTCAGGAATATAAAATAATTTTTTTGAAACTTCCCATTTTTTCAATAAATTAGTATTTTATTTTGAACCATTCAATTAAAACTGCATAGAAATTATTTTGTGTTGTGTAGAAGCTAAAAGTAGGCTATTAGAAAAGCAGTGGATACACATTTATCATTTAACATCTTAATTCGCAAAAAATGGGAAGTTTCAAAAAAATAATTTTATATTCCTGAAATTTGGTATACAGGTATAAAATTGCATTCTAAATAACTTTTCTTAGTGGAATTTTTTCATATTTTGAAAAATAAAGGTACTTTATTAGTGGTGATTTTTACAACTTTGCTTATAAAACACCCTGTAGAACACCAAATCAAGTCATTTTTGGTATACTTTAGTTTTACAACAAGCAGGACTCAATCCCCAAACACCATTCCAAAATTTTTGGTCCATTACACCTCTTGTTACATCTATCCTGGGACACACTGTATATGCAGCGAGGCGATTGAAGCTAAGATACAGGAGAATTTAAAAAAAAAAAAATTTCAACTGGGACCTATAAAATATTTTTGTGACGCAGACCGACAGGCAAGCGTACGGCATGAACTATCCGATTGACCTTTGAAATAATAACCTTTTTCAGTCATGTTTAAAACAATTTAAACCAAATATGGTACAATTCGCAGACCGAATACATTTAAATAATTTTAGGGAATAACCGCAAATATGTCCGAATCACTGCACGCATGCATGCGCAGAGATATACCTAATGACAGATCGTCCCTGAAAAGACGAAGAGGCGTATCTATAATGTATATTTATTTGAGATACGCCTTTTTTTCTTTCCAGTGACGAGATGACATCAACTATATGAGTGTGTTTTCAGATATGCCCCTTCTCCCAAATATTAGTCAGTTATTTAAATACTCTCCAGTTAGAAATTATGAAAACAGATTTGATTAGAGATGCACCGGGTAGCTGTTTTTATAAACGCCGGGTACCGGGCTTAACCTCGAATTTACACAGCGGGTACCGGGTATTATTAAGCCGGGTACCGGATATTCATCGAGGAATCGTATCATATGAAAAAGGACATAACCTAACTTTATTAGTCAAATCGGCAGTTGACAGGTTTGACAAACATCGCCGATGATTAGTGATAACTAGTTTTAATTAATTTCTGACATTGCAAATAATATTAAATAATAAACAATCTGTTTTAAAGAGGGAGTAAGTAGTTTGGGATTATTACGAACTAGGGATGCAACGGATAGTGTTTTGGCCGGATACCGAATACCGGATATCCGGCGTACTTCTTGTACCGGATACCAGATATCCGGCCAACTATCTGGCTTATATTGGAAGTTGGATTGAAAACACGTTTGGCAACTTCGACGACAAAAAATACTTACTGGCAACTCTTCTAGATCCCAGATTTAAAACAAGTTTTTTCGATAAAAATCCGGCTGAAAAATTCTGTCAAATTATTCTACTGGAGGCTTAAAAAAATAGTTGTGATGATTCATATTCAAGCAGTGATAGTGAAAGTGGTTCTTCTCCTTCCAGTAAACAAAGTAAGACAAACCCACAAGATAATGATACTGCTGATATTCACAACACTTTTTGGGATTGTTTTGAGGAAGTGGCGAAAAAAATAGTAGCGTTAATTAAAACGTTTCGGAGAAAAGTTCAGTGGCCAAGGAGATTGATTATTATTTGAAAGGAGCACGGATTCAAAGAAATGGTGACCCTTACGCATTGTGGTATACTAACTCCAGTCGGTATACACCTTGTCAAAATTTGTACAAATATATCTTCCAGCTCTTTACAGCAGTGTATACAGTGAGAGGCTCTTTTCAGAAGCTGGCAACGTATACGAAAACAAACGCAATCGTGTACTACATCTAAATGCTGAAAAACTCGTCTTTATTCACCATAATTTACCATTGGTAAACTTTACGTATTAATTTAGTAACCAATCTATAGATATTGCCAGTTTGTAGTAATAATTGTAATGCACAATAAGTGAAAAATAATAAAGCTGTTTCGTTTTTTATACCACTTTTTTCTTTTAACTTTAACTATCCGGTTTTGGCCGGATATCAAGTCACTATCCGGTACCCAGCTGAATAGTAATAAAGTGGCTGGATAGGCCGGATACCGGATAGTAACCGGATTACGAACTATCTGAAGATGACAACACTAAGGGAAAAATTTCTAGAGGTGGTTTTAAACTTATAATAACACACTCAAAGAAATAGTATGGGTAAATTCAACAAAAAAAAATGGTTAACTAACAATATCGTTAATTTTGTTAAACCAAACTATATTGATGGTATTTTTAAACAAGAGGTGATTGTTATTTTAATTAATAAAAAGTTGTCGTACAACAAAACAAACATTAACTTAAAAAATAGATGAATAAGACTATTATTTTGTTCGTCTGACTATTATTTTGTTGAATTCTGTCAAATTAAATCAAAGTCAATTAAGTCAAATTTTATTTTTAACTATTATCGAATTGTAATTCTAACCCAGTATTAGTTCACTGTATTAGTTCACTGTATTATTGTACTTGGTAGACAAACCAATATTACTGTCGTCTTCTAGAAGTTCTAAAAGAATTACCATAAAATTTGCTTGCTTACCACATAGTCTATTATAGAAATTATTCCCAGATGACGCCACATACAAATCACTGACAATAATCAATCATGCATTATCTTACACTCTTATGAATTTATAGAAAATTAATAACATGATTGCAATGTTCAAATTCTCTCAGGGATCATCGATATATTTGGATGGATCTTATAAACGATCTCTAATCTTTGGTTTGGGTGGTCTGATGTCTCAATACTGAGATTTTGGCTAACCAAAAAAAAACTTCATCATACAATAAAGTGCAGATCAACCTAAAAATTAGTTGGTGAACAAAAAGTCGTTGTACTATTTAATTGTAGACCAAATTGAAAATGGTTAGTGAACATAAAAAAATGTCATTGTACTATTTAATTTGTTACAAGAAGATATGATTATTAAACTACTATTTGTTTACGAAAACAAATAAAGTTGTATGACTATTCTTTTCTGATTGATTTAACTATGAAACTAGATAGGCGCGATTTCATATGCTCTTTTTGGTTGAATTTACCTATCATTTTCTTTGAGTGCACGTTTAAAAAATTACATTTATTTCTTGAGTACCCGGTACCTGGCTGGGTACTGTTTTGTTATCTGGTGAAACCGGGTTTCCCTTAAAAAGGGCCGGAAACCCAGCATACTGGGTATTTACCAGGTACCCTAGATTTGATAATTGCTAATGTTTAGTAACACTATATTAATATATATAAATTAATGTAAAATATATGGCACATGCAAGAGGCCTATTGTCTCTGTGCACTCTGAAAGTGGTAGGGGTTTTAGAATCTGAGTGGTAAGTGGCCTTGACTTGTACTATGGATATTAATTGTAATCAAGACATTTTATTTTACTAATTTGTCGATAAATAAAAAAGTGTACACACAAACAGTCTTAAAATCAGGTTATACAAAACTGTCTGACTTCCAGTTTTGTAATTTATAAACGACCCTTTACCAACCATGCAGATACCATCTTTGAAAGAATATGTTTATAGAAAAAACATTCCTAATAATTAGCATAATGTGTAAGATAAAAAATAAAACTGTCTATCCTGATTCTTGAACATTATCCTATAAGACAAAAACTCACCCAAATAAGATTCATGAAAGGTAAATGCTAAAACTCTGGACCCCGTACTTCCAGCATCTATCACTACTGCATGCACAGGTCTGTGGTATCCAAATTTCTGTGCGATGCTATCTACAGCTTGATGTCCTATATGCCATGGGATTTGGTCAGTGTATAAGACTAAAACACAATGACAATAGGTATTAAATTTTTGGTATTACTTACATGCAATGCAAAAACTTCTTACTTATAAATATAGTCAAAATTGTACCACTAAGAATCAGACATAGAAGTGAGGTTTGTATTGAGGCCGCAGTCTTATCTTTTCGCTTATTCCTACTCGTCTTCGGTCTCTGCTCATTGTGTTCTTTGTTCTAAGAAGTAGAATACGGTTAAAAGAAATCAATTAAAGCAGTATTGCACATCGAATATGAAAGCAGCACACTCTATAGCACTCAAAATGCAAATTACATGCAATGTAAATAGAAAGTTAGGTTATGTAATATCTATTACTACAAAAACTAACTTACAGTGGTGTAATGCATGTGTACCTAATTCCTAAAATTAAATAAAACTATTACATGGGGTTGCCTCAAATTGTAACACTACCAGATTAACTATTTAAAAGAAGAAAAAACATAAACGTGGATTTTTCCCACTATGCTAGAGTATTAATGAAAATATTTACCTTGCGTCTACGTAACTCGCTATTGCTCATTATATTAGCGGACTAGATTCGCCGGTCACGGCTTTGTGAAGCTAAATATAACAAAATTCTAAGGCAAAATAAATTATTATCGATTAAAACTGCGGAGGAACGATGCGTACGCGCACTATAACTAACAGCGGTAAGACGAAGATATTGAACTTACTTTTTGGCGAGAACCGTGAGAGATACTATGATACTAAATAAATATTTAATAAAATAAAATGATATAAGTATATTAGAAACTACAGTTCAAAGTTTTATCTTTACCCATCAATAAAATGATAACGATAACATATAATTTCAATTATTTGGCGTGTCATTTAGCCTTCAGAAAGTTTTGAGTCATGTAGGCATATGAACCATAGATTAAAGAATATTACCTATATGTATATAATATGAACGGGGCTCGACTAAACTTTAACCTGTGACTTGAGTAAACATCTGTCGGGGGGTCGGGAATCGGACACAAAAATAACCAGAAAATATGTTTACTATTCCAAATAAATAATCCCTCGGGTAGCTCTAGTTCGCTTTTAGATGGTTTTGAATTTTCTGGGGCCCGCTGTTGTATATTAATAATAGTAATTATTACTGGTCCTTAAGTAAATTAAAATTATTTCGATTTCTGTCTTTTAGCTCTGCATCTACTTGTCATGGGATATTAATTTATTCATTTATTGCGTTTAATTTAACATTTACGCACCTACCTATTTAGCTATATAGATATAGCTATACATATGAACCTTGACTCTATGATTTTTATTGCGAAAAAGTTAGGTATCGCATGCGAAATGGTAGGTAGTAATCAAGATAATCAAATTAAATAAGCAATTAAACATTTTTTTAATTTGCTTTAAATGTCGTGACTAGTGACATCTATGTATTGCCTATTAAAGTTCCGGTAAGAAGGAGTCACGGTCATTAAACCATACGGTTGTCTCTATCAGCAGCTGTTAGCGAGAGAAACGCGGGGGGCGGAAAATAGAATGAAAGAGACAGACATATCTGATTTCCGTGCAAAAGACAGAGACAAAGATGCTTGTAGTGTAGTGACGTAGGCTGTAGACGGCTGCAGACCCTACCGGAATCTCTGTCTTCTGCACGGAAATCAGATATGTCTGTCTCTTTCATTCGATTTCCCTCCCCCGCGTCTGTCTCGTCTAAAGCTGCTGATTGATGTAACCGTATCGTTTATTGACCGTGAGTAGGAGTATCTCTTATATAATATTCTTTAATTTTTAATTTATGAGTAGGATTATCCAAATCTTGGGTTGGTAGATACGCTAATATATTTGGAGCACAGTCTACTACCAGTATATATAATATTTGATCTGTGGTCTACTACGGCGAGCGGATTTGCAACTAGCTGTCTAAAGTTTCAATGGGAGTCTATATTCTATTATTTTTAATTAAGCTCAAATTAGTGCGTAAGTACTAATAATTTAAATTAGATTTAAAAATGTTGTTCTTTAAAACCAGCAAATTTTATAATATAAAGTTAATGGGACGCCCATCGATTACCCTAGTTGCTCACAAGGTATAGGATTTGTTAGACCCATGAGACATGCCCACATTTCTAGTCTACCTTTATAATGTCACTGCATGGTTTGAAAGCTCATTAGCTCATTTCTTGCAAGTTTTCTTGCAGCTACTGGAATAGAGAGAAGGAGCGTTCACTTTGCTCGTAAAATAGGAAGAAAATGAAGAAATAGGAAAGCAGACTCAAGGTGGCGCGACTCTCACATTGAACATTAATGGCGGGAAAATATATGCGGCAAAATATGGACGGAGTGGAGCTGCTCCGCGCACTGATACTAGAGTCACAGTACAGAGAAGACCAGTAGTTCCACTCGCAGCGGCCCCTTTGATATTTGTTGTACTCGATTTCATTTTTTTTAATCCACTGCGCATCTACTCCCAGACAGCACAAAAACATCTTAGAGACATCCAAAAGACATCTGACTTCGATATTTAAGACGTCTTATGAATGTCCGTTTATGACTGAAAGACATCCGTAAGACATCTTTTAGAACCCTGATGTTACAAAAGGTAACGTCTTTATGACGTCTTTCTACAACATCTTTACGACGTCTTTCTACAACATTTTTATGGAATTTTCAGATATGTGCAGAGGAAACTTTCCATATTTGATAAAAGTCTGTAAAAGTCATGTAAATAATATACCTAATTGCTTGCACTTATTTGGTAAGTATCAAAATGAAGCTTGCATCATCACGAATCAGATTTCACCATAAAATAGCCTATCAATATGGCCAATGGAAAGTTAGAAGGAAAACTTCCTGGAAACTTTTCGGTTTGAAAACGCCGAAAGTTTCTAGGAAGTTTTCCTTCTAACTTTCCATTGGGCATATAGATAGGCTATTTTATGGTGAAATCTGATTCGAGATGATGTAAGCTTCATTTTGATACCAAATAAGTGCATACAATAATATTATTTACTTACATGATTTTTACAGGCTTTTATCAAATATGGAAAGTTTCCTCGGCATATCTCTGGGAATTTTTGAAACTGCTAGGTAAGTATATGAAATAAAGTAATTCACCTCATCAGTTAAAAAGTATGATTATTATAATTTTGCAATTTTGTACAAATAACATTAAATTTTTTTAAGTAAATTTGTTCTTCGGTCAGATGCTCTCCTTAGCCACGCCTGTATGGTGTTTTCTGTGCCTCGTTAATTTTGAAGTCTTGCCGCTTGCTCCACTGAATCTTAAAAAAAAAACATTTTATATTGATTTACATCTTTACATGTATATTTCCTAAAGCAAGGTTACAGTCATGGAAATTTGAGCAGTTAGGTATTCCGGAAAATCAGACAAATGAACCCCGTGAGGGTTTCCTTGGATACATACAAATTCACCCATGGAGAAAACTTCAATCTGTTTTGTTGACGGTACCTAGTCCACAACAATTATCACAGTAATCATTTTCACATATCGATGAATTTGTTTCTACCCTCGTGGGGTTCGTTTGTCTGATTTGCCCCAATATTTTATGACTATTTTATAAATAAAATTTGATTTAAATTATTAAAAATGTTACTGCCCAAATGGATGTACCTGAAGTTTCCAACGTTCACTTGAACGAATCGATTTAGGCGTTCCATTTTTCTGGTAATATTTGCTGGCAATGGCAAATATTACTAGAAAAATTGTACGCCTAAGTCGATTAATTGGAAATTTCCATATCAAATTTGTTCAAGTGAACGTTCGAAACTTATTCAGGTACATCCAAATGGCTATATAACGATACTTATATTAACACGTTGACTGCCATGAGTATTCAATTGAATACACATTAGGTGGGTCCAAGGCGCCACGTGTATGTATTAGAATTACACAATACCGGTTTATACATCTAAGACAAAAAATACTCGTGGCCTGGAGGGCCCAACTACTGAATTTGGTGTGGCATGGCAGTCAACGTGTTACAGTATTTTTTCCACACAAGTATATTGCTGGTACTTGTGGGGATGCTTTACTTACGTATTTCAAAACTGTGATGTAATCGAAAATCGTCCACCTGGTGAAGAGTAAAACATAATCTTACAAATTGATCACAACATGACGTGTAGAAATTAACAGTATTTCACAAAACACTAACTACAACTACACGCAGATGCAAGCATCATATTCTTGACAGTTTTTATCAAGAAAATTTAATACTATTTTCTCAAAAATTGGAAACTTGTCAGCGCCACAGCGTTGTCCACATTCCACAAGTACAAGTTGTTTGTTAAAAACTCGAAAGAATCTCGAGTAACAAAGGAAACAAAAATGCACGGCGCCTAAATCAAATTTATTATTTTAAATTAAGCTGAAATGTAATCTATGGTAATATAATATTTATATTGATGAAGTTTTGTATCTTTAGTTTAACAAAAATTACGTTCAACAGAAAATTAAGATTTGATAATTATAATAAAATAGATATAACTATAAAAAAAGTAGACATAAACAAATATAATGAGAGTTATTTTGTAAATATAGATCCGGATCAGCATGTTTTAAAATAAAAAAGTAAATCAGATAACCAATATTTGCTACAGTTTTATGTAATTTAATTTGAGGATATGCAGGTGAAAGACATTTAAAGGACATCCTAAAGACATCTATTTTAGTCGTCTTTGGAAAACCTATAAAAAGATGTTTTTAAGACGTTTTTTTAAGGTCTTCAGGCGTTCAGACATAATGTGGACATAAAAAAGACGTCTTTAAGACATAGCGTGCTGTCTGGGCTGTTTGTATCCCACGCGCATTTCGTCCTATGCTGGTGACTGTTCAGAAACGTAAACGTAAACAAAAATAAACATCAACCCCACCCTACATCATCACTACCGTCCAATGCCGTCGTGCCGTCCACTGCGCATCGAATAGTTTAAGCCCAGGAGCATCGCATGCGCACTGAAAATCTTATACAACTGTTCCGGCTGAGTAGGACTACTGGTCTTCTCTGTACTGTGCTAGAGTGTTCACTAATAGGGATGGGGGGCTCGAGCTCGAGAGAAGGTATAATTAGCATGGTCCCCTGTCTCTGTTGCTTGAATGCATAATATATATTTTTACAAGTGCGAGGTAGCAGAGAACCTTCTAACTGATAATAGCTTTTCTATTTATAGTTTTGCGAAAGAAAACAATAGTTTCCTATTAAGCAATCCAAACCACGTGACTTTTAACATGGCGGTTTGTGGGCAAACATCCGGCAAACGTTTGTTTTCATTCGTTAAACGTTTCTTTTCGGTTGCCTTAGCTACGTTTCCGCGAGTTAATTAAAATAAACCCCTTGTTTGCCCACAACAAAATAAGTTGACAGGTTGTTGGATTGCCTAATTGTTGTGTCTCACTCCAGTATGTAAACAGCTCGGTGGTGACGCTGCATAATGCGTTATTAGCGCCACCCGTGGCACGTTTTCTGTTTTCACATTTTGCGGATGGTGCTTACTCTTGGTCGCTATACTTCATGACACGGATACATGAAAACCCCAGTGAATTGTTCTAGCCATTCGCTCACAGATGGCAGTAACTTAAAATGGAAATGTACACATTACAGTATTGTAAATAGACTACATTACAGTGATTACCAATTACCATTATCAGATAATGCAGAATAAGTTAAAATAATCTGGTAATAAGAATCTATTGAATTATGTGATAAGAAGATATTAAGAATTTAAATTTTCTGACGATGGAGGTATAGAATTATTTGATGTAGGTTTATAAAGAAAAATATTTGTCCTTTTTAATATAGGTAACTGCACGCTGCACGGCATATCCATAAATTGTAAAATATGACTAAATTATTCCCAACATTCTCGGTTGTCTTCAGAGCCGTACTCAGACCGGTTTTCTCGGGTCATTTTTCCGGGGCCCGGCCCTATAAGGGGCGCCCCGCCCAGGCCTACAAAAAAATTAAAAATCCTGACGGGCCCCTGTCAGGATTTTTATTTATTTTAGGACGTTTTATTTTTTAATTCTTTCCAAAATAAGGGGGCCCGGACAGTGGCGCAGCCAGAAAATTCATCTGGAGGGGGGCCAATAGAACCGGCCTCCCCAGAGGATGAGGAAAATTTTTCAGAAAATGGTTGAAAACGGATGTGTATGTAGATTCCTCTACTAGATAATATTGGCATTAATTACAAAATATTTATTTCAAGGAATAATTTGGATACTGCTTTGTACTGATAGAGATTATGCTTCTTTACTTTTTGGCTCATGGAAGACGGCTTGGTGGGGGGGCATGGCTCCCTCCTGGCTGCGCCCATGGGCCCTGAAGATTTACTTTGCCCGGAGCCCGCCAAAGCTGGGTACGGCCCTGGTTGTTTTCTTTATTTAAGGGCCGGTTTTATAGGTACAGTTTAAACCTAAGTTTAACTAGAAGATTCTGTTGTGGTCCGAAATAAAAGTAAATAGCGTATTTAGCAAAGTGTATATTAGGCACATTCATCAAATGGGAAATTATTAATTAAATTTGAATAAAGATTCTGTGGTATTGATAGTTGTTATTGAGTTATTATCGATAGTTATCGAATTCGTTATCGAATGATTTTTGTAGTAAAAAAACTGCTGTGAGAAGCGTCTTTTTGAGTTCTTGTTAAAAGGTTCTTGCTAATTTCCTGTTTGATGAGTGTGCTTAATATACACTTTGCTAAATACGCTATTTACTTTTATTTCGGACTTCAACAGAATCTTCTAGTTAAACTTAGGTTTAAACTGTACCTATAAAACCGGCCCTATAAATGTCTATTTTCTAACTTGTCTAAAATAACAACAAATTAGTCTTTCGCAAAGATGCAACCAGGGAGGGACATTGAAAATGATGAAGTTAATTTTTTAGCCGTTACCAGGCAACCCACAGCTTTACCTTTAGTAACCTAGTCTATGTCAAGCAGTTGCATAAAACCATATCTTTACCCTGCCAAAAATTCCACATAGAAACTTATAAAAAAAAAGTGATGCGGTTTTATCGTTACTATAAGTTATATTATTATTATACAGACAGGATTTTATCTGTTTTATTCAGTTTTAAATCGGTTATGAAACAGTAATTCCGAATGAGCTATTTGGAATTATCATGTTGCTCTTTCATGAGTACTTATATGAAATATACATCAACAAATCTACAGTCTAGTGTCTGCAAATGCACCCTTGCCCTTATATCTGTAAACATATGGAATTACAGATACAACTTTAAAGAGATTCTAAACTTTTCTATAAGTAATATCATAAGAGTCCAGTCCGTCCTTTCTCCAGTATCTATCGTATATAACACACCATTTATCAACATGTTTTTATTGTAAATTTCAACATTGTCTTTTTATTAGTATTAATGTGGATATACATGTCAACAAATGTACAGTTTCAATTGTATATTTTACAGATGTATTTTTATTGTAAACTTCCATTTTGCTTTTTTATTAGTATTAATTTGGATATGCATGCCGACAAATATACAGTTTAAATTGCATATTTCAAATAGAAATACTAATATTGTGGTAAACACAAAATACTGCAAAGTCCTTATTTCCTCGGGTGTTCTTGTTCTAGCCTAGAAGCAATGAATGAGTTGGCAGTGAAAGAGACTGCTTTACTTTTAATTTAACAAACACACGTCAGTTCCTTAGGTCACATTAGAGTAGATATGAATTAGCGACACGTATACAGCTCCCTCTACTGGAGCCTGGAGTAAAGCTGCTGCCGAAATTTCTGTCAGTTTCTACCAGAATGGAGCAGCAAACATTTACTTATACCACATCAATGAGAATTTATGAGAACAGTATCTAAGGTAAAACGTGCGGCTTTCCGTGGTTAAATGGCAAGTGTTTTGAAGATTACAAATTATAATGTTTGAATAGGGATTTATGAGATCATTTTCTATGAGTATTAATGTTTTTTTTTCAGTAATATATTAAATGTGTTTTCATATGTTTGAATGGGTAAAAAGAAAGGTCAGTTTTCAACTGAAATTACAAATGCAAATTTAATCACTTCGAATGGGGTTATACGCGATCAATTTCTAACAGTATTTATGCTGTTTTCCTAATATAATTGTGATGAGGTTTGATCAGTAACAAATTGTTCACTACATGTTACGATATGGTCAGAAATTCCAGGTACATATTTAGTATTACTTCGAAAGGATTGATGATAGCTGTTTCTACGAGTATGTATTTGTTGTGCCAATAGTAAATTATATAAGTCTTTATCAGTATGCATTCGGATCTAATTTAAATATGAAAATTATATCAGAATAAAGCAACCAAATATTTTAAACAATATCTATTTGTAAATCCAAATATTTACTTATACTATCTCAATGAGAATTTATGAGGACAGTATCTAATGTAAAACGTGCGGCTTTCCGTGGTTAAATGGCAAGAGTTTCTATAAGAAACGAGCTGCATTAGGTTAGAACAGTTTTTATTTATTTATTTATTTATTTAGAAGAAGAAACAAACAGGTTACAAACCTAATTACATGTTTCTTGAGGGGGGACTACAGGCAATATAACCCGCCGGAGCCAACCCGGGCGACACGCTTCGAAGACCGGGTTTTGATTTGCAATTGAAGATTACAAATTATGATGTTTGAATAGGGATTTATGAGATGAGTTTCTATGAGTATTAATGTTATTTTTTTTAGTAATAAGTATATTAAATGTGTTTTCATTTGTTTGAATGGGTAAAAAGAAAGGTCAGTTTTCAACTGCAATTACAAATAGGTACAAGTTTAATCACTTCGAATGGGGTTATATGCGATCAGTATTCCGAATATAATTGTGATGAGGTTTGATCAGTAACAAATTGTTTACCACATGTTACGATATGGTCGGAAATTCCAGATACATATTTAGTATTCCTTCGAAAGGATTGATGATAGCAGTTTCTATGAGTATGTATTTGTTATTCCAATAGAAAATTTGTCTTTCAGTATGCATTCGGATCTACTTTAAATACAAAAATTATATCAGAATGAAACAACCAAATATTTTAAACAGTATCCACTTGTTAAATCCAAACATTTAAAGATATATTTTAATGAGAACCAATCAGAACAGTATCTAATGTAACGCGTGCGGCTTTCCGTGGCTAAATTTTAAAAGTATTTTTAATAAATAGCTTTAACGGATTTGAACAGTTTTAATTTGCAATTCCAGATGAATAGTTTTAATTGTTAAATAGGGATCTATGAGATCAGTGTCTTTGTGTAATGTTTTTTTTAATAAAAACACATTTTATTGAAAAAAAAACATTACACTGACCTCATAGATCCCTAACAATTAAAACTATTTATCTGGAAATGCAAATGAAAACTGTTCGAATCCCTTAAAGCTTATTTATTGCAAATAATTTTAAAATTTACCCACGGAAAACCGCACACGTTACATTACCCAACAAACACCGAAGATCGGCCCATCAGTGGGCCATCACTGGGCCAGAAGTTTCATTTCTGGCACAGTGATGGTTCGCTAAAGGGCCAACCTTTTGTGTTTGTAAGGTAGATACTGTTCTGATGGATTCTCATTATAATATTATCTTTAAATGTTTGGATTTACAGGTGGACACTGTTTAAAATATTTGAGGTTTCATTCTGATATGATTTTTGCATTTAAATTAGATCCGAATGCATACTGATAAAGACTTATATAATTTACTGTAGGAACAACAAATAAATATTCGCAGAAACTGCTCTCATCAATCCTCTTGAAGGAATACTAAATATGTACCTGGAATTTCCGACCATATCGTAACATGTAGTGAACAATTTGTTACGGATCAAACCTCATCACAATTATATTCGGAAAACAGCATAAATACTGTTAGAAATTGATCGCATATAACCCCATTCGAAGTGATTAAACTTGTATTTGTAATTGCAGTTGAAAACTGACCTTCCCTTTTACCCATTCAAACAAATGAAAACACATTTAATATATTACTGAAAAAAAACATTAATACTCATAGAAACTGATCTCATAAATCCCTATTTAAACATTATAATTTGTAATCTTCAATTGCAAATCAAAACTGTTCTAACCTAATGCAGCTCGTTTCTTATAGAAACACTTGCCATTTAACCACGAAAAGCCGCACGTTTTACATTAGATACTGTTCTCATAAATTCTCATTGAGATAGTATAAGTAAACGTCTGGATTTACAAATAGATACTGTTTAAAATATTTGGTTGCCTTATTCTGATATAATTTTCATATTTAAATTAGATCCGAATCTTTATTGATAAAGACTTATCTCTCATCAATCCTCTTGAAGGAATACCAAATGTGTACTTGGAATTTCCGACCATATCATAACATGTAGTGAACAATTTGTTACTGATTAAACCTCATCATAATTATATCCGGAAAACAGCATAAATACTTTTAGAAATTGATCGCATATAACCCCATTCGAAGTGATTAAACTTGTATTTGTAGTTGCAGTTGAAAACTGACCTTTCTTTTTACCCATTCAAACAAATGAATCTCATCTCATAAATCCCTATTCAAACATTATAATTTTGAATCTTCAATTACAAATCAAAACTGTTCTAACCTAATGCAACTCGTTTCTTATAGAAACTTTTGCCATTTAACCACGGAAAGCCGCACGTTTTACATTAGATACTGTTCTCACAAATTCTCATTGAGATAGTATAAGTAAATGTTTGGATTTACAAATAGATACTGTTTAAAATATTTGGTTGCTTTATTCTGATATAATTTTCATATTTAAATTAGATTCGAATCTGTACTGATAAAGACTTATATAATTTACTATAGGAACAACAAATAGATACTCGTAGAAACTGCTCTCATCAATCCTCTTGAAGGAGTACTAAATGTGTACTTGGAATTTCCGACCATATCATAACAAATAGTGAACAATTTGTTACTGATTAAACCTCATCACAATTATATTCGGAAAACAGCATAAATACTTTTAGAAATTGATCGCATATAACCTCATTCGAAGCGATTAAACTTGTATTTGTAATTGCAGTTGAAAACTGACCATTCTTTTTACCCATTCAAACAAATGAAAACACATTTAATATATTACTGAAAAAAAAAACATTAATACTCATAGAAACTGATCTCATAAATCCCTATTCAAACATTGTAATTTGTAATCTTCAATTGCAAATCAAAACTGTTCTAACCTAATGCAGCTTGTTTCTTAAAGAAACACTTGTCTTTTAATCATGGAAAACCGCACGAATTACATTAGATACTGTGCTCATAAATTCCCATTGATGTGGTATAAGTAAATGTTTGGATTTACAAATGGATATGGCTTGACTCGTTTTGCTGGTCAATTCTGATATAAACTGATAACAATTTCAACAGCAACTTTACCTAACTCTTATAGAAACTTATTGACCATATAGGTTCTCATAGATACTTATTAATTTTTGATAATTTTCAATACGGATTGATGAGATTTTTTTGACAGGGTAATCTGTGTATAAAACCATCACAAAAAAACAATTAAGAGAGAGATGTCGCTAATAAAGCCTATGTCATTAGTCATAACTGCACAAATAGTTGGATTGTGCGAGCGAACGAGCGACGCGATGATCGCTTTAACGCGCGAATTAATCGTTGCTGTGTCCGAATTGGTCACCAATTACCACGCGAACAGTACGAACGTATGCTTTTATAAGTGATAACATTTATTTAAAATATTTATCTACAGTTAAAAATAGAAAAAAGAGACAGCTCCCTAAAACACATAGTAGAGGCTCATAGGGTTTTTCGTGGGAAATAAATGATCAAAGCTGGCAAGATATTTTTTATGTTTAATTACATCACACTAAATAACAAATATGTTTCTTGCCACCCTAAGATACGCGTCGTTCACCTCACACCCTCTCTTAAGGGAAAAATTTTTAAATTGCTGTATCTCGGAAACGAATAAAGATACAAATTTCGTTCTTGTGCGACAATCTTTATCTTACATAGCGTACAATAAAATACTTCAATGTGACTTCCTCGAAATTTTGAATATTTTTAGAGTTATAACGAAATTATTAACTTTTTTCTACATTATTTTCTATTGTTTCAAATATAGTGCCTAAACTGCAGCTTTTAGAAAGAAAAACTTTATCTAGATAAGAGTTATCCCAGACAGCACTCGATAGCCTTAGGACACCCACTGGCCATACTTGGAGGGTAAGCGGGACGTCCTGGGGACGTCCTAAACTGGATTAATCCCGATTTCGGACCTCCTGTGGATATCCTTTTGGTGCAAATCGGGTTTGCCCATGGATATCTTCAATGGGATAGCCCATGGTCGTCCATAGGAAGAAAAAGGGACCAATTTGGGTTAAAATCTGGACAACCACAGACATCCACACATAGTTGCATCTGGTTACCCATAGTATCTACACAGGATCAAAATTGGTTTTGTGTAAAATCGTGATTATTGTAGACAATTTAAAATTTGGGGTATACTCACCCTCCTTGCGTAATAAATAAATCTCATATTGCAAACAAATTAACTCTCGTAAAAGAGGCATTTGCAAGATATGTGCATTTCCTGCGTAGTGGATAGATTACACAACATGTAGTTTCAGGCTTATTAGGTGAGTATAGCAACAGAAGTAATTTGCACGTTGTAAGTAGAGCCATCTAACATGAATTATTGAAATTAGCGCTAACTAACTGAGATACAACGAATTGAAATTTTATGATTTGTTAAATTGTAAATCACAAAATTTCAATTCGTTGTATTTCAGTTAGTAACGAAAACATTTTCATAAACTTCAAAACACAGTGTTGTATTTTTATGAAAAGTAAAATGCATATGACAAAAAAACTAATTTTAAACAGGAGTCCCTAAACCTGGGGAGAGTAATCGAATTTTGAAAAAATTTTTCGCAAACTGCTTTTTCAAAATTCTTTAGGGGTCGTTAGAGAAGTGCTCCTCGAGATCTTATTTCCCATATTTCGTATGGGTCCCATGCGCCACAGACGAGAAAAAAATTATTGAAATTTCTAGATCCGCGCTTGTAATAAATTAGTATTTCGAACTGATGTACACAGAATTAATACCAGAAACAAAGACATTTTAACAGCTCCTATTCATCGAACATCTCAATTCGAGAGATCTTTCAGCTTTAACATATATAAAACATATAATAATGAGATACCCACACAATACAAAAATCTAAATGAAAGATTGTTTAAAATAAAATTTAAAGAACATCTGTTTACTAAACAGTGATATTAAATCATACACTTCTTTTTTTCATGTATTTTTAATTATTGCTTTCTTTCTTTCTTTTTCTACTTATGTCTAAGTCGTCCTTTCGTTTTTAAGTATTAAGTAAATTTGAAAATATTATATACATTACTTTTGTAAAATGTTATTTATTGGGGTTAAGTGGAAGACCAGGGGGTACATTTAGTACCCATCTGAACTTCGCCCCGGTTTTAATACCAATAAAGTCGATTTATTATTATTATTATTATATTATTATTATTATATATGAAGTCGGAACATAAAGAGATTTGCGATGAAATAGGTAAAAGTTCTATCATTTCTAAAAATTTGGGTCTTTCACATTTTACTCTTAAAGTAAAGTAAACTCTTAAAGATCCGATTAGTAAAAAAACCTCAAAAATTTATTTTTGATGATGTACACTTCCAAAATTTCAAAATTTTGAGAAAATGATAAAATATAGTTCACAAGATGTTCAGATTCGAACCCATTTGGAAAACACAAAAATTGTTTTTTTCAATGACCACTTCTTATTGACAACACCCTGCCAGACGATTTATGGCCCTTATGCATTATTCTAGTCGGCCTCTTCTAGCTGTATGGCACGTCTTACAGCACCATGCCATTTGCCGCGGTTGCCTGTTAAGCTCAAGGCCGCGACAAAGTTATTATCCATCAGTTACTTGCGGTAGCACCAGCCGAAAATGTTTCTCTTTCTTCCCATCTAGTTTTCTATGGAACCATTAATTGTTCCATATCCGTTGTTGTAATCTTAAAACGGAAAATTTATACTAAAATAATTATAACTACTAAAACTACTAAATTACTGTGTCGATATAAATCTCTTTATTTGCCAAGGCCATAAATTTTTTATAAACCATCAATTAGCAACATAAATTACTATGTAATTCTGTAGTGTTTTTGTCTTCACCTTGATCGCGAGTAATATATACCTATTTCCGGTTTCCTTTTCCAAATTTTTAACATCATCATTGTTATTTATATATCTATAAACAAATTACAAATCAATTTGTTACCTTGTTTTGATCTCATGTATATGGAATTTATAATACCCATTAATAATAATATTTGCCTATAATTTTTTCCTGCGACTATACATATATATCCACTAAAACACAGATTGACACACGTATAAGGTAAGGTGAGACAGTTGGATAGACCAGTGGCGGCTGGTGAAATTTCAATATTCTTTTTCTCGTCTTTTTCACATGGGACCCATACGAAATATCGGAAATAACATCTAGAGAAGCACTTCTCTAAATTTTGAAAAAGCAGTTTGCGAAAAAAAATTTTAAAATTCGGTTGCCCTCCCCGGCCCTAGGGACTCCTGTTTAATTTATTTTTTTTGTCATGTCCAACGAATTGAAATTTGTTAAATTGTAAATTACAAAATTTCAGTTCATTGTATTTCAGTTAATAATGAAAATATTTTCATAAACTCCAAAACCTATTGTTGTATTTTTATGAAAAGTGAAATGTATATGACAAAAAAGAAAATAAATTAAACAGGAGTCCCTAGGGTCAGGGAGGGCAACCAAATTTTAAAAATTTTTTCGCAAACTGCTTTTTCAAAATGTTTGAGGGTTCTTAGAGAAGTGCTTCTCTAGATGTTATTTCCCATATTTCGTATGGGTCCCATGCGCCAAAGACGAGAAAAAAATTAGTGGAATTTCACCAGCCGCCACTGGATAGACACCTTGGGACTGGAATAACTTTTAAACAAGAATTCATTGTAAAACGCATGTTTAAAATAAGTTAGAAGACATTCAGGACAAAATATATGCTGCTAAGGTTCTTGGGCACTATATAGCATTATATTCATTGTAAACCACGTCTAACTGCAAATACTATTTACAACATGGAGGTGCTTTAATTTCCCTGCAAAATCGAGATTTTAATATGGAAAATATCCCATTAATCTTAATAGTCCTGTCAATGAAGGGGTTCTAGAGGGAAATGACGAGATCCCAATTTTTTACTTCGGGGCTGTGTTTGGACTAGTTAGGAGGTAAACATACCAGAAGTCCCCGAACATAGGAGTTGCGGGGGGTTCCGGGGGGGGGGGGGGGGGCACGAAAAAGGTCCCTAACCTAACCCTGGCTGTATGCAAAATTAAAGCTGACTAAATTTTCTACGAAAATGTTCTTTTTTGGCTCACCGTAATACCTGGGTAGAAAGAAGTCATATAATAAACACAACCATTCATTGAAATTAAATTTACGTTAAGGACATGTACATTCAGTGCATATAATGACAAAAAATCATAAATATAAAATATAAAATTTTTCTGGCAGAAGTCATAGTTTATTACGTATTCGGCATCGCCCGATTGCAAATTATATTTGTATTGGTAATAGCCTTATTAAAAATACCTTAATATAATTTTAAGGTAAAATTGTTATATCGTCTAATATACGGAAAGTTCTCTCGAACCTGAAAAACACATTGTATATTGTATACTGTATTTATTAGATACTGGCAATCTGCAGCACTCGACGGCAACTATTAATTATTTCATAATAGTCTTATTAAAAATACTTTAATGATATTTTAAGGTAAAATTATTATATCAACCCACATAAAGTCGGTCGGTCCGTACCCGAGAGACATCCTGTATATTGCGAGCCCTCGCCTCGGGCCCCTTGGAAGCCAACGGGCCCCCGCGCTTAATAATTGATGAGCGGGGGAGAGAAATTAGAAAAAAAATTGCCAAAATCTCTGGCGGGCCCCTCGGAAGCCCGGGCCCCTAAACTCGTAAACCCAATAGACCCCCCCCATACAGGGGGCCATATTTTAGGGTAGCATTGACATATCATCTAAACATAAACCGCTTTTACACAATATTTCTGTCCTTAATACATATGATTTAACAAATAAATTCTGGATACATAAAAATTATCTGCCTCTTTGTGTAGCTTTTCGAGATTCAAGCGATATTCTTCCCCTATTAGACAATCCATATGATTACACTTCAAACTTTTAATACTCTAACCTCTTTTCGAAAGTGTCATTAATTACACCACAATACAGTGATCATCCAAATATTAGTATGAACATTTTAAACACAATTTTGGATAATTGGTATAATTCATTGTTGATATACTCAGATGCTTCTAAGTCTCTCTTGGGTACTGGTTGTGCATGCTACATACCTTCGACCAATAACTGTATAAAAATCAAATTGTCGCCTCAATGCTCCATTTTTACAGCTGAAGCAATTGCTATATACGAGGCTCTCAAATTTATTTATTCTTCTAATTCCTACACTTCCATAATTTTATCAGATTCTCTATCGGTTTTATCTTCATTAGAAAACAGCTTTTCCTTCAACATCAAAACCAACCGGTATATTCTAAAAATAAAGAAACTGCTACACAATGTTTTAGGTATGGGAGAAGAGGTTCATTTTGTATGGGTAAAAGCGCACATTGGCATAAAAAATAATGAAATTGTCGACTCTTTGGCCAAGGAAAGCATCGTCTCAGGATTCCCATGAGGTGGGGGTGGCTAATGACAAAAATTTTTTTGAGACCTTAGCTTCTCTTATATATACTAAATACCAATTTTATGAACTCTTACCTGCTTGATTTACCCATTTACCCCAAATTTATCCCAATTTACCCCCCAATCCTTGGACGGAACAAGATGAAAATATAATTTAGTTCCAGAACAAGTACATATGTGTACCAAATTTCAAGTCAATATCTTAAACGGTTCCAGAGTAAACGTGCGCACAAAAAAAGTTAGACAGACCGACAGACAGAAATTTTTTTTTGCTCAAACTTAAAATCTCGACGTTTCATGACATTTTAAGCCTATTTGAACAATAAAAATTTTTAAATTTTTTTTTGTCGTTACTGTACTTCCACTGGATGTGGAAGTAATTCCGATTATCTCCGAAATTTGCTCTTAAGTCATATATTTTGACTACGGCATCGTGTTCAGCGCCCGAAAATCCTTCGGAAATGATATGTCGGTTTTCCTGGGTTTGAACTTTTTTTTTTGTCTGCCTGTGTAATTATTAATAATTAAATGGCAAAATAAAAATCAATAACTAACCTGGATAAATCACATGAAAAAATGAAATTATTATATTAAAAGAAACAGGAAGGAAAATATTATTTTTCTTCAAGCGTATTAAAATGTTTAAATTATGTCACCAAAAACAGAAGTAGAAGTAGGACATTGTTTTACTAGTAACAAAATGTTAGTACCGAACGCCACCGTAGTGGACATTGTTTTACTAGAAACATAATGTTAGTTCCGAAAGCGCCACCGCAGTGGGTATTGTTTTACTAGTAACATAATGTTAATACCGAAAGCCACCGGTGGCGCGCTATCCACTAGCCACTTGTCATATTGTGTCAACATGTAAGACTGTAGTTTGAATATTTGTACATTTATGATAAATAAATGAATTTTTGCATTTTAATACGGTTGAAGAAAATAGTATATTATATTACACGGAGTAGAACGCCTTTTTTTGTGTTTCGCCCAGTTTGCAAATCCTGGGCTCAACACAAAAAAAGAGTACGTTCTACTCCTAGTAATATAATATACTATTTTCTTCAAGCGTATTAAAATGTTTAAATTATGCCACCAAAAATAGAAGTAGAAGTAGGTCATTGTTTTACTAGTAACAAAATGTTAGTACCGAACGCCACCGTAGTGGAAATTGTTTTACTAGTAACATAATGTTAGTTCCGAAAGCGCCGCCGTAGTGGGTATAGGAGGAATGCATAGGTTTAGTAAAATATTTCGCCGCCAGGCGGTTACCGATCCCCTATTCATTGTGTTCTGTGCTTTGTAGTTTTGATGTGTTGAAATAAGTTTGTTTATTTGAAACATACAGAAAATTGATAGTTTAGTTGAACTAAAAGAAAAGCTTGGCATTTTTAAAGAAGTAGTAAACAAAGATGCACAGAATGAGGTTATGTTGCAGTACCCATACCCCTTCGCCTCAGCCGCTGGGCTCAACACAAAAAAAAGAGTGCGTTCTACTCCTAGTAATATAATATACTATTCTGCCGTCAAATCAAACCTGAATTAGTAAAAACATTCATTAATCGGTAAAAAAAATTCAGTGGTTCCAGGGGTTGAACCCGGGACCTTCTCGCATCCCAAGTGTGAACCTTTTGCACTGAGCTATTCCACTTCAACCCCCTCTTGCACCCACTTTCCAACCACCCACCGGTCTGGCGATTTTTTTATTCACTTGAAATATTTTCAACTTTAATATCCCCCCTGATTATAATATTGCAATTTTATTATTGATTCACCCTTTAAAAATCTAGGGGCGCAAAAGCCATCCCCGGACGGTTGCCGATTGTCTTATTGTTACGCTACAAGGGGCAGATTAGGAAAGTTCTGGCCCTATTCTCTATGGTGAAACGAAATCAGTTGCTAGCTCTTGGACTATAACAAATTACCAGCAAGTTTATTTGTACTTATGTCTAGTTTTGTTCGAAATTTTAATGCGAACAATTTGGTATTTTTATTTTTGCGATGCGATTACTGGAACTGGGGGTAATAAGGAGAATAGAAGAAAATTTTAGTTTAGCAACATAAATTAATTAATTTAAATTTTATATGAAGCAATAGACAGATTTAATCCAAAACTTATTACACTTCATTGTCACACCCAAAACTAAAATCATAAAATCTCTGCATAAAACAATTCCATTCTAAATTTATTTCGACACCACAAATACATAAAAATCAACAGATAATATAATCGTATGCATCATATTAATCAGAAAATCAGAAATGTAAGGATACAATAGGCGAGAAAAACCAAAGCACACTATATTGTTTTTATTGTGTTATCATTTCTGCCAAATAGAACTTCTATCTCATACGTTCAAATTCTAGCGAATAATCAAGTGGGTCTTTGAGGCGAAACTTCAACAAATGACAAACGCATCTAGACAGTTTAGTGGTGATCTGTGTACCTAATTGTTTAGCATTGACAAGCAGTTATTTATTGTATCAAGTGTTCCAAGTTTTGTTATTAATTCACGACTTATTTACTTCTTGTAATTTTTTATTAAATTATAACTGGAATATGTATGTATAAAATTAATCCCAAAGTCGCATATCGGCAAATATAAATATGTTGATTTTCATTTTCATCATTAATAAAAGCTGGATAAAGCTGTTAATATTTTAGGGTGAACACGGGGTAAGTGATGACATTTATTTTAGTTACCATTTTATAGCTTTTTGCTTGTTATATTAAAACAAATAAATAAACTTTGAACAAAATACAAATATTGAGGTTTATTGATAATAGGTACTCCTGATCTATGATCATGGCCTATTTATTCATATAGGTAATAAGTTTATAACTATTTGAAATGTATTTATTAGAGTTTGTCTATAGCTACTAATTAATTGCGGAATTCTCTGCTGAGTTATTTAATTACAATGGAAATGAAAATTTAGACAAAACTCAAAACTCAAAACTGTTCAAACGTACTAGTGGAGTCAAATAAGGATTTTAATATGAATTATCCTAATCAGGGCAGTTTTTCTGTTTTAACGTGTTCAGGGGGTCAACTTAAGTTCACATCTCAGTTTTGCAGTTTCTGCGAGGTCGGCGGTTATACAATGTTTTCCTTCGGTTTTCTTTGCATATCTCGAAATCTATAAGTCCTATGGAAAACAATAAAAAGAAGGAAAACGTTCTACAATAAAAGTATATAAACTATAATTCATTCCAATTGTTATTATTATTTAAAAAAAATGAAACTTGCAAAATTATGTGTTTTTAAACAAATCACTGTTCTTTCAAAGATAACTTGAAAGATAATGGATGATATTCAATGAAATTCTGGAAAAATATAGGTCTTATAAAGTACAATCACCACTTATAGTACAGTCACTGAAGGTTTTCACCTCCGATTTCGTTGAACCTCCATCGATTTTCATGAAAATTTGTGAGTAGTTAGAGGATACCTCAAGAAACAAAAGTGATATAGTGCCAACTTGCGCTTTTACCCTGGGGGTGGATGCCACCTCTTCTCGGGGGTGGAAATTATTTTATGAAAAATAACCACAGGAATCGATAGAGAGACCAATTCTAAGCAAAATTTGTTATATAAAGTTATTGAAATAAATCAATGGTTTTTGAGTTATTAAAGATCAAAGATTTTGATTTTTCGTGAAAAAAATGCATGTTTTAAAGCGGTTTTTCATAAATAACTCAAAAACTATAAGTTTTTACAAAAAAGTTGTCATTACCAAAATTGAAGCTAATAAAAAAACGAATAAATTCCTTCCTTAAAAAACCTTTTAATATTAATTCAAAGTGAGCTATAGGTAATTGAATGTATATTTTTTTTTCGGCGAGTACTCAAATCTAAGTATTCAAGCTTAAATAACGGGAAAACGATGCATTTTATAAAATATACTTACTGAACACTTTTCAAAGTACTCAGTATCAAATGAGCTGTAGAAGAAGTTGCTAGCATCAAAATTAAGCAAATTATGATGAAAATAAGAGGACCCTTTCGAATTTTTTAGGAAAAAGTGAAAAATAAAACCTGCGCCATTTCCACAAAAATTAAAATTTATAGTAATCCCTATAAGACTTTCTTTATTTTAGCATAAGTAATGACTTTAAAAATTTTGACCGGTTTAGAATGCATATTTTTGAAAAAAAATATGATTTAAAAAAATCAGAATTTTTCAAATTTTCCTAAATTTCATTTTCTTTTGATAATAACTCCAAAAATGCTCGATATATGTAAAAAATAATAGAGAACGAAATTTGAGTTTTTTTTTAACAAAGATTTTAGTTTTTTTTTATTTTTGTAGGATAAAAAATAACCGAGATAGAAACGTTTAAAGCCTAAATTTTACTGCGAGAATCATGTAACCGGGGCCCTTTAACCTTTTATCTTTTAAAAAATAAGGGTTTTAAAAGATTAAATTTAATACGATATTATAGCCCTTGAAATTACCTTTCAAATGGTTTTTGGATGAACCTGATATCATAAAAATTAACGGAGTTATTGTAAAAAAACCAATAACATTTTTTTGGAAAAATTTTTTGAGCAGAGATTTTGTATGCATATATAGGAAAAAAGATAGATAGTAAGAAGTAGACGTGTCGATAGGTACATGCTCACAAAATATACATGTGTGAGTATGTGTATGTTTCTTTTGAAGATAGAAAAAGTGAAAGGAATTCTGAACATCTGCTCGAAAACATAGTGGGGCTTTCTAGTATGCTGTGTGTCTATTGAATATTATTTAAATAAAAAATGAATAAACTTTTCATATATTTTAATATTTATTTTAATACATTTTCCTCTTAATTAATAAATTAAATTTTTATAAGTCACATAAGCACTGAAAAAATTATTTCCAACGTTAAATTATGCTTTTTCATCAATTTGTGCACGAAGGGTAGTTTGGGGAATGTGGAAAGAATAATATTAATAAAGTTTGAAATATATTAATAAAGTTTATCATAAGTAATAAAAAAGATTCTAAATAATTAAAGCTATTAAAGCTAATAAAAAAAAATTCCATTATTTTTATGACAAGTGGTAGTTTTTAAGGGTGGAAAATTTCGCAATAAATAAATAATTACTTTAATACTCAGTAAATGAGATTTCAATTCAGTAATGTATTATTCAAATGATTAAAGTTTCTTGAAACCAATTTTTTCAATGATCCTGCATTAAGGGGGTGGTTTTTAAGGGTTGAAATTTCACAGTTAACCAAAAATTATATCATAAACATTAAACAAACCGTTTGTGTAATGTTAATATGCAATTTCATATTTCAGAAATACAAAAAATTATTTTTTCATGATTTTCGATTTAAGGGGTGGTTGCTAAAGGGGTTGAAAAATTAATTAAAATCATAAATCATGCATATAAGTATTGAAAAATATTTATTTTATCTAATTAAACGAGATTACTTACGCCAGAATGCTTAAATCTGCATTTTTTCCCATTTTTAACAAAAGGGGTGGATTTCACCCCTAAAATGCAAAAAGCGCAAGTCGAGCATATGTCACTTTTGAAGTTGAGGGTAAAATATACTCAATCCAAAATTTTCATGCAATTCGATGTAGGTTCACCGAAATCGGAGGTAATAGTTGATTTTTACCTTCATTCACTGTACTATTAAAATTTCAAATCAAAGTGATTACTAAAACGACTCAAATATGCAATTGTTGCTAAAACTTTGCACCCTTGTGAAATATTGCCATCATGACCAAGAAATGTGTACGATGGCTCAAATTGCAGCATTCTGTAAGTACTATAAGATCACAAAGAACCATTTTTTTTTTTTTTAAGTTTAAACCCGTTTAATTGCAGTTGTTTATAGTTTTCGAAATTTTAGTTATAAACAAATTCAAGTAACTCTGTTTTTTTATGAAATAAAAACGGTAAATGCGTAATGAAAGTAAATTAAAAAAGTCAACTTTTGTAAAAAAAAGTTAATATTCTACTTGCACGTGGAGCTGAGATACGTTAATTACTTCCACATCCAGTGGAAGTTTAGTAACGACAAAAAATTTTTTAAAAAATTTTATTGTTCAAGTAGGCCTAAAATGTCATTAAACGTCGAGATTTTAAGTTTGAGCGAAAAAAAAATTTCTGTCTATAATTTTTTTTGTGCGCACGTTTATTCTGGAACCGTTTAAGATATTGATTTGAAATTTGGTACAAATATGTACTTTAACGAGATCTGGAACTAGATTATATTTTCATCTTGTTCCGTCGAAGGGTTGGGGGGTAAATTGGAGTAAATTTGGTGTAAATGGGTAAATCAAGCAGGTAAGAGTGAATAAAATTGGTATTTAGTATACAGTGCGTGTAATTGGGGACTGGGCATGTACTTCCACGTAGCGCGAGAGATATGACAACCCAGCTAATAGCAAACTCGCCCGTTGGCGGCATAGATTAAAGAGACGGCGCTAGACTACTAAAGCATCTCCATTCTCAGTTATTTCATTCAGCCAGCGGGCACACGAGATGTTGCAATTCTAACTCCCTATGCCATCCCACCACTACACACAGTGTATACAAGAGAAGCTAAGATCTCAAAAACATTTTTGGCTTTTTTAATCTGCTTTCATTACTCCTTTACCATTTTTGATTTCATAAAAAAAACACAGAGTTATTTGAATTTGTTTATAACTACAATTTCGAAAATTATAAACAACTGCAATAAAAAGAGTTTAAATTAAAAAAAAAAAAATTTCTTTCCGTGATCTTAAAGTACTTATAATAACACAATTTGAGCCATCGTACACATTTCTTGGTTTTTATGGCAGGATTTTACATGGGTGCAAAGTTTTAGCAACAATCGTATATTTGAGCCGTTTTAACAATCATTTTGATTTGAAATTTTAGCTGGTGTTTGTACTTTATAAGAGCGATATTTCTCCAAAATTTCATTGAATATTATTCATTATTTTTGAAAGAACAGTGATTTGTTTAGAAACGCATAATTTTGCAATATTAATTTTTGTTAAATAATAATAATTGGAATGAACTATAGTTTATGTACTTTTATTGTACAGCTCATAACGAACATTTTCCTTCTTTTTGTTGTTTCCCATAGGATTTATAGATTTCGAGATATTCAAAGAAAATCGATAGAAAATACGGTCTAAAAAATTAAATTGTTTAAATAAACAATACGCCGACCTCGCAGAAGCTGCACAACTGAACTGTGAACTTATGTTGATCCCCTGAATACGTTAAAATAAAAAAACTGCCCTGACCAGTCTCCACTATACTACTCAGGCAGCAATTTTTTTGTCACATAAAATACTTTTTAAGCTACCAGCTTGATATGTTGTCTGTTAGTCAAGTTTAATGTTTATAATCAAAGCTCTGAAATTCGTATGAGTAAAAATTTCATGGGGTGAAACGACAACTTAGGCCAAATCAGAGTATTTTTCAAGCAATTTTCACTGGGGGGCATTAAAGTTCGGAAATTATGTTTATTTAGGTTCATAGTCAGGTGTTTTTCCTGACTTATAGGTGTATGACAATAATAAAACAAGTAAAATTGAAAATGCACAGCACGCAAAATTTTCAAGGTTACACGGTCTAAAATGAAAATCTAAAAATTCGAGGTATCAAAGAATTGCCATAAAAAAAGAATTTTATATTTTTTAAACAATTTTCGTCATTGTTGATATCTCACAGGCGCTAATATAATAGCGCGAATATAATATAAGAGTAGGGAATTGTTATTTATTATAGAGAAAGAAAAAGAAACCACAAAAAGTTTAGAAATGCAATAAGTAATATGTTTATTCTCGACAAACGTTCTAAATCCTCATGCTGTACGCAGTCGTGTAGACTCTATTTTTCAAATGCGCCCAAATAAAAAAATCGACTGGGGTTAAGTCAGGAGACCTTGCAGGTCATCTGACTGGACCATGGGTCCCAATCCAACGATCTGGAAACAATTCATTTATGTTATCCCTAAGGATAATAGCATTGTGTGGTCCAGCCCCGTCTTGTTGGAAGTAAACCTCGTCAATATTAGTATTGGGAATTTAAATAATTATTATATTTTGGAGAAATTCTAGATATCTTGCTTTTTAGTGCACTATTTATAAAACCATGTCTTTTTAGTTTTTTAAACTATTAATTTATTTTTTCACTTTTTAGTCTTATATTTAAGGAGAGAATTTTGGCACTTTCGAAAAAACAAACGATTTGTTAAATTTGGACCGGATAATTGCAATCCACAACCTCGATAACCCACACATACCGATTTTCAGTCGAATCCAACGATAATTGATAAAACCTATCCACCATCTTAACGCCACCGCGCCGTTTTGAATATTTAAGTTTTGATTACATATTTGTTTTCTACTTTCTTTTGATGCCCATATCAAGGAGGTTGTAAAGAAAATGATAATCCGCCATCTTGGGCCGGCGGCCATTTTGAACATATTATAATACTGAGTATACCATATTGTACTGTCATCAGAGCTACACACAATTGCCAAATTTTATGGTGATAAAACAATTAGAAGTGGGTGAAATTCTGTTCCTTAGATTTTTTTATATTCATACATACAGGTAATAAAAGCATGTTAAAAATACAGTTTACTACCATCCTGTTTAGTCCAGTCAATGAAACAGTTGTAGAGGACATTTTGGAGGGGAGAATTTTTCTCTTCAGGAATGTGTTGGGGGTAGTCAGGAGGTAAACATACTAAAAGTCCCCGCCCCTAGCCCCGCCGCTTCAGTAGGAGAGGGGGGTGGAAATGTTCCTTTTTTCGATTCTTCGCTTGTAACTCGGAAACGATGCGTCGTACGAAAAAAGGTAATCTATGCAAAATTAAACGTAATTAAATTTCCCACAAGAATGTTTATATTCATTTTCTTCCTATGTCTTATATTTTACGAGATATTCGCCAGCGAAAATTGATAATTAATAAAAAAAAATCAATTGTGTACCTTGAATATTTCTATCAAAGCGGTTTACCGTGGTCTGCTAATAAATCACAGTCATAAAACAATCTTTATTTTACAACACTCGACGTATTTACTAACGTAATATTTTGTCGAAGTTCAGACATTTCCTTAAATATACAGTGTGACTCACTTAAAATGAAGATACCCTTATAACTTTTTAATTTTGTTGCCGATTTGAATCAAATTTTACTCAAGTATAGAACAAATTAGGATCTACTTATGACCAGAAAATCATTCACCTGCTATAAAGGCAAAGCTACCTGCGGTACCAAAATAAGAGGAAAAAGATTAAAAATCATATTGATTTTTAATCTTACGAACGATGAATTTTACGTAGCCACCACAAATTGCGGAAGCTGAGGACCCCCTTTGCCAGATGAGCTTATGTATGAAATATCCCCCATCAATAATCAAATCAAATTTTGGTGTATGTACGTTTATGGCGCCGATTGGATGCATTTTTTAGAATTTCTAACATTCAAAATGTTTTATTTTTTTCAGCATATTTTGGTACAGCAGGTGGCTTTGCCTTTATAGCAGGTGAATGATTTTCTGGTCAAAAGTAGATCCTAATTTGTTCTATACTTAAGTAAAATTTGATTAAAATCGGAAACAAAATGAAAAAGTTATAAGGGTATCTTCATTTTAAGTGAGTCACACTGTATATTTAAGGAAATGTCTAGACTTCGACAAAATATTACGTTAGTAAATACGTCGAGTATTGTAAAATAAAGATTGTTTTGTGACTGTGATTTATTAGCAGACCACGGTAAACCGCTTTGATAGAAATATTCAAGGTACACAATTGATTTTTTTTTATTAATTATCGATATTCGCTGGCAAATATCTCGTAAAATATAACACATAGGAAGAAAATGAATATAAACATTCTTATGGGAAATTTAATTACGTTTAATTTTGCACAGATTACCTTATCCTATACGACGCATCGTTTCCGAGTTATAAGCGAAGAATCGAAAAAAGGAACCTTTCCACCCCCCTCCCCCCTGAAGCGGCAAGGCTAGGGGCGGAGACTTTTAGTATGTTTACCTCCTGACTACTCCCAACACATCCCTGAAGAGAAAAATTCACCCCTCCAAAATGTCCTCTACAATCCTCTTTTGGGCATTCATTGATTGGACAGTTATGGATAGTTATGGAGTTACTGAATTCCGGTTTGTAGTTTTAAAATTGTGGTAACACTAAGCGTGGAGCAATTTCTCTGACCATTAAATCAAAATGCCTGAACTAATTATTTTGCCTCCTCAATTACCCGATCTCAATCATCTATACAGTGTGTGTCGTGGCGGGCTGGGCATAGGGAGTAAGAAATGCAACATCGCGTGTGCCAGCTGGCTGAAATGAAATAACTGAGAACGGGGATACTTCGTTGGTCTAGCGCCGACTTTTTAATCTATGCCGCCGACGGGCGAGCTTGCTGTTACCTGGGTTGTCATATCTCTCGCGCTACGTGGAAGTACATTGCCCAATCCGCAATTACACGCACTTTATATACTTTCCTGTGGATGTATTAAAGAATAGGTTTACTTATAACCAGTAGTTGATTAATATGACAAAGGAGTTCATCGCATTTAAATCAGTTGAAGTGTTAATTTTAAAATATTTTTCTTCTTGAATCAGTCCCCAAGAAGACAGGCGTTATACTTAATTGCTTAAAAAAACATGATGTTATTTTAACAAATATTCTGTTTGTTTTTCATTTTTCAACAAAAGCCGTTAGTGAAATAGCATTCGTTGTTAAGCTTTTATTTAACAAGTTCTCGTTAAAATTTTTTTTTATACTTAATCAGTGCCGGTTTATGAACTTGTGCGCCCCTAGGCACTAAATTTTTTGGCGCCCCTTAGTGGCTAAATGAAATGGCGCCGAAGGCGAAAGCTAGTGTCGCAGGCAAATTCGTCGGAGGCGAAAATTTTTGGCTGGTTAACAAAATGGCGCCGCAAGCGAAAATTTTTTGCGACACCACTTTGAATAGTTTCCCAAAAAATTGTTTTTTTGGGGTTTTTATTGCTTTTTAATTTTAATTTTGTTATCTTAAGACGAACCTGAACCAACCTACATTTATTTAAAACTAAGTACAGACGAAAAACTCATTTTTGTTATATTTTACTGAAAAACATAGGTATAGGACAAAAAAACAGCACACAAAAAAGACTTGGAAAAAACGGTTCAACAAAAACTATACAACTAAAAAGGCCAACAAATGATAAAAAATATTTAAAAATAAACAAATCTAGGTTATAGAAATATATTATTAAATAAAACGAAACACAAAACAAAACAAATTGTCTTTGCAGACTTAAAAAATCTTTTTTCTTGTTTGCTTTCTCAGATGCAAACTGATCTATTAGATTTATTCACAAATTCAAAGCCGTGTTAATACTTGATAAAGCTCGTAAAAATATGAGTGAGAGATTAGAGATAAAGTTTCGGGAGTTGGGACTTTTTATTGGAAATTTCTTCCTCTTTAAGAAGCTTTCTTTAAAATTTCTTAAATACTAATAGTTTTCGAGTTATTTAAGTATAGGAGGGCTAATTCACTTAGTCTTCCGTTTTCTAACGAATTTTTGAAATATTTTTTCACATATTTTAATGTTAAAAAAGATCTCCCCTGTACAGTTCGTAACTGCCAAATTTATAAATATTCGTAAAGCGACTTCTGTGTTAGGAAATGTAGAGTAGGACCTTTAGATCTAATAAATTTTAGCGTTTCTCCAATCCAAAATCTAATTAAATCCGTCATTATCATTGTCCATTTGATGTTTGCTGTTCGCTTTTATGATGAATTAAGAATAATAGGTAGATATTACAGGCGTCTCTGCATTTTGTTTTGGATTTAAAAATTTCGTTTCTTTTTCCAGAATTATTGTTATTGAGGATCGCCTTCGGCGTCCCTCAGAGCGTCGGCGCCCCTAGGCAAGTGCCTAGTGTGCCTAGTGGGTAAACCGGCACTGTACTTAATGACGCCGAAATGTTTAATTCGATAAAAATTGCTTTTGTTTAAATTAAGCCAATCTAGTCATAGTTAACGTACATAAATTAAAAAACAATATTGTACAAACATAATTATTACAAAGTAAATAATTATATATATTTATAGTGGCTAATTATATATTTTAAATAGGTACTTACAAGCACGCTTATAATAATAATAATAGCAATAACAGCAAGGACAATTTTCTAGTATCTGTTTCGCGTTATATTTTATGGGTTTTTAGAGTAGATTATTTCAAATATTATGTTATTAAAGTCTTATGAACAATTATTTCCACATAATGAAATATATAGTATCAACATTTTCTTTGTTGTAAGAAAGTAGAATAGGAAAACTGAATGTGGAAGAACTGATTTTGTTAGACAGTGGTTTTTATAAAAGCTCTTCAAAAATGTATTCTACACAATAATCATAGTGGAGTGCTGTTAGGCATGAAAACTAAAAAACCTTTGAACCCAGTTCCTATGAATCAACTTTAATGAAACTTGTTGCATTGTGTTGCTAAAACCCAATACTAAAATGTTTATGGATTAGAAATTGATGTTTTTTTTATTTAAATGTTTATCGAGATCTACAAATTTTTGGAAAAAATACTCACTTCACAATTTTAATAGTTTTTGTTCTATAGACAAAAAAATCGTAACTGAATAGTTTGGTAGGTTTGTGATTACAAATTTGAGGTAAAAAATGGCAAATTCAAAATGTGGGACCCAAAAACTGCCAAAAAACTTTAAAATAAGACATAATTAATACAAAAAATATTAGAATTTCTGTAGAAATAAACTTATTATAAAATCACATAATTCATAATAGTTTTAACAAAATATACTACTTATCTTCGATATCTTCGTTTTCAACCTGTTTTATTTCTGTAATAGGAGAAGCAACTATCACCATTGCATTCGGATTAAGCTGCAGTACGGGGTAATCCATACTTTCTACATCCACAAGCAGCTCCGCATCCTGTCATACATGTACAAAAAATAATTTTAAGTAGATTTTCAGGGGCTGGTGGCTTATTCATTGCTATCGGCCTCAACATCCCACGATAATGTTTCCATACCCTCCCCCCCTATTGGCGAAATGTCATTTCAGACTCGGATGGAATCTTCTCAAACGTTTGGTTGGTTTTCTATGCTCAATACTATCACCAGGAGTAACAATGTTAATAGAATCCAAATTATGGAACGTCCCTTTTCCATCAAGGGCGTTAACATTAAAATCTGCATTATCATGTACAAACTGAACAAAAGTACCTATTTTTATTTCAATTGGACTTCCGAAAGCTGCTGAAGCTTAATACAATTTTGCTTCTTTGTATGAACCACAGAAATCTAAGGCGTTACATATATCTATAATTGTTTTGGAGCCAAATTTTCGATGAAGTGTAATTGATAATGCAACACATAAAGGCGATATGAATGATCGTGGTCGTAGTGCCGAAATAATGGCATGAGCAGTTGAAGTGCACTATGTCTCTGGTTTACTCTTTTTATCATTTATAATTATTGCAGATAGAGCAAAACTTAATGACTTCGGGATGGATGTATGAATGCTTTAAAACATTTTATCGCTAGCTGGGTAACTATCATTATAATAAAGTTCTGTTCAAATATGTCTTCGAAGAATTTCACCAGCAGCTTTTAAGATTCGATATTCTTCTTCATTATCATTGTCTAATCTTTCTCTGTAGTTTTTGATAATATTTCATGGTGTTCTTTCCGGAAGCATATTATTGTATTTGACCGAAATTTACTGGACATTTTAATTTTACATGCTTTTACAGGATGTGACACTACGTCAGACTTTTATAATAGAGGTAAAAATAAGTTTGAAGAAATTAAAAAAAAAATAAAAATCTTCAAGACGCTGCTGAAGCGTTTGCAATTGCCAATGAAGATTTGAATAATATTTGTGAAGCTGGGGTGAAATGCGTCCTCGCATTATACGGCGCGCCCAAAAAAATAAAAGATTTAAATACTTTAAGATACAGTTCTTTCATCAAAGCTGCAGCTAAAGTTAGCTGTGTTAAGACTGGCATTATTAGTGCCTACACCTGATGCAGTCTCTGAGCAAAAGAGTGTACTTACAAGTACAAATATGTTGGAAAATGACATTTCGCCAATAGAATGGGGATGGAAACATCATCGTGGGATGTTGAGACCCAGGGCCGTTCCTGGGTCTTTTGCCGCCTCGTGCGAAAAGAAATTTTGCCGCCCCATAAATTATGGAATATATTTTTTCAAAATAATTTTTTTTTGTGTAAATAGTAGCGTATATTTTAAATATTGTCTATATGTTATTTATGGCACTTTCTTAACTCTTCTACTTTTCTCTTTGGGACTTCCTGCCACATGTATTTTTACTTGTAATTGACGTCCGAGCCCAGTTGAAGAAGGTATTTACCCACAAAATGTTGCAGACTGAGTAAACTATTTTTTAATGAGTTCGTGAAAGTGTATAGAATAATATCCTGAAAAGTTTACATTTCGCTCGGATGCAGAACTTAAAAAAAAAGTGAAATAAAAAATTGTTTCATCCATTTTTTCAAAATTTTTGAATTAAATCAAGCTAGAAAAAAATAAAAAATACAGATGGATAGATGACATATTTATGAACAAAAAATGTCCTAACAAAATTTATCGTTTCCCCGGAAAAAAAATAGTCAAGGGTAACGTTATAACTCGGAGCGAGATCCATGCGTGCACGCGTTTGAATACGCATGACTGTGACACCGATGTACTGAATTATATGTCACTAAATTAGAATTTGTTCAATCTACATGAGTGTTGGCTCATTTAAAAGATGGAAATTGTAGCTTTCTGATGCTTTTTTGTTTTAAATAATACAAGCAAAGGATGGATGGGAAAAAATATACTCATATCACGCCCGAACTCAATCGTCGCTATAAAAAAAAAATAGAAAAAAATAAAAACCCTTCAAAAAAATTCTTTCTTCATTGAGAACTGTTAAAAAGTATGTACACTTCATGATTATTATGGTTTATTAAGTTGCAGTAACGAGGATTAAAAAAAAAGTACATCTCAAAAAATGTTATTTCCTTGCTTGATGGTTTTTTTGATAAATATATATATTGGAGGCTGTAACTTGTCGAGAAATTGACCCATTGGAAAAATAAAATACCACTCTTTCGGAAAAATGTATACTTTTCGAATGTTCAAACACAAAATCGTTTATTTGTATACATTTCTTCGAAAATATGATCAATCAGATCATGACAAGAAATTGCGATTTTCACGATCTTATCCTTATAACTATGAAAATATCTTTGATTGTTTTGAATATAAATTCTGGAACTTTTCCAATACATTAACAAATGTATAAGGAATCCATTGGATATAGCTGAAATGTGGATAGGTGTACCTGTAATAAATACAATACAGTAAAGGCACGTAAAAATTCATGAGAGCGATTCAGCAGCTATGTGTGGTGTCTGTGTATGCGTTCATAATTATATATTTTCCCTGAATACTCACTATTTAACCTCCTATTCAGTAATAAAAATGTTTAAAACGTGTAATCAGAAATGCTTTATTTTACTCGATAGAACAGCTAAGAATTTTTAGAGGTTCCATAGTATACACTGCGCTGGCAGTGTAGAGTAACAAAGTTACTTCACTATTTTTTTTTTTCAGGAATACCGTTGCTTTAGCGATAAATTTTATTAGGATATTTTTTGTTCAGAAGCACGTAGTCTATCCACCTGTATTTTTTATTTTTTCTTACCCTGACTTGAAAAAATGGATAAAAAATTTTTTTTCACTTATTTTTTTTATGTTCTCTGTATCGTAGCGAAATGTAAACTTTTCAGGATATTATTCTATACACTTCCACGAACTCATAAAAAAAATATTCAGTTTGCAAATTTTTGTGGGTTTCACTATAAAATGTTCTCTGTCGACTGGGCTAAATCTACAAAATAATACAATTAGACAGTATGTTACTGGGCAGATTACTAAATTGAGTGTAAATACCATAATGGGACTTTTAACTATGTGTATCAGAATAACTTATTTTCAGTTAGAAAATGATTTCTATCAGCAATATTTCGGTATGGCAATGGGCTCTCTGTTGTCACCAACTTTAAGCAATATGTTTATGGAGGATTTTGAAACAAGTGAAATAAAAAATTGTTTCACATGTTAAAATTGTACATACAAACCGGTTATCTGGTGGAGATATGTAGATGATATCTTTGCAATTTGGCCTCACGGTATGAAGTTACTAGATAATTTTTTTGAAAATTTAAATAATAAGTAACCTTCTATTAAATTTACTTTAGAAAAGGAAACTAAATGTATTACCATTTCTGCTGTTTTAATTAAGAGAGTAAATGGTATAATTGAAACAAGTGTTTATAGAAAACCATCGCATACCAACAGAGGTGTTTAAAATGTTTGTAAGATATAGGGCCAAAATCATTGATGAAATGATGAAATATTAAACAATGAGAAACGGTTTATACAAACAATCAATACCCTGTAGCCTTTGTTGATAAAACCTTCATAAATATTGAAAATAACAATAAGATACAACAAAAACCTGAAAAACGTTACACGGATTATCCGAAATTTGCTGGTCTGTTAACGAATGAACGAATCGCGCGAATCGAAACGATGCCACATTAAATATTTCTCCTTAAATCTGATACAGATAGAGAAGTAGGCTAAAATGCCGCCCTCTAAATTGTGCCGCCCCGTGCGACTGCACCTGTTGCACCCCCGCCAGGAACGGCCCTGTTGAGACCGATAACAATGAATAAGCCACCAGCCCGTGAAAATTTACTTAATAGTATATTATATTACTCGCCCAGTTTGCGGCTTCGGCTTCGCCTCAGCCGCAAATCCTGGGCTCAACACAAAAAAGGCGTTCTACTCCGTGTAATATATACTATTTTTTCTTCAAGCGTATTAAAATGCAAAAATTCATTCATTTATAATAAATGTACAAATATTCAAACTACAGTCTTACATGTTGACACAATATGACAAGTGGCTAGTGGATAGCGCGCCACCGGTGGCTTTCGGTATTAACATTATGTTTTACTAGTAAAACAATACCCACTACGGCGGCGCTTTCGGAACTAACATTATGTTACTAGTAAAACAATGTCCACTCACTGACCTCTATATATTAAATGGATAGCCTTAGCCTATACCATAGGGATGCGCGTGAAATTTTAGCCAAAATTGAAGAATTCAATAAAGGCGAAAGTCGTCTGCTACGGGGCTTTACGTCTTGCGCAGTATGCCTGTTTTTAGTTCTGAAGTTAGCAACACGTTGATGGCAACGCGCTGCTAACAAAGCAGTCCGGCAACGATCAGGTAGGAAATAAGGTTTGAGACATTATTGGAAAAATAAATCTATGATAAATACATGATTGCCTCAAAACTTATTTCCGTTGCCAAAAATTAATTGACAACGTGAAGTTGGCAACGTGTTTCCAGCAACGAGTGGCTAAGTTCACTCTTCCTACTGCGCAAACTCGGCAGCCCCGTGCGCAAATTGTATTTGTACCATTTTTCAGCTCACACATCGGCTATCCATTTAATATATAGAGGTCAGTGTGTCCACTACGGTGGCGTTCGGTACTAACATTTTGTTACTAGTAAAACAATGTCCTACTTCTACTTCTGTTTTTGGTGACATAATTTAAACATTTTAATACGCTTGAAGAAAAAATTATTTTTTCTTCAAGCGTATTAAAATGTTTAAATTATATCACCAAAAACAGAAGTAGAAGTAGGACATTGTTTTACTAGTAACAAAATGTTAGTACCGAACGCCACCGTAGTGGACATTGTTTTACTAGTAACATAATGTTAGTTCAGAAAGCGCCGCCGTAGTGGGTATAGGTCGCGTGCGCTGACGTCACAGATTCTGAGACCTTAGGAAAACAAACAGCTGTCATCGAGTGACGTGCCGATTGAACGTGTTGTTTTAAAGTATGTTTTGCCGTTTTTGTGATATTTTGAAACTTAATTTTGGATTATTTAACATCCACAACTATTCTTAATTATTTCGTGTGGTGAATTTTGTTCGTTAATATGGAGATAAGTTTATATTTTACAAAATCGTCTCATAATGTAGAGGTTAGGTACATGGAAAAAGTTGGTGTCATCGAATTAAATCCTTTATATTTTGAGAAATGATGACTTCAGTACAAATATTGGTGTATTTCATATTATTTCACATGGGGATATTGTGAATTACTTGGTTTTGTCAGTAATGCATAGACAAAAGGATGAGTTCAAGGTATTCAAAAATCTTGAAGCTATTTATGGTTGGGTGAAAAAAGTACTCTCTAAGAAATTTACAGGATAAAAGCTTTTTGCAAAGGTAAGAATTAGTTGTCGATGATCAACCTTTTTTTTTCAATATATGCTTACCTAATTAAATGTTGCTTAATGAGTAATTGCTAACATACAAATTCATTTTTCAGGTTATGAATTCTTAACTTACCATCTTCAACAAAAGCCATCGACTACTTGGACTATTACTGATCCAGATGATCCTTCAGTACCCATTGTGACTGTGTTACTAGTCTAGACAAAATTTGTTCACTACCCAGTCTTTCCTTTCAATTTTTAGCAGTAAACGGTGGCTATGGTCGAAGGGTTAACTGTTATGAATTTTATGAAAAATACCATATAAATTAAAGATGAAGGGCTGAAGTACTGTGAACTACTTGAAATATGTAAACAGATGTACACAATTTCTTCCAGTGTACCTATGATATACTGTAGATTGAACTATACAAACCATTGTAATTTGTGCAAGAATTTTTCCTTATCGTGTCTTATTGTTATATAATATGTCTAACATGTATTTTATTATTTCATGTAGGTAGATCAATTGTTAAATATTTATTGTATTTTATTAAACACGTATGTTCACTTTTTTTATTTATCACTCGTACTATTGTTGTTAGCAGTGAATTGAAATAGTGGATTATGTTGAACTTATATATACATGCATCTAACTGAAAATAAAACAAAATATACTTACTAAATATCAAATTCTTTATTATCCAAGGTTCCATATGTTCCATTAGTACTCGTAAGAAGAATCAACAAGAAACTTAACAGGAGATACAAAGAAAGATCTATATTGCAATAAAAAAATAAATGATTATATTATACACTTATAGCTATGAAGTATCTAAGTAGTAACATTGTAATTACATAATTCACAGAACATTTATAGCTACAATCTGACAGTTTCAACGCCCATTTGGACTTTATGTGTTCACTCACTTCAGATCGCTTTGTCTTAGTTTCATAGTTTTTGAATGTTAAAAATCCAACACTGGGTTTTTGAGCACAACACAATACAATTTAAAAGGACGTTTAGTTGCCAGATCAATTATCAATGATAGCAATACTTGGAATTTCCTTAACTTATGCACTTCATCAGATATCTTAATGTAGCCTGTGTATTTTCCTCTTGAGGTGTACAATAGTTTCTGCTGTTACACTTCTTTCTCCCCCAGCATCAGTTCTACCCTCACTCAACTAAAATTTAAACACAAGAAATTATTATTAAAAATGTTGACAAATCAATATAAAGTGTTATTTTTTTACCATGAATTGTTTCTTCTTTGGTTTAGCAGTAGTTATTATTATCACAAGCACTTTTAGTTTCACATTTGGGTTTTAAGTTGTATCTCATATTAACAGAGAACACCTAACTGGATGGATCATCGTGGTCTTGAATTATACGGCTGTCTTTTCTACAACATAAATCCACAATAAAAATCAAATTCTTAAATTAATAAGCAACAACTTACTATTAATAAAATGCTTGGAATACTCCAGTAAAATAATTCCTTTTAATTGCCTGGAATCTTTTAATCCTAACCTCTTCTGGCTGTAAATCGACGTTATTTTATAAAAACTGACGTTGTCTCGGTATTGCCACACTTCCACAATTAATAATACAACAAAAACTTGCCATTTTGTACGATATAATGTCCATAAAAACTCTAATATTATGAAAAATTCAGTTCTTAGGTTCAGTCAATAGTCACTTGACAGCAATGACAGCGGTTTGTTTTCCTAAGGTCTCAGCTCTGTGACGTCACGCGCACACGACCTATTGTTTTACCAGTAACATAATGTTAATACCGAAAGCCACCGGTGGCGCGCTATCCACTAGCCACTTGTCATATTGTGTCAACATGTAAGACTGTAGTTTGAATATTTGTACATTTATGATAAATAAATGAATTTTTGCATTTTAATACGCTTGAAGAAAAAATAGTATATATTACACGGAGTAGAACGCCTTTTTTTGTGTTTCGCCCAGTTTGCGGCTTCGGCTTCGCTTCAGCCGCAAATTCTGGGCTCAACACAAAAAAAGAGTGCGTTCTACTCCTAGTAATATAATATACTATTTTGTACAGGTAAGACAGGATGCGGAGCTGCTTGTGGATGTAGAAAGATTGGTTTCCTTGTACTGCAGCTTGTTCCGAATGCAATGGTGATAGTTGCTCGAATACTTTTCCTATTATAGAAATAAGCCAAGTTGAAAACGAAGATATCGAAGATAAATAGTATATTTGTTAAAATTATTATGAATTATGTGATTTAACAATTAGTTTATTTCTACAGAAATTCTAATGTTTTTTGTATTAATTATAATTTATTTTAAAGTTTTTTGGTCGCCATTTTGGGTCTCACATTTTAATTTGTAATTTTTTACCTTAAATTTTTAATCACAAACCTACAATACTACTCAGGTACGATTTTTTTTTTGTCTACAGAACAAAAACTATTAAAACTTATGTGAATTGAGTATTTTTTCAACGAAATTGTAGAATATCTCGATAAACTTTTAAACAAAAAAAAAAAAACGTCAATTTCTAATCCATAAACATTTTAGTATTAGGTTTTAGCAACACAATGCAAAAAGTTTCATTAAAGTTGATTCATAGGAACCGAGTTCCTAGGTATAAATCTAACGGCACTCCACTATCAATATTATCTTAGTTTTATAACGTTGTTATTTTCTGAAAAGGGATGATCTCTCCATTATGGTATTATCTTCTCCAAGATGGCGGCTCAATCGCCACAGTTTGAGCTGGGGACTTTTAGTATGTTTAATGAACATCTTTGTTAAGTTTTAAAACTTTATCAGTTTTTCCGTCAAACGTCGAATGTGTTCCAATTTGACAGGGGTATTAGCTAACTTTGACCGAAGATATAAAGTGAGGATAAGTTACCAAAATTTAAGAGGGCTGAATTTCGAATGACAGTTTAAATTACATTAATAAACGGGGCAATGTAGTTAACATTTTCTTAAATTTTACCAAAAGGTCAAATGACATTAAGGAGTGCCGAAGTTCAAATATGGATATATTGCAAATATTGTCGAGGTAATTAAAATTTTGAAATCTCCGAAATTATTGCAATCTTGTAAAGATGACAGCGCTATTACTGTTATAAACAATAAAAAAATGTAAATAACTCGATTAAAATTTGTAATAAATACTTGTCTTCAATAATTAATCCGTGGGCGATAAAAAAACCTTCACATATAGAAATACAAGTTCAACTTGTTTTAGAATCAATAAAATTAAGGTGTATTAAGGTGTTTTAGCCATTTAAGAATGTCTCCATATTACCTCAAACTTTATATTGTAAAGGAAACAAAATTCTATAATACCCAATTTCCGGTATTATATATACAGGGTATTCCATAAATACTAGTTCACACTTCAGCTTTATATTTCAGATATCAAAATATGCTTTATTTCTAGTTGAAATTACCGGGTGTTACTCAGGTAATGAACATGCCGAAGATGCTACTCTGTTAGAAGTTCAGGTCGCAGTTTCAGTCGATCCATTTGTAAAGCAAACCTGTACATTTAAATATAACCGTACATGCCGAGGATGCTAGCAGCAGTTCGCCCTGCTAGCATCCTCGGTACTAACATCCCGAAGATGCTACGCAGTTAGAAGTTCAAGGCGCAGTTTCAGTAGATACATCGAGCCATTGTAAAACAAACCTGTACATTTAAATGTGACCGCACATACCGAGGATTGATGGCTTCAATGCATCGACTGAAACTTCTGAACTTCTAGCTGAGTAGCATCTTCGGCATGTTCGTACCGAGGTTGCTACCAGGGTGAACTGCTGCCAGCATCCTCGATATGTGCGGTCATATTTAAATGTACAGGTTTGTTTTACAAAATGATAGCTTCGATGCATTGACTGAAACTGCGGCATGAACTTCTAGCTGCTTAGCATCTTCAGCATGTTTGTACCGAGAATGCTAGCATCCTCGGTATGTGTGGTCATATTTAAATGTACAGGTTTGTTTTACAAATTGATGCATTGACTGAAATTGCGGCCTGAATTTCTAGCTGCGTTGCATCTTCAGTTTATTCGTACCCTTAGAGAAAATTAACATTAGAGAAGAGTTCTTAAAGCCTTTCATTTTTTTTGCCACATTAATCGGGGAAAGGACATTATTATACTCTTCGCAAAAACGAAGAGTATATTGTATTTGATCGGCACATTTCTAAATCAGTAAATATCGCTCGTAGAGAAAAAAATTTCATATCATTATGTTAGTGAACGAATTCTGAACAACTTTCAAAATGTCCGTCTGTCCGTCCGTCCGTCACGTTTCTTGTAAGCACGATAACTTAAGAAAGAAAAGTCCGATTGTATTGAAATTTGGAAAGTAAGTTAGCGTTAGCTAGAGGAAGAACCCTATTGTTTTTGAAATCAATCAGTAAATAAAAAAGTTATTAATCATTTCAATTAAAAAAAAAATTTTTCATAATTTCTGTCATTTGTATTTAAATAGAAATCTTGCGAAATGTTATTCCCTATAATTCTTTTTTTGTTTTTATATTTTACCAATATATATATATTTCATAATAATGTATCTAATCCGTTGAAATATAATTCTTGAACGATATTCATTCAAGTTTTGTGGTAAGATGAGATAGCCCAAACATGACATGATTAAAAGTGAAAATTTTGATAACGGAAACAATTTTTTTCCGAAACGTTAACTGCCTTCAATTTAATTTTTGCCATTATCATTTAACATTTTTGTTTCAGTTCATATATTTTTAGGTGTGAGACATTTTGTAATAGGAGTATCAAAACCAGCCTCTGTCTGATCATTTTGACGAAGAGGTTTATTTCATCAAAAATAATTTTACAGTGGCAAAATACCCAACAAACATAAGAAATGATAATTATGCCACAAATAATGAATTATAAATAATATTTAGACACTTGTTATAAAAAAACTTTTTGCAGATACCTTCCCATTTGAAAGAACCTGTTTCTTGATGTACGTTGAACATCTATTACAAAATCCCACAATTTTTTCTTTATAGATTATCCAAAGATTAGAAATTGGTATATTACTAGACAGACTGTTAAACACTATAAAATAAGTTTTTTCCAATTTAACTAGAAGCAAGCAGAAGAGATAATTAATTTAAATGAAATCAATCAAATGTTTTAAAACAAATTGAAAAAAAAATATATGTACTTGCCAGTGATGAAATGATTAAGATGTTGACTGGTTTATACCAGTGTTCATGCATAATTAATTTTATTTCGATGGTAAGGAATGATTATATTTATATTCTCGAATGTAAAGTATATGTACAAACTGGTAATTATTCCCTTATATTCTTATTAGCATTATGCAGTTATATACTGTTGCATATTATTTGGATATAAGTAGGCATTAAAGTACTTAAGTCTGCTTTAAACCTACTTGTTTACTTTTTTATTATTAGAGGTTATTTAACTCTTTGCTTGTAATCATGGTTTATTGCTGTTCATTGCAGATGTATAAGCAACATACGCATATGAGAGTTATAAATCCCATAGTTTATACTGCATTCGATCGGTTAAAACTGTAATTATCGCTCGTAGAGAAAACATTTATTCCCATATGAACAATTTCAACATATTCGTCTGTTCGTCCATCTGTTAGTCACGTTTCTTCTAAGTACGATAAATTAAGAAAGAAAAGTTGTTAGCTAGAGGAAGAATCCTATTGGTTTTGAACAAAATCGATCAGTAAATAAAAAGTCATTAGTCATTTAGATTACAGTTGCCTTTTTAATTTCTATGTTTTGTAATTGGCTAGAAATCTTGTGAAATGTTAATTCCTATCATTACGTATTGCACAGTATCGGTGATGCATCAATACTGCTCTCTTAATGGTCTAAATATAAATGTTCAAAAAACCAATGCATTAACCCTTTCAACTAAGCCTTTCAGTCTTAGTCCTCTAATAAAAATTGAGAATAAATCTATTGTCCAATGTAACACTGTCAAATACCTTGGACTCCAGATTGATTCTTGTCTCTCTTGGAATAATCAAATTGATGTACTCATAGGAAAATTATCTACTCAGTGTTTTATATTATGGCAAATGCGAGTACACGTCAGTTTAAATATATTAAAAATGTATTACTATGCATTGTATGTACAGTCCTGTCTTGGTTACTGCATAATTTGTTGGGGGAACTGTTCCCGAATAGAAGATCTTATGATGCAGAAAAAAATAATTCGTACTATTACATTTAAATCTCCACGTGAGTCTTGTATAAATATATTTAAAGAACTGGACATATTAACTGTTGCTTCATTATATATTTTCAATTGTGTAAAATCTCATATCAACAACTATGTTCCAAGAGATAATAATCCAAATCATCAGCTCAACCCCATGCTTCCACAACATAGATTAACCATAGTAGAAAAAGGACCTAATATTATGCCTACCAAATTGTACAATAAACTCCCCATAGAAATAAAGGCGATAAGCAGTATTAATTCTTTTAAACAAAAAGTAAGATCTATTTTAATTTATAATAGTTTTTATTCCATAAATAAGTATATGAGCTCTGCCTTTTAATCCTTTTAATCTTTTTAATCTTTTAATCTTATAACCATTTACTTTTAAGTATACATTTTAATTGTTCAAGCATTTTTAAACTGTTTTGTAAATTTTATTTCCTTTTCTCTTCTTTTAACATACCGTATTAATGATATATTAACGTTTAATCGTAACATCATGTGTTGACAATATTTCTATACTTTTTTTGTAAAGTCTTTGAAAATAAATACTATTGTTATTATTATTATTATATATTTTACCAATATACATAATAATTTAACATCCAATCGTCGAAAGATGATTCTCACCTAGACACATTGTACTATATTAACACCTGTAAAAATAACGTATGGTGGTCTAGTGGTTGCACAGAATTGTAAAGTCCAATAAACTAAATAAACTAAGACACGTGACATGTTAATTTAAAATATCTCAATAAACCCTTTTAAAAGCAGACAACTGGCGCGCTTTAAAATCGCTCCTAGAAATTCGCGTTAAAACCCAGTCATAGGCTGACCCAATAGGATAAAATTATGTTTGTTGTGTTAAGTGAAAAATTTTACACAAAGTGATACATATTAGCATAACGACAATTAAGTTATAAAGCTAATATTTAATTAATACCGGTAATTATCTCCCAGTTCATAGACGAGTGAAAAACACATAGTGGACATCGATAAAGCCAACCTAAATCAGCCAGTAGTATTGTGAAGTACAATGTGTCATCATATACCCCGAAAAACCAACAAAAATACACAGGGACTACACAAATAAGCCTTTACACTTCAATATTACCACTTAATTTTATATGTACTTTAAGTATTTGCTATTTAGCCTAGAGAAGAATTTCTTAGACAAATAAATTTTTGACACGTTTGCCCCTAAAAGTAATAACAATTGAGTTTTGCCACAAAAACCATTTTGATGAACTTTATTTAGTATTTTTGACGAGATTTCGATTTCTCTAGAATTACACGGGTCATTTAGAATAAGTCGGAACCGTCATGGCACACTTAAATGGAAAACTAAAAATTATATTATAAAAAATATTGACGTTTGAAATGTCACTTATTTGTTATCGTTGGATTCAGAAAATTATGCAGAATTCAAAAACGCAATAATATATAGGGTGTTCCATTCAAAAATCGAAAATTAGTGGCACTTCCGGCGAAACCGGAAGTGAAAAAAAATCACTTGCATGTCAAAAAGTCCCACTTATTATGTATATAGGATATTCCAAGTTTCAATCGATTATCTTCAAAACTAAAGGAGAAAGGGGGGGGGTGTACCATAATCCTGTTACACCCGGTATAGAAATAATAATAATAATAATAATAACAGGTCTTTATTTAGGGCGAAGTTCGCTTGCAATGCGCTCTTCCACTTAACCCTTAAATAACTGTTAATAACTGTTTTCTTTCAACTTCTAATTTTTTCCTTTCAGATCCTTTTTCGCGTGACCGCACTCGCATATTGTGCTGCTAAAAACTTTGCTAACTGCCTCAGAATAGATATTAATGAAATATGTACAATAATTATATTTAAGAACACGTTTAAGTGGAAAATTTGGAACATAAAACATATTAAGAAAAAATTAGAACCTGCTTATTAATTTTAAAAATTAATTAACATTCATAAATATTCAACAGTTATGTATTTTTGATATAATGACCCATTCAGGGTCTCCTTAAAAAAACGGCATTCTATTAAATCCTGATACGTAAAACGAGTTTTAAATTATAAAATGTTCTAAGATGAGAACTTGGACTTTAGGTAACCTAAATATTCAGCAACGAGTAGAAGTTGCAGTCGGGCGTGGCCGAATGCCAATAGCTGTTTAATTAATAGTTTTCTCTAATATGGGGCAACTTAGTTACACCAGTTTTAGTAGGAGAGTTGACAGACAAAATGGCGAACGATAATGTTCAAAATTAACGCTGATGGGAATCAGTTGGTCATTGGTCTTTGAATGTTAGGCCAGTCGTTGAAGGTATTTGCCTTCAACAACTTGCAAAATGAATATATTTTTCTTAATAAGTTCTTGAAAGTGTATAGAATAATATCCTGAAAAGTTTACATTTCGCTCGGATGCAGAACATAAAGAAAATTGAAAAAAAAATTTTTTTTCATCTGAAATTAAGTCAAAGTAGGAAAAAATATAAAATGCAGATGGATAGATCACGTGCTTACGAACAAAAAATGCCCTAACAAAATTTATCGCTAAAGCCACGGTATTCACGGAAAAAATAGTCAAATAACGTTTTTACTCGAAGCGTGAATACGCATAACTGTGAGACCGACGCACTGAATTACATGTCACTAAATCAGAATTTGTTCAATCCATATGGGTGTTGGTTCATTTAAAAGATGGAAATTGTAGCTTCCCGATGCTTCTTTGTTTTAAACAAGTCAAGGATGGATGGGAAAAATATACTTATATATTATCACGCCCAAACTCAATCGTCGAAATAAAAAATATAGAAAAAATAAAAGCCCTTCAAAAAAATTCTTTCTTCATTGAGAACTGTTAGAAAGTATGCATGATTATTTATGGTTTATTAAGTTGTAGTAACGTGGATTAAAACATCTCAAATCATTTTAATTTCCTTGCTTGACGATTGTTTTGATAAATATATTAGTCCAGGAAGTTTAGCATTTCACTTCGGAAAAATTTATAGTGAGCTATAAATTGGTGTACACGTACCTTTCAGTTCCTCAAACAATCTATGAAAAGTCCCAAAGATTCCGGTGTATGCATAACTTTTGACAGCGGAAAAACGATCCAAAAAAGTACCTTTTTTCGGTTTTATGCCAATATCTTCGTTCCCATAGATCCTACGGCTAAGAAGTGAACATATAAAAAAGAAAGAACGGAAAATTCTCTACAAAAAAGGTGATATAAAGTTTAGTGATAACACTAATAGTTTTTACGTAATCGGGCATTGAAACTCCGGTAAAAATTTTGTATGGATATTTTAGTGCCTGTAATGATCAAAATACAGTTTTCTGTGCGTTAACTTCTAATTTTTTAATTTTTTATAGGAATTGAGGTATGAAAAATGGTATATTTCAGTGAACATAATTTATTATTTATTTATTTAGATTATTGGTTATTAACTTAATATTAATAATAACTACAAACATTATGTTTGCTAATGTAACTCAGTTTTGACTTATTTCTTGACAGTTTCTTCTTATCCATCCTCTATTTATTCTTCATTTTACCACTGGATTGGTGGAGAATACCAGGATTCGGAATCATCAATAGAGGTTGTTTCTGGATCGTCGATGTCAATTCTTTTTTCGAGATAATGGTCTTCGATTGGGGCAGCATTCAGGCAAGATGCCCCATGACAGTTGCCACAAACTGCTGATCATTGCAATCCCAACTTTCGACAACCGCACAAAGTGCCACAGCCTTTCGAACAATTACAAACAATCATGTTCAAAAGACAATCCGGGGCAGGAGGTTGCGAGGTTTTTATTGGCTTCAATAAGCGTTTTTAAATACCTATCCCAATCTTCCTAATCACCTCTGCACCTGGTAGTAGACACGATATAGGTGCTCTTTAGCCGCATCGACTGTGGGAGGTAACATATTCAACTGGGCCGACTTGCTTCTGCCTACAGCTTTCATAAAGCACTGGTAACGGTATTCTTCCAAGTCATCTTGGTTAATCGGAGCGCCATACATAGCTAGGAAGATGTGTATTGCATCCGAAGAAACTGATTCTCAAGAAACATCACTGTGGTTGAAAATTAGAGCTGCAGCACGTAAGTCTTGACGTTTCGTGAAAAGTTTCAAAGGTGCAGTTTTCCCTTTATGAAAAAGAGCAGATGTCGTGTCATATCCAGTGAAAGCGTGTAGGAAGAGAAGATTATCCCTAATGTCTTCGTATTTATTGAAACTCCGAGACTGGACTTTTCCTTTGCCTGGCTTGAGAAAGAAGATCTCTTCATCAATCGGAGCGCGACCAACCAAAATTTCCAAAAGGTCTACATCTTCCCCAACAACAACTGTTCTATTTGTGCGTGAACATTCCAACAATTAACCTAAACAAATCACATAAAAGAATGGGATTATTAAAGGAAAAGTACAGAAAAAAAATTACCTATTTCTGCCGTGAAAAAATACATTGAGTGGTACAAAATAAAGAAAACATTGATAGGTTCAGAAAACGAACCCAGGACTTTCAGCATGCTAAGCGAGTCAAAATCAAACAATACTTTATTTATATTAAATTATAAATATGTGTCTCCCCAGAAACTGACCCGGAGCCAGCCAGACATACATGCTAAGCGAGTATCTTACCTATGCGTCTAACCATCCCACTGCAAACGAACCATATGAAAAGGATTTAGAAGTAAATCTTCGGCATGACTCGGGTTCAAAGTGATAACCTGCCTCTATACGCTAGTCATCAGCACACCACACCAGAAAAAAAACAGTAAAGCAGGTATAAACCCATCACCGACGTCAAAGGGGAAGGCGCAGCTGCTACTTGAACCGCCACAGAGAACACACCACGCAGCAGCGCCGAACCACAAAACTTCATTTGATGTTTCACCTCTTTTTTCGTGGAAATGACTAGTTCTATAGGTACACTTTATATCGGCTTTTTTATATAAGTACACTTCGTAGCCGTAGGATCGATGGGAACCGACCGGCAAAAAACCGAGAAAAGGTAATTTTTGGGCCGTTTTTCCGCTGTCAAAAGTTAAGCATACACCCGAACCTTTGGGACTTTTCACAGATTATTTGGGAAGCTGAAAGGTACGTGTACACCAATTTATAGCTCACTATAAATTTTTCCGAAGATGAGCGCATTTTTCGTCTAAGTTCCTGGATTATATATATTCCAGTGATGATTAGTAACTTTTTTGTCTTAAAAGTATCTCTGCAGGATTCAGTTGCCTCCAAGCCAAAAATTAATCATAATATTCGTTTTTGAGATACAAACACTCTGAGCTTCTGTTGCCAATCCCTATGATTCTATATTGCAATTTATATGTTAATAAACCAAACGTTGATGAGAGGCTTTTAATTTAAGTTAGTTCTCACACTGAATATAGAGTAATAGGTCTAATTCAGTTTCCGCAGACATGATCTATCTGCTCAGTCCACTGACATTTGGAGTCTATATGGGTGCCTAAAAGTTTAGCATTTGACGCAGTATTTATTTGGGTTCCGCTGTATTGGAAAGTAAAATTTTGCGATTTCTTATATACGCCCGTAGATTCTACATATAATGTTTTTTTAAAATTAACTAAAAGATTATTTTTCTCACACCACTCATAAAATTGATTAATAACTTCATTCATTTTAGTGGTTACTTACTTCAACAGGGATGGTACCCGAGACCATTATTGTTGTTTCATCTGCATATATGAACACCTTTCCATCCTGTATAAAGTCTGGCAGGTCATTCACATAAAGCAGGAACAACAGTGGACCTAGAACACTTCCCTGGGGGGTGCTAAACTCCACATCAATTGGTTTAGAAATAGAATTTTCAAGTTTTACAATAAGTTGTCTAATTCGTTACATGTGAGATTAACCACTCATTCATACGGCCTCTAATGCCTAAAGCATCAAGTTTTATTGACAAAAAGTTTGAATCTGGTGTCGAAGACCCTTGATAAATAAAAAAAAATCCAACGAATACTTTTTATGATTTATTTCATTTTTTTTGCGCATGAAGGCCGAAGCCATACAGCCAGCCACAGAAGAGAAATTACACCTACATCTAATCTAAACAATAAACAATAAATTACATGACATACTGTCAGAAACAAAACTAAGGATGTACACAGGTCATAAACTTCTCACCAGGGGTCTTTCAGGGCATTTTTCTAACATACAAAATAAGACCAGGTTTTGATAACACCTTATAATTTTTGTCTTCCAAGAAATCCATAAGATAGTCAAAAATGTTCTTTTTATTTATTTAGTATATTGAACTGTGTAAAGATGTTGCCATATTTTATTATATTGTTATATAATGTATCAATTGCTTCTACGTGTCTTGTACATTAAAAAAATATACGATCCGGGTCACCTGTGAAATTGCAATATTCGCAGATATCAGAACTGTAGATCTTTATTTCAAACAAGTGTGCAGGATAACATGCATGTCCAAATTTCAAGCGGATAATCATTGTGATACATTTTCTTGAGCGGTTATAGTTTTCATGCCAAAATTTATACGGCAAGTCAGGGTGAATAAGAGAATATTGAGTCGGTTTTATGAAAGCTGATTCTTTCCACATGTAATCCCAATTATTCCTTAGTTTAGATCTAAATATTATCATTGCATCCGTCATACATACTTTATAATTATTTCCTACATCAATACCGTCCTTAGCTAGATCGTCCCCGTGTTCGTTATCCTTCAATCCTATATGGTACTTTACCCACACAAAATGTATCTCTCTCTCCCTTCGTGAATAGTATATTGTGTATTTAGGTGTGAAAGCAATACATTCCTGGACGACGATGCAAATTGTTGGCCGAGGCGCTAGCCGAGGCCAACAAGCATCGAAGTCCGGGAATGTGCTTTCACACCGAAGTACACATACTATTTTTTCTGAAATCACAATCAATATTATTATAAATTCATAAATTTGTATTAATGCATAACATTTCTTCATTACAATCTAACTGCTTACTAATAAATGTAATTTTAATGTGAGGTAGTTTGTCTGCGTTATTTATTTACTGTCTAAAATATACATAAAAAACCGTACAGGAATGTTACTTTCCCGGCCTAGGCCGGGAATAGTATATTGTGTATCTAGGTGTGAAAGCGTTACATTCCCGGACGACGATGCAATTGTCGATGCAAGCATCGAAGTCTGGGAATGTGCTTTCACACCTAAGTACACATACTATTTTTTCTGAAATCACAATGAATACTATTTTAAACGTATAAAAATCAAAAATATACCTATACATTTAAAAAAAAAAATTCTGAAATCACAATCAATACTATTTTAAACGTATAAAAATCAAAAATATTAACATATTAAAATATATATAAAAAACCGTACGGGAATGTTGATCGTTGCTTGGCAACGGATCTTTTCCGGTCTGTTTTCTGATAGTTTCCTAGCAACGGACTAAAATACTGGAATTGTGCATTTTTCGCTCTAAAATCGCACCGAAAATGTAGACATTCCCGATCGATTTCAGAAAAAGTAACATTCCCGTACGGTTTTGTTGATCGTTGCTTGGCAACGGATCTTTTCCGGTCTGTTTTCTGATAGTTTCTTAGCAACGAATTAAAATACTGGAATTGTGCATTTTTCGCTCTAAAATCGCACCGAAAATGTAGACATTCCCGATCGATTTCAGAAAAAGTAACATTCCCGTACGGTTTTGTTGATCGTTGCTTGGCAACGGATCTTTTCCGGTCTGTTTTCTGATAGTATCTTAGCAACGAACTAAAATACTGGAATTGTGCATTTTTCGATCTGAAATCGCGCCAAAAATGTAGACATTGCCGATCGATTTCAGAAAAAGATATTTTGTACCACGCTTTTAATGTATATTATAAGAGGATTGGCTTTAATTTTAAGGGTGGTTTTTTAAAGCTATGAGAACTGATAGGGAATCAGAAAGAATAATGTTTTCTGATATTTCGAAATAAATACGAACTTGAGAGCTTCATAGATAGCTGCCGCCCCCGCTGTAAAAACAGAGCACTCTATTTTAAGTTTGATTTTTCTCTCGATATTTTTTGAGGGCATATAAAATGCGCATCCTATTCCATTTGAGGACTTAGAACCATCTGTGTATACCAGCTCTGAATTTGGGTAATTTTCGAGTGTTAAATTTAAAGAATTTATGATCATCCTCAAATTTTCACTATAATGTGGTATAGATACCTTCAAGTCCGTAAATAAGGAAAAATAATTATAGTTGCTAAGACAGGTATCATTTTCAATGTTTGGGAGTAAATGATAACATTCACGGAATGCAGAAGCGATGGGTGGAGAGATTTTTTCAATCCAATATTTATTAGCCAGATCAAAGGTATTGAGTGATGATATTTGACTTCCACATCCAGTGGAAAGTATAGTAACGACAAAAAAAAAATTAAAAAAATGTTTATTGTTCAAATAGGCTTAGAATGTCATGAAACGTCGAGATTTTAAGTTTGAGCGAAAAAAAAATTTCTGCCTGTCGGTCTGTCTATAACTTTTTTGTGCGCACGTTTATAGTGTATTTCATAAATAATTCAGCGATATAAAAAAGCTCGCAAAAAAGCATAAAGGACGCCGACCGCTTCTAGTTACTGTATCGCCCACCGGTCCGCTTTGACAACGTTAGTCCACGTTGACCATACACATTTTATTCCAACCTATCATAATTCCGGTAGAGAAAATTTCAACTAATTATATTCAGTGGGAGTGGCCTACATTTTTGTTCGGAAATATATGACCATTTTTTTGTGAAGGTAATAAAGAAGCCGAACACTTTTATGGCCTTTTAGTAAATAGACTGAAATTGATACACGGTCGGCACCTTTTACGTTTTTTTTGCGAGCTTCTTTATATCGCTGTATTATCGATGGTACAAACTATACTCTAGAACCGTTTGAGATATTGACTTGAAATTTGGTCCACATATGTACTTTAACGAGATCTAGAACTAGTTTATATTTTCATCTCGTTCCATCGAAGATTTGGGAGGTAAATGAGGGTAAATTTGGGGTAAATAAGTAAATCAAGCAGGTAAGAGTCCATAAAATTGATATTTAGTATATACAAGAGAAGCTAAGATCTCAAAAAAAATTTTGGCATTAGCCACCCCCATTACCACCTAACCCCATTATTAAAGGGGATGAAAAAAATGTGATTTAATGTATGTACAAGAACCAGAAACTTCAAAAATTTTTTTTACTTCATTCACCTGCACTACCACCCCCTGTCACCACCCCCACCTTTGGATTTCAAATATTATATTATTAAAGTTCCACAAACTACTATTTCCACATACAAAATTTTTTCGTTGTGAGTGACTTGGATAGAAAATCTGGATGTGGAAGTAGTGATTCCTTGGGCAGCGTTTTTTTTTTAAAAGTGGCGGATTGTTAATATAAATTTTCAAAAGTAGTTTTTTGCTCAGTAAATCTCTTCTATGATTTAATGGAGGTTCTAGAGCTTCTACATGCAGCGCATCAACAGGAGTCGACCTCATAGCACTAAGACAAATCCGAAGGGCATTATTTTGTACTGTGTAAATACGTTTAAGGAGTGACTGACTAGCCGACCCATAAAAAGTACAGCCACAATCGATTATTGAACTTGTAAAAAGGAGTGACATTTTAACATCAGCCCCCCACCACGTTCTAGTAGTCATCATTTATTTCATTAATACCGTGCGTGTAGCCGAACGCTAGGCATAGGGAGTAAAATAACAACATCGCGCGTGCCAGCTGGCTGAAATGAAATAACAGACTGGAATGCTCCGCTCGACGGAGGAATTTACGGCAGCTATGTTGTCATATCTATCGCGCTACGTGGATGTACATGCCTAATGGGAAATTACACGCACGGTATATGTTGTGTTAGCTCCTTTGTTGCACTTTTGGTTGAACGTCTGGGTCGAAACCCATGCTGGTTGTTATTTAATAATATTTATTCAGAAACATGATAATTCTGTCATACATGGCTTTTTCAATTATTTTTGAAACGGGGCTTAATGTTACCACAGCACGGTAATTTTTCACTTCCTCTCCATTGCCTTTTTTATAAATCGGAGTTGTTTTAGATAGTTTCAATTTTTTAAGAAATAAAGTATTAATACTGACTATAAGATAAATTGACAGTTCTTCACAGCATTCTTTTATTAACATTATAGGAACTCCATCTGATTAAAATTTTACACAATTTATTTTCTCAACTGACAGAACAAAGAAGTTGAAAATGAGAACCGCCGCACCTATCTCTCGTAACTGATTTTACTTAAAACGCTCAGAACCAGAACCAGTATACTTAATTTTTAAGTTTTTAGTGAATTCTCGACAATGAATCCGCTCAATTTATCACCATGTGAAACATTTTGTAAATACACTAATTAAAAATAACTACCTAGAATACCTTGCAAGTAAAATTATCTCCACATAGTTGCTGTGCACAGTGGAAATGTGAGACCTTAGATGGTATTTCGTGCGTCATTATAATTTATTTTTGCATAAATTGTAAACAATTTGCCCACCTAGAGTACCGTTTTCGTGTTTAAAATAACATTTCTATAAAAAATAATGAATATAAAGCCAGTCATTATGACTAGCCTATGTTTACTTACATTTTTATTATTTATTTGTTTGTTAATTTTTTTTATATTTTTACATTCTACGAAAGATTCGCAAATGACTTAACAAAGCTGTAATGTCGTTTCTAGAACAAAAATGTAATTAAATTTTACAAGAAATTTTTTGTTTGTACAACATTAATAAAAATGAGTATTAATAACGTTGGAACAATCTAGGCAGACAATTTTCCTGGAATTTTTCGAAATTTTTGAGTCTTAGAGCTGCTGCAATTTTTAAACAATTGGAAGAATATTGTTTAAACAAAAATTTTGGGAAATTTTATAACCTATATTATTGGTAACAACTAATTACTGTGTGATAGCAACGGGGACAGAAATAATTGCAAGAATCTGCAGTGAATCACAAATTTTCTCAATACTGGCGGTTATAAACCATAAAATGATAACAATGAAGAAATAGTTTAAGTAAAATATGTAGCTATTTTATTTCCCAATTTTAGGTAGAACTAACATCAATGAAGATAATTAAAAAAAGTTTATTTAGACCGTCATTTTTAACTCCCGACCCCAAAAGTTATAAGTTTGATGCATATGTTTGTATCTGTCTGCCTGTCTGTCTGTCTGTCTGTGGCTTCATATTTCTTCAACGAGTGATCCGATTTTGATGTAGTTTTTTTTTATTCGAAAGAGTATTTTGTCGAGAAGCTTATAGACCATATTAGATTTTGATGTTTCGTCGCCATCTTGAATTCGCAATGTTGAACTTCTCTATAAATTGTCCGATTGAAGTAAAATTGAAAATATGCAGACAATTATGGTAGCCAAACATGATTTAGGCCTCATTTTGATTTGGTCTTATGAAACTGGTACGATTAGATACATTGATCAGGGGTTTTTTAAAATTTTCAATTTTACTTGTTTCAACATGATGGCAACCACATTTCTGTGAAAAACATTAATTAGTGATTGTAGCTTGTGGCAACCTACCTCCTACCTTCATTACACAAACAAAAAATTGTTTGTAGGAATTATCATGGGTCAAATGTATTTATTGTATTGACTACTGGGTCTTATTCAATTTGTATACATTGTAGATTAACGATGTCGAAGTGGGATTATTTGAAATGGTATCCCAGAAATTTTACTTTAGAGGCATACTTTTCAACTTGTTAGCAGCAAACACATTTTCAAAAAATTCGCGGCATTTCCTTTTAATGTCGAAAAATGTAATTTTTTCGTCATTTGTTTGAGATTTGTTATAATTAAATCCAAATTGAGACAAAATCAAGCAACATGGACATCAGGTTCGTTTTCGGCACATCAAACTACATAGGAAAATGATGGTTTGATTTTTGGTATAGAGCTGTTCTTTTTTGTGTAGCTGTGCATAGCCACTAAATGGGAAATTAAAGTCTCAAATTTTTTTTTGCCATTAGCCACCCTCACTACCACCCCCGCCCCATTATTAAAGAAGATTAAAGAAAATGAATAAAAAAGAAAATAAATAAAATTGTAATTTAGTGTGTGTACAAGAACTTTTTTTTTAAATTTCATCTACCCCCACATCAGCATAGAAGTGTTTTAGATTTTCTGAGGTGGCAATCAAGTCTTCCTCAGTGCATACTTTTGAGGTACAAAAATACAAACCTGCTCATTACAGTTTTTAGACCTGAAAATCTTTCAAGTTGAGCACAAATTATCTACTATACCACTTTCCGCGACTATACGAGGTTTCCGCAACTATACTACAGACAAGTTGTCTTAATTTTGAGACAAATGATGAAAAGAAAGCCGAAATGCTATTATCGAGAAATTCTTAGGAAAGTAATTTGATACCTATACAATTATACACGCAGTAAATGAAATATGTGAGTCAGAATTTTGTTTCTTTGAAACATTCATTTATTTATAATAAGACATATTTTGGCTAACAGAAATGAATGTGATTTTTAGGAGGTGTTCCGGGGCCTCCCGGTAGCCAGGGCCCCCACGAATTGCATGCCTTTGCTTATCGGTAGTTACGCCTCTGATTTGTTATGAGTACCAAAAGCATGAAGCTTTAAATTCAGGTAATATCTAGCGATCTGGGCATCAAATTCATTTTTTGCACTTCAAAATATATAGGAAAGTGATGAGCTGATTTCTGACCCACGGCGTTTTTTCATTTTGTGTGACTGTGTAATTCTCGCAACACCCTGTAGATTCTAGCATTTCAATTTAACGTGGTCACTATTTCCATGTTAATTATATTGAAATGTTTGCCGGATCTACAGAAATAATTGACTATTTTTCAAGACTCAAGTGGGCAGAGTTGATCAAACCGCGACCCTCATTTTCTCCAACTTGTGAGAAATACTCGAAGAGACTGGTTTGCCTTATCTTTAGGTACCTTCCAGCCTCCATTATAGCTTTATAATTATTTAACGGAAAGTTATAATGAACTGAAAAAAATGTTGACAATAATTCTTTCCCTGGAAATACACACCAATTTTAATCAACATACATAATTCATTTCATTTTTTATTATTAAATAGGCAATAACGAAAGATTATATAATTAATTATAGAACTGTAAACACATTTTCTTACTTTATTTTTATTGATTGTGACAAAACATTACAACTGAATAGAATACAAACAAAAACAATGAGTCTCACAAAGGTCACACTTTGTCAACATTTTGAGTTTTTCTGCGAGCGGATAGGTCAATAATAATTTAGTGTCCTACAGGTCTGTTATTTTACATCAACCACCCTATTTTGAGACACATTAAATGAAAAATAACGCCCTAGGGCGTTATAAATATCTATAACGCCCTAGGGCATTATAAAATTATAACACCACCCAAAACAAGTAAATTATGATAGCGTTATTGACAAACAAAATGCGTTGCTATGCAACGGCGGCATTTACAAACAATTTTGATATTTACTCTCTTTTAAATCAAATCGTTCTGAACATAATAGAGGATAATGACGCCCTCGGTCTACGTACATTCCCTCGGGTCTGAGGCCCTCGGGAAGTACACTGCCGACCTCGGTGCGTTATTATCCTTATAACACCCTTGATACCTTAATAACTATAACCTCCTAATGAGACAGAAATACCACCAATTTATTTTTATATTTGATATTTTGTGATATTTTTGTAATAAATCAGTACATACCTATTTTCCTATACCCATTAGTAGTACAGTCGAATTTATTTAATTTAATTTTTTTTCGGCGACAACATTCCACCTGAAATTTTACTGTTGATTCTTATGTTTTATGACCTCCTGATTACGAAAAAAACATTTGTGGCCAAAAATTCCTCTTAAAAAATATAGACCTGTCCGATATCTATTGGTCAATCCGCATCTTGGAAAACATATGAAACACCAAGAATAGCCGAAAAAATCAAAATTGAATATCTTTTCTATAATGCACCAATCCCGTATGTCAAATAGAACGGTCAAAGATGGCGAACGAAATAAAATTTTTAATTCTTCGTCAATTTAAGGAGATAATGTACGTCACTTTTTTTCGATTGTACGTTATTATACTCTTCGCAAAAACGAAGAGTATACTGTATTTGATCGGCACATTTCTAAAATCGTAAATATCGCTCGTAGAGAAAAAAAATTCATTGTGTTAGTGAACGAATTCTGAACAACTTTCAAAATGTCCGTCAGTCCGTCCGTCCGTCCGTCACGTTTCTTGTAAGCACGATAACTCAAGAAAGAAAAATCCGATTGTACTAAAATTTGGACAGTTAATTAGTATTAGCTAGAACCCTATTGTTTTTGAACAAAATCGATCAGTAAATAAAAGTGTTATTAACGATTTAAATTTGAAAAAATTTTTTTTTGTTTTTTATGTTTTTGTAATTGAATAGAAATCTGATGAAATGATATTTCATTTTAATATTTAAATATTTTTATATTTTACAAACATACATTTTATAACGTAATATACAACCGTGGAAATATAATTTTAGCTCGGCTCTTATAATGTAAAAATTTACATTTTTTTACGTGTTAAGTGATGGAGTAGTTCTTACGCTTTTGACTCGGAATCCAAGGGTCCCGGGTTCGAAACCCAAATGGGTATGGTACAGTTTTTTTTTATTTTTACTTTATTTTACACTGAGTCTTTTACCAACTAAGTTCGTACTATAAAATTAAAAATGTCTAAAACTGACATTATTTACAAACAACTGCGAAGAGTGTCCTATAGAATGTGTAACAATTATATAAAAAGTTCAGTGAACAGGCGAAGAGTACGGTTTTAGCTTGTTTTATGTACTTTTAGGGGATAGAGTTCATTTTTTTTTAATTTCCAAAAATTTGCTTTCTTTAGTCCTCTTTTTTTTCCCCTAATTTTCATCGAGACAAAATGAAATATGTTATAGAAAGTTTTGTAAATTTCAAAAATTTAATACATAATAATATATGAATATATGATCAATAATCAGAACCAAGCAGTCAAGACTAGAGTAATACTATTTTTGATGGGCATGCCGATGAACAGAATAGCACTAAGAATAACGAGCGAATTGGTCGTTTAGAAAAAATGTTTGTATAGATATTTCAATCACAAGTGAAATCATCGGTTAGTCAAAAAAACATTTCTAGCTAGTAATAAAAACCGCTGCCAAGGAATCACTACTTCCACATCCACATTTTTTATCCAAGTCACTCACAACGAAAAAATTTTGTATGTGGAAATAATTGTTTATGGAACTTTAATAATATAATATTTGAAATCCTCTACCCCAAAACCCATAAAACGATACCCCACATCGGTAGCGGGGTGGGGGTGGTGATAGGGGGTGGTAGTGGGGGGTGGATAAAGTAAAAAACGTTTTTTTCTTGTTCACACACTAAATCACATTTTTCATCCCCTTTAATAGTGGTGTGGGGGTGGCTAATGCCAAATTTTTTTTTGAGACCTTAGCTTCTCTTGTTTATACTAAATACCAATTTTATGAACTCTTAGCTGCTTGATTTACCTATTTTCCCCAAATTTACCCCCCAACCCTTCGACGGAACAAGATCAAAATATAATCTAATTCTAGATCTCGTTAAAGTACATATGTGTACCAAATTTTAAGTCAATATCTCAAACGGTTCCAGAGTAAACGTGCGCACAAAAAAAGTTACAGACAGACCGACAGACAGAAAATTTTTTTTCGCTCAAACTTAAAATCTTGACGTTTCGTGACATTTTAAGCCTATTTGAACAATAAAAATTTTTAAAAATTTTTTTGTCGTTACTATACTTCCACTGGATGTGGAAGTAAAATAAGAACAGAATAGAATAAAATTATTGCGCAAAGAGAAAGATAAATAGATAATAGCTTTAACGTTAAAATATACAGAGAAAACGCCGCGCCGATACTACAATCGTTAAAACTGCTATTGATTTGAAAACCAAAGACAATACAGTTTAATAGTTGGTGAAGATATTGACCTTTTGGTTATAATGACTCAACTAGTATGGAATCATCATAAAAAAATCTATTTTTACAAATCTAAGATTAATAAAATAATTGACAAATATTATGATGAAAATAGAATTGTCTGTAATTCCACCTACTGAAGAGGTAATGAAAAACACCGTTTAAGGGTCTATTTCCAAGTCGAAAAATGGTTAGGTTCTGAGAAAGATCCGTTACAATTCGTGTGGCTTAAAACTGAGAATGAATTAATGCTTGATGCTGTGAGTGAAAGTAATGCTTTCCCCAAAAATTTACTAAGCGATATTTCTTGCAAATGTAAGAAAAGCTGTAAAAATAATCAGTGTAGCTGTAGAAAACTGAATATATAATGTTCTATTCTATGTGTCCATTAGGGTGGCCCATCTTTTTCGAAATCGAAATTTTTATTTCTCACCCCTGCAAATGGTTCCATTTGAAGAAAAAACAGTCCCCTCAAAATATTATTGTGGCAAATTGAAGGCAAGGGGTGCCGCAGAATGCATTATTATGCAATAATAAAAGTAAATGGAATTATTTACATTCTTTGGTTGATGCATTGTTTTTTTTTTTAATCAGCAACATTTATCTTTAGAATGACTAATCAAGTCATACAAATATCAAAGACATTATCTGTTGTGACTATGACATGTGTCATACTACTGTAAATTCGTAGTGTAAGAAAACTAGACTAGAAGTTTTTGAAATAAAACTCTCGTTTTATCTTTGTGTATTTTATTATGAAACGTTTTTTTCATACATAGTACCAAATATTATCCTAAATCTACAAGACATATAGTAATAAGAACAATATTTTTTGCACTAGGCCAAAGCATGCGACAGGGTTTCTTTTTTTACATTTGGAAACTGTGATTTATAATCATTTACAACTTGGAGTAAAAACTGTTTTTGGTCTTCAGTTTTTGTTAAAATGTCATTATAGTCAGTAATAAGTTTGATTCCTCTCTCAGCGGCATCATTTATAACTTTAATTTTGTTTACAATATTGAAACATCGGGTATAACTTTCATTTTCCCTCCATGTTGTTGGATCATTTTCCAAAAATTCCATAGACAAACCTAATTTTTGAAAAAACTATTTAGTGTTCTCGCATATGAAGTCCTGAATTTCCTTGTTTTCAACGTCAGTAATGTTACTAATCATAAGTCTTTTAATACCCTCTTGATTTGGTGCTTTCCTATTCAAAGCTTTAACCATTTCTCTTTTAGTGGTAACTGAAATATCGTCATCAAAGAAAGATAAGCCAACATTTACTGAATTAAGGTACCACAAATGGTTCACTATTTTCCTACTTGCGGCTTGAGATATTTCTTTGTCAATATTTTGATAATTAATGAGTTCTTTACAAAAGTCTAAGTCATGAAGCGGTGCTTTACAAGCAAATGACGCTGTAAACCAGGCCTTTACATAAACCTTTACAATAAAGAGACATATATCTTCAATACCTATTTTTTCTTTCTTAGTTGGTTGGAACCGATCTTGGAAAAAAAATATTTTTAGACAGTAAATGGCTTTGTAAATGGCCAACGTGCATGACGAAATGCCCCTGGTTGATAGAATGTCGTGTGAGTGGGCTCTTCTTCAACAAAAAGTTTAGAAAGCATTAAAAATTCTTTATAATCATCACGAGGCTGTTGCAAAGTTAAAGCTGCATTTAGAAACTTTACAATTTCGGCTTTAACTGGTTGTAAAATGTGTTTAATTTTTGATACCTGAAATCCAGTTTTTAGTTTATTTTGATCTATTTTAGGCCAAAATTCCCTAAAACGTTTAAATAGTGGCACATTTGGACCAGATGAGGAAGGCATTTTTGTGTCAAACACACTTCTCAAAACCACTTCAAAAATATGATGTCTACAAGGAAAATATAGAATATCTCTTTCTAATTTTTTTTTGCAATAGTGTGGCTGCCCCATTATATAACCCATATTTGATGCTGTTGCATCACAACACAAAGCTATTACCTTTTCGTCCAAATTCCATTCACAAAGCACATCATAAACTGCTTCAATCTGTTCTCTTCCAATTGAATTGGGCAAAGCTGGTACTCCAAGTAGTTGTTCAATATCTCCACTAGTAAATAAGATAGCAAGTCTATCGATATTTCCCATTCCAGTGAGAGAAGGTAAAAGTTTTCCATCCCAATGGATGACTGGGGCCGGCAATTCAGAATTACCGAAGGCAGTTTTTAATATTTCAGCTCTATCTTCTCGGATGCGTTGTCTAGAGCGCTGAAGTGTGGTTCTGCTGATGGACAAAGATGTGGTGTCATGTCCTAGTGCTTCTGCTACTGCCGTCAAAATATGGACTCCATACCTGTCGCTTATTTTGCAATCATCAAATGTAGCGGCTATTTTTGGTGTGATGATGTTACATGTTCCATACAATCTCCTCTTTTTTGGCTGTGACGGGCCAGGCTGGTCTTGTAACAACTCTTCTTGGGCTCCTATTATTTCATCTTCATTTTCGTTGGAGTCGGCTGAATTACTACTTGATGATGGACAGGTGACTGTTTCCTCTAATCTAGCTTTTTCTTGTTGGCTTCGTTGCATTCGTTCGGATAATTTCTGTAATTTCTTCTCAGCTGATAAATCCAGGACGTCCCTTTTTTCTTTGGTTAATTAAAAACTGCTTATCTTCATCTATTTTCATCAATTCCAATGCATTTGCATGAGAAATGTCAAAAAGATCGTCCAATTTTTCAACGAAATTTTTTTCTTTATCTCCCGCACTGGCCCTTTTAGCCGATTTTTGTAAGTTCCTCCACTCTGCATAAAGTTTATCTAGTTGTTTAACACAATGAAAATCCTGACGTGTCGGAATGCGAGCTTTATCCCAAAAAACTGACACCTCTTTTATTGTTAATTTAGCACTTTCATGTACACTTAGCTTCACTTCACGAATGTTATAAAAGAGCACTTGTAATACTTGTCTATTAGACGGCAATTTATTGCCAATGATTTGTGACGAATAGTGTCCAACTAAGTAAATGAAAGTATCCTTTCGTAAGGATCTAACATCAGCCATCGTTAAATGTTTTTTCAAAAAGGAACGTTTGCTAGAACTTATAATGTCACCACTGTAAAACACAATTGCAAACTGACATAAAAACCTACCGTAGGTGCATTATATTTCCAAACTTCCAAAACAAATAATTTCTAGGAAATAATTACACCAATAAAACATTATGAGAAAAGAGGTAGATATTTGTATTTTAAGTAAAATTTAAGTGTATTACCGTAATAAAATCTTATCTACAAATTTCTACCTGAATGCGGCACGGGTTACCGTTCACCGAATTATCTGAAACTTTGACATAAATTATTCCTAGTATAATAGTATATTTTTGTGGGGTGAGACTTAAAAAATACGCAAAAAAAATTCACCCCCTATAGAGATGGGCCACCCTAGCTGTCCATTGTAAAGGAAATAATCGTGCTAATGCTTTTTCTACTTTGATGAATCGGCTATTGATGAGGAATGCGGTGAAATTATAGTATATGAGGTAATGAAACTAATATAGTATATTTCATTTTGGTTCGATGAAAATTGAGTGAAAAAGGAGGGTCAAAGAAAACACATTTCTGAAAATTGTAAAAATGCACTTTTTTGAAAATAAAAAAAACCGCACATTTCTACTCTCTATCCTCTAAAGTACATAAAATAGCGCACAATCGAAAAAAAAAGTGACGTACAATGCCTCTTTGATAATTGACGAAGAATTAAAAATTGTATTAAGTCCGCCATCTTTGATCGTTCTGTTTGACATACGGTGTCCGGTATTGGTACATTATATTTGACCATAAATGAGTTTTATTTTTGTCAACTTTGGTGAAATTACTCCTTCTTATATAAAAGATATCCAATTTTGATTTTTTCGACTATTTTGGTGTTTTTTATTTTTTCCCAAGATGGCGAATTGACCAATACATATCGGACAGGTCTATATTTTTTAAGAATTTTATTTCAAATAAACCAGTATTTTTAAAATTTCCATCTGATTACTAGTACAAGATGTATTAAACAGATAAGTTGAAAATCCGTGAAAACGCGTTAAAAAGCGCATAAGTATAACTTTTAACGCACAAAGAATTTTTGGGCACAAATATTTTTTTCGTAATCAGGAGGTCGTAATACATAAGAATCAACAATAAAATTTCAGGTGGAATGTTGTCGCCGAAAAAAATCAATTCAACTGCACGTAGCTATTAGCTTCGTTTTTGCTGTATCGTTAAATTCATAAATCCTTAATAATCTATTTAGTAGCATAGAAGCAACTACATTCGTTTGTTTATTTTACGTAATATTAATTGAATTCTGAAATATGCAACTAAGTAATAAAGTAAGTACCAATTGTTTTAACTGGGGTCAATAACACAAACGAAGACGAGTTTGTTATTATTTTTAATTCATGATAATGATGAAACGAGTAAAGGTATATATAGTGCTGGTAAAATATGAAAAAGATTCCTTGGAAAAAGAAAAAAGATGAAAATTTGAGGATTTGTAGGTTACACCATCGGTGAGTCCCTAACTCCAGAGGGTGCAGGAGGGTGTGTTTTTTGGTAGTGTAAAAGGGTGAAAAATGAGTTTTTTAAAATTATCTCTGAAAATTTTCTCGTTTTAAATAAATATCTTATTTTGCTGATAGTTTAGTCAAATACCGTAAATTTAGTTTTTTACTGACCTCTGTACGATGAAAATTGACCACGATATAAAGGACTGGAGTTGGATAAACTCATATCACCAATTAAAATTATGTTGTTTAGCAAATTGGAGGTGCAGTGAGTATGTACGCATGTGCGTGGGTGATACCGTGTATGTGTGCATGTACAAACATGTATGTGTATCGTCTCGTTTTCGGGTGTATCAAGTCCTGTCAGACAGTTTAAAAAGACATGTTGAATATAATAGATGAACTGTTCCTTTTACATATAAAAATTCTCAGTTTATTTATTCTATAAATAATGGCCGAAAATCAGGAGAGATCTGATTTACATTTTATTAGTGAAGAGGTGATTTTATGTGATAAAGTTGTACCTGAAGCGGATGCTATTGAAATGATAAAAAACTATAGTAAAAAAATTGGTCATTGGTCGATTGGACAAGCACTTACAGCTAAAAGAAGACTGTAATTGCTATTCATCGAAGCTGTCGGAGTAAGTACACGAAATCTTCAAATGTCCGAAAGGACAATGCACAAGGGCATTTAATAATGCTGATTCCAGTGCCTAAGAAATTCAAAATTCTTGTTTTTGAACAAATTAAAAGACTTAAAATATTCACTATAAAGCCGGGACTCTACCTCTGCAAACTTTTTTTTATCCTATTTCTGGTTGGCTATGATGACTAGTTGGTTGAGAGGCAAGAACTCAATCAGGAAGTCCCAGGTTCCATTCCCGGCCGTGACACTGGGATTTATTATGAAAGGAGAAATGTATCCCAGTAAGCTCGGATATTGGATGTATGTCCCTTGTCCGCACAAGGCACTTCCCGCACGAAGCCCTTCCAAAGCCCCCCGAGATAAAGGGGGCCGTATTACCAATTATTTTTCTACTCTTTTGAGAATCTTGCTGTAAAACAACCCGACGCTATAAATTGTTTAAAATAATGGTGCAGCATATCTTTCTTATGACTACTGCTAATATAATCTAATCCTTCATTGTTTGTAAATTTAGAAGCACGATTAAATCCGGCGACGTCACACAAGATAACATTTTCTGACATCAACTTGGCCTTTCGGACTAACAATATCTAGATGTACATACACGTTTGTTCTCGAGCAACTCATTAAAATAAACGACATGTGCATGTGCAAAGTGCAAACATCGTTAATTTTTACCACAACAGTGAGTAAAGTGGCTACTTTGTTATTTATTCGAATCACCTACTAAATAACTAAGCATACTTCGTGTGGATACTAAACTTAAATCACACGGACAGACAGAAATGTGAGAATTTACAGGGAGTAAGACAGCATGTACCCAGGGAGTCAAATCATCTATATAGATGTATCGAGAACAGAGAGATGTACAGAAGGTGCGTTTCCAAAAAGGGATGCTTGTTATTCCCGGACAGTACCATATGAGATCAGTGTCTACACAGCGTAAGTGTATGTGTAGCAATAATACTATAAAAAATACGTTTTAGAATCAGATTTAAAAAGATTTATTTATATGTTAACATTTTTGTAAAATATCAAAATAATAATAATTTGTTACTTTTTGTTTCTTCTGCTCCCTTCCTTGGTTACTTCGAAATCTTAAGAAGTAGGCAAGTGAACTGCCACAGTATGCCATTGGATAAGCATTGTCATATATAGAGTCCTTACTGTGACTACCTCATTTGCCCTGATTCGTTAAGCATAATACAGTCACTAATAAACCCATATAATAACACAGGCCCACAATTTTTTTTTTGTGAGTGAGAATTAAGACCCACTTTCCTTATGTTTTCCGGGTCACTGAACACAAATCTGAAGTCGGAATAGCATGTTTGTGGACTAATTTTCGAGCTAAAGTTCAAAATTTTAGGAGACATGGAAATATCATTTTTGGGAGAAAATACAATTTTTTCAATGTATTTCATTACTTGACAGAGCCTCACGTACGGTGAGTTCACTTTGGACCGCATTATTATACAAAATTTCTGAGGATATTGCTCCCAACGGTGGTTTATAAACATATTCATGTATATTGATTCAGGACTGTTCTTGTGTTCGCGGTGCTGAACAGAACTGCACAAGCGGAAAGAACAATGAAAAGAGGCAGGGATTATATCTCAGGATTTTACGGAACACTCAGCCTATGAGATTGGACCCTTACCGGCATCGACCTATAATGAAACCTTTTGATGCTTACCTTCAAACGACCTGTTATTTGAGAGTTTCAATATTTATCGGTCTGAATTTATCTCTCTATTTTCAGTGGATTAATTTAATTCGTTTATCAGAATGCATTCCTTTAAATTTGGAGATCAGTTATTTTTTGCTCTTTCCTGATTCTTCATCGAATGATCTACGCAATGGATTTCTTTTTCGTTCATGTACCTCTTGGACTGTTAGTTTCTCTCTTTAATGACCAACAAAAATCTGCCATCATATTGATATCATCTTCCTTCATACCGTTTCTCCATTTCCTTAATATATTGATGGAATCATTCGCCTTGCTCTTCACTGGAGTCATCTTGATTGTCAGGGAAATAACTTAGATGCGAGTCAATGAAATATAATTTTAAATTAATTAAACAACCTAATCTTTGGTAATTCTTGATCATCTCGGCCACAGTGCTTCCGTAGTCATCACTTCTATGATTCCCTAGAAACTGATGGACGGACTACTGTCTTAAAGCTTTTCCATGCGGCTTTCTCTTTTGGAATCATCGTTGTAATGAAAATCGTTCGAATATTTCCTTCCTTAAGTTTAGTTTCCGTCAACTGACTGAATGTTCAACTCAAATATTCAAAGCAGTCACCCTGTTTATCAAGCGCTTTGACAAACAGCTTCATCAAGCCTAATTTTATATGATGGGGTGGAAGAAGGATTTTCGACGGTTCAACTAGTGGTTGCTCTATTATATTGTTATCACCCGGTAAGAAGCACGACCGCGTGGGCCAGATCTTTTTTTTTGAAGTGATTGTTTCGATCTCTACTACCCCATTCACAAAGGAAGCAAGGATATTTTGTAAATCTTGACTAAATTCTCCGCTCACAAGTGGCGAAGGTTTAACGAATCAGTAGGGATCGATATAATAGGTACATTTAATCACCCCCCCCCCCTTCCGCTCCTCCTCCCGATAGGCCTGGTAATAATAGGCATGTCCACAACAAAAATAATATACATTAATATTATTTAAAACCATACATTAGAGCCCCTAGTACCAAAATCAGATTTTTTTTAGTAATAAATATTTTAATTTTGTCAGTTATTCATCCGAACGCAGCGAGGCTAAAAAAACGTTCCCAAGGTAGAGGCTAGTAATATGACGTAACTTACCCTGCAGGTACGCAGGCCTGTATGTGTAATACGGGCCCGTTCTTTTTAGTTTATTAGTCAATTATTTAATATTTGAAAGATATAATTTTAAGGGACTGTAATTCGAAAATCATAAATCAAAATATCTTCAAACTATAGGTATAGAGCATGCTGATCAATAATATTACATTAGTTTTTCAATAAAAAACAACGGGCCCGCATCACATACCTGCGTACCTGCAAGGTAAGTCACGTCATATTACTAGCCTCTGCCTGGGAACGTTTCTTAGCCTCGCTGCATTGGGGTCATTTCTATTACGAATAATTGGCAAAATAAAAATATATATATTTTTTTATTGTTACATTAGTTTATGCGATAAATCTACTATTTCCAATTGAAATTAGAATTTTGTGGACATACCTATTGTGTAGCCAAAAAAGATATGATATATAATGTATTAATTCAAAATAGATAACAAACAGTAAAAACTCTAAGTGGTGTACAGCATATTGCCAGCTTAGACCCAGCTTTTCTGTATTTTAAGTGATTAAAAAAAAAGGCAAGTAAATAACTAGAACCATAGAATTTTAATTTACATGTTTTCATTTGAACTATCAAAGATTATTCCTTAAATTATAAGTTAAAATGCTTTAACCTATGTAATAAAAAAATGTGTACATAATTAGCAACCGAATAATATCAGTATAGAATCCTGGTTCAATGGCTGTCTGTATACCCGTCACGGGTAATAAATCTAGAAATAAATAATTATGTTTTGTGATGTTTTTTTCATGCCAAATTTTGCTCAGCTGGAAAGTTACTGATCTTATTCGTATTTTTTCCGTCAGATCTCATATTCGTATTTACCGGTGTTGTCAACAAGGACTCCTTGTTTACAACCTCACACTCACCAATCCTTAAACGTGTTTGGATGTTTTTCATTTGCTCTTAATGAAACCAGAAATAGATTTTTTTGCAGAGTGGTTATTTTGAACCGAACTTAAAAACGTGGTTCTCAATTCGGTACCTATGTGTGTCTCACTTCCACACCGTGGAAGTATGGTAAAGGTACAAAAAAATGATTTTCTTTTGTTCAAATAATAATATAATAAAAATTTTTGTGGTACACTGTCTTTCTGTAAATTTAGAAAAAATTAAATAAAAGTACGTCTCTAGAAAATTTTCTTAAAAAACTAAAAATTGTTTATATTATAATGGCGATAATACATTGAAATAATTTGAACATAAAGGTACTATGCTATATAAAAATAACCATAGTGATAAAAAAATAATAATTTACAGCTTGTAAATTACCAATAATTATATTTTTTATATTATTTTCATAAAAATCCTTGATTGTTTATATGGCTATATAAAAAGATAAATAATTGGCGATATTTTGAAGCGAATACTATGTATATTTATATCCAATTGACAAATATGGATATGTTAGCAATTTTGACGGGTAAATTCCCAAATAGGCTAAAAACGGCATTAATTATACCCGTGTTTAAAAAAGGGAAATGAAGACGAAATTAACAAATAGAATTGTTTCATTTCTAAATGAAAAGAATCTATTAACATCGTCTCAGCATGGCTTTAGAAGTAAATTTTCTACAGAAACTGCTACAAAAGAATTAATTCAAAATGTATATGAAGAAATGATGGCAAAAATTATGTAATGGAAGTATTCTCTTCAAATGCTTTTGACACTTTAAATTTTTTGTCTTTTGTGTCACACAAATTAAATATGCTAGGTATTAGAGACAACCTAAATAAGTGGATTGTATCATACCTCACTGATAGGAAAATCAGAGTCAACATAGAACACTCTCTTTCATATGAACATAAGCTAAACATTGGAACACCCCAGGGTAGTGTGCTGGGTCCTCTGATACTCGTGCTATATGTAATTGATCTACCACACTATATAAACTCTGCAAATGTTTACATGTATGCGGATGACACATCTTTTATAGTTACGGCAAGAACTTCTGAACAACTAGAGGAAAATGTGAACAATCTTTTACATTTGTTCAGTGAATTATGCTTTAGAAATAGATTTATAATAAATTATGGTAAAACTGTTTGCATTCATTTTACTACAAAACAAAAAAGAACGGAGTACGATTTTAATATAAATTTACATAGTCATTCTGTATCGCTTCAATCAGAAATAAAGTGTCTGGGAACTCTAATTGATGCGAATCTCAGTGCTACAAGTCAAGTGAAACATTAATGGGACAATCCTGTTTCGCTGTCACAAATTTAAAAAATAGTTTGGACAAAAAGTCGCTCTTAAATGTCTATTATGCCCTAGTATACTCTCAAATTTCCTATAACATAACTTCATATGGAAACAGTACAGACAAGCAAAGAGTATTTCTAATGCAAAAAAGAATCATAAGATTAATTTTTAGTTTAGGTTACATAGAATCATATGTAGAATCATGTAGAGGTACTTTTAAAAGAGAGAAAAATTTTGACTGTAGCATCTATATATCTCTATAAGTTGTTAATTTACATATACATAAATAAAAATAAATTAAAAACTTATAATCACCGTTATCAAACTCGCAACAAAGACGAGGTATATATAAATAGATACAACCTGTCTTTAAGAAGTCCCCATCATATGCAGGTAGTTATTTGTTCAATAAATTGCCCTCATAAATATAGAATTGCATGCCAATAAAAAAATTCAAACAAAAACTAAAAACTTTTCTGGTCGATAATTGCTTTTATGCTGTGGAAGAGTTTTTGGAACTCTAAATTAATTGTTTTTATATATTTTTAACTGAAATGTGTTGTAAGGTTTTTTTTGTAATGTTTTAATTTTAAATTTTAATGCTTTAATTAATTAAAGTTAGGTAGTTTAAATTATATTTGTCCATTTTTATATGTTATCTTGTTTTTAGAGTTAACACCATGACAATATCTATACTTATATGTAAATAAGTCACAGAAATAAATATCTATCTATCTATCATTATTTAAACAATATTATGGCCAAAATGGCAAAAAATTGCCAAAGAATAGCCAAAATTAAAAATTTCAGCTAAAAAATGTCAATTTTGAAATGAAATTTTGAAAGTATTTTTCAACCTTTAACAACGTCTTTTAATGCAAAGTAAAAAAGTCACATATTTTATTAATACAGACTACTTGAAATATTTAATATTTACCGATTTTTACACACTCGACTTTTTTTAAACAATTCACCGTAATTTCGTCATTTTTAAAGTTGCACAGTTGATTTATCAAAGAAAATTAATTTAAAGGGAATTTCTGGGTTAGCAGTATCAAAAGGTTCATTACATGCAAATAATACACAGCTTCGTTACTTTTAATGATAATGAAACTGTTACGTCTCAAATGAAAGATAAATTAAATGTACACACTGAATCTAGGTCATGTATTTTTAAAATAATTTCCTTATTTATTAATTAAAATTTACTTATTTCGGGATTTTAAAATAATTCGATACAAAATTAAATGTCACAATCTCATGAATACAGAAATATTAAGTCCGTTATTTGTGGAATAATGATACATACAGTATATACATATAGAGCTGGAATGCTCCGCTCGACGGAGGAATTTACGGTAGCTGTGTTGTCATATCTATCGCGCTACGTGAATGTACATGCCTAATGGGAAATTACACGCACTTATTATTTCCACATCCAGTGGAAGTAAAGACAAAAAAATTTTTAAAAATTTTTATTGTTCAAATTGGCTTAGAATGCCATGAAACGTCGAGATTTCAAGTTTGAGCGAAAAAAAAAAACTTTCTGTCTGTCTGTCGGTCTGTAACTTTTTTGTGTGCACGTTTACTCTGGAATCATTTGAGATATTGACTTGAAATTTGGTACACATATGTACTTTAACGAGATCTAGAACTAGATTATATTTTCATCTTGTTCCGTCGAAGGGTTGGGGGCTAAATTGGGGTAAATTTGGAGTAAATAGGTAAATCAAGCTGGTAAGAGTTCATAAAATTGATATTTAGTATAGACAAGAGAAGCTAAGGTCTCAAAAAAAATTTTGGCATTAGCCACCCCCACCCCATTATTAAAGGGGATGAAAAAAAATGTGATTTAGTGTGTGTACAAGAACCAGAAACCTCAAAATATTTTTTTACTTTATCCACCCCCCACTCCCTGTCACCACTCCCACCCCACTACCGATGTGGGGTATCGTTTTATGGGTTTTTGGGGTAGAGGATTTCAAATATTATATTATTAAAGTTTCATAAACAATTATTTCCAGATACAAAATTTTTTCGTTGTGTGACTTTGATAGAAAATCCGGATGTGGAAGTAGTGATTCCTTGGGCAGCGGTTTTTTTAAAACGCCGTCTAAGAAATATTGAACTTTCGTGACCGGTATCTTCATACACATGAAATTAATAAAAAATTAATTATGTGTGTGGCCCTGCTCATCATCATCATCCGCGGAATCAATGTGATCATTTTCATCGTTTAATTAATCTTCTTTCTCGTAAGTTCCATTGTACTTATCGTCACTGCAGTAACTGCCATCACTTTCTACTTCATCTATCATAATAAATGCAAGTATTATAATATTTATATTGTCACATTATATTGAGATATAATTAAGAGAATCCGCGACACTGGTGCAATAAAAACTGGTAGATATGTATATTTCAACATAAAAATAAAAAAGCATTATATAGTAAATGGAAGAACTTTTATGTTAGTGCTTGTCAATTTTTTGTGAAAAATTAAAAAAAATATATATATAATTTGGAAATAGATGTAATTATATCAATTTCCCTTTTCTTCTAATTTTTTTTTACGATTTTTTTGTCACAAATTGTATAAAATCTAAAATGCTGCACAAAATACTTTACCTTTAAAACAAGTTTAAAAATTTAAACAAAAATCATAACCATACAGACAGAAGTTGTTCCATTTGCTCAGGTCCGGTATTTGGAGTGGGGGGGAGCGAGGGCACCATACCTCAGAGAGTGCCACGAGCTTAATATAAGTCGCTTTTTTTTACGAGTAAAATTTATGAGGATGACAAAAATGTTGTTTCGGATTTTAATCCCCCCCCCCCCCCCCCTCATCAATTTTGAGATGAGGACGAAAACATTTTTTCTTCAGACTTAACCAGAAAAAGGCGCCTTTCAAAATTTCGCAGCACGAGGGTGCTTGAGGAACTAAGGCCGACTCTGCATCTACTTTATGCTTTTTAATTTTTATTCTACAAACTACAGAGGGCAAGATATTGCTGTTTAAAGCATTGTTTCGAAACTGAAAAACTATCACTTTGTGGCCGGTACTGTATACATCAAATATTCAATGTATTATTTTCTCATACATGAGAATTGCATATAAATATTAATTTGAACAAAAATCATATTTAGAACTGAACTTTGTTATTTAATATGCATTTTTATAAGTTGATATTTCAACTAAAACGTTATAGTTCTATAGACTTTTCAATGTACATAATTAATTCTCCTGGAATTAAAAAGTTTTATATATTTATCTAAATAAGTTTTCGCTGGGCATTTTTATAAATGCGTCGTTTTTGACACAACTGAATAAAAAACAGCTGTTGAAGGAATCATTACTTCCACATCCAAATTTTTCATCCAAGTCTCACAATGAGAAAAAATTGTTTAAACTTAAAAATATAATATTTGAAATCGTCTACCCCTAAAACCCATAAAACTATATGCCACATCGGTAGTGGGAGTGAGGGTGGCGATAGGGGGTGGTAGTGGAGTTGGATGAAGTAGAAAAAAATTGAGGCATTTGGTTCTTATACACACACTAAATCACAGTTTTATTTTTTTCACCCCCTTTAATAATTGGTGGGGGTGGCTCTAATGCCAACAAACTTTTTGAGACCTTAGCTTCTATTATACAACGTGATCTACCATGACATGCGGAAAATTTAACAGTAGGTTGTGCCCACCGAAAGGAGTTAAAAAAATGAAAAATTTAAAAAAATGACCAAAAAAATGTATCACTTTATCAGACTTGGGATTGACACCATTGACAGCAAAGCTGGAGAGGGTAGCAGTGACTTTTTGGTTTTAATCAAATCACACTACAAAAATAGCGAAATAAATCAAAAGAACATTGACCCTATGTTAGTGAACTCTGCAACGACAAGTAGATATAAGAGATATTTACTTAAACCCGTCAATAACACGTCGGTGTCCTGATTATTCGACCGAAAGCAAAAAACGAGGCACTTTGAGCGCACCCGCTGGCTTCACTTTTTATGCTAATTAGGGAAATGTAAACATCTCAAATATGTTCTTTCACAAGTAAGTTCGTCGCCCTATTACTGACCTACTCAATAACAGTAGTGTATCTTCTCAAATTTACTAATAATTTAATATACCAAATTGCCTCAGAACACTAAAATTTTCCACATTGAAGACTAGTACACCATATCATATACCATATGCTACTCAAGGCGCACATGGCCCGTGCCACGGCATATTACGACAAGTGGAAGATTCGGATCAACGCCGAGAAGTCGGAGTCCATACTCTTCACGCGCCGATTTACCGAAAATCGGATTTTAACGCCACTTTCGATCGGGGGTAGAGAAATTCCAATCAAACGGTGCGTGAAGTATCTGGGGATCAACTTGGACAGGATACTGACGTTCAACACGCACATAAACGAGACTGTACGTAAGGTCTACTCCATGTCCAGGAGTCTGTATCTGCTCCTGGCGCGGAGTAGCGGACTAAACAGGACTAATAATAAATTATTGTATACGATGGTGATCAGACCGGCCATTACATACGCGGCGCCGGTGTGGTGCAGCATCCCGGCCACGACAATGTGGAAACTTAGAACATAAATGTATGCGCCTCATTTCAGACTCCGGTAGGTACACCTCCCTCAGAGATCTCTATGCACGTTGCCACGACATAACCCCACTAGCGGACTTCGTCCGGGAAACTTCCCAATAATTCTACCAATTCAAACTGAGCTAAAGTCCGCTAACTCGAGACATCACACGAATCAGACAGCATAATGCCATACTTTTCAACCTGAAACAGCCATTACCATACCAGGCGTTGCCTATCTTTCGGCAACCTCCCTAGCCACATCTTTCCTATACCACAATTTTCTTTCCCCACCCTTTATTTTCACCACCTTTTACTTGCACCCCCTCTATTCCCCCATTAGTTTCATTTTTATTATTTTTGTCAATTTTTGTTCTTTTGTCCCTTTTTGTTCTTCTTCCAAATTCCCTTTAGACCAATAACTGCTAGTAAATCCCAACTTTTAAAATCATAATCTCCCCTCAACCCATCCTTCCAGAGGCAGGTAGACCATTGGATAAATCCGTGACTCTCGAACGGGTTTTTTCACTAAGTTTTTCCCGTATGGACAACAAGATTTTCTTCATAAATTTAGGGCGCGCGTGCGACAGTGCGCGTGTGTTAAAAATACAATTGTTTTTTCGTAGTTCTAGCTATTTCTAAGTATTTTAATATCTTCCCGGATTATTGTCCAACGAAATTGTTAGGTTTATGTTTTTTATATATGTTAAACAAGAGCCCTAATGCCCCAATTTCATCTGTTGTTACAGCCGAAGCTAAACCCCCTCCACCCAGTCACCTACCTACCGCGACGTTGCACGCCGCGGTGGGGTGATCGGCTCTAGACTGGACCCAGCTGAGGCGCATTCGTGTCTTTAAACATTAATAAATATCTTTGATTTGATTTGATTTGATTTGATATTTTCCGCATATCATGGTAAATCACATTGTATATACTAAATACCAATTTTATGCACTCTTACTGGCTCGATTTACCTATTTACCCCCATATACCCCAATTTACCCCCTAACTCTTCAACGGAATAAGATCAAAATATAATCTAATTCCAGATCTCGTTAAAATACAAACATGTGTCAAATTTCAAGTCAGTATCTTAAACGGTTCCAGAGTAATCGTGCGCACAAAAAAGTTACAGACAGACCCGACAGACAGAAAAATTTTGCTCAAACTTAAAATCTCGACGTTTCATGACATTCTAAGCCTATTTGGAGAATAAAAATTTTCAAATTTTTTTTTGCGTTATACTTCCACTGAATGTGGAATTAATCACTCACGTACCACATTAATGCTGCATTTTACTTTTTACGAATGCCATTTTCACAAAGTTTCCATAAAAGGAAAATAATAATAATACATGATTATACTTGGTTATGGAAAAAATGCAAATCGATATTGGAACTAATAACATCGTGCCGCGGTACGTTATTCTTTTGGGGACGTTTATAAAACGTTATAAACTCTGTTCCATCCCATCATATTGATTTTAAATTTTACTTTTCTGTTTATCTGTTACTAATTAATAGAAAAACGTTGATGCCAGACGATAGGCTATCATACCTTAAAATTATACAATTTTCAATCCCTATTAACCTCTCCTCCACTCACTCTGGCAGTATGTCAGTCATATACAGAGCGAATCCAGGATTTTGGTCTGAGGGGGGCTGAGGTCATAAAAAAGTTGTATCATCTCCAAATTCTACTGGATGGAACGAAGGTGTTTTCTTATTCTTTTACTTAAGGTTTTAGAGAAAAATTAAGATTTTAGAGACGTGACTATGAAATAGAAAATAGTATCAAATATTGTTTTTTAAAAAGAAAAGAAGTGAAGGAAAACCAAGTTTAGTGATTTTTCAAAAAAAAAAAAACAGTTTCTGTTCTGCTTTTCTTACACCCAGTACAGTATAGTGTGGAATATTATATTACAAAGATGGGCAAACTCGGGTCATGCGTGCTAGAACAGTTCATTGTCTCCGTGAGAATAAGTGAGAGAGATTTGGGGTTCGCTTTGAAACCCTGCATGACTGTTTCTCTCTGTAGTTCCCAAAAAGTTGAAAGGAGGAGAGTAGCTAATCCCGGTTTTAGGCCTATTTTATTTTTGGATTTAATTTAAACAAATAAAATTAAAAATATTTAAAATCCCCTGATCAATGTATCTAATCGTACCAGTTTCATATGACCGAATCAAAATGAGGCCTAAATCATGTTCGGCTACCATAATTGTCTGCACATTTTCAATTTTACTTCAATCGGACAATTTCTAGAGAAGTTCAACATGGCGACCAAACATCAAAATCTAATATGGCTTATAACCTTCTCCACAAAATACATCAAAATCGGATCACCCGTTGAAGAGATATGAAGCCACAGACAGACAGACAGACAGACATACAAACATACGCGTCAAACTTATAAAACTTATAACACCTCTCTTTTGAGATTAAAAAATCATTTTTTTTATCATCTGCCATCAATATTTAATTGATTTCACCCCTTTTAAGTATTAGATAATCAGAATTCAGGAACAGTATCGCTACATTTTTTTTGCATTTAAAAATTGTTTAGAACCCTCCAAAAGTCTTTTTTTTTTCAAAAAAGTTCATCTGGACTCGAATTTATAAACATACAGTTACATAATGGAACTATAAGGATTCTGTATTTTTATCACAAAAAAGATGATTTTTTACACTCTCTCCTATTTTCTCTTTTCACTAGAATTTTTCAAATCCATGATGACGGTACTTTAGATGTCACGGGCTCCTGGACTAAGAAAACAGCACACTATTGAGCGAGTATGGCGGGTCTTTCCACCCATTCAAACGGTATGGCACAAGTATTTTTGGGTATTTTGTAGTTCAAATGGGCAGTGTACCAAACATCAGCAGGTAGATCATCATTTTTTCTCTTAAAAATTTAATAGCATTTACTAGCTTTGTATGGGGATCTTTTCCACCCGAGAAAATAGTACCAATTTTTCTACACGTTTTTTTATGAAATCTGCCTATACAAATAAAAATTATGCAGTATACTACGGGAGCCCACCATAACTGTACGTGCACCTCCCCCAGTGGCGGATGGTGAAATTTCAATAATTTTTTTTCTCGTCTCTGGCGCATGGGACCCATACGAAATATGGGAACTAACATCTAGAGAAGCACTCCTCTAACGACCCATAAAAAATTTTGAAAAAGCAGTTGCGAAAAATTTTTTCAAAATTCGGTTGCCCCCCCTAGGTCTAGGAACTCCTGTTGAAAATAATTTTTTTTTGTCATATACATTTTACTTTTCATAAAAATACAATAATACGTTTTGCAGTTTATGAAAATATTTTCATTACTAACTGAAGTACAACGAATTGAAATTTTATAATTTGTTAAATTGTAAATTACAAAATTTCAGTTCATTGTATTTCAGTTAATAATGAAAATATTTTCATAAACTCCAGAACCTATTGTCGTACTTTTATGAAAAGTAATGTATATGACAAAAAAAATAATTTTCAACAGGAGTCCCTAGACCTAGGGGGGGCAACCGAATTTTAAAAAAAATTTTCGCAAACTGCTTTTTCAAATTTTTTTACGGGTCGTTAGAGGAGTGATTCTCTACATGTTAGTTCCCATATTTCGTATGGGTCCCATGTGCCAGAGACGAGAAAAAAATTATTGAAATGTCACCAGCCGCCACTGACCTCCCCCCCCCCCGATCCTTTAGGACAATATTTTTCATAAAGATTAAAGCCTAAGGAACAATTCTAGACATGTCCTAAAAATGAAAAATATTGTCCCTAAGGATCGTACAGCTAGTAGGATATAGTACGAAAATGTAATTTTTTTTGACATTTTCCAAAAATTTACCATAAAATATGTGATCAGCTCCCGGTCTAATACAAGAGATTTCATTCAAATCCATTCACTATATTCGGATCCTACGTGAAAATAATTTATAGATGAGTAAATTTATACTAAACGATAATAGTCAATAATTTCACTTCATCCTTCAAATGCGATCAAGGCTCGAGTGACCGACGCATTCTCGTTGCTTGAATATCGTGAGATGACTGCGTGCAGTGTGCATACACCCGTTAAGATATGATTACTGGATTACTTCGATGGAAAAAAAACGCGCACGCATTGGTCCACATGATTAACCTCTAATCCGTCATCCAGGGTCGTTTAGAAAATTAGAGTCAATTGTTCGGTACCACAAATAGTAAAGGTACCTAAGACTAACTCCCTATGGCCATGTCCAATGTCCATCCGAATCTAATCAGCAGTGCTCGATTGTTCGCGTACTGCTCTAGTCTTGTCTCGCAGATGATCAGTCGAGATTACCAAAGAAAGTCAAAGTAGACGTTTTACGTTTTACTAATTGTGATTTTAGTTTGTGATATAGAATACATTTTTTTCAAACTGTAGTAGTTTTTGAGTGGATGAATAATGGAAAAAAGGCCGGCCCATACATTTTTTAATAACAATATTACGCCTTTAGATATTGAATTTGAAAATATAACGTTTGCTGCTGAAAAGAATGGTGAGTTCTTTAAAGCTGAGGATGTAATGAAGCTAGTGTTTTCAATAACTTCTTCCAGAAACGAGATTCGATGTGACGTTCTTTTAGTACTTACGTAAACTGTATATAATCGATTCATTGGGCTTTTACTTGATGAACATTTTATATTTCACTTAATATTGGAGTAAAGCTAAGTCTAAATCATCTAAAATAGAGTTATCTTACAATAGCAATTTTTTTGCTAGAACTACAAGAGTAGCAAACATTTTAAATTAAGTGAATGTTCAAAATTATATTTTTTATCAGTTTTTCTTAAATATCTCTGATTTATATATTGTTAGCGAATTGAAACGGACCAAGCGAATTTTTAAGTCGAATTTAAATTCACATTTTTTGAGAAAAAGAATAGATATCGATATGCGGTTTTCAAAATTTAAGAGATAATTTATTTGTGAAACAACGAGTTTTGACTATTTCTTTTATTTTCAAGCACGTTACCATCTACAGGGTGTGAAAGAATAGCGTGTTTTTTTCTTTAACAAAACTTTATAACTACCACAAATATTATTTTATATTTTTTTGGTTCGCTTATTTTGGTCACTAGTTTATGAATACAAAATCAATTTCTCAATTTTTTTATATCTTTCTTATTTTATAAGATACCGACTTTTTCTAAAAACCTGTAATTTTCTCATCTTTTTTCCGTTAGGCCTTATTAGGTATCGTGAGAGCCGTTAGTTGTAGGTTATTTTAATACCTTATGACGGCTCCTTTAAAATTATAATAATAATAAGTGACTTTTTTTGTACTTTCAGTTTATCGTGAATAAATAGCTAATTAGTACAGGAAAAATGGTAAAATTCCCGACCCGAAAACGATGAAAGGAATTTCCTTAATTTTTTTTACAATATGCTTTATAAAATACGGACATCAAAATCTATATTGTCACATTACCTGCTTTTTATTTTTAAGGGTGGAAACTACCCCTAAAATCTGGAAAAATTATTGACTCTGATTTTACGAATAAATTAACAAAAATCTATATACTTATGTTGTTGAGGTCACTGAATATGACTGTGAAGTCAAAACTTATGAGACGAAAATATTAAGGGTTGAAATTACCCGTAAATACTGAAAAATTAATGTCTTCTAATTTTACGAATAAAATCACGAAAATCCATATACTTATGTTTTTAAGGTCGCTGAATATGATTATGAGGTCAAAACATAGGAAAGACGAAAATATTGAAGGTTGAAAAATTAATAAATCTTCTAATGTTACAAATAAATTGACGAAAATCCATATACTTATGTTTTTTAGGTCGCTGAATATGATTATGAGGTCTAAATTTATATAAAAAAAAAATAGTGGATTGAAAATGGTCACAAAAGAGTATAGTAATATGTCTCATTTTATTAAAAATACAGATTATTATAAATAAATCAAATTAATACAATTAAGTAAACTAATTAAATAACATTTTTAATCTGCACTCTAAACATGATAAGGTCAAGGTGCAATGCAATCCATTTTTTCTGCATATTCTTCAAAAAATAAAAGGCTATTGCCCGTTTCTCTACCTACTATAGACATTTAAAATGTACATACAGACTGAAAAGTTTCAACATTATTTCAAACTGCCATATCTTTGGAACATTTTGTCGTAGGAAAAAAATAAAAATCCAATCTCTTCGTTTTTTGGTAAGCTTCGTTTAATTCTTATATCATGTTTTTACCATCCTTGAAATAGTTCAATTTTAAATATATAATTTTCTTGCATATGCGCTCAAGCCCATAAACCTTTATATCTCTGGAACAGTTTGTCGTAGGAAAATTTAAAAAACCAAACTATTGGTTTTTTTCTCAGCTTCATTTTTGTATTCTTACAAATTTTTATAAAAAAATATTTTCTGAGCAATTTCCAAAAACCCGATTTTTTAAAAAAAATTATGAACATTTTCATTATTGAAAATGGGTACAGAATGAAAAATAATTCTTTCAAAAATTCTACAAAATTTGAGCCTGTTAGTAATAATATGCATTAAAAATATCTAGAAGGATATTTAAAAATTTTGAATTGATAAGAAATTAGAGCAATAAGACTTAAAAAAATGGCGCCTAAATTTTTAAATGCGCTACTTCTTTGATTGTAACTTTTTAGTTTTCATTGAATAAGGTCGTAATACATCTCAATCGAAAGAAGATTTTAATATCTTTCATTTTTACAAGAATCAAAATTTTTCTCATAGTTGTAGATTTTGAGTAATTTTAGAATTTAATGTCGTAATTTTTTTCTGAACATGCATGTTCGGCGCCATTTTGAAAATGCCATATTTCCAAAACTAAACATTGGAAAAAAAAAAGAAAAAACCATTCGATTCGTTTTCGCAAAAGCTTTAATTTTGTACCCTTGCATTGTTTTATTAAAGTCCACATTTTTCGAGTAATTTAAAAAAACTTCTAGGAATACTGATTTTAGGGGGTGAAAATTGCAATTTTCAGTTCGCAATATCTCGAAAAATATGAATTTTAGCAAAAGAATGTATAAGACCTTTCTTTCTTATAATTTGATTCTCTATCAGATTATGTATATTTTTTGTTTTTTTTTTGACAACCCTTTAGAAGGGGTGTGAACCACCCCTAACCAAAAAGCAGGGAAAACGACAATAATAGATTCCTATGAACATACTTTATGAAACATATTGAAGAAAAAAAATGGAAATTCGTTACATCGTTTTCGGGCTGGGATTTATAAGCTTTACTTACTGTATAAATATTCATTTTGTATTTATTGCTCCATTAATAATACAAAGTTTGGTTGTTCCCTTTTTATTTAGTTGACGTTTTATATAATAATTGGGTTTATAAAAATAGATAAATAAAAATTTTTTCTTATTGTTTATTTAGATTCTATTTTATTCCATTAAAAAGACATACATGAAATTTTTCGTATATTTACGTATTTTTGGTTTGAAAAATACATCAACAAAATTAGGATTTTTTGTATCTACAGGTTAAACCATTCAGTCCCTTTACATATGTGCCAAAGTTCAACTTAATATCTTTAACTGTTTCGGAGACAAGTGGGGTTCTGTTTTTTATATTTTGATGTAGAAAACCTAAAAAAGGTTCCCCAATCCGTGAACGTGTGCCGATTTTGGGCACTTCACTGATTACCATGCAAAAAATGCACTTATTATTACATTTTTAAAGGAGCTATCATAAGGTATAATAACCTACAACGGTCGGCACTTACAAAAGGTTTTAGAAAAAAATTTTATATAACACTTTCTAAAAAGTGCGAATAACTGAATTTAAATTAATGATTTAAGTATTTTTAATGTATTTTTTTGCTTTAAAATGCTAAGAATCCTGCCATGTAATTCAATACTTCGTCAGTATTAGCTAGAAGAGTAGTTGTTTTGATTGGCTCTGCAATAATGTTTTAAACCTAACTAGTATATTAGCGTGCCCAGATTAGGACAACAATATACATTCAGAAAGTGGTAATTTTATAATAAATAAAAAAGTGTGTATGTTGTGATTTACTTAATACCTAAAAAATATTATATAACTTTTACTTTATTACAAAAAGACCAACCTGTAAAAAACACTGGAAATACATAATATAACCTATACAAATATAACACACTGCAATACATGTCCGATAACAGAGCTGGGTAATTACGTGAAAATAATTACAATTACCAAGCGCGGTTTTATAGAGGGGACGCAGGGGGCGCGCGCCCCTCCCCCTGATTCAGTAATTTATAAGGCCAAGGTTTGCAGATTTAGGTTTTTTTAATAAAAAGTTAGTTTAAATGTGCGCCCCCTCCTCAAGAATTTTCTAAATCCGTGCCTACAATTACAAATTACTTTTTAAAAAAGGAATTAATTACAATTACAAATGACTTTTTTCAAAAAGGAATTAATTACAATTACAAAGTCTTTAAAAAGGAATTATATTCATTTAATACAATTACTTAAATACAATTACAATTACACGAAAAAAATGCTAATTACTTTTTCAAAAGGAATTACCCAGCTCTGTCCGATAATATAAAAACACACATAAAATTAAATACCTTGGCGTTATGGTGGATCAGCATATCAGCTGGGATGAATATACTTTTAGGGCGGTCATTTTAATTGAAGACATCAAACTAATTGTAAAGGAAATAAACTAAGGTTTTTTAGACTTCGAATAATATTCCCAACAACATATCAAAAGACTAGAAAAATCTAAGTATGGAAAAGCCGCCATATTGGCCAACATCTTGGATTTACTCTCGAAATCTATAAAATGCATATATTGCTCCGATTAACTTCGTACGGTGCCCTCGTGCGGGGCACAGCCCCCCCCCCCCCAAATACTGGACTTGAGCAGATGGAATCCCTGCAAAAATAGTCGATGCCAAGCTGTTATATGAGAAATAAGCAAGAAGGGGTGGTTCTTGGCCGTTTCAGGGGGTACGCATGACTAAAAACTTTTTTCACCACTCTCAAAAACGGCGGGGGGGGAAGAGGTTTCATAACTTGAACATAATTTTGCATACTTTCCGGCTCCTTACTTCCTCTACTACACCTACGTTAATTAGCGATTTACTTAAATCTGGAACTGGACACTTCAATTCTTTAACTACGTATAATTTATCCTCGTACGCGAGACTCAAACGTTTCTTTATTAAAAAGTCGACAAACCGAGTGTGTTTCTAATATTTGTTATATTTACGTTTACCTCGACAGATTTCCTTTCCATTCCAGTTTAGCAATTTCCCTTTCCAATTATTATGCCCTCTTAAACACTTGTCACTTAGTCACAATCAGTAATCGATATTATACACACTGAAAAAGTACTAGTGTAAATTTATGTGTTTCTTCACAGGTACCAAATTCACTGGCGGGCTCCCGCGCTTAATAACTGATGAGCGGGGGGGGAGGATTTTGAAAATTTTGTCAAGATCTCTGGCGGGGGGCCACCGCACTTAATGATTTATGAACGGGGGGGGGGGGGGGGGGGGGAATGTAACAAAATTTTTTTGTCCAGGTCTCATAATTAATGAGCGAGGATTGCGTTTACTGTCTAACCGGCCGCGGCCCTTAAAGTGGTTCGGCCCCGGTACCACAGTATCCCACCTTGTGGGAGCCCTGCTTTTTCATGTAGTTCTGTGACCAGTGATAGTGAATAAAATTTCACAGACTGGATGTAAAATTGCACCACTGTTGTCTGTAAATTTACATGAGAGCTAGTAAATTTGCACTAAGTGTGGATAATTACATTGTAATTTAACAGAAATCACATTAGAACAAGAATAAATTCGAAAGTTATGTATATTTCTATGTGGCATGTATTTTTACATGTATTTGCCTGTAGCGATTTCTTATTACAGTACTTTTTTCAGTGCACGAAAAAAACTACTTTTAGACGGAACAATAAACGAACTTGACTTTGAAAAAATTTGAGGTTATGTTATAATGAATAAGACTGCGAAAAAAGACAAAGACAGGCGCACCCTCTATAGCGGATTATCATGTTATGTTATACATTACATACTGCTTTACCAACGTATATCTATCACTATTGCTCCTTAGATATTAAATGCGTGTATGAGGCATGCCTCAGATCGCTCTTTTTCAGCTCATTATTAATTCAAGTGTGCATTGCAGAAAGCCTACCTACACATAATTGTAGATATTGCAATGGTTTGATTTTAGAAAGCGCTAGAGGCACATTTGAATGGGTCTCTGTCTGCAGTAGGTATCGGAAGCTAGCACGGTGCGTCATACAGACTGCGGAGCGCTGTTCTAAATAGGAATACCTGACAAAAATTTGTTAATTCCAATTCGAAAGTTATATAAATTGTATATATTTTTGAAAAAATAATAGTTTCTAAAATTACCAATTAGTTACAGATTTACTGCAAAAGAAGAAGGGTCCATAGACGGTTTTCGGCCTAATTTATTTTCTAACTAAAAAAACTGAAAAACATGTTTTTATTATTTACTATCAATATGGAATCGATTCCACTCCAAACGAAACTTTCCCGCACTCACCTCCCATTTTTATACCCCCATAAACTATTAAGGAGGTCATTGAAACATTTTAACATGACTGTTGCTGAATAAGGATATTTTTAATTTTGTACGTGTATTTTCGTTATTTCGAAAGAGGTGGGAGGGGGGAGGAGGGGGGTGACAGGGGGTAAAAAGGGAGAGTGGGGGAAAGTTTCGAGGATGAAAAAAATTTTGTTTTGGATTTTACCCTTGCCCCGCTCATCAATTTTGAAATGAGGACGAAAAACGGGGTGCCCTTTAAAATTTCGCACGAGGGCGTTTGAGGAACTAAGGCCGGTCCTGGCCACTGTAAATAGTTATAGTGTGTAAACATCTTAAGGGAAAAAATTAAATTGCACCTTTCACTGTTTCATAATTGAATGCTAATCCTAAAGGGCGATAATCCCTGAATGATTTTAAGAAGAATTCTTCATATGAACATAGGTCCGCAACCGCTTTACTTCTGAGATACAGGGTGTTGCAATTTAACAATAAATCAGTTTTTCCCCAATATCTCTAAAACATTTTTTTTTAAATTTTGGTACATGCAAAGTGCGCATAAAAATACATTTTTTCCAGTATAAATGTTTTTTAAATTTTCATCAGTACCGTCCCTGTCAACATGCCCTGCAATATTTTTAATAAAAAAAAATGATACGATACTTTTTTAAAATAAATATTATTTTCATATTTGTGGTTTATCTTGTCATAAAAATGGTCCCTTGACTTTTTTTCGTCCCGCGGACGGTTTTCGCCCAACATAAGTACGAGGAAAGTTGCCAAAACTTTAATAATCGCTAGGGGGGAACAGAGTCATGGCCAGTTAGACCCCCAGACCTAAACAGTCTGAATTACTTTCTTTGGGGACATCTCAAGACCTTGGTTTACAGTCAGCTAATTCAAACTGAGGAAGAATTGCGAAACCGCATAATAGTTTCCTGTGAAGCTATAAGGAATACTCAAGGAATTTTCCAAAGAGTACGCGAGTCAATGAGAAGGAGGGCTGAAGCGTGCATACTTGCAGGAGGCGGACATTTTGAACAATTAATTTAATTTTGTTATTTTTTGTTCAAAACAGTTATGTTTTTGAAATTGAAAAAATTTCTTTTTATGCGTACTTATTTCTAAAATTAAATAATAGTTACTAATAAAATTATAAAAATCTTGCCTAGATGCTTTGGTTACCACAAATTATGTAATTCAGACCAAGAGAAAAAATCGCATAGGGACAAGCAAATGAATGCATTTTATTTTTTAAATCGAAAACCGTCCGCCGCGCCGGATGAAAAAAAGGCAAGGGACCATTTTTATGGCAAGATAAACTACAAATATGAAAATAATATTTATATATTAAATAAGTGGCGTATCATTTTTTTTATTAAGAATATTACAGGGTATGTTGACTGATGAAAATTTAAAAATCATTTATCCTGGGAAGAGTGTATTTTTATGCGTATTTTGCATGTACCAAAATTGAAAAAAAACCGTTTTGAAGATATTGAGGAAAAACTGATTTTTTTGTTAAATTTCAACACCCTGTATCTCAGAAATAAAGCAGTTGTTAATATAAAGAATTTTTCTTAAAATCATCCAAGGATTATTGCCCTTTAGGATCAGCATTCAATTATGAAACAACCTGTATATTGTTATTCAAGCCAAGGAACTTTTCATTTTATAATAATATAAAATATAAGTATCTAATTATTCCTACTCAGGTACTACTTTTTGTTACTGTTGACTGGTCTATCATTTGAAGTTTTTTTAACGGCCGCTTGCATTATAATCTAATGCAAACACGCACTATCTAAAAAATGACATATCTCAACGTAAGTGCACTGGCTCACATTGATAATGATAAGCGAGGCGCAGAACTTATTATATACGATCGCGAACGTTTAGACAATCAAGTTTGCCCGTTCAAAAGCAGCTTAGTCAGGATCGCTCTATATTTGCCCGGTCCAAAACAGTAGACCTCGACAGTCTACACATCGCTCTAGTCCTGCGTGGTATTAGCCGTTCATCGAACGGGAATCCGAGGGAAAGTCAAAAAACGAAGTACATAGAGACTGTTTATTTTGGTTTTAATTTTTCGCCGCGAGGTTTTTCACAGTGTGCTCTGGTTTTTGTGTAGCCGCTACAATGGAGAAGAAACAGTTCAACTTGTATTTTAATACCACCAAATCTATAGATATTGAGTTCCAGAACGTGACTTATACGACTAAAGAAAACGGCGGTGAGTAGTTTTTTAAAGATTTTTTTGTTGGACTGGCTGATCAGTATAAAAGCGTTTAACTTAGAAAAAAGTAAATAATACGAAGCAAGACAATAGTACGTTTGTTTGCAGTAGTTTTAATACGAAATATGTGCGAATAGGGATGTGAAAAATGTTACCAAATTATTTTCTTTTGTTAAAAACATTGGAATTATCGTAAACCACAGAGATTATTTATTTTTCTACTACTCTTAAAATAACTGCACTTTTTTTCATCATTTTTACTACTTTAGACATACTTACATTCATGGTAATAGTCAAAAAAATTAAGAAGGATGAAAAAAGGACCATTAGGTATTTCACTCTTTTGTATAACCGGATCTATGAGTGTATTGAAAAAAATGAAGTTATCTCAGTACCTTCGCTCTAGAAAAGTCAAATTATGGATTTGTGTTTTGACGCTTAATTTTGAAACTGATTTATATAAATATGGAAATTAAGCAGTCGTAGAGAAAATATGAATGTAACTCATGCATAATGTGCCTTTTTTTCACTTATGGGATTTCCGTATTCACTTGTCAAACTTCCCATTCGTGAAAAACAAGTACCACTTTATGCACTTGTTGCATAAATTAGTACTATTCAACAAATGTATAAAGTGATACTTTTTTCATGAACGGTAAATTTTCCATGAGTGAAACAATATTTTTTATACGATTGTCCTTATTAGCCCAGTCGATGAAGGTATTTACCTACAAAAACTTGCAAACTGAATAATTCTTTTTTTAATGAGTTCGTAAAAGTGTATAGAACAATATCCTGAAAAGTTTACATTTCACTCGGATGCAGAACACAAAATGTTCTCTGTCGTGTGGGCTATAATTTCCATATATAAATGATTACATTTCAGAATTAACAAAACACAAGAAATCTATGATTTAACGTTTTTAGAGTGAAGATCGCGAAACAACTTCAATTGTCTTTCCCACTGACGTTTGGAAATATTCTATATATTGGAGCCTATAGAGGCTGAAAATATGCATTATTTTGGAATAATTACGGGAAGCTTCGATTTTCCTAAAACTTTTTGATATCGCTTTTACATAGCTTAAAATAAAAAGTTATAAACATATAATCGTGAGGAAATTGTTTATTAATTATTTAAACAAAAAGAAACTTTTTTTTTAAACAGAATTATTATAAGATGAAAAATTTTAAAGCAATTCAATTCAAATTTACATATAATGGGTTTTCGAGGTCGCTGAAACAGATTATGATCTCAAAAAAGGTAATTCAAAATGGCTGATCCAATATGGCCGACTTCTATCAAGCAATAAAATAATTCAAAACACTATTCAGTTAAAAACACAATTTAAATATTCACATAAAATCTTAAAAAAAGCTGAGAAAACGTGATATTCTACATGTACATAGCATTACAAGATGATCTGTGAAAAAGTACCCAAACTACTTTCACAATGCTCTGCGGACACACACACAGCGCAACGTGCGGGGCAGGTGATGCGTACTGCTTGCCGCGAACTTGTTATTTTACTTTCAGTCTCTTTGTATTATTCAAGCATTATAATTTGACTTATGTCCCTGTACCACGTGAATATTTTTAATATGTTTTCGATATTTTAAACGATAAAAAATGTAGAAACAATCAACATTGAGTCGATTTATCGAAAAAACTTGATTTTTTCAATATTTCGTGAAAAGTAGGTTTATACTTATACATGTTCCAAAATTTTTTGATCATCAGATTTACTTATTTTGAGGTCCTACTATAAACGTATGCTACATAAGTAGGCTAAATACATTTTTTATAAAAGGTATTAAGGTTTATTTTACCCATAATTTCACGAACTTTGGAGCAAAAAATTATAATTTTTTTTTAATTTCATTTAAGGTAAATCCCCTTAAAGCATCTTAAAGTACACATTTCAAGCTTTAAAAACCGCACCTACAGAAATCTAATAACGCGATTTAAATCAGAGAAATAGGTGGTTAAAGTTAGTTATATCAAATTTTATTTTCTCAAAATTTAGGAAAGTTACGTCTTCAAAAATAAATTTTTGAAATTTTTTTCACTCATCGGATCTTTTTATACATTACTTCAAGAGTAAAATGTGAAAGACAAGTTTTTAATCTCTAAATTTTTAGAAATGGTAGAGCTTTTACCTATTTCATCGCAAATCTCTTTATGTTCCGACTTCATACCGTGCGTGTAGCCGAACGCTAGGCATAGGGAGTAAAATTACAACATCGCGCGTGCCAGCTGGCTGAAATGAAATAACAGACTGGAATGCTCCGCTCGACGGAGGAATTTACGGCAGCTATGTTGTCATATCTATCGCGCTACGTGGATGTACATGCCTAATGGTAAATTACACGCACGGTATATGTACTGTTCCTAAATACATTCATCTTTTTATTTGAAAATATAGTAATCCAATAGTTACATGTTTCCTCTTTGTTTTAAGCTTTTGTGAGGTCAATTTCAATAATTAGTTCAACAAATTGAGTGTAGCGCGCCGTACTTACGTGTCTCCGCGTTCCATTTTCGTGCGTTAAACAAAAAAATCTGGAGCCTACATTTTTTATCGTAAAAAAACTTCGTATACGTTTTTGATGTGAAATTTCCCATACTTTTGAATGGCGCAATTACTTTTTGAGAAAGACTGGTATTTTGCAACTAATTTGTTGAATAATAAATTATGCTTAAGGACTATTGTTGGTAACTTTCGGTATATTGTTCCTGACATGTTCAGAGATGTATTCTCAAAAGTTACCGCGCGCTTCCCAGAATTTTCCGAAGTGAAAATCTCTATTGACTCCACTAATAATTCAGTGCTAATTTAAGTTAGGAAATGTCGAACTTTTCCTAACTATAGTGGAAAAGATATTTCCGCATTAAGAAAGTTGTAAATCAATGTTCTTAGAACAAAATAGCAAAACAATTAACAATTTATTAATACTTATATGTATTGGTTTTTATCGTTATAAATATTAACATTTATTTTACTTTTTTACTGTTCATAAACGAAATTCCAGAATTGTCAAAAAAAAATATGTTTACAATAAATGTCAAATAAAATTTTTTAAAAAATCTCGGTTTAATCATTTTTCCAAATCTCTGGCTATCTCGGCATCTCTCGGCTAACGCCTCGATCAAAAAACCTACGCCTAATACGGAGGGAAACACTGTTCCTAACTTGTTGCACAAAGCTATTCAATCTCTTAGGCCCCCATTAAACCATAAAAGTTCTTTTATAAAAGATATTTTTTGTGACAAATGTGTAAATATTATATAAAACATGATCTTATGATTCCGCTGTACTTTTTTCACGCTTTTTACTTTACTTTTTTTCACTAGTAGCATACAAATATGTTTTACGCACAACAGATAATAAAAAGAAATACGTTTTTTTAACAGTCGTAGAAAAACGATATATTTCATGTTGCTTGGTTGTTATTCTTGAAGTCGTGTTGACCGGTTTAGAAGGCTCTTGAACTTGCGTGTTGAATGTTGAATCTAAGGCCATTTTAACAATTTCAGTATAACGTTATTTTTCTCTTTCAACGTGAAGCAATTATAGGTTTTTATATTTTATACAATCTAGATATTGAGTGGCTAAGACAGTTTGATAGTAAAATAATTGTTATATTTAGACCATGACGTTTTTCTTAATATAACACAGGCTCACAAAAAAAAATCGTTAGCGAGAATTAAAACCCACTTTTCCTTATGTTTTCCGGGGCGCTGAACACGAATCTGAAGTCGCAATAGCATGTTTGTGGACAAATTTTCGAGCTAGAGGTAAAAAGGGTACGGTGAGTTCACTTTGGACCACACTATTATACAAAACTTCCGAGGATCTTGCTCCCAACGGTGATATATAAATATATTCATGTAGATTGATTTGGGATTGTACTTGTGTTTGCGGTGCTGAGCAGAACTGCACACAATGAAGGAGGCGATAGTAGTGATGGAAATAACTCTGGAGATGATGATTACGCTTCATCTGCCAGAAAAAGCAAAGAAGCACAAAAGTTTATACAGGCAGAACTCAAGTACATGATCTTGGACTACCAAATTATTGGCTTCCAGATTGCGAGCGAAAAATGTTTTTATCGAGATAAAGCATTCCGACAATATTTCTCTCAAGATTCAGATTTAGTGTATTGAAATAATATTAACGGTTTGATGACAGAGTTAAAACCAAATATATATAAAGCAGGCGAGTGGCGACTGTTCATTGACTCATCAAAGAGAAGCCTCAAAGGAGTATTATTGCAAAATACAAATAAATCTGCCGCTGTACCCATAGCACTTCGACAGTGTTGGAAGAAAAATACACCAATCTAGAGATGATATTAAAAAAAAAATAAAATATGAAGAACATAAGTGGCAAATTTGTGGTGATCTTAAAATTACTTCCATGATTATAGGTCCACAGTCAGAATTTACAAAATATCGTTGCTCCATTTATGAATGGGATAGTAGAGATCGAAACAATCACTACAAAAAGAAGATCTGGCCCATGCGATCGTGCTTCTTACCGGGTGATAAGAATATAATAGAGCAATCAGCCGTCGAAATTCCTCCTTCCTGCATATAAAATTAGGCTTGATGAAGCAGTTTGTAAAAGCGCTTGATAAACAGGGTGATTACTTTGAATATTTGAGTCGAACATTCAGTCAGTTGTTGGAAGCTAAACTTAAGGAAGGAATTTTTGATGGACCCCAGATTCGAAAGATTTTCATTACAACGATGACTCCAAAAGAGAAAGCCGCATGGGAAAGTTTTAACACAGTAGTCCATCAGTTCCTAGGGAATCATAGAAGTGATGACTAAAGCATTGTAGCTGAGATGATCAAGAATTACCAAAAATTAGGTTGCTTAATGAATTTAGAATTGCATTTCCTTGACTCGCATCTAAGTTATTTCCCTGACAATCTAGGTGACTTCAGTGAAGAGTAAGGCGAGCGATTCCATAATAGTTCAGTAATTTTAGCATATTCAGAAGAAAAAATTGAGGGAAAGCTGAATTTTTCACAAGTCAATACTAATGTCGTATACAACGAAAAACTGCAGAGTCCCCTCTCCTCCACCGCTTGCTTCGTCAGCCATCTCGATTTTAAAATGGCGGACTCATAAAATTTTGAAGCTTAAGTATTGTGTGGATTTCAATGATTTATTTTTTAATGAAAGAGAATTGATAGCTCGTGGATTGCATAAAACTTGGATTTATTACTTTTTTTGGAAATTCGTCTGAAAATTTAGCTTAAATTAGAAAAAAAAACATATTCACATTAACCAAAGAAGACTTCATTATTCAAAACGCTCATTACAAAAAAGTTATTTACATGTTAAAATAAAAAATTGCATAAATATATTAAGTATTAAACAACAAAAATATTATAAATCATCAATATCCAAATCACTATTATCTGGTTAAATTGAATGTCAACAAGACATACCTTTACAAAATTTGCATAGACCACTACACTTATAGGCGGAACATGGACAATTACCTTCACAAAAATTTTCACATTTACAAAAAAACGAAGTCATTAAATGATCTGGTCCCGGGGACTTACTACTAGTAATTGGATAATATGCATTATTCTGTTACGCCAACCCCACTCTTCTGGATTCAAATTATTACCTTTCCAAAACTGAATTTGAAGATATACTCTGAAAATGTGCTCCGCAGCAGCTTTTTTGGTCGGAGGAAGATAAGACAAATCAAAATTAGAGCCTAAATCGATATGATTTTTTTAAAACAATGGTATCTTTCTTTGTTTAGATTGTCTGCAATTGAGTTAGAATAAAAATGAAGAAAAATCCTTTCTCCCACGTTGCATAAATCACTTTTTGAAGTTGCACTGCAGTTAAAAATTAAGATATCTTCTGACAACTGCAAATTGGTTTTTAATACATTAAATATTCGTTTCTTTCCCATTTTATATGGATATGAAGTTGTGTCGCAACCAGTAAATGAATGTTTAAACAGCAAGTTATTTAATACATAATGAGGCAAAGTATTTGCAATTTTTAAAATATCTAGATATTTATTGGGAGTTTTTGCTGAACACAACATGTAATACATCAAATTGTTCATCATGAAATTTTTTACAACTCTTTATAAACATTTTTTGATACATCGTACGTAAGACAGCCATAGATGTGGATTATCTAAAATATTCCAGAATTGTACTTATATTGACCAATATAATGTTTAGGAGTTGAAAAATATGCCTCTTTACTAAGAAAAATCATGAATATATAAAAAAAGAACGTTGAAATCGGAGATATTACGTTTTAAAATTTTATTGATCCACCATCTTAAATTCAAGATGGCGCGTGAAGCAAGCGTCTATAGAGGGGGGACTCACTGGTTTTATGATACTTAACTATAGTTAAACACTGGAAAAAAAATCAGCTTTCCCTCAATTTTGTCGTCTGAAAGCCAAAATCTCATCTAAAATTATTGCACTATAAATATATAAAGAAAATGGAGAAACGGTATCAAGGAAGATGGAATATCAATATGATGGCAGATTTTTGTTGGTCATTACAGAGAGAAACAGTCCAAGACGAAAAATAAATCCATTGCGTAAATCATTCGATAATAAAAGAGTCAAGTAAAGAGCAAAAAATAACTGATCTCCAAATTTAGAGGAATGCGTTTTGATAAACGAATTAAGTTACTACACTGAAAATAGAAAGATAAATTCGGACCGATAAATGTTGAAACGCTTAAATAAAAATGTGATTGTGACAGGGGTGCAAGGTCGTCCGAAAGTAAGCGTCAAAAGGTTTCATCACAAGTCGATGCCATTGAGTCCAATCTCACAGTCTGAGTGTTGCATATAGTCCCCTGATATAATTTCCGCCTCTTCTCATTGTTCTTTCCGCTTGTGCAGTTCTGCTCAGCACCGCGAACACAAGTACAATCCCGAATCAATTTACTTAAATATGTTTATAAACTCCTGTTGGGAGCATTATACTCGGAAATTTTGTGTAATACTGCGGTCCAAAGTGAACTCACCGTACATGAGTCTCTATCAAGTAATGAAATACATTGGAAAATACTGTATTTTCTCCCAAACATGATATTTTCATGTCTCCTAAATTTTCTCTATTCATTTCGTACCTGAAAATATCACAAATCCCGAGTTTTCACGATTTTCGTCCAATTTTGACCTCTAGCTCGAAAATTCGTCCACAAACATGCTATTCTGACTTCTGATTCGTGTTCAGTGCCGGAAAAAACATAAGGAAAAGTGGGTCTTAATTCTCGCTCACGATCTTTTTTTTGTGGGCTTGTGTAATTATTATTTTGGCGAGGCTGTACGCTTAACAGGCAACCGCGACCGATGACGTGATACTGTCGGATGGACCATGAAGCAAACGTTATGAATTACAAAACGTCTGCCAAGACTTTGTAAATATAAATAAAAAATATCGCGAAGAAATCATAAGACTACCTAAATAGAATTACAAGAACAGTCATGTTGGGAATTTTCACCTATTAATTTCAATTGCTTGCAAAATCAGTATATTTAATGTTTAAAACTAGATGTAGATATTATGCTCTGTGCCGGCTTATTGAAATTAACAACCTACGAAATACACTGCGCAGTTTTAAAAAAATAAATTTACTATTAATTATATGTTACTTTTTTAATTTTTTCTACACCTATTTAATTATATGACAATTATTAGCATTTTTTTTGGTGAAAAATCGTACTCATAATTCACTGTAGTGAATTATCGATTCATAATTCACTGCATCCGGCCAATCACAAATACAAATTCAAAAATCATTGTTTCGCTGATTCAATGATATTTGAAATCGACCGCGATCAACTCTTGCTACTGCGGCTGACAATCAACTCGCGTGACAGTGACAAGTGTACCGCCATACCGCCATATTGTTTGTTTACGTTTTCGACTTATTACGAATATGTACCGATTAATGCTATCATATTTCAGCCTAATTTATTTGTTTAATAGGTGTAGAAAAAGCATAGTATTACATTCGCAATTATGGCCATTATTCACTCAGATGATTTGCGCCACTCGCCTACGGCTCGTGGGCTCAAACGTCATCTTCGTGAATAATGGCTATAATAATCGCTCATATAATAATATACTATTAATCGTCACCTGATGATATCAACCCGGTTGGTGAAACGCTTGTCGATACATTACGCAGTATTTTTTTTTTGTAAAGTCTTGTTAAATGTTACAAATCTTTTCACGTACATTTTGTTTAATAAATGGCCTAATAACCCCGATATTTACTGATCAATTTTTTTTAAAATAATAGGCTTGTTTCTCTAGCTAACACTTACTACGGTCCAAATTTCAATTAGGGGAGATTTTTCCAGCTTAAGTTATCGTGCTTATAAAAAACGTGACCGACAGGCAAACAGTCATTTTCGGAGTTGTTCAAAATTCGATTACTAACACGACGATATGAAGAATTTTTCCCTACGAGTGATGTTTACGGTTCTAAGAAAGTGCCTAGCAAATATAATATACTCTTTATTATGCGAAGTAGTATAAAAAAATAAGCGAAAATTAAGCCCAACTCGGAGCAAAATAGCTATAACCTATTTATGGAAGATTATAAAGGGTCTCTTGAACCTTCTTCCCATCATCCCATCAGGATTATTGAAATCATGTTAAAAAGACAGACCCATTCAGAAAATTATTCCACATAACATAAATACCAATTTGTCTTCAGAACAAAATGTTCAACTACGGATGCCGTCTATAAAATTGCCAGGGACGATGTCCAAGGTTTTGAGGAAGGAGTTTATCAGTTTCGCTAGTTGACCTTTACAAGGCATTTTACTGTGTCTCTCGCAAATTATTACCAGATAAACTTAGTTTATCTGGTAATCTTTTGAAACTGTTGAAATCCTAGGTATCTAAGTACACTTCGGTGCAATGAAATCCCGTACACTTGAAAAATAAAGTAATCTAGTTTTTTACTAATATTGAGTGATGTGAATCAGTCTTTTGGGAATTTAGATTTTTTTATTATTATATTATTAAAAACTGACATTGATTGTGAAACGTCATAAGTAAGGTATTTGAATAATGTTAATTCAGAAGAAAAACATACATATTTGTGTTCTTTTTGCTTTCTTACACCATTCGATGGGAATGATTTCGATTTATAACAAATGTAAAAATTGACGTTGAAAAATTTATAGATACGACTGCACATAACTGCGATTGTATTTATTGTGTAAATAATGTAACCTAATATTTTGTCATGGCTCCATTTTCTTCCAAGACGTGATTAAATCTTGTTGGCATAGAAGCAATTAGTCTACGATAATAGTTTTCATTTTTTCTCTTAGCTCCTTCCAGCAATTTTCAATGGCCGACCACAATTCTTCTTCATTTCTTGGTCTGAAGTTTCGTTCATAAATTATTTTTATTAACAAACCCCAGACGTTCTCAATTGGGTTTATATCGGGACTGTGCGAGGGCCACGGTAATAATTCAATATTATTGTTCCCAAACCATTGAGTAATTATCCTGGCAGTATGAATAGGCAGTTATTTTGTTGATAAATGAAGGTGTGGTTTAGATATAATTGCTCCACCGAAGGAATATAACGTTTTCCAAAATATCCTTATAAACCTATCCATTGAATCCATTACCCATAATACGCTACGCTACACCAGGGCCATTCAAGCTTATCCATGCTCAAAAATCGCCCGGACCTGTTCCGCGGAGCCATATAAAGTTCGCGAAACCTGGTATGGGCGGGATGGTACACCCGTCATTACAAGACTGAAAAACTTTATTCATCGGTAAACACAATATTGTTCCAAAACTCCAACGGGCGATAGACATAATTTAAACAAAACGGAATGCGGGCTTGCTTCTGTTATTCTGTTAATATAGTCTTCTTGACACTTGTAGTTTTTAATTCCGATTTTCATATCCTTTAACTAGCTGTTGACCTCGATTTTGGAAAACTTGCCATGAACACAGCGTCTCCTGCTGTTTGAAACGAATTTTCCCTCAAATAGCCAAGGAGTGCTCCATCTTGAATGAGATTTGAACTTCTCAATCGGCCTGAACCGTCTTTTCTCTTTACGCTACCTTCCTCCTCCCACCTTTCCTTGACACTCATAACAGTACTTTTATTCAATTGATAATGGTTAGCAACTGCTCTGATAGACCATCCCTTTTCAATTTTGGAGAGAATTAGAATTTTTTCATGTTGTTAATTTTGACATTGCGAAAATGTGACACTCACAAATAAATATAAAGAATGATTTAATATAGCGAAAAATAGGTGTACTGGATTTTACTGCACAGAAGCGTACAGTTGAGTGCTGTGTATCTAGTATCTAGTAACTGATTTTAGGACCTTGGAATACGGAGTGCCTGAAGGGTCGGTTTTAGGTTCTCTATTATTGACTATAGTTATAAACGATTTTTTTATATATTTTCCAAAACAAAGTTGCAATGCACGCAGATGACGCAACAGTAATGAATCAGTACAAATACATGCATGGCATGAAACTAATTATAAATTAAACTCAAAATCTTGTTGAACATTGATATAACATTAACAGGGACATGACTCAGAGGCTGATTTTTCCTCAAATAATTCTTTAGTAGTAGGTAATGGTATGGTGTAAAAAATCTTTGAATTAATATACAGTGTGTCCACGGATGGAATCCGGAAGAGGAAAAACTGTTTAATTCTTGATTTTGAGAAAGATAGGAGTTCTTAATGAAAAAGTTTGCTTCGTCAGAAATCCTATTTCCGGTTATTGGATTTTTGCCAGCTCTACAAGGTTAGCCAGAAACTTGATTTGATTATGGATAATTTCCAAATATTTAATTAGGTTAAAAGATACAAGAATATGAAAGGGTACGCAGATAAATATATTGCAGTTTTAATAGTAGTTATGAAATACACAGTCTGTAAACGGTTCAATACTGATCTGAAGGTAGGATATTATTTTGTTTCAGATAGTTTGAAGCCGAAGGCAACTAAAACATTTTTCATGACGTGTAGTAATAGTAAACATATCAAAATGATACTGCCTCGTACTGATATTGAAATAAACTATGATTTGTTCCCTCATCCTATTAAGATAAAAATCTGGATATCATTTTTGTAAATCTATGCTTCTTGGGTTGATTTAGTTTCTCGGAACTATATACATAAGTCCAGACCACATGTCGTTGGATTTCGGATTGAGAAAATTCGATAGAATATCTGCCTAATAAAAAAATCCTAATTGGTTATGAATAAAATAACACCCCTCGAGCCGTTTCATTGCCTAACATTACGAAGTATTCGACAAAACCAAACAGATTTAAGTCATGTTAACTAGGTCTATTTGTCATTTGAATATGCCAAAATACTTTACAACCATTTTCTCCAGTTATTCCCCTACAATTCCATCAAAATGATGACCAGGTAGCGTTAAATTTAAAAAATATAATTGTGATGCTTTCAATATAAATGAAAATGACAGGCACGAAATATGTTGGTATGTATAAGGAACGGTGCTTCTTTCTCTCTTAGTTTAAGATAACATGGCAATGTGGAAAAGAATATTTCATATTTGTATGGCTAATTTATTAATTACTTTTATGCGTAATATGGCGTAGAAAAGAAAAACAGAAAATTAGTGTAGGAGTTGCTCTTAAAGCTAAGAATCACCTACATATGTGCTCTTTTTCCAGTTTAGACAATTATTATTATAATAACTATTATTATTTGTGGAAAGACTAATTACTAAGAAGGATAATAGCAAAGTTATGGCTCGAAGAGTGTAGGGAGTGGTAGCTCTCTGTGATGCTCCTCAGGTGAAAACTTTCCCATGTTTAAGTTTATTACGTTTTAAGTACCTACTTGAATATTTCTTAAGGCTACGGAAACATTAAACTGGTCATCCATGGAACATGTTTCTAATTTTTTTTTGAGATAGGGCCCTAGAACAGATCCTTGGGGATCGCGAGATCCTAATATAATTGTAATAGGCTGGAAGTCATATATAGTAGTAGATGTCGGTTTTTCTGCAATAATTAGCTTAAAAAACAATTATATAAGAATTAAAAAAAATCTACCAACCGTCCCGACCTTCCTAAAATATTAAAATTGTATAAAAAGAACCAAACTAAGTACCACTGAAGAACGATACATGAAATGTCACAAATTAAAAGACAAAATAACGCAATTAACAAAAGCACTGATATAGAGAATTTAAGCGAAACATATCCCACTTCATTCAAGTAACTATAAAAGTCTAGTCTACTAGTCGGGGAGCCCTCCCTAGCTGTACGTGCACCCCCCGCCCGATCCTTGGGGACAATGTTTTTCATAAAGATTGAAGCCTAAGGAACAATTTAAGACATATTCTAAAAAAAAAACTGGCTGTACTTTCAAAATGCTACCAATGTTGTTTTTGTCATTTAACACAAAAACTAAAAAAGATGGACAAAAACTTTCTTCCACAAAAAACAACGTGCATAAAATTTTCTACAATTTTCTACAATATTTTGATATGAGTTACCATTTTCCAATAAATGAGTCCAAAATTAAGAAAACATGGAAATTCATATATCGGTAAATCACTTAAAAGAAATAACTGTGACAATTATTGTAAGGCGTATAACATAACTCTATATTATTAACATAAAAATTAAATAAAATAAACTGAAAAAAATTAATAATAATAATAATAATAATAATATAATTTGCAGACATTTATCTCGAAACGGTAACAGTGGTATCTGGAAAACGGTAACTCCTACCCAAATATTGTATAGGAAAAAAATTGTAGAAAATTTTATGCACTTTGTTTTTTGTACAGAAAGTTTTTCTCCATCGTTTTTAGTTTTTGTGTTAAATGACAAAAACAATATTTTGCATTTTTTTTTAAACGGACGCCATTTTGAAAGTACAGCCAGCTTTTTTTAGGACATGTCTTAAATTGTTCCTTAGGCTTTAATCTTTATGAAAAACATTGTCCCCAAGGATCGGGGGGTGCACGGACAGTTAGGGTGGGCTTCCGTAGTGTTACGTTTTATATTGAATCTTATATTTTATCTTAAGAGATGAATCATTTATCTGGAAAATGGTAACTCCAATGCAAATATTGTATAGGAACAAAATTGTAGAAGATTTTATGCACTTTATTTTTTGTATAGAAAGTTTTTCTCCATCTTTTTTAGTTTTTGTGTTAAATGACAAAAACAATATTTGCAATTTTTTTTTAACGGACGCCATTTTGAAAGTGCAGCAATTTTTTTTTTTAGGACATGTCTTAAATTGTTCCTTAGGCTTTAATCTTTATGAAAAACAATGTCCTAAAGGATGGGGGGGGGGGGGGGGTGCACGGACACTTAGGGTGGGCTCCCGTAGTAATTGTAATATACTTAAACATTTTTACATCTTTTCCCCAAGTTCACAAAATAAAGTATTTACAAAAACCATTACCAAAAACCTCAAATCAAATATACATCAATTAAACCTTATCAATCCACTAAGTTCAACGTTGACATGAAAGCAAACAGTGTATTACTTCAGTTTTTAGTTGTATCAAAACACTCAACCGAAAAAGAAAAATTTAAGAATAATGATAAAAAGCACATTCAAAAGTTTTTGTTGAGTTCTCTGTAGTTCTCTGATGATGGTGCATAAACCGAAATGTAAGAAAAAAAAATTTTCATTTAACAACTAAAATTGAACATTTTTAAAAACCGTTGATCACGGCCTATAATCATCTCGTAATATACTATTCTATAAAGAAACCCACATCGATCAGTTGAAATATTAGAGAGCTACATGAGAATATGTGATTGTCTAATGTTGGTATGCAGCTCTCTGAGTGTCCACCTTGTCAAAAAAATTCTTGACATACTACTCTTTCAAATAAATCGAAAACTAACTTTTTAATTCGTGTTACTGGCGCATCCGCCAAATTTTCGAAAATGCTGGTAACAGTAAAATTAACTCTTTATTGATGATGTGCAGCTCCCTAAAAGTCTGCCGAGATGAAACCTTGTTAAAAATCTTCTCGACAAAAACTACTAGCTTCCGAATTCGCTCATAGTTTTTCAGAAATGCGATAGAAAAATGTACTTTTTTTGTCAAAAATAAGGACGGCAGATTTCTTCCCAGTCCAGCCTTGGACCATTCCGACAAGTCCTAGCTGAGGAATGTTACTGGTAAATTTCATTCAATTACATCCAACCGTTGCAGAGATATAGCTCTTTGATCAAATGCTTAAAAAATTATTTTAAAGCGTTTTAATACAAGAAAATAACCATATTAACTACTATAATGCCTAAAGCTAGGAATGCTGATCCAGCAGTGAATAAATGAAAATAAATGTATGAACGTGTATACGAATATTATTAAAAATTCATAAGTAATTTTCTTATTTACCATGTAGTCGCGTGACCTCGTAACTGCGTGCACCACTTATATTATTATTATTAATGTGTTTATCTTAATTTCTGGTATTGTGCGTAAACTCGATACGTACCGTGTATTATTTTTCATAATTTGAACCAATCCTGCAATCACTTTGACTCGTTTCCGTTGTTGCGATATGAACTTTGTTACCACTAATAAACACACGTTAATGTCTTTTTTTGCGTTGCTGAGATTCAATTATCTATAAAAAAATATATTCATTTACATATACAGTGTGTCCCATTTTCATGGAGCCACCCTCATATCTCGCTCATCTGATATCCGAATATTTAGAATTTTTGGTGGTGAATATATACACTTATAAAGTGAGTCAACCACATTTGATTTTAGTCAGGGGCGTCTGATTCTAGAATGAAAAAGGGAGGAGTTTTAAAAGAAAAAGTATTAGCGATTTTTCTAGAAAAAAACTAGTAAGATATTCTTAATCAGCATCTTGTACAAGATTACATCGTAGTGGATTTGCTACAGTCATTTGGTGCTCAAAAAAGAGGTTAATCCGCATTGCATGTGGATTAGGCCTACTGGGGATACCACGATAAAAAAACGCGCCACTTACTCTACCTCATGGTGCTGTGGAAATGAGTTTTTTGGCCAAAACGCATGTTGGAGTAGATTTTGCGGCGCTCGTACGCTAAAACTATTCATTTTACAAAAAAAAAAAGTTATTAAAAAAATAATAGGAATTTTTCTCTATTATAATTTATTATATAACTGTTTTTATCGTAAAATGAATCGGAAAGGAGATATTGTCAAAAAACGGTTTTTAGGAGCCATTTTTCCAATATGGCGGCGGGGGCGGCGAAGATTCGAGGTGGCAAAGTAGAAATTCGGTAAGAGCACATCGAAATCTATAAAATCACCAATTTTCAAAACTCCCGGAAAACTTCCCAGGTAAAACTACCAAATAACTGTACTAATTTAGAGGTGTTTGAGATAGGAGCCGTTAAAAACAATTTTTTCAACTAAAAATTTGTTATCTGTAAAACGGATGAGGGATGAGAATAATGTATTTTTCATTTTTGTTCAGAATAATGTATTGTACTAGTTTGAATTGATTTTGCAACAAAATAATTATTTATTTAATAAAGCAAAAGTTCTAATTCGAATATACCTACCATTTTGATAACAAATAATCTTCAATAAAAACCTAAGTAAGCCAAAATTCGGATCAGATGAGCGGGATATGAGGGTGGCTCCATGAAGAGTGAAATACACTGTATACAACTAGTCGTGGAAGGGGGTTTGACACTGGCGATTAAGTAGTTTACTCAAATACCAATAGCCCAGGAATTTTAGTTTTTGACCCGGAATTAATTATTGTAAAGCTGAACATTTGCAGGATTGTAGTTTTGGTCCGGGACAACACGTACCAAAAAGTCCCCTACTTTCCCCAGTCGGCATCCCTGTTTTTGCGGAGCAACAAGGACCTAAGTCGTAGAAATTGCAGAGCTGGCTATAAAATGCAGCACAAAGGTTGTTGCTGGTCCGATTTGGGTCGAAATGACCACAAAAGCTTCGGAGAAGCATATCCGTTCATATTTCAGATATTCCATGCGTATTTTGTTCATAATTTTTTGTTCTGGCGCTGTCAAAATTTCAAAAATTGAAAAAATTCCGAAATGGTGCCATTTTGGGCTTTCCATTGTCTACTATGTCTCTATATGTCTCATGGGATATGTCTCTATGGAGATATGCCTCTATGGATATGTCTCTCTAGTATGTCTACCTTCTCTGTAGAGTCACCCGTTACGGAGCTACGCCACGCCGAGTGCGGCCGCGCTCGTCATGCTCCCGGTGGAACTGCCCCGGCTCCGCTGATGAGACTTGTGAGTTCTTTGTGCAATTGCCTTAATTCTTTTTTTAAATACTTGGAAATGAGCCCGTATATATGTTCGTCAAATCTTTCAATTCGAATCTAATAGTAAATTGACTATTTTGACAGTTGACAGCTGCCAACCAGCTGTCAAGTCAACATTAACAATTCAAAAACTTTAAATAATCTAGAATAATGATCTTGAAAAATGTTGTTATATTTTTTTGGTTGCTGTATTTAAATTTGACTTCAGATTAAGAAGTTTTACAGTTGACAGCTGTCAAAACAGTGTCAAGTTATTGATAACTTGAAATAATTTTATAACTCTATGGTTTGAGGTCGCTGAATTCAAATTTTAAGTAAGATTAACGATTTTGGCGTTTACGCGCTCAAAAATTTACAAAGAAACTTCTAAACACTAGTGATACTACATACGATAATTTTTTTTGCGCACCGTCTATATTTCCTATTTGATCTTTATTCTTAAAAACTTAAAATATCTTTGTGATAAATTTTCAATTAATCGAAATGTTTTTGCAATAAGCCCAATGGTGTGATGTAGGTCATGTTTACAACAAATTTGCTTCATTTCGTAATTGTTTTCTTTCAGTGAATATTTGAAAATATAGACCACCTTATCTGTCGAGGGTCCTTGTAGATAATTTCGTGGATAGTGGCCTTCCGTTTGTTCCATTTTCTTTCCAGTAAATGGGCTAATTCATTTTTATGCAATTACTAGCAAATCTAAGTCTTTAATAATTCTACATAAATAATAATCAAAGACTTATATGAAATAAATATGATTTTTATGTATTCCCAATAAAAGACCCCGCACGTTGCAAATGGAAATCCGGTATCCGTTGAATTTCTTTTTTTAATTTTGGTTCCTGACACTGGAGAACAGAACTCAACGAAAAAACCCGTTCGAAGCAATTTCACCCTGGTGGTCTTCCTGCCGCCAGGAAAATGTCGTGGAAGTTTAAAATATGTGGTACGAAATATTGTGGTTTTTGGGAATTTGTTGGTCGAGATGGAATTTAGAAACAAAAAAGGACAAAGGAACAAAAAAGGATAAAAACAAATAGAACGTATAAAGGGAATAGAGAAAGTTAATTATAGGTTTTAGTAAGGATTAAAGACAGGGAAATAAGAAGTTGTTGTATAGAAAAGTGTGGCTAGAGAGGTTGCCGAAGGTAGGCAACGCCTGGTACGGTGGGGGATGTCGGATATCGAAAAGGATTGCATTATGCTGTCTGATTCGGGTGATGTTGCGGATTAGCAAATTATCGCCCAGTTTGTATTCTTAAAATTTTTGGGAAATTTTTTGGTAGCAGTCCGCTAGTGGGATTATGTCGTGGCAACGATCATATAAATCTCTGAGGGAAGTGTATCTGTCCGAACCAGAGAGGAGACGCATAAATTTATGTTGGAGAACTCGAAGTTTTCTCATCGTCGTGACCGGTAGGCTGCACCGCACCGGCGCCGCGTATGTGATGGCCGGCCTGATCACCATCGTGTACAACAATTTTGTATTTGTCCTGTTAAATCCGCTACCTCTTGCCAGGAGCGGATACAGACTCCTGGACATGAAGTAGACTTTGCGTACCGCCTCGTTAACGTGGGTGTTAAACGTCAGTCGTTTGTTTAAGTTAACCCCCAGATGCTTCACGTACCATTTGATTGGAATTTCTTGACCCCTGATCGAGATTGGCGTTAATATTCGGTTCTCTGTGAACCGGCGCGTGAAGATAGTCGACTTTGACTTCTCGGCGTCGATCCGAATCTTCCACTTGTCGTAATACGCCGTGGTACGTGCCATATGTGCTTTCAGCCGCTGGACCATCACACATTACTACAAAATTGAATGTCTGTAATATATATCTTTCGAAAATCATATTTCAACGTATTAGATATATTATTATTAAATATATATTAGTATAAAGTATCATAAAAAAATATATTATAACATTTCGCAGGATTTATATTTAAGTACAAGCGACAAAAATTAAGAAAATATATTTTTTTAAATTAAGTGATTAATAGCTTTCTTATTTACTGATTGATTTTCTTCAAAAACAATAGGGTTCTTCTTCTAGCTAACACTAACTTTTCAAATTTCAATACAATCGAACTTTTCTTTCTTAAATTATCGTGACGGACGGGCAGACAGACAGACGGACAGGTATTGGCTCAGAGTCATTGCTGCACCTTTTTTGATATGTACTACTGATCTGAGTGGTTCCATATTTTTTTTGGAACAAAGATATCGTTGTGCTACCGCTTTATTGAGAATCGCCACTTAGAGGGGTGGAAAAGCGTTAGGGGATACTTCAGAGTGATTTTCGAGCCGTCTTTCAAAGTTTTCTGTTCAACCGAGCAGTTTTATTTTTTTTTAACAGAAATATCGCTGTGCCGCAGTGAAAGCGATTTTCACCTCCCCTTGAAAGGGGTGGAAAAGGATGGAAGGGCTTAAATCAGTCAGATCCTTGGACAGGTTTTTTACCGTGCAGAAAGATACAAATATTGTTTTGTAGAAATGTAGTTGTGTATTCGAGCGCTTTTCACCTTCATGAAGGGTAAAAAAGAGTAGAAGGATGTGTTTTTGAGACTAGTGCCCATGGAGACTTTTGACGTACTGGATTAGTAGAACAACATTACAAAAATTGGAGAAATTTGACTGAACCGGATTTCCATGTGTGGTGTGAAGAGTCCTTTTAAGTGTCAAAGCACTTGATAATTTAATAAATTTCATACACATTTGTCGTAAACAACTGATGCATCTATTCAAGTTTTGCAAGTTTTGCAATTTAAATGCGGGAACGTAAATTAAAAGTACGCAAAAAGCAAGAATTAAAAAAAATGTCATCTTTCGGACCAAAAAATCAGATGTCTCCGTTTTACTATCAATATTGAACCTAGTTTACGTTATCGAAGTAATAGATTCACAGGTGGACTCAATACGCCTTAACCGATTGAGCTATCGTGCTTTGGTAATTACGAGCTACGTTGATTTTTTCAAGCTTGATACAAAATTTAAAACAATTTGATCTGTACCAATAAAATATCGTAATTTGTTATGGCTCTTAGCAAAGCTCCTATTTCTTTAATTACAGAGCAGAGTTCAATATATTTACGTTTAATTATTTGAGGAGAATATGTAATTCTTTTCATTTAAAATATGATGCGGCAGCTATAAAAACATATCTAATCAACCATTTAAATTAAATAATTTTTGTCAAAAGAGATAGCTTAATAGCCTATATTTAATTTAATTGACAATTTATCGAAAATAGCTACCAATACAAATTCTGTAGGTAATAATTACTTTGTTATTAGTGTATGATATATATGTTATAATAATCAATAATTATGGAACGACAAAGTCAATTACTCTAATTTGTGTAGATGAATCATAGGTTTCTTTAATAAAAAAATAACGTTACAATACATACACTGTGTCATCGTTCTAGATCGCACTCTTCCACTAGGTAGGAGAAATATTCAAAACCGAAGAATTTCAACTTTTTTTACAGAGTCCAATGTATAATCAGAAATACAGCTGAACATCAACTGAAAAATATCAATATACATTTGACAATGTTTGGCGGTGTCTTTCCACTCTCAGGGTGATTCGTTGCAACTTGGAAATATTGTTATTTTATCATTTAATCAACATTGTACAGTTATCTAGTTGATAATTGTATTATTTATAAAAATTATAGAGAAGAATAGAAATTATATGAGAACCAATAGTTCAGTTACATTTTTATAAGTTTGTGCCATCGATACTTTCTTAGAAGCATAATGTCTGTTGCATATCAGATGTTTCATGTCATGTCCTCTTTTGGACATTTTCTGGATCAAACTACGGTAACGGATCTGTACTCTAACTGACCAGGCGAAATTTTGGCGATAATTTTGAAGCCAGTTTATTTATTTTTTTAACACTTCAAAGACTTAAGAAGTCCTTACATTAGTGCAATTAAAACCTTCCTCTGAACATAAGAGAACATTTAACGATAATTTTATCAAAATCTTTTTTAAGTCGGTTGAAAAGTTGTCATTTGTATTTACAGAAGTTCGCTTTAAAAAGTGACGAAGGATCAGGGGTTTAAAAACAAGAATACGTTTCAACTGTCTTGGTGGCAAAAGGTTGAGAACCCCTCACATATATGACTTAAACTTCAAGATTAATCTAGTAATAGTTTATTATGAAATCAACATTAATTAGTAGAAAAATAATTACAATACAAGAGAATGGAAAAGTGACGTTAATAAATGTATATATTGTCCACACTGAAGGTTCGGTACATTTTACTGAGACTTTTACTGAGACTAGAGACTGTTTATTATTCATTTCCCATCCATTTCCAATTAAAGGAGGTATAGTGGATCATGGAACTTTGTAATTTTTACTAATAGTTGCACTGATGTAACTTGGTAATTTGTCTCTTACAAAGTTTTTGGTTCCAAATAAATGCGCAATTCAAATGGCGCAATATGAAACTAAGTCCATCAGCAAGATGAAAATGTTAGTATCTGAACTGAATATATCAATAGCTTTAATGCCTGTCATTCATTCGTATTACATCAAAAATATGAAGAAAAGTGATTATGTTCCATTATTCACGTGCATATTCAGCCAACTCTGGACTGCATTAATTAGGTTTGTTGCTATAAGCTTTGGTTCCATAGACAACTACTACTGAATTTCATGACAGGAAAATGATGTAAGCGCAGAACAGTAAACATTAACGAGCAGTGTTCTGCGATTGGTATTCCCAAAGCATATGGCTTTATCTAGACTTTTAGTGGAGGAGAGTGGATTGGATTTTTTTTGGTATTTCCAAGGAAAAATAGATTACCTTCTGTCTATCTCAATATTTATAGAGGCAGTGAAGTTATAGCTGCCTTTTGTATATGTAAAGAGTTCTCAATTTTTGCAGTCCCTGAAGCTAGATGGCACTTCTATTCAAAACTTTGAAGGCGAGAAAGTACCACCAACTCTGCTCTACAGCTCTGAAACCTCACCTTCTAATATCAAGCGTCAATGCAGCTATTAGTAAAGGTTACAAAGTTTCACTATCCACTATACCTCCTCTATTTGGAAATGGTTGAGAAGTGGATAATGAACAATCTTTAATCCCAGTAAAATGTATTGAGCTGCCAGCACCTATCAGTGTGATCGAACTTATGAAATGTGATTCTAGGAAATATGCGTAAATGGGTATTACTCATGCCTTATAAACTCTCTTCTGCGTACAACTCTCTGTAAATGCAGTGTTTGCCAGTGTAAAAGACTATAGCTACGAAGACAGATGGTGGCGACAGTGAACAATAGACTTAGTATTACATTCCTTAATGACATTTTTCCATTTTCGTGTATTGTATCCACACTATTCTGCTAATGTTGATTTCATAACAAATTATAAAATTATGTTTATATTCTGTTATAAGGCTTATAAATGCAAATATATGTAATGTACTCATTAGCAAACAATAAAAGCGCTCATTTATGTCCATTTTAAATCTAAAACCGCTGCCCAAGGAATCACTACTTCCACATCCAGATTTTCTATCCAAGTCTCTCACAACGAAAAAAATTTGCATGTGGAAATAATTGTATATGGAACTTTAATAATATAATATTTGAAATCGTCTACCCCAAAACCCCATAAAACGATATCCCACATCGGTAGTGGGGTGAGGGTAGTGACAGGGGGGGGGGGGGGGTAGTGGGGGTGGTTAAAGTAAAAAAATATTTTGAGGTTTTTGGTTCTTGTACACACACTAAATCGCATCTTTTTTCATCCCCTTTAATAATGGGGTGGGAGTGGTAATGCAGATGGCTGATGCCAAAAATTTTTTTGAGACCTTAGCTTCTCTTGTATATACCAAATGTTACAGACGGACCGACAGGCAGACCGACAGACCGACAAACAGAAATTTTTTTTCGCTCAAGCTTAAAATCTCTATGCTTCATGACATTCTAAGCATATTTGAACAATAAAAATTTTCAATTTTTTTTTTGTCGTTACTATACTTCCACTGTGGAAGTAATCAGTGTTTATTGATCCAAGAAACGTAACAATGATATTGATGGAAAATAGAAGTACGTCATCTTTGACGTCATTTTGAAGATAACCATAAAAAACTAGAATAAAAAATAGCACTTAAGATTTTATGATTGTTTTTTTTTCCACATTTTAATACCCTGCAAACATTTTCTATTAAGTAAAATACCTACTCATAATTTTTTATGAATTCATTATGATCCAATAATTTCTTAAAACGTATTCTTATTTCCATAATTCAGTAATAATTTATAAATATATTCATAAACTTGGAAACTCCAAATGGTGTCTCTTCTAGACGGTGATGTCATTATTTTGAAAAAGTAAATTATATTTGTAAGTCGTATTCATATTAATTATTCTTATTTGGCAATTAAAATTGCTATAATGAACTAACCAATTAGTATGTCTTTGTTTACTCTAGTAGTTAACATTCTTCTGACATTGAGTAGAGAAGGCCTTTATATACTTTTTGATATTTAAAAGGCAAATGAAATAGCGTTTTTTTTTATTTAGGCATGTTATTCCAAATGTGAAGAAAATGAATTTTATATGGTGGCAAATAATCAAGTGGGGTAGGATCAGATGACCCAGTTGGCCTATCTCAAACCTAGATATGACTTTTAGTAAATATTGTCTTATAGTATTTGAGAAAGTGGTGTGCTCCCGTCTTTCGCTCGGTAGTCCGAAAGTATACGCAAAAAACTAACTTTTCTTATTAGGCCCTTAGCTTAGAGGCAGCGCAGAGACCGCAGAGGGCAAATATTTTTAACGAACTACCGATCGAAGTATTTGGTAGTTACTATATGTATTTGACATAGCGAAAAAATAAATGGAAAACCTATTTTTGGCCATTTTGAATTTGAGCACTCAAATTTGGAAATTTTCATCCGAATAACATTAAAATGGCTACATAAGATTGTCTATGATGTTGTTATTGAAAAAAAGAAGTTCGCTAATTTTTTTTGGCTCTTTTTTTGAACTTCCCGCGCGCTCGCTGCAGATATGCGGAGTCTTTCATTTATTTTTTCGCTATGTCAAATACTTATAGTAAGTGCTACCGGGAATTTCGATCAGGAGTTCGTTAAAAATTTTACCCTTTGGGGCCTCTGCCCTAATAAAAGTTTTCAACTTTTTTACCCATAATTCCTGAACTATATTAATTAATGATATTAATTATGCGTAAGAAAGTGGAAAATTATTATTTTTCAAATAGAACAGCAAAAGAGTGACCGCAAAATTCGCCTATTTTTGCATAGTAGATAGCGGGCCAAGGGAAAGAGCAAAATAAATCATATACGGCTCAAATTAAACTTTGAGAAATTGTAAGGTGAGCACATTTTTTACTTTTTTGAAAAAATGCAAAAATCACCCCTATTCAAGGTTAGAACATATTTTAAAAATGCAGTATATAATGAATATTTCAAAAAATAAAACAACTGTTATTACTCAGATTTTATATTGTATGAATTACTTACGGATTATATATAATTCTGTAGCATATTTGGAAGAGTTTAGGCAATTGGCCTACAACCCTCCAATTATTAATTATTCCAAGGGGTTGAAGGGTTGTAGGACAATTGCCTAAACTGTTCCAAATACGCTACATTATATATAATCCGTAAATAATTCATACAATATAAAATCTGAGTAATAACAGTTGTTTTATTTTTTAAATATTAATTATATACTGCCTTTTTAAAATATTTTCTACCTTTAAATAGGGGAGATTTTTGCATTTCTTCAAAAAAGTAAAAAATTTGAGCCTTATAGGATTTATTTTGCTGTTTCCCTTGGCTCGCTATCTATTATGCAAAAACAGGAGAATTTTAGGCCTTTTTTACGATCACTCTTTGATATCTGGAATATCTGGATATATCTTCGCATTATAATCAACTTCTTTAAATAACATTTTTAAATATCTTAAAAAATGAAGATAGTTTACTCTTGAGGCAATTTCAAAAAAATTAATTTTCTGACCTATGAGCCATTCATTACTAACATACATTTTTACAATTAATTATTTTTTATTTATTTGCTTTTATCATGATTAGAGAATATTATTTAGGTATTATGCAAATCACAACTTACACACTTTTTATTTATTATGAAAATACCTACTTTCTGTGTATTGTTGCCCTAATCTGGGCACGCTAATATACTAGTCAGGTAAATACTTTAAAACACTCATTATTGGAGAATCAATCAAAACAACTACTCTTCTAGCTAATACTGACGAAGTATTGAATTACATGATAGGATTCTTAGCATTTTAAAGAAAAAAAATATTGAAAATACTTAAATCATTTATTCAAATTTAATCATTCACACTTTTTTATTTAATGTGAAAGTATCTACTTTCTGTATATTTTTGCCTTAATCGGGTCACGCTGATATACTACTTAGGAAAACACTTTAAAACACTCTAGAGTTGAAATAAAATGTATGGTTCAATAATTGTTGTGAATGACTGAATTTCAATAAATAATTTAACTATTTTCAATATATTTTTTTGCCTTAAAATGCCAGGAATCCTATCATGTAATTGAATACTTCGTCAGTATTAGCTAGAAGAGTAGTTGTTTTGATTGGTTTTCCAATAATTAGTGTTTTAAAGTGTTTTCCTAAGTAGTATATCAGCGTGACCCGATTAAGGCAAAAATATACAGAAAGTAGATAATTTCACATTAAATAAAAAAGTGTGAATGATTAAATTTGAATAAATGATTTAGGTATTTTCAATTTTTTTTTCTTTAAAATGCTAAGAATCCTATCATGTAATTCAATACTTCGTCAGTATTAGCTAGAAGAGTAGTTGTTTTGATTGATTCTCCAATAATCAGTGTTTTAAAGTATTTACCTGACTAGTATATTAGCGTGCCCAGATTAGGGCAACAATATACAGAAAGTAGGTATTTTCATAATAAATAAAAAGTGTGTAAGTTGTGATTTGCATAATACCTAAATAATATTCTCTAACATACATTTGTTCAGCCCTTTTTACGGTTGAGAACATGCACTAACTTTTATCAAAAATAAAATAAGTCAATAAAACGGAGTTTCTCGTATGGTGCAGACTTTTTGGCGGACACTATATAAGTAGAATAGAAGTGCAATTCCTCAAGGTGGGTATATTTTTAAGTGGAAAATTTTCACTCGGGATGGTACTTTAATAGCTGCTGTTACGCATTGTTTACACAGTTTTTTATATTTAAAAACATATTTAATATATTAATTTATTCGAGTACAATAATTTAAAGACGTAATTTTTTTATTTGATTGTTTTATTTAATTACGATTGCTTAATTTCTAAATTAAAGAATTAATGTTTATTATGGGAGTCTAACAACTACATGGTCAGAATTTGCATGGCCATTAGAAATAGAAATTAATCAGCTTGGCGTAAATACGTGATTGTCTATGATGATTGACAAAATTATCTGTTTCAATTCTGACTACAGTAAGACAAATATAAGTAACTAACTTTACTGCTTAGTTTAATAGAACTAGTGAAAACCTGTAATAGGAGAATAAAGAAAGAATGTTTAAAATTATTACTTTAAGCCTCTTGAGGATAGGATTTTGCAGAGTGAGAGGGAAATCCCCTACCCCCCCGACCCTTTAGGACAATGTTTTTCATAAAGATTAAAGCCTAAGGAACAATTTAAGACATGTCCTAAAAAAAAGGCTGCACTTTCAAAATGGCGTCCGTTAAAAAAAAAATTTGCAAATATGGTTTTGTCATTTAACACAAAAACTAAAAAAGATTGAGAAAAACTTTCTACACAAAAAACAAAGTGCACAAAATTTTCTATAATTTTGTTCCTATACAATATTTGCATAGGTGTTACCATTTTCCAGATAAATGATTCAGCTGTTAAAATAAAATATAAAATTCAATACAAAACGTAACACTACGGAAGCCCACCCTAACTGTCCCTCCCGATCTTTGAGACAATGTTTTTCATAAAGATTAGAGCCTAAGGAATAATTTAAGACATGTCCTAAAAAAAAGCTGGCTGTACTTTCAAAATGCCGTCCATTTAAAAAAAAAATGCAAATATTGTTTTTGTCATTTAACACAAAAACTAAAAAAGATGGAGAAAAACTTTCGCCACAAAAAACAAAGTGCAAAAAATTTTCTACAATTTTGTTCCTATACAATATTTGGATAGGAGTTACTGTCTTCCAGATACCACTGTTACCGTTTTCGAGATAAATGTCTGCAAATTATAATATTATTAATTAATTTTTTTCAGTTCATTTTATTTTATTTTTATGTTAATAATATAAAGTTATATTATACGCCTTACAATAATTGTCACAGTTATTTCCTTAAGTGATTTACCGATATATGAATTTCCAGGTTTTCTTAATTTTGGACTCATTTATCTGAAAAATGGTAACTCCTATCAAATTATTGTATAGGTACAAAATTGTAGAAAATTTTATGCACGTTGTTTTTTGTGAAAAAAGTTTTTGTCCATCTTTTTTAGTTTTTGTGTTAAATGACAAAAACAACATTGGCAACAGTTCTTTTTAACATATGGCCGCCATTTTGAAAGTACAACCAGTTCATTTTTTAGGACATGTCTTAAATTGTTCCTTAGGCATTAATCTTTATGAAGAACATTGTCCCCAAGGATCGGGCGGGGGGTGCACGTACAGCTAGACTATTTCGGCTTTTTATAAATATTTAAAAAATCATAAATGGTATAATCTTTTAAATAGTTTCAGATACTTCCCATTGAACTATATACAGCTTCTATAATAAATTTTGTATATAGACAAATGTCATACTCTAATAACGAAATTAGGAACTATTTCCATTGACAAACTACAACAGAAGTTAACAATAAAACATATATATAGTTGTATTCCTTAGAACAATATCAATTATTTAAAACAGTTTTAAAGATTATACTATGTTTGGTTTTTTAATTATTGAAAATAAATCGAAAATAAACGCGTATTTCTCTCTCACTCTGCAAAATTCTATCCTTAAGTTTAGATATTTGTGAGTAAACCTTACAAATTATAACGGAATCTAAGCCAATGTTTTCAATGTTTTATATAGTGAAGTCTAAACCACGTCTTGGGGATGATTTTTTAATTAAAATTATTTTACAATAAGCAGAATTTGAACCCGATTCGTTAGTTTGCAAGATAAACTACAGAGCTACCGCCCCCTTTCTTACTTTTTACTTCCACATCCAGTGAAAGTATAGCAACGACAAAAGAAAATTAAAATATTTTATTGTTCAAATAGGCTTTAGAGTAGAATGTTATGAAACGTCAAGATTTCAAGTATGAGAAGAAAAAATTCTGTTTAACTTTTTTTTGTGCGCACGATTACTCTGGAACCGTTTAAGATATTGACTTGAAATTTGGTACACGTATGTATTTTAACGAGATCTGATGTATTTTCATATTCAGTTGAAGGGTTGGGGGGTAAATTGGTGTAAATGGGGGTAAATAGGTAAATCAAGCAGGTAAGAGTCTATAAAATTAGTTTTTAGGATATACAAGAGAAGCTAATGTCTCAAAGACCACCCCCATTATTATCCCCACCCCCATTATAAAAGGGAGTGAAAAAAAATGTGATTTGGTGTACGTGCAAGAACCAAAGGCCTCAAAATATATTTTTACTTCATCCCCCTATCACTACCCCCACCCCACTACCGATATGGGATATCATATTATGGTATTCGGTTTCTGATTTCAAATATTATATTACTAAAGTTCCACAAACAATTATTTCCACATACAAAATTTTTTCGTTGTGAGAGACTTGGATGAAAAGTATGGATGTAGAAGTAGTGATTCTTTGGACAGCTGTTTTTATTTTTAATACGATGCGATGTTCCAATTGATTTTCTGTTTCCGCATCTTTTTTCTTGAAATTCTTTGAAATATATTTGTTATTCTCTTAAATTGTCTTTTATGATGACTTTGAATTCTGCTCTATAGCAGTACACTACACGGTCACATATAACAAAAATGTTCTACCTCTCATATCAAAATAACTAATATGTGTTAGATATAACGGTTACTTTTTCTAAATTATATTCACACTTACTCAAATACCCATAAGCCTTAAATACTTTAAAAAAATTAAGTATAGTCTTTACGTCAACAGTCTTTACTGTCAGAGGCAGGCATGAGGTTATGATCTCGAAGCACATGCAAATTGCCTTAAACATAATATCTAAATGGTGCTCGTCAGAGGGTCTTAGTGTCAATCCGAACAAAACAGTTATTGTTCCATCCACCAAAAGGAGAAAACTTAGTTTGAAAGCTCCTATGTTAAATGGAATAGTACTGAATTTTTCCAGTGAAGCCAAGTATCTAGGAGTAATCCTGGACCAAAAACTTACCTAGAACTCACACTTAGAAAGGACACTTACGACTGCTATTGAACGTTTGGTAAGACTTGGGGTCTGAAGCCGAAAATGATATATTGGTCCTACCTTTCGGTTGTGAGACCCATGGTGTATGGTGGCCAAAAACAGAAGAGGAAATGGCACAAGGAAAGTTGCAGAAATTGCAACGCCTTGCCTGTTTAGGGACTACAGGAACAATGCGCTCCTGTCCCCCTGCAGCTATGGAGGCAATGTTGGACTTACTTCTTCTGCATTTGCATGTAAGGAAGGAGGCAGCACTTAGTGCCCTGAGGCTGCAGCAGGCACTTAAATTCAGACCAGGTGACCTGGTTTGTCACTTAAGGATTCTGGAACTAATCCAATTCGAATCCGACCAAACCCACTGACTCAGTGCCAATCAAGCATGACTTTGACTGCCCGGTTGATGTGCTGATTGAAAGCCGTCAGGAGAGCAGGGTCGAGGTACTGCGGTTGGAGAAAGAGTAACACATCTAGTCACAGATAGATCCAAGATGGACGAAGGTGTGGACGTACCAGGGCCTAAATGCAGGCTATCTAAAGCCTTTGGTAACCCCCCAACCATCTTCCAGGCAGAAATATATGCTATAGATCAATGTACCCAGGAATGCCTAAACAGAGGCACTCAAAGGGCAAAGATCTATATACTTTCAGATAGCCAGGCAGCATTAAAGGCTCTCAGGTCTTATACTTTCGAGTCAAAAATTGCCTGGGAATGCAGACAATCCCTAAAGCAATTGGCAAAAAACAACATGGTTACCTTGACGTGGGTACCAGGGCATGAGGGAATAGAAGGCAACGAATTGGCTGATAGCCACGCAAGAAAAGGGGGTGAAGCCCCATTTTTTGGACCCGAACCGTTTTGTGGCTTATCTAAGGGACACATAACGGAGGAAGTCCTAAAATGGGAAAAGGAACAAAAGAAGTCCTACTGGAGGAATACTCCAGGCCAAAGATAAGCGAAAAGGTTTATAACCAATTCAACAAAGAATGCCGCAAGGCTTCTCGAACTTGAAAAGTCCGACCTAAGGCTGATTACAGGCCTTCTAACTGTCCATTGCCTCTTGAAATATCATCTCAAGAACACGGGCATGGCAGAAGATGACAAATGCAGATTCTGTGAAACTGCAACTGAAACTGCGGAACATATACTTTGTGAATGCAAAGTACTAATCCGCATTAGGCTAAAGTACCTAGAACAGGCGGAATTACGCATTAAGACATAGGGAAATTAGCTCCCAGGAAAATTACAAGCTTTGCAAAAAGCCTTGAAATCCTGGACAACAACTAGTTGTAGGGTAACTCACAAAAGACCTTTTAGGTCGAAGTGAAGAAATGCCAACTCGGGGCCAAGCGACCTCTTAAACAATCTACAAACCTACGTCAACAGTGGACTCATTTGATGATTGATTACCAATAAAATTTTGTTGCAGTTGTTTGAACCACCCACGAAGGTTTATGCTAAGAACATGCAGATATAAAAACCTTATATCCGTATGAACTAATTAAATCTACCCATTTTTTTTTAGTTAAAGTTTCAGTGTCATTTTGATAAATTATATTAGTTTTCATTTGTTTTAGGATCTCTTGAAGTTTAAGATATCATTTCAAATTTTCTAGTGGCTCATTGTATCTCAGAACAGTATTATTTATAAGGAATTTTTCGCATGTCTCTCAATGACTGCTTTCTTTAAACAAGGTGAAGATATTACTTGGTTGTTTTATCAAATGAAAATGCATTTCTCTCAGAAATCATTGGTTCGATCGAAATCAAACACAGTACTCTTTTCTTAGATACATACATATTTAGGAAATCTAGTTCTATACTTTGATAATGTCAACCGTATCAAAATATGAAGAGTCACCATCTGTTAAGGAAAATCTCTTTCTTGGTTCCTAAATTGGTAAATTTAGATTCACTATGTACCATCAAAATTTAGTAAAATTTAAAATTATTAAGTTGTTTTCAACGTGTAACTTTAAGGACCCGTAACTCAGTAAGAAGAACCGCAGGAAAACTTTTTTTACATTCGAACAGACTTAGTTAGAGTCAATTGAAATCTCGCATGATTGCGAAAAAATTGAAGCAACTTATTGAGTCCCTTATCTTACAATAATAATGGAATAATGATACTCAGAGATATAATGGCTTCACAAGCACATTTCCAGCACTTAAAGATTACTACAATACATAATTTTATGTTTTTGTTTGATACGGTTAATAATAATTAACAATTCATTATTGATTGTATTTGGTGCAACAAGGAACAAGAATTGACTCTCTCTCTCTCTCTCTCTCTGTCTATTGTGACGGTTTAACCTTATCAATATTTTGATGACAATATTATCTAACCGTTTTATCTTGAAGTGTTTGCCATTGTACCGATAATTGAGAAATTTTTTTAAATAAACTACACATCATATAAGATATGCCTATTATTATCTAAAAGGTTTTTATCTCGAAGAAACTTACTTTATTATTCATTTTTTTGATCTGCAGAATTTGTATCTACTTCAGGTGCACCCCAGGGTTCTACGTTAGGTCATAATGGCGGAAAGTGAAGACGACGAGTCTGAGCTCCCGTGTAAATAGTGTAGTGAATAGATAACTGATGATAGTTATATTGCCTGCGATGAATTGTGCAATGGATCATTTCACATCGAGTGTAGTGATTTAAGAAAAAGTGTAGTTAAAGTAGTCAAAACTCATAATTCTCTAAATTGGTTGTTTGAGATATGTAAAGAACATAATCATATTATAGCTACTATTCCGCTTGCTATTGAAAATAAGCTAAATAATCAATTCATTGAACTCTATGCTAAATTTGAAAAGGAAATCTTGCTTGGAACAATATTAAAAAGTGTATCTGCAACTGTAAAAACGACTTGACGCAAAAACTAGCATCCAGTAAAAATGCTACGATATGATAAACCAACAAAACACATCTATTTTTTTTCCAGAGGTAACCACCAAGAACCTAGAGATAATTATAGTATGATCGCTAAAACCAAAAAAATGGAACAAAATAATGCTCTGTTTATTAAATCACGAAATGCAGATGACAAACCAGAAAATTTATATAAAATTAAGGCACCGTATCATGAACTAGTCCATGCTTTTGTGCCAACGACTGATAAAGTATATTTGCCACCTGGTTATGACTCTTAAGGTAATTGGTAGCAGCCAATGCCTGACAGGACCCGGTTATATGTTGGATGGTCTGCTGACATCTCTTGCATCTGTCATCCTCTACGTCCGCTCCTACGATATACTTCAAAATTTTCTTTGTGGCAATAACCTCTTCCTGTACTGCCTTCATGAAGCCCTCGGTCTTTGTAAGTATGTCTCCATTATGTAGCCAAGCATTTGATGCCTCCTCGTCCACTTGAGGCCGCCTTAGATCATAAGCATGCCGCCCATGCAGCTGCTTCTCAGACCATCGCTGTAAGGTGTTCGCTACTCGGGCATTGTCTGTTTCCATACCCTCTGGATTGGCATGGTGGAGATTAAGAGGAGTGTAACGCCTATCAGCATCAATAACAATTTGATGCAATCGGGAATTCTGACTACAGAAATATTGACTTATTTCTGACATAGCCACTTAACGTCCACGTCCTTCTTTACTATGGGCAATTATCAGCCTTTCAACCGCTGGCTCAGGATGATGGGCTCGATGTTTGGTCAACAATCTACCTGTGGATATTAACACGTTTTCAAGCTCAGTCGCAGTCTATTTGATGATACCAAATGTATATGTAAGGACGGGGATGGCATAGGTGTTAATCATCTTAGAAGTATTTTTGCCATTCAGCCAAGACTTAAGGATGGCTGCCACTCTCTGCAAATAGATCCTTGTGACCCTGCTCCTAACATCTCTATGGTTCAGCTGTCTAGACTGAGGGAGAGCTAGGTATTTATATTAGTCTCCTTGGTCCATGGCACCAGAAGATTCATCAGTGTCTAGTTCAAATCTTTGTGGAGTGTTATTATTATTAGTATTATTATTAATCAATATTTTCATTAATGACATTACAGTAGAACTAGGTGTCAATTGTCTGTTATACGCAGATGATATGAAGTTATACAATAAAGTAAATAATGTTACTGATTGTGTTAAAGTGTTAAATGTGTGATTAATCCTGTAATAGTTAGGAAATTTTGGGTCGAAAGTATCTCGACAGAATTCGGTTGCCATGATCCTACATAACTTATATGTGAACAAACTCATTAAATGAGATACCTTGTTATAGTGGCTTTAAAAGCTTAATGATGATAGGACTCTTAGATAATATGATTGGATAACTAATTTTTTAAATATTAAAAGTCAAAAATCCAACAATAAAGCAGCAGTTTGCGTCCCTCCCCTCTGCCCGATGTAAAAAAAAAAACAAAAATTCATACTTAATAAAAGCTCATATGGAAAAGGGGGCATTGATATAATTATTCGTTTTAGATAATTTAAAATTAGAAGTCGCATGCCAATTTTTATGTCCAGCAAATTGATCGAAAACATTATCACGTGGAATGAAAAAACCTGTAGATAAAGAAATGGGAAGCTGTGTAAGACAGACAATCACGTTGATGTTTACAGAAATTATCTTCTGACCTACTAACGGATTGTCTCATTTTTGTTAATGGTCACGTTTTCTATAACGTGAGGTCAAAACTCAAAGCAGTTTTTCACCCCCTTATCAGCGTTGGTTTCATAAGCTGAAGTATGCGATTTGAACATACATAGTCGATCATTATTTAACAATTTTGTAAATAGTGATGATGATTTATGGTTTGGCATAATTATTCGGCTAATCGTATTTGAGTGTATCTTTATTGGGCATTTTGGTGACATAGATGAAGTTGAAGCATTGAAAGTAACACAATAACCTCATTTTTCGTTTATGAATATTATCAAATAATTCGAACTTGCTTAGTTGTTTCACGGAAAAATATACAGCACGTCAATACTTCTTTATAAATCATATTTTTTTACATATTTTGTATGATTTTTTTGAATGTTTTCTTGCTAAGCAACCTTCGTACCTTCTACTATCAACCATTCTATTGTCCTTTATCTTGTTTATGTGGCTAGAGAATGAGAGGATTCGAGAGAATACGACGATGGAGAGTCAGTTTTGAGAGTGTATTTCTTGAAGAATCGAGGTATTAGTGCGATCGACTATCCAGACAAACGTCTCCAGGCCTACATGTCGAAAGCATCAATACGCCGTCTGTCTGTTTCTCTAATGGCCCATGTCTCAGAGGCGTAAAGAAAGATGGAGAAAACTAGGACGTTGGCAAGTTTGATTTTGTACGCCTCGTGATATTTCTGCCAGTATTATCCACAAAAGCTCCAAAGGAAACCATCTTATTAACTACCTCACAGTCACCTATCCTTAATATGTCTGGGTGGTTTTCATTATGCTCGGTATACATCATAATTTTTATGTTGTTGTAGTTTACACGTAGACCCTAATCAGAGTTAATTTTCTGAAGCCTGTCTAACAGCTTCTTAAGGAATCAGAAAACCTTAGAGAACTAAATAATTTAAGAAAAATGATTAATAATGACATTATAAATAAATAATATAAAAAAGAAACAATTTAGGAGAAACGTTATCAAAGAGGGGCAAATCCAAACATGAAAGAAATTGAAAATTCTAAAAATAAAACAAAAACGTTGTGGCAAATTGTGAATTTAAATTTCAATAGTACCGAAAATCCTGTAATTTTAATTCAAAATAATAAAATAATAGATAACAACAAAGAGATATCCGGTCTATTTGGTGCTCATTTTTCAAATATGGTACAATATAAATTAGCAAATCATTTTACAGAAAAATCGAAAGAGTGGACAAACCCGAATTGAAAAATACTAAAATGATTTTCAGTCCAGTAAACATAGAAGAGGTATTTTGAAGTATTTTGCAATTATCTGATAAAAAATCAACTGGTGTCTATGAGGTTTCTGTCAAATTAGTAAAAGACTGTGTACACGAAATTGCACTAGATTTTACCTATATCATTAACAACTCAATTTTGCGGGTAAATTCTCAAACAGGCTAAAAACGGCACTAATTTAAAAAAGGAGTATTTGAAACAGTGTTAATAAAATAATATTAAAATTTATTTCAGACAGTGCAGTAGTGCACATTCTTTTTTAGAAATGTGACAACGCAGCTGGTTACTGTCAAATGTGAAGTGCCTCTGTTTTAGAGGTTATTACCCTATTACGTCACGGGACATCCGGCAAACTGCCTTATTTTAAATCCACTCTGATTTTATTTTACAATAAAACCAATAATAGTCGATAAAATTACTTTGAAATTATATTTATAACATATTGAAGAGTCATAATATAATGTTATATTATTAATTTTGTCGTTTTCGTTATTGCCCATTATAGACCCATCTCACCTTGAAGTGTCTAAGAAAATTGAAAAACAATTGCGAATAGAATTTTTCCATTTCTAAATGAAAAGGACCTATTGACATCGCATGGCTTTAGAAGTAAATCTTCTACAGAAGCTGCAATAAATGAAGTAATTTAAAATGTATATTTGAAGAACTAGATGCTAAAAATTAGGTAATGGAAATTTTCTTTGACATCTCGAGATTTGTCTTTTGCTTTACACAAATTAAATATGCTAGATATTAGAGACAATCTTGTATCATACCACCTCACTGGTAGGAAAATCAGAGTCAAAATGGAAAACTCTCTTTCTCATATGACGATGAGCTAAACATTAGAACAGCCCAGAATAGTTCTGGATTCACTGATATTCCTGCTGTATGTACTTAAATGATTTAACATACTACATAAACTCTTTACATGTACGCGGATAACATGTTTTTATAGTTTTAGCAAAAACCCAACAAAACAATTACAAAAAATGTGAACAATATTTTACATTAAATATTGTCTAAATTTTACATTAGTTCAGTGATTGGTGTTTTAGAAATAGCCTTATAATAAATTATAGTAAAACAGTTTGCATCCATTTTACTACAAAACAAAAAAAAACGGAGTGCAATTTTGATATAAATTTACATAGTCATTCTGTCTAGCTTCAACCAGATATAAAGTTTTTGAGAATAATTGATGCGAATCTCAGCTTTACAAGTCAGGTGAAACATTTATGTAAAAAAATGGGACAATCCTGTTTCGCTGTCACAAAATTAAAAAATAGTTTAGACAAAAAATCGCCCTTAAATGTCCCCTAGTGTACTCTCAAATTTTCTAGAACATAATTTCATATGGAAACTGTACAGACAAACAAAAAGTATCCATAATGCAAAAAAGAATCATAAGATCAATATTTTATTTAGGTTATATAGAATCATGTAGAGATACTTTTAAAAGAGAGAAAATATTGACTCTGGCTTCTATAAATCTCTATAAGTTATTAATTTACATATAAATATCTATGAATAAAAATAAATTAAAAACATACGTTCATCGTTATCAAACTCGCAATGAAGTAAAAAAATATTTTGAGGCCTTTGGTTCTTGTACACACACTAAATCACAATTTTCTTTTTCACCCCCTTCAATAATGGATGGGGGTTGTTGGTAATGGGGGTAGCTAATGCCAAACATTTTTTTGAGACCTTAGCTTCTCTTATGTATACTAAATACCAATTTTATGGACTCTTACTTGCTTGATTTACCTATTCAGCTCCAATTACCCCCATTTACCATTTACCCCAATTTACCCCCCAACCCTTCAACAGAATAAAATCAAAATATAATCTAGTTCCAGATCTCCTTAAAGCACATACGTGTGTGTACCAAATTTTAAGTCAATATCTTAAACGGTTCCAGAGTAATCGTGCGCACCCAAAATAGTTAGACAGACCGACAGACAGATAGAAAAATTTTATTGCTCAAACTTAAAATCTCGACGTTTCATGATATTCTAAGAATATTTGGACAACAAAAATTTTCAAAAATTTTTTTTTGCGTCACTATGCTTCCACTGGATGTGGAAGTAAAATTGTCTTCTTAATTAATTTCTATGCTTAGTAACTAGTGTTTTAAAATAAAAAATATCTAAAATTAGTATTATTTACGAAAGAAAAAATGCGAAGAGTATCTTATAGAATGCACAAAATTATATAAAGAGTTCAACAAATCGACGAAGTTGTTCTTTATTCTAGTTTTGCAATTATATAGGTAGAATCGGATTTTTTTTCTCCTAGCACAGGTAATAATAAAACATTTATTAATATTAAAATACAATACTATTTTAAACCTAGAAAAAAAGTTGTGCATCACTTTTGGATGACCCTATAAACTTCAGGATAATTTCTAAAATTAGCAGCGACGTAGGTAACTTGTTTCTTCATAATAAAGCCTCACAAATCGCTACAAATTTGAAGGGCACAATTAAAATATTCGATCATTCACCCTGGCATGTCTAATCGATTTCGTAATGTAATAAATCTGAATTATTTGATAATCATGTTCAGTAGGTCGACATAACGTAATCGAGGTTATGAAATCAATGTCAAGTTCGAGGCGAGTTTCACTGCTTTCAGTTTCGTTTCCTGAATTCCTTTCTACCTATAGCTCATTACATTGATATAATTAAAAACATTTTCTAACATGTCCCATATCTTTTTAGATGATTTATCAAATGAGGCATCAAATTAACAGCAGTTATTAATGATTAGGTACTACTGCCAAGAGTATTCAAAGCTTACTTTCTTGTATGTACGTATAAAAATATACAAATTTGACAAGGTAAAAATTTACATTAGTGTTTCACAGTTTATAAATTAAATTATAATCAATGATCGGAAATTTGGCTTTAATTTCAGGGGCGTCGTTACAAGGATTTATTAAAATATGCATACATTGTTAGTTGTAAATATGTATACATGTATTCTATTATGCCAAATTAAATGAGAAGCTCGTAAGGTAGGTTCGTATTATATTTAATTTCGATTTAATTTTGTGAGAAAGAACAAACTTTAAGTTTTTGATGCAAAATTTTATATACCTACCTATATGCGCCACTGGAATTAAACCCAAATTCCGATAATTGATTATAATACAAAATAATAACTAGAACCGAAACCATCTAGTTCACCTGATGAAATTTGGACTATGCAGTTTGGGGCACTCTGTATGATAGGTTAATAAAATTAAGATTATTATTTTGTACCTAGGGAGACAAGAAAATGTGATATTAGCTGGAAATAGTAGAAACAATAGAAATAGAAATAGTAGTTAAAAAATCCCACATATTTCAGCCACCATATTGGAATCACTTTCATCATCATCATTTTCAATTTTCTTGCAGAACGCACACACTTTTTGTTTTCAGTGAACAATTATTATGGAATATAACTCTAGTAGCGGTAGCGCTAGATGGCGCTCTCTATGTCAATCTCGGAACCATGAGTGTATAGTAATAAATAGGCGGGATATCGGGAATAAAGTAGTGCTCTCTCTATCGTTCCTCGTCATATTGCACCTCAGAAACGCCTGAAAGGTGTTAGGCCAGTCTATATATTATAATATCTAAGGTTTCAACTCGTTTTATTTACTAGTTGCCATAAAAACGTCACTAGATTATTTTAAAATATAGCGAATCTCCGTTGTTTCTACTGCGTTTGTTTCAGATTTGCTGTTTTGACAATATGAGTCGGTTTGGAAATATTTCTGTATATCAAATTAATGAGGAAATTGAAAATAAAGGTCAGTAAACTCTAAAAAGTGACAAGGAAACGTCTGAAGGCAATTAATGAGAAAACATAATATTGAAGATGTACTTAATGAATTATTTATTCGTGAAATATTCTCCTCAAATACCACTCGTGCTTTAAATTTTATCTAAAAATTTTTTCTCAAGCTAAGTTGCCCCTAGTTAATATAACTCGTGCAAATTGGCAGTTTATTATCAAAGATTAAATCCCTCCCGCTAAAGCGGTCGGGATTTAATCAGATAATAAACTACCAATTTGCACTCTTTATATTACCAGGCAACACGCTTTCGAAAAAACCGCTGCCCGAGGAAATCACTACTTCCACATCCAGATTCTCTATTCAAGTTACTCACAACGAAAAAACTTTATATGTGAAAATAATTGTTTATGGAACATTAATAATATAATATTTGAAATTCTCTACCCCAAAAACCCATAAAACGATACCCCACATCGGTAGTGGGGTGGGGGTGGTGATAGGGGGGTGGTAGTGGGGGGTGGATGAAGTAAAAAAATATTTTGAGGTTTCTGGTTCCTGTACATGCACTAAATCACATTTTTTTTCATCCCCTTTAATAAGGAGGTGGGGGTGGTAATGGGGGTGGCTAATGCCAAAAATTTTTTTGAGGCCTCAGCTTCTCTTGTATATACTAAATAACAATTTCATGGACTCTTACCTGCTTGATTTACCCAATTACTCCAAATTTACCCCAATTTACCCCCCAACCCTTCGACGGAACAAGATGAAAATATAATCTAGTTCTAGATCTCGTTAAAGTACATATGTGTACCAAATTTCAAGTGAATATCTCAAACGGTTCCAGAGTAAACGTGCGCACAAAAAAAAAGTTACAGACAGACAGACAGACCGACGGACAGACCGACAGACAGAAATTTTTTTTCGCCCAAACTTAAAATCTCGACGTTTCATGGCATTTTAAGCCTATTTGGACAATAAAAATTTTAAAAAATTTTTTTGTCGTTACTATACTTCCACTGGACGTGGAAGTAAAATTTTCGATAAAATTTTAAGCACTAGTGATATTACATACGATAAAAAATTCTGGCACTGCTTATATGGGCCTCGTCTGTCCATATAATTTTTCCTTCAAATCCTGAGACTTCATTGCACTGACGCAAAAACCACTGGCAAAAATCGAGACGCCTTTGAAAGTAGTTTGGATATAGATGGTGGCTAATCCTAATTTTGTAGGGTTTGAATTTTTTTTTAAGCAACGCAACGCAGTTGTTTTTAGAATTCCTGAATTTTCCTGTATTTCGCCAGACGATATATTAGGATTTTCTCTTACAGTTTCTAAAACAATATTTTCTATAGCTTCTCTACCTGCTTTATTATATATTTTTGCTCGAGGGTTACGTGTAATCCGTGTTTCCACGATATTAATAATCACAAAATTATAAAACGCTAGCCCTCGCAGACTTGTTTTCTTCCAGCTTGAGCAATGACAAAACAAAAACCAAATGACAGAACTAACCGCTAGCGCTACGATCGTCTTTCCTATTTTCCAAGTTCTGCGGACGTTGACAATAGGCAACTCTATATACACTCAATAACACACAGTGGCGTATCCAAGCCGCCGAAATGGGTTGCTAAGGGCCGAGAAATGTTCCCCTCGTATCTCTTGTTACTGACGATGCAATAGGACGTAACATTGCGTTTGTTTATAAAAAAATGCAATAAATTTTTTGTTGCTATAGTTTTTGTCGTCTTTTTTTAATCATCTGCTTTGTGCATAGATTTCGATTGTTTACTTTAATTAAACGCAAACTAATTTGTTTAGATCTTGTTCATAAAAAATGCAATAAACGTTTTTTTACTAATGATCCAAACTTTTTAAATTTTGTTGTGGCCTTTTGAATATTTTTATGCCTGGTTGTCTCTTTTGTGGATATCTAAAAATATTGTTCAGGCGGCACTTTTGGCACAAAGTTTTGCTTACCTATTGAAATAAAGCTCGGAAGCTAAATTTGAATCTTCTCCGCATTCTATAAAACACTTAATCATATCATTTTTTTACCATTACTAAATTGAACAATTTTTAACAATTCTCACTCACAATAAACTCACAAATTAGTTTGTTAGACAGACGATCGCCAAAACGAAAACCCCAAATCCCATCTAATTTGGTCCTCTCTGTACACACTATTAGGAACAGCGCATATTTTAAGAAAAGAATTGGACTAGGAGTCTCTGGAATCCCTGGTTGGGGTCTCGATTCTGAGGTGTTGAAGCAGACATCACCAACGTCTCCTAAAGTATCCAAAAACCTGAAACGGGCTCTAACAGAGCCAAATGGTAAACGCGTGCGCGGGATTGGTAAATAATTTCCAGCTAAGACTGAGTAAATGTGTCGCTTTAGTTAGTCTATGATAATAACGATCTTTGTTGATTAACAGCAAAAGTGCAATTGACCAAAGTCCTTCAGATCAAAACATATATCATTATTTAGAAAACGAATTCATTAAAAATGCTCTTAATGTATAACAACATTGCTCCAATTAAATTAATTTCAGCTACACATTTTTTGCTCGTTCTATTTTTCAAATGAATGGTTAACATGCATGTCTAACTTCTATTTCTACTTATCATAATGTTTTGATTGACCAACACTACATGAAGCAGATAATTTTCCACGTGCTTCATATTGACGGCAATAAAAATGTTAATTCAATTTTCCACTATTTACGTATTAAGTATAAATACTGCAAATCGTCATATTAATCATTTATTTATTTATAAAGGTCGTTAACCAAAATTATCTTACTGTTATTTTTATCTCACTGGCTTGTGTCAATATCAGAATGAACGAAGGATGATGCTGAATCTGTTTGTAAACTTTTTTTTCCTATATTTTTGGTGTTGTGGTGATAAGAATGCCAACACGTTTTAAGCAGAAAACGTGTCCAGTTGAATACTTCATTTAGTAGTCTTTATCTATATATATAAAAAAGAATACCCTGACTGACTCACTGATCTATCAACGCACAGCTCAAACCGTTAGGTCTAGAAACTTCAAATTTTGCATAGAGGTTCCCCGAATGGCGAAGGCAACCACTAAGAAGGGATTTTTCGAAATTAGACCCCCAAGAGGATGAAAAAGGGGATTGAAATTTCAGGCTAACGCAGTCGCGGGCATCAGCTTGTTATTAAATAATTTAGAAAATTTACTGATTAAACTGTCCACCCGTGGTTCCAGAATTATACTTGGTGATTTTAATACCAATTTTCTTACGTAATATCACTAGTGCTTAAAATTTTCTAGAATTTTTTTTCGAAATCGTTGCCTGGTAATATAAAGAGTGTAAATTGACAGTTTATTATCTGAATAAATCCCGAGCGCTTTAGTGAGAGGAATTTAATCTTTGATAATAAACTGTCAACTTACACGAGTTATATTCCCTTTTGGCAACTTAGCTTGAGAAAAAATTTTAGATAAGATTTAAAAGCACGAGTGGTATTTGGGGAGAATATTTCACGAGTAAGTAGAATACATAAAACATATTTAATATTAAGTTTTGCCATTAACTGCCTCCAGACGTTTTCTTATGATTATTTAGTGTTTACTGACCTTTATTTTCAATTTTATTATTTAAGTCACATAAAAATATATTTCCAAACCGAGTCATCTAATAAAGAACAAAGTAGGTATAATTATTTAACAATCGCAGCTATAGAAACTTAAAAGTCCACGGAATTTGCAATATTTTAAATGTAATGACAATCAATAAACCAATATACCTTGAACCATAGGTATTATAATGCACAGATTGGTGACTGGTCCAAAATTGCTGAAACTCTGGGAGTCTTCATCGTAAACAGTTCTTAGGCATGTTTCGTCCAATCACATTATGCATAAAAACAGAGAGAGAGCACTACCAATGTTTCGCTTTATGTTCTATTTTTAGTTGATCAAAGAGAAATTAACTGGATAATGTTTATTGATAAGGAACCAGCCACCAAATCGTCATTTTGAGTAATTGGCCATCAAAGTGTAAGACTACCTGTAAAATAGATCCTTAAGTACACGACAAATCTTTTGACGCTGTCAATAAGAAAAAGTTGAAATAATAAAATATACATTATATGGCAGTCATACTGGCTCTACTTATTTGAGTCTTTTGCATTTTTTGGTGGGGGGTGGGGGGTTCTTTTAGAATAATTATGAGTCATTCGTTTTAAAATGTCGCTTGAGTCATTGCTCCATGAATGGCTCAAAATCTAAGACTAGAGTTTGGATCTTTTTATACAAAGTAAATTACATCTTGCTTTAAGAATTGGTACCCTTTATAGATTTATCTTCAATTTGGCGCTTGGTTTCTTTTCGATAAACATTATCCAACTATGGTTCTGGTACCGCCATCTAGTAACAGCAACGCTAAATGCGACATACCTTCGACAGACAGTGTAATATACAAGAATTATTATATAAAGCGTTTATTGATATATATTTACTTATTTAATTCTTATTTCCAATTTCAGGAGGGTAAAGATTAAGTTACGGGTGTTTAGTTAAGCAGAGGGTATTTATACTGTGAGAGTTGAATTGGAATAAGTGTTATTAGTGATGGATTACCATACGTAAGTGTTTAACATGAAATAATTGACTTGCCTTATGTTATGTTTATGTTATTATATTACTAGGTATATAATAGAATAATACAATTTACGTTAACAATTAGCAATAAGCTAGAGAAAAATGTATAGGTAAAATTTAAAAGCGGAAAACATTTCACGAAACAAAAAATTTTGCAATATTTGTTGACGTGGCGACACAAAAAATTAGAGCGATAATTTTTTCGTGTTGGTTCTGTCAGAAGCCGATCTAGGTTGGATTATCACTAATAATGACATTTGATTGGTGCAACGTTGTGAAAAAACAGGCTCCCATTGGCTATCGAGTTAATAAGTGAAATAATAATGATAAAACTTCACAGTGTCACCAGTTGATTCTTTTGATCTTAATTACTTCCACGTCTAGTGGAAGTGTAATAACGACAAAAAAATTAAAAAAATTTTTATTGTCCAAATAGGCTTAAAATGTCATGAAACGTCGAGATTTTAAGTTCGAGCGAAAAAAAAATTTCTGTCTGTCGGTCTGTAACTTTTTTTTGTGCACACGTTTACTCTGGAACCGTTTAAGATATTGACTTGAAATTTGGTACACATATGTACTTTAACGAGATCTAGAACTAGATTATATTTTCATCTTGTTCCGTCGAAGGGTTGGGGGGTAAATTGGGGTAAATTTGGGGTAACTAGGTCAATCAAGCAGGTAAGAGTCCATAAAATTGGTATTTAGTATATACAAAAACATTTTTGGCATTAGCCACCCCCATTACCACCCCCACCCCCTTATTAAAGGGGATGAAAAAAAATTGTGATTTAGTGTGTGTACAGGAACCAGAAACCTCAAAATATTTTTTTACTTCATCCACTATCACCCCCTATCACCACCCCACTACCGATGTGGGGTATCGTTTTATGGGTTTTTGGGGTAGAGGACTTCAAATATTATATTATTAAAGTTCTTTTGATCTTAATTACTTCCACGTCTAGTGGAAGTGTAATAACGACAAAAAAATTAAAAAAATTTTTATTGTCCAAATAGGCTTAAAATGTCATGAAACGTCGAGATTTTAAGTTCGAGCGAAAAAAAAATTTCTGTCTGTCGGTCTGTAACTTTTTTTTGTGCACACGTTTACTCTGGAACCGTTTAAGATATTGACTTGAAATTTGGTACACATATGTACTTTAACGAGATCTAGAACTAGATTATATTTTCATCTTGTTCCGTCGAAGGGTTGGGGGGTAAATTGGGGTAAATTTGGGGTAACTAGGTCAATCAAGCAGGTAAGAGTCCATAAAATTGGTATTTAGTATATACAAAAACATTTTTGGCATTAGCCACCCCCATTACCACCCCCACCCCCTTATTAAAGGGGATGAAAAAAAATTGTGATTTAGTGTGTGTACAGGAACCAGAAACCTCAAAATATTTTTTTACTTCATCCACTATCACCCCCTATCACCACCCCACTACCGATGTGGGGTATCGTTTTATGGGTTTTTGGGGTAGAGGACTTCAAATATTATATTATTAAAGTTCCATAAACAATTATTTTCACATACAAAGTTTTTTCGTTGTGAGTGACTTGGATAGAGAATCTGGATGTGGAAGTAGTGATTCCTTGGGCAGCGGTTTTTTGCTGTTACTCACTATTCAACAGTTACCGCACAGTCATCTAGTTGTATAGATAATATTCTAACAAATTTAAATGATGCTGATTATAAAGCTGGTGCTATTGAACCATGCCTCTCCGATCACTTAGGTCAGTATATTACTGTGAAAGCAAACAGTGAGTTGCCCAGAGAAGTATTGAGAAGATGTGACTGAAAATATGGCATTGAAAAATTGCACGCTTTTCTTTTTGAAGTTGCCTGGAATGTTTTCTCAAATGGCTTTTTTTCAAATTTTCTTATTACAAAATATCTTTCTATAAATAAAAATAAAAAGAATAAAAAGTATAAATTACAACAGAGTGAAAATTTAGGATTGTTATCCGAGCAAATGGAAACCATCCAGACATGTTAAGGACAGGTAATTGTCAGGTAGTAAGCAAGATGGTATACCTCAGAGCTGTTGTCGACAATTTTGGCAACTGCGGTGAGATATGAGATTAGATGGAGAATACAAATGACAAGATCGGTAACTTGCCAGTTGAGAAAAATTCAGTATACTACAGAAATATCACAAAATGTACAAAGATCAGATTTGCTAACGCCCTAATTTTCTTCATCTTTCTTTCTGCCTCTGAAACAGGAAACGTTAATAAGGCAGGCAGACGGCGTATTGATGCTCCAGCATCGTATTATCCCAAATCTTCTAATTTCTTAACCACATCAACAGGAGAAAGGACAATATAGAAAGCTTAGTTCAGAGAAAACCAGATGGCAAAAGGCAAAGACGTTGGGCTGATGTTACCAAAAAGCTGATGGGGAAAGAGCTTTCGTGAGACTGTGCGCCTAACAGACAACCACGGCAGATGACGTGATGTGGTCAGACAGCTCTAATGGCTAAGGAATGCTAACTAGAATCAAGCGTGGCTCACAAAACGTTTGTTAAGGCGTTGTGAACAAGAAAAAGAAGAATTATATTGCTGCTCACTGAATGAAAGAAATTATTTATGGGAAATATAATTTTAAGTTACCAAGTGGGTGGCAGGTGTTTGAAAATAATACATATCTCGTGTGATTTTCGGTTCTGTGAGAAATATACTTAGTGATTAATTACACACATGATCCAGAACTCCACAGTGTTTTTAGTGCAATGGAATAAACCAAACCAAAAAGGAAAAGAAGAGAAGTAATAACGTATCACAGATAAGTGTTGTGAATTTTTAACGTATTATTTGTAAACAACTTTCTTAAAAACATAAACTAAGACGTGCTTAGGTCCATCAACGACAAATTTATGGCAGGCAATAAATTATTAAAGTATGGCCATAATATTCCTACGTAAACCTTCAAGTAAATTTAATTTAAAATTTTTCATGATTATTTTAAAAATAATCAAACGAATTTAATTTAAATTATACCAGAAATAATCAATAACGCATTTTTCTTAAAGGATGGTCATATAAATTTCTTATGTAAACCTTCAAGTAATTCTCTTTCCATAATTAATAAAAACATTTATTAATAGTATTAATAAATGTAGTCTAAGATTTCTTTAAGTCTTCTAATTCCTCAAATGTATGGTTTTTTTATTTGTAAATTTTCGTTTTTAAGTTAACTTCTAATATTTCAATTTTAATATTTTTCTTTCCTTTCCCGTTCAAGGCACAGGCGATTTATATGATAACCATACTCGAAAATGCATTTGCTACAACCTTTTCCAGTTTGACACAATGTAAGTAATGCTCTGTGGATATTATAAACAGAGTTAAACTTTAAGGTCATCTTTTGCCAACAACATTTTTCCAACAGGTACAAATATCTTCTTATTTTCCATCAAACATTTACATAATGTTATTTATATACCAATCTTTGATCCGCATTTTCCATTTACAAGAAAAGAGTCATCCTTTTGAGCCATGACACCTCTATTATTAGTTTATTATAAAATAAATATATTGCAACACTAATAATTAGGTTGGTAAAAAATTTGTTGCTCAATATTAGTCAGCGGTCATCTTGAAATTTCTATTTTTGTTTATTTTAAAAAATATAATCTTTTTATGTCTGAAAACTATTAATTAATGGTAATTGTATTAACCGATGGTACGGGTCATAACAACTGTATAAAAGCATATATTTTTATTATACTTATTTAACAAGTGATAGGTTGTGATTGGACAAAACTTTGAAAGTCACCTTGAACGCAAATATCCAGAAAAAGTCGATCAATAGAGACTTGTAATTAGAGTGGGAGGTCGTAGGTTTAAACTAGAGCACCCAAGTTATTGAACTTTTTATTTATAATTGTTGCACATTCTATTGGACACTCTTTGCAGTTTTATTGTAAATAATGTTAGTGTTAAACATTTTTAACTCTATGATGTCAAGTTAATTGGTGAGACAATCCTCAGTATAAAATAAATTAAAAAAAACTACTTACTCTTGTTTCGGACCCGGAATCTTCTGATGTTAAGTAAATAGATTTGCTACTAGACCACTATTTCCGATTTTATTAAGTGTGAATTTCTATATTATGTATTACTACGGGAGCTCGCCCTAAGTGCCCGTGCACCCCCCCCTCCCTGATCCATGGCTACACTTTCAAAATGGCGTCAGTTAAAAACAAATTTGCAAATATTGTTTTTGTCATTTAACACAAAGACTAAAAAAGATGGAGAAAAATTTCTGCACAAAAAAAACAAAGTGCATAAAATTTCCTACAACATTGTTCCTACACAATACTTGGATAGGAGTTACCATTTTCCAGATAAATGATTCAACTTTTAAAATAAAATATAAAATTCAACATAAAACGTAATACTACCCTAACTAACTGTCCGTGCACCCCCAGATCCTTGGGAACAATGTTTTTCATAAAGATTAAAGCCTAGGGAACAATTTAAGACATGTCCCCAAAAAGAAAAACTGGCTGTACTTTCAAAATGGCGTCCGTTTAAAAAAAATTGCAAATATTGTTTTTGTCATTTAACACGAAAACTAAAAAAGGTGGAGAAAAACTTTCTGCGCAAAAAACAAGTTCATACAATTTTCTACAGTTTTGTTCCTATACAATATTTGGATAGGAGTTACCATTTTCCAGATACCATTGTTACCGTTTTCGATAAATGTCCGCAAATTATAATATTATTATTATTTTTTTCTTTCAGTTTATTTTATTTTTTGTTATGTTGTTAATATAAAGTTATTTTATACGCCTTACAATAGTTGTCACAAAGATTGGTATTTTACAACTAATTTTAACAAATTACTGTCAAGGATTATTGTTGGTAACTTTTGGTATGTTGTTCCAGACATATTCAGAGATGTATTTTCAAAAGTTACCGCTTCCCGGAATTTTTCCGAAGTAAAAATCTCTATTGACTCCACTATTAGGCAAATGTAAAACCTCTTCATTACATTTCACGATGCAAAATATACTATGGAAACTTATCAGAACTACTTTCGATATTTTGGTAGGAAGTTTTTAGTTGAAAAAGTTATTTACCCACGTTTATACTACAGATATAAACGCTTATTTATCGATAAATAATTCCAACCTGTCGTTTTTTAAAAATAATTGTACGGCTTGTTTTTCAAACCTTTTAAGCAAATCTTCCTTGAAACTTTCCAGGGCAATGGAATATTGAATGAAATTAAAGCCTCAAGATAATATGATAATATGGGTGGACAGCGTAAATTGTAAACAAATCCATCGATAGTCATTTATTAATAACTATTAATAGTGTCTAAATACGTATAATTAATTTTTTTTAATTGAGATGTATTCATAGAATATGCAGTTATGCCTAAATTAATGGACATAAAAAATAAAACAAAACTAATATTGTATTTGGTCAAGTAGTTCAAGGTGAAATGTAACAAAATAATTTTACATAAGTTTATATATACCTCCCGAAATCTCTAAATTTTAGGTATAATTAAATTAATTTGAAATACATGCATATAAACATTTTGTAATTTCAAGAAGCACAATCGATGGTAAGGTTATTAAAACTTATTAAAATATAGAATTAGTAAATTAAAACGTTATTTTATAGGTATAATTAATAAAGTACTGAAAATGAATGAATGGCCGTTGTTCGGGTTCTTCTTGATTGATGGAAAACATGGCGGCAATTTGTGATCATTTGGCATATGCTTTCGATAATGATGCTAGAAATAAGCCAGAATATGACTGTAAAAGATCTAATGAACTTTTTTCGTCAAATGGCAAATTTAACCGGTCATATTGGCCAAACTATTTCCAGAAAATTGGTTGAAGAGTTTAGCGAGTTTTCGCATCAAAATACGACTAAACTATGAAAGACATAGCTACGTTTCTTCCTTTGTGTGGAACGGGTTAACGAGTTACTTTGCATTTTGACCTTTGTTTCTCCAACGTTTTTACATTTCTTTTCTCCAACCGAATTAAAATTTGTTACTAAAGTTTCTGAAAATATATTTCGTGGATGAAACCATCGAGGAGCAAATTTGCCTTAATGCAGTTCCTTCAAGTTGGGTAGGTAGTAAATAGCCAACTGTACTGGTCAAATACAAAAACATACATTTTTGACTAATCCGCATTCAAAACCAGACTTAAAATATTGCCAGCAACCTGTACAATAAAAAGGAATAATATTAAAATGGAGTGTCAGCATTCTTATGGACACTGATGCGGAAGATAGGTTGACACTTTCACTTTAATAATCCAAATATTTATATTAATGCATAAGCTTTTGTAGATACAAACGTCAACGAAAACACCCCATGAAAAGTGTTATGCCGCTATATAAGTACCTACTCTTTGAACTTACTTTTAGGCGACACTCCTTTTTCAATAATATGTGGAACTTTGCTTATATTTTCTTTTACATTTCATTCTTATTTTTCTGTTGATGTAAAACTTATTTGCGTACGTATAAAGTTTTCAACATTATCAATACTTGTTTTTAGGTTATATTTTGATCTTGCCGTTTGGCCTCAATTTATATTTTAATGTGTACAAAATTACTTCTAAAATATCATTTAATAAGGATATTTTTTCATTATTGTTTCAGTCATGATTCGGTAATAACAGCTAAGAAAACCGCCAGAATAAAGCCTAACTAATATAGTCATGTTTAGGCTAATTTCTTAGTAATAGTTTGGATATCAACACTATATTAATAACAAACACCGTGTCAACATATTCTAGCCATTTTTATAGCTAGAATGTGGCAGTATTAGGACTCGTGTTGCTATTTAATTACTTGCTCATATATGACATCTTGAAAACCACTTTATAACCAAACCTGCATGGCGATATTATCGCTATTAGTAATGACCAGTTTATAGCTAAAAAGAGATCATCATGACTATTTCGTTTTTAAATTTTACGATAAACCACGACTAAAATAAAAGGACCAAAATATAACTAAACAAAAGCCGTTGAAACGTTGCATTTTGGTTATCTCAGCTGAATAGCATATTTGTGCTACTTGGGTACTGTATGTTTAATTATCATCTATTACTAAATACCAACACAGAAACTTGAAACTCAATTCTCATAAAATTTAGAAAAAAATAAATCTTTGTTACGTTCATATAACACTTTACGGTAGCACTTAAATTATGGTAAATGATTTTAATGTGTTTTCCTGACATTCGCCGTGTAACAATACACGTATAATGTTCTATTGTTTTATTATTTCGTTAATCACATCCCATTGCATTGTTGTGTTGTGCAATGTAGCCAACGAAATTATACATTTTTGAATAATTTGCTTCTATTACCTATTTTATTATAGGCACGATACTAAATATTTTCCACGTGTTATTGAGGTTCGATCATTAAATTTATTTATGGATATTATACAAGATTATAGAAATTAAGTCTGCAGAATCTAGTGTAGGAGAGTTAAAAAATATAAAATATTTACATATTTAAGACACAACATGACGTGGCTTATTTAAGTCAAAAACTATGAGATATGGATGAAGGCTAGGGTGGTCCTTATACTAATCAACATAAATAAAAGAAAAACGCAGATTAAAAAAAAAATTAACACTAGCTAGCTAGCTTAAGAAGCTCAAAAAGCTCGTTTGTTTCTGTCCAACAGTGAAGATATTTCTTCTCTCTCTACGCGGCTTTATACCATCCTAGGATGGTTGACTAGTAATTAAATTTTAATTTCTCTTCTCTTTAATTTCTCTAAATTTATATAAAAAGTTGCATAGAACCTTTTCTTATCAACATTCCATTCTTCTTCAGCACCAATATTTTTATTTTTTAAGTGCCACCTCTTGAAGAGGTGTAGCATTCACCCCCTATAAATTAGCAAGCCCCCGCATAATATAGAAACTTTGTTTCAAATACATTTACTATTAAATTGACAAACATAAACGAAATCTAATTCATATGACATTATTCCGAAGTTGAAACCTCTAGTTACTGATGATTTCATTACATTTTCTTAATTACCTACTTATGAGGAATCCCCGGAACATTTATCAATACGTATTTATTTTTCGAATAATTAAATAACTACTTCGAATGCTACTGTATTTTCAAGTATTGTATGTTAACGTTTTTCTTCTACCTCTCAAATTACGTGTTTGGTTCTTTCATTTAGCATAGTTAAATCAAAACTATTAACTTTATAGTCGGAGAGCAGCCAATCTGTAGGAAGCATTTTAAAAGTAGTCTATACAACTCGCGAACACCCACCTAAAAAACAGATGATATTATGTAAAATGACCTTCTGGATTTGATTTTTGAGTTCGCCCGTTAATTTGAGATTGCCAAATCGGTCAATTCGCAAATTTTTTGAAAAATTTTAAAATTGTGTGTTAATTTTTGTTTTGCACATAACACATCATATCTTTTTTATTTGAATTCCGATTTAGACCAATATTTTACACATTATCCCTCCAATATTCTTGGACAGGCTGACGGCAAAGAATATAGTGTAACTAATAATATAGTGCCTAAAAAAAATACAATTACCCTCTATTGTCGCGGTTTTTTAAAATTTGCATTGAAAAATACCCGATCTAGGTAACTTTTTTATTTTTAAAGTATAAACGAGAAAAATGTTCCATATACTTTAAACAAACTTTTTTATAAAGAGATTTTTTTGAAATTCGGCTCATGTAACGAGATGACGCTGTTGAATGCGGCCGCGCAACTCGTCCGCATTAATTTAAAGCATAACTTCTGTCAACGTCGCCCATCTGTGGTGTCGTTTAAGCGATCAAGTGAGTCTACGGATTATTTAGTTTCTATTTGCAATTAAATGTTATAAAATTATGTAGATAATCTCGAAACATACCCTTAAAAAAATATATTTTCATTAATTTTAACAGCAAGTGGGTACTAAAGATTACATTTTCTTTCGCATAAACAACTTATGTTACATTGCACGTTTGCTTTGCTACACTTACAGCTTGTAGTACAGTTATATAATTTACATTTACAAAATGGAGTTAACTCAACAAAATTGGGTTTTGGGCTTTTTGAAATCATCTTTGGAAATAAGATTTCCTCCTTTAGGTACCATCCAAAATTTAAACATTTGGAATTCTGGGCTTAATTTGGTAGGCTGTCTTGTAACTAGTACATTGCAGAAATGCCATTTTTACTTGTATTCTCTGTACTAGGATTTACAATTTCTGATTTTCTTTTATAAGCATTTCAGGTATACGATCTTCCACATTGTGCATGGTAAACTGGATTTAGTGATAAAAATAAATTTTTCTGTTCTAAATATTGTTTTAGAGCCACAGAAATGTCATCGGATTTTGCATTTGATCGGTACATTTCTAAAACCGTAAATATCGCTCGCAGACAAAAAATTTTCATACCATTGTGTTAGTGAACGTATTCTGAACAATTTTCAAAATGTCCGTCTGTCCGTCCGTCACGTTTCTTGTAAGCACGATAACTGAAGAAAGAAAATTTCGATTGTACTGAAATTTGGACAGTAATTTAGTGTTAGCTAGAGGAAGAACCCTATTTGAACAAAATCGGTCGGTAAATAAAAATGTTATTACTTAATGATTTAAATTTGAAAAAAAATTTGTAATTTTTATGTTTTTGTAATTGAATACAAATCTGGTGAAATGATATTTCATTTTAATATCTAAATATTTATATATTTTACCTACGATCACTACTGTAAATAGTAAAAAACATACTACCTGCCATCTATGTAAGTTGAATTTTACGTATTGTAAACAAAACGCACTGTAAACAAATCGCACGGTAAACAGAACGCACGGGACACGCAATTGTAGGTGGCTTATATCGCTGACGCGGGGTTTCAAAGAACAAATGCGCCTACTTAATTTTCAAACGCTGTCAAAACTGACATAATATTTGTTGAACAATATTGTGGACTAGTAAACTAAATCCAGATTTTACTAAATAACTAAATAAATGTGATCGTAGGTAAAGTATAGTACATAATTCGAGTTGTAAGGCAATTACGCACTCATGGAAATACGCACTCGCCGCTCCGCGGCATCGTGCGTAACTTTTCCATTCGTGCGTAATATGCTTCTTACATCACTCATTACGTAATATACTATTACAAATATACATTTCATAATGTAATATACAACCATGAAAATATGATTTTTGCTCGTGTCTTATAATGTAAAAATTTACATTCTTTTACGTGTAAGGTGATGGTGTAGTTCTTTTGACTCGGAATCGAAACCCAAATGGGGTTTGGTATAGTTTTTTTACCAAGTCTTTTACCAACTAAGATCGTACTATAAAATTAAAAATGTCTAAAAGTAACATTATTTACAAAAAACTGCGAAAAGTATCCTATTGAATGTATAACAATTATATAAAAATCCAGTGAACAGGCGAAGAGTACGTTTTTAGCTTGTTTCCTTTGATTTCCTATCCGAGTAATTATAATTTATTATGCCAAACTATATGTTTATAACGCACTAAATATAAGGACTGAGACAAAAAGCACTTTCAACTTAACATAAATGGACATAAATGGAAAATAATAATCACCCGGCACGTGTCTGCGTTTAGCTCTAGATGCGATTGCGGCCGATTCATAGTAGCGCGTATTCGTTCGGACGCTGAAACAATCAATGAATATTTCGATAAGGGAGCAAAATTTCAAAAAAAACTTCTTATAAAAGATTTTATTTAGTTCATTCGGAACATTCTCTTCGGTTATAGTAGGCACCTAACTTTAAAAATAAAAAAGATACCTCGATCGGACATTTTACTCTGCAAATTTTAAAGATTTTGCGTCAAAGAAAAGTTGTTATTTTTTTTTGCCAACTAATTATTTTTTAGGTAAAGTTTTTTACTTTCAACATATCAAACAATAGTTAGAGAATATTATGTAAAAAAATTAAAAAATTCTGAAGTAAAATAAAAAATATATGACGTGTTATATGAAAAACAAAAAATAACACATAATTTTTATTTTTTTTAGAAAATTGCCAATTTGGTCATTTTGGCAATCTCAAATCAATGGGCGAATTCAAAAATCAAGTTTAGCAGGTTATTTTACATCAGATTACCTATTTTGTAGGTGGGTGTTCGCGAGTTGTATAGAGGGTGTCGAATTCAGAGGGTCTGGTCTTCCACTATTAGTTACTTGCCTGCCTATATTGATAGGAGCTTTCATCATTCTGTACTACCCAAAATACTCGCCCCTAAAATAGTGAACACATCTTTCGTTACACCCTGTATAAACCTCAATTATACCTTTCCTACAAATTATTTACAGAAATAAAATTATTTGATTTACCTAAATTATTTTGCAAATATATTTTGATTAATGGGTTATAACAAACAAACGTGTATCTTGAACTTAAGAATACCCAGTCCAGGATATGCCGCAGGTACCGGTTTGATGTCCAGTTTTTAAAGTTCGAAGAAGTTATTAAGAATTCCGCGAATGCAAATTGTTCTACTACAGATTAATTAATGATATTTCAAAAAAACTGGTTTTAAATTGTAGTCTAAATGTAAAAGAGAACTGAAATGACCATGTATCTATAGACAATCAGTCTAAGAGCTGGCGATGGTTTCCATATTGTTGGAAATAGCTATGAATATATCCCCTACTGCGCCCTGTCTTCTTCGAGTAATAAGCTGAAATATTATTTTTATCCATACTAAGTGTTAATGTCTCTAATATGTAAAAAACCGCTGCCCAAGGAATCACTACTTCCACATCCAGATTTTCTATCCAAGTCTCTCACAGCGAAAAAATTTTGTATGTGGAAATAATTGTTTATGGAGCTTTAATAATATAATCTTTGAAATCCTCTATCCCGAAAACCCATAAAACGATACCCCACATCGGTAGTGAGGTGGGGGTGGTAGTGGGGGTGGATGTAGTAAAAAAATATTTTGAGGTTTTTGGTTCTTGTTCTGCCGAGAGCAAAAAAAATAGGATAACTATTTTTTTCTAATGTAAATCTGTCTCTATTTGCACACTTGCAATGAATTTTGACAAATAACTGACAATGTCACAAAAATTAAAGTTAGATGTACACATCTAGATTTTAGCAAAAATACGTTATAAGACTTGTCCCATTTTTTTGCGCACGACAGTACACACACTAAATCACATTTTTTTTTCATCACCTTTAATAATGGGGTGTGGGGGTGGCTAATGCCAGAAATTTTTTTGAGACCTTAGCTTCCCTTGTATATACTAAATACCAATTTTATGGACTCTTACCTGCTTGATTGACCTATTTACCCCCAGTTTACCTCAGCTTAAGCCTTAAAAGTTAGGCTTTAAATTGCAAATTTAAAGGCAAAGCCTAACTTTTAAGGCTTAAAATCTTTCTATTTTCAACTTTGACTCTTCGACGGAATAAGATGAAAATATAATCTAGTTCCAGATCTCGTTAAAGTACACACGTGTACCAAATTTTAAGTCAATATCTTAAACGGTTCCAGGGTAAACGTGCGCACAAAAAAAGTTACAGACAGACCGACAGACAGGCAGACATTTTTTTTCGCTCAAACTTAAAATCGCGACGTTTCATGACATTCTAAGCCTATTTGAACAAAAAAATTCAAAAAAAATTTGTTCGTTACTATACTTCCACTGGATGTGGAAGTAATTACATTGCCTGTTCGATTGCCTGCGTACGTCATGTCTCCTTCCTAGAATATTCCCCAATTTTCCAACCACCTCTTATATAAGGTGGCATATTTTCTAATTTGGAAAAACATCTACATGTGTATAAAATTTTATCAGAATATGTTGAGTTGTTGCTAAGACATGGTGGAATAACTGGTCAGACGGACAGAGACATAGACAAAAAATTTGAAAATACATTACCTCCTAGGAAAATGGAGTGAATAAAATAAATCCGAAAATTTCACACGTCACTTTTTTAGCCAATCAGAAGTTCGTTCTTGGTTTCGTTAACATAGCAACCCAAAAAATTTCCGAAAATTTTCATCCTCCAGGGTATCCTGAACGAAATTAATAAGTGAAAATTTTTCTGTCAAATTATTGACATATGATCATATTTGACATTTGCTTTTACATAAAAATGGAATTTTATTTGTCATATTAAACGAGATAATTGTTAAAAAAATCATTGACCTCGTGAATCAAAATTTTATTCCATGTTTAGTTATGATACTGAATATTTCAAATGTGTTTGAAAATACTTTAAAAACTCGTCGCGTTTCAATGGTGAATATATCGGTGAAGAATCTATATCAATTAAGTCTATGCTTGACTACATAAATATAATATTTTGAAACATTTTTTTTTAACTTCTTTTCTAGTTCGTGAAAACTTAGTTGAAACTTCGAGTAGCTTTCTCTGTACTACGCTGAATAACTTCTCATTTTGATTTTCGTCCATATTACACTTTTCAATCAGTTATGATAAGTATTTCAATTTTAGAGAGATTTTCTTTAACCTCAGTTCTTCACGTTCTTCACAATATGTGCATAATGTATATTTCTGTTCTTTTTCCATTCTTTAATATCTTATTCTTTAAAAACCTCGAAAACAACTTCAATAATAGAAATATTAAGCTTACACTGGTTAAACCGTCAATGATAAATAATGACGTTTTATTTCCAAGCCATCTCTGTTAAGTTATAATGTGCTGAAACTTAGTTATACCATGTGCATAAAACTTGAAAATAAACTAAAAAATACAATGTTCCATCTATTTTAGTGAACAAAACTTATTTCATAACCCACAAATAGAGTTGTCTTAAACAATTCTCAGTAATTTATTGATACTAAAATGGGTGAAAAAGATATTATTTATCTATTATACAAATATAGGTATTCCGGTTCACCCAAACTGTTGTAACATTAGAAAATATAAGAAAAACAGAATTCCACCCATTTTAGTGAAGAAAACGTAATATCAAACATTTCATGTAGTAGTTTTTTGCAACTAAAATGGGTGGAAATATTTTTTTGACATTGCGTATATGTAGATATCTTTCTTACAACTATACAGATATCTAGTGTTATGGTATTAAATTTATTTAATTTATGTAGATATGGAATTTTCTTTCCGAATCCCCCTCGTGCATGAATTAATTGCAGGATATTTTTTTCATATATGATTTTTTTTTAAAAATTCATGTAGTCAAAAAAATTCTAGCAATAATTCAAGCACTTGGGAAATTATAAGTGAAAATATCGACAATTCTAATACAAAATATCAAAAATACATACCTTTACAGATTTATTTATGCCTATTTGAAAGAGTATTTAGAAGCGGAGACATTACTAAGAGACATAACTTGTTTCTCATTATTGCAATCCCACATAATTTATGTCGTTTAGATGACTCCACTAATATGCATATAACATTTTATGTCTGCAGAAAATGGCAATACGGATATTAACTGGTACAGGTTTTAATGATCACTACCAAAACCTCTATTTGTTCGCTTAATCATAGTCCTTGAAATTTGTAAAAATAAAAATAAATATAACATCAAGTTTTATTACTACCATTATAAAACAAAGTTTGGAAACAGTCTTAAACTTGCTTGTCTGTTAAGCATTCACCAAATATTAATTTCTATACATTTTTCCAAGTAACACTAATATTTTAAATCTAACCACTTGCAAATTAAAAAATAAATGTTAAATTACTGCTTCTACGATATTACGTTTATTAGATCTGAACTCGTATCTGAACTTCTAATAATTTAGCGGCATTTAGTTTTTAGTCCTTAGTACTTTTAGTATTCTCTTTTTAGTACTTCCTTTGTTACTGATTATTAGTTATTCGTATTCTTATAAATATCACAACTTTGTATTGTACCCATTCAGTAATTGGTGTTATGCTGTCGAATGGTGCAAGTTAAATAAATAAATAAATAAATAAATAAATAAATAAATAAATAAATAAATAAATTATCTAGGTCAATTTTATTTAGAGATATGGCATGGATCATGTTTGCTGTATGTACCACGAAATGTGTATCGTGATATAATCTTTGTTTAGTATACGAGTTTTATACATTTTTTGTCTGATTTTTTATATAAACTTTGTACCTTTTGCTATTTATCATTAGCTACAAATATTGTGATGCTATCTGAAGTTACACTGGGTTACTCGAACACTAGGGAGTAACTACAAGAACGATCGAAAAGATTGTTTCCAAAATAATAAAAATATTTTATTTTCTTTAATACACTGAAAAGAAATTGCAGAAAGTAAAACAAATAAATTAAACAAATGATAGAGTTAGCGTGGCCCAATAATTAGAAAAACAGGAATAGTTGTCGAATACCCAAAAATTAAAAAAACAACAATGTAAGAACCTCCGAGATCAGGGCTTATTCTAAACAAAATGTACGCACATCACCCATCCTCCAACCGCCAATAACGTGCTTGCTCAGCAATTAATATGGGTCTGCCTTATGAAGTAATAAGGCGTTTTAATCATTTGGGTCGTTACAATGAAATCCAAAGTCTCAAGCTATTTGTTTTAAAAATTTCCGTATCTGAAGTGTAAAATTACGTGATTTATGAGCAAATAAAGTTCATCAAAATGGTTTTTTTTGAAAAACTCATTTTTTTCAAATGGGACCATTGGTACCATGGTACCATTTTTTAGTACTATTAATAAGGAATCTATTCATATGTCGTATTAAAATGTGCGACAAATGCAAACAAAATTACAGCTAAAAGAAAATAAGAAAATACAATTTTGTTCTAATTAAATGTAAAGAAGTAACTAAGGTGGCTTTGATAACAATGAAATATTTAGCTTGTCAAACATTTGTTGGTTTACCGGTGTTTCTATTATGTCTTTAAAAATTGTTTAAAATTCTTGTTAGTTGTATTCAAAATGCCGCAAAATACAAAAGATGAAAAAGTGGACATGTTCATTATTTATGGGGAATGTAGAAAAAATTCCGTAGCGGCTAGACACCTTTATACCGAACGATATCCTGATAGACAATGTCCAGCGAGAAATTGTTTTAAACGTCTTGAAAATCAATTCTGAAGAGAGCCCAACAATCTTATTTCACCTCTGTTTACTACATTTCGCCAATGATCTCCCTGACATTGATCATCCATAACCCCAAAATTAGTTATCGTAGATTGAGTAGATTGAGATTACATTAAGTTTCCATAGATAGCATTTTATTAAGTGTGACACTAATTTCATTACCTATCGTACATCCTTGCATAGTATGATACACACATACGGAATATTCTCATCTCCGTTATAGAATCTCTGCATTATAAACCTTTTCCGTTTTTTCTCTATATCTTGTTGATTAGGAGATCTAGGAGAAAATATGTATTTCAGATTGATTTATTTACTAAAGTTCACGATGTACTTAGTTTAAATAATTTTTTAAAGAAAACTTTAAATATTTTGAATTTTATTGAGACACCATTTTGTTTTGTGTATTAGTACATATCTAACACAATATAAATATACTCGTTTTTCTTTTGATTTGTCTTAATTTTTTCTAACCCCAAATTCTTGAATATTTGAACCTCTTGTATTTTCGCCTCTCAAGACCACCCATTTTCAATTTACAATTGACCATAACAGCCCCATTAGAATAGGCCCTTCTCGGAAGTATTCAACTGCTGCCTGATTAAATATAACATTACAGTAGAAATGTGATTACATTTGCAATTTAGGTATATTTTACTTCGTATTACCTGCTTCAAAAATTGTGCTTACTATAAACAATTAAGAAAGTATGTACTGACTCAAGTTGAAAATTAATAAAATGCTTGTCAACAAAACTTGCTTACAGAGAGATAAGTAAAATGCATGGAGTACACAGAAAAATCGTTTTGACAAATATTTCATTACTTTGTTGAAAAGGTCATTTTTTGTAGAATATTATTTAGGCGTTACGCAAATCACAACTTCCACGATTTTTTATTTATTTTTTTCTGTATATTGTTGCCCTAATCTGGGCACGCTAATATAGTAGTTAGGTAAATACTTTAATGCACTCATTACTGGAGAATCAATCAAAACAACTACTCTTCTAGCTAATACTGACGAAGTATTGAATTACATGATAGGATTTCTAGCATTTTAAAGCAAAAAAATTTATTGGAAATACTTAAATCATTTATTTAAATTTAGCCATTCACACTTTTTTATTTAATATGAAATTATCTACTTTCTGTATTGGTACCTTAATCTGGTCACGCTAATATACTGCTTAAGAAAGCAGTTTAAAACACTCATCATAGGAGAACCAATCAAGGCAACTACTCTTCTTGCTAATACTGGCGGAATATTGAATTACATGGTATGACTCCTAGCATTTTAAGGTTGTATTTAAAATTCTTTAACCATTTATTGAAATTCAGTCATTCACAACAATTATTAAACTTTGCATTCTATTTCAACTCTTTTTCGAACTCGTTCAATAAAAGTTCAATAAACTGTTGTGAATGACTGAGTTTCAATAAATATAATGACTGAATTTCAATATATTTTCCAATTATAACAATCACATACAAGAAATTTCCAATAAAAATATTTCTTTGAACTTTAAACCCCACTCTACTTCCCCACCCTTCTAAGTTTAATAGTTAAAAAGTTTGTCGCATGTTATATTTTACCATACACTTTATAATTTTTGGTTCGGGTTTTAATATTTTTTGTGAAGAATTTTTCGTTTGACTATAGCTAAGGAGAAGGTTGAGAGAATGCCTTGTTACAATTTAATTTCGATATCTCTAATAGAAAGCAGGCTATTGAATGAGGAATAAAAAAATACCTATTTCCTGTTTTTTGTAATTTTTGCAAGTAAATCCTTCTTTCCGCAATTTCGGAATTCCGAACTTGAAATTAAAATCCGGCAGGAAATACATATGAATCTGATTTTCATTTTTATGTAATCTTAGTCCACCTCCTCAACTATAAGTGGAAAATTGTAGTACATACAATTTTTTCAACTTGTGTGCATACTTATGAGAAATAAAATATGAATGACCCTGATAAATAGATCTGTAGACGTTGAACTTAACCTTGTTTTTTTAGGGTCATTTGAACTATTATATGGTCGTTAATTAAATAATTAGATATATTGGAAAGACAGTGTTGAATATTGAACATGCAATGGAAAAGAACTTAAACTATGTGATGAATGATACATTTCAATGAATACATCATCACAGCATTTCAAAGAAATTTATTTGTGTGATTTTAACATGCCTATTAGTTTTATGGGCAATTTATTACATACAGGTAATTAAAAATATATCTAAAATATCGTTAAAACTATTTTTATTATCTTTACTATTACCGACTAATAGTTCTGTTAAACGGTAAAATTATAACAATTATGGCAATTATGTTTTGTTGCTGTTAGAGGAAAACGTTTAGTTAGTAACAATTAGATGATTATAGCCCTCCTAATGAATAGGTGCTTGTCATATCTGTCTGATTTAATCGAAGAAATAAATCATAACCGGCAAATATTTTTAATAATCATGTTAGGAAAAAAAATAAACAAAAATGAGAAAGCGACGCAAAGTTTTTGATTAATAAACTTTAAGAATAAAGAAATTAAGAGTTGATTATAGCGCAACTGCATCCTCTAAGAACTAGAATGAAATTACACACGAATAATTATTTTCTATACCAAATAGCCAATAGCTCTTTTCCAATTTTTAAATCGATATCCACAATGATTAATTCGGGACAATTATACTGATTTTGTTCGTGGCAAACTGAATTCGGCTTTTTATGCGATATTTCAAGCGAGATCCAACCTTGACAACGAATGATTATTGTATATATTATTTGCTAGCTTGTATCTTGGGGAGTTGGTGGTGACATAAGCAAGAAACTGATTCGCTAATTTTTAATCTGCAGTCCATGACAAGTTGCAAAGAATGTTTTAAAAGTAGAAATATATTCATGGTACCTTCCATATTCATGTGGCAATTGTGCTATAAAAATTATTTCGAAGAAGTTCGAAATTGCCACAGTTATAGACCAAGACCTTGATATCAGCTCATAGGACAAGTGCTTATAACAATATTTCTGTCTACAACTTCATAAAAATATTTGAAACCTTGCCTCAAGACTTAGAATGTTTTTAAATTATGGATTTTTTGCCATAACATACATACAATTTTTCGTATATTTTTGTATTTTTTTGTGCAAGAAATATATCAAAGAAATTTGACAATTTGTTTGTATCTACAGGTAAATCCCTTTACATGTGTATCATATTTCAACTTGATATCTTTAACCGTTCCGGAGATAATTGGGGAAATATTCTTTGCATGTTCTTGTAGTGAACCCAAGAAATGGTCACCTATCCGTGAACATATACCGGTTTTGGGTACTCCACAGTTCACAATGAACTGAAAGTGCAAAAAGTGTACTTATTATCATTATTATTATTTTAATGCAGCCATCTTGTACAAAACACAGTAAAACTTAAAAAAGAAGAAAACATTACAAAAAAATATACAAAATTCACCTATTTACCTCCACTTACCCCCAACGGAATAAGATCAAAATATAGTCTAGTTCCAGATGACATTGTAATATATAGGTGTACCAAATTTCAAATCAATATCATAAACTGTTCCAAAGTAATCCAAAAGTAATCGTGGGTACTAAAAAAGTTACAGACAGACAAGCAGACAGACAGACACACCCAAGAACCGTAAACGCTAAGAATAGCCAAATCAATCAAATCTTCACGCACACGCACGATTTATTGAAATAATTGAGGCATACAACATTTTCAGTATTCTTTGTATATAAATATCGTGAATTAAACGTGTGTGGAAAGTTTCAACAATGTAGCATTTTTTTCCTTTTCCACTCAATGTCAAATTGTAATATATTGTTGATTATTCAGTTTGTTATTTTACTCAATTTTCAATTTTTCTTTTCTGCTTGAATTAGGATTTGTATTTTTCCTTTTCATTGCCTTAACCTAGCTTTTGAATTCCCGAAATTCATGCGAATTACAGTGCAAGCAGGCAAAGCCTGGAAGTTTCTGACAAAAATTGACGATGTTATGTCAAATCTATTAAAAGCAAGTCATGGAAATGAAATGGCCGGTTTAAGGAAACATACATTTTTGTTTTTCTATACGGCGGATATTGATCCTTGATTCAAAAAAATCTGATAAAAAATCATCTTACCTACAGTGGATTCTGATTCAATTTACAGAAAAATCAGATAAAAATGATCTATACAAAATATTAAATTATGAAAAATATCTATTATAAAAATTAACATCCAGTATAACAGAACATCTCGGAAAAGTAGGTACACACATAATAAAAAAAAAACAGGAAAACTTGATAAAAATGATCTAAACAAAATATTCAATTAAGAAAAATATGTATTATAAAAATGAACATCAAGTATAAAAAAACATCTCGGAAAAGTTGGTACACATACAGGGTGTTTCGAAAAGATTGGGACAGCGTTTAGCCGTAGATACTTGACATCAAAATAAGTCAATTTAACTTAAAAAGTAGTGGTCTAACTCTTTTCGTTTTCGAGATACAGGGTGGCAAAGTAAAAAAATTGTATTCTTGGAGACTATTATACGTATCTACTTTAAAGTTGGTAACATGTTTTTTAGGTCGCTAATTACAATGGTGATATTGCCAATGCCATATATTATAGATGGCGCTAGTTACAGGACTCTTACGTGACACTTTAAGCCATAACTTTTTTGAGGTTAGGTTTTGGACATCGTCTTCTACTATAATCGAAACGCAATTTCGTTTCCTAAAGAAGAGGTGTAATTAGGTGTAATAAAATGCACCCTTTGAGAGAAATACGCGATTTACAACTTTGTCACACACCAGTTCGAAGAAATTCAACACCCCGGGTGTTTTGAAAAGATTGGGACAACGCTTAGCGTAGACTCTTGACATCAAAACAAGTTAATTTAACCCAAAAAGTAGCGGTCTAACTTTTTTCGTTTTCAAGATACAGAGTGGTATATAGTAAAAAAAATGTTTCCATATTTTGTCTCTATCTTGGAGAATATTATGCGTATCTCCAACAAGCATTATTGACGACTTCAAGACATCATTCTTGACGTAGATAAGAAAACCGCTTTTACGTGTAATTGAATTTCCTCGAACTGGTGTGTGATAAAGATGTAAATTGCGTATTTGTCTGAAAGGGTGCATTTTATCGCGTTTAAACAAGTACACCTTTCTTTAGGAAACTAAATTGCGTTTCGATTATAGTAGAAGACGATGTCCAAAACCTAACCTCAAAAAAGTTATCGCTTAAAGTGTCACGTAAAAGTCCTGTAACCAGCGCCATCTGTAAAATATGGCATCGGTAATAGCACCATTGTAATTAGCGACCTGAAAAATATGTCGTTACCAACTCTGAAGTAGATACGTATAATAGTCTCTAAGATAGAGACAAATTACGAATACAATTTTATTACTTTGCCACCCTGTATCTTGAAAACGAAAAGAGAGACCACTACTTTTTAAGTTAAATCGACTTGTTTTGATGTCAAGAATCTACGGCTAAGCGTTGTCCCAATCTTTTCGAAACACATTGTATAAAAAAACGTATTTTTATCTAGTAATTCATTTTGCAAGTCTCGTTCATAATCGGTCTTCATAAATGAACGGAACAAATCCTACTCTTACCTGAGTTAAATTTATCCTGCCTTTTACACCTGTTTATCCATTCGCCTCTTATGGTTTTGGACAACAGATATTTGGATTTTGGAAAAACGTGGAAAATAATATTTTGAGTAGATTTCTTTGTACAATACGTGTTATTAGAGTCATATACTGCATACTTTGTTCCCGGCATTTTTCTTCACTTCTATCTGAATAATAACAATATGTAAATCTAATATATGAATTATTAAGCTTCTTTTCCAGTAGTATTACTATGAGAAGATGCCAGCAAAAATATGCGCAGAAACGAGTTTGTGCCCTCCATCATTCTAAGCCAATGAGAAAGAATTACGTGACATTCAATGTCAACACCAGTGGCGGCGGTACCCTGCAGTAGAGCGGCGGCGACGGTAATAATAATAATAATAAAACAACTTTATTAGGCAAAGTTTAGTAGAACTTACTATTCTTACACTTCTCCTGAACAAAGGTTACTCGTAACAGTTGGCAAGTTTTAATCTACTCCATTTTCACAGTTCCTTGACCGCGAAACTTTTATTGCAATTACACATCCCTATACCCCAGATAAAGCTATGCCACTGGTAAAAATATTCGCGTATTTTTACTCCGCCCTGGCATCTTCTCAGTAATACTAGTCTACCCTATATAATATATACAAAATCACCGTGGAACACTAATAATAATAATTGTCTTTTAAAATCCTATAAAGGTCCAAAATAGTACGAGCAATAGTATGTCCCTGTTGCTGCACTCAATTTCATGAATCAAAAATGTTTTTATAACTCAAAGAAACGTATAAAACACACACCAAGATGCATATATGAGATTTATAAAGAACAGGCAGTAAATAAGTAGACAAAACGCAGTAAAAAATTGCAAAAAGCAAAAGATTGATATTTTTTGGCGTAGAATCGAAATTCACTATAAAAAAGAGGAGTTGATTAGATAAAAAGACATGTTATCCCATAAAAACCCTACTAAACCCCATTAAAAGTAAAACCCCATAGTGCCATTATGTAGAGCTCACAAAACTGAAAAACTTTTTTTGATTGGACGTCATGGGAAAGTATCACATTCAAAAATTATTTGAGCCATATAACAAAAATGGCTGTCCCTGCGCCGCTGCAACCCGGATTGCCATCTGACTACACACGTTCAGAGAATGACTTGATAAGCATCCCCACCAATTTTTGACTCTCCAGCTTATGTGTTCCATTTTTGTAGGTGGGCTCTCGTGCTATATACTTTTGCGCCATGACAATCGAAACAGCAGTGCCCGGCGCTACTGCTATTTCGATTGTAATGGAGCCTAGATGGAGCCTGCCATTTTTGTTGCATATCGTGGTTTTATAAATCTCGTCATGTACCAAGAGTGAACAAGTGCGTCGTTCCAGCCATCTGAAGCCTACCTTGCACTGACGAGAGCCAACAGCTCGAAATTGCAGTCTGCAAGTGGTGTGAAGTGGCTGGTACGAGAGCTTCTTTGTGCCGGAATAAGTCTTTCGGCTGGTGCAGTCTGGTATTTTTATTCCTTATATATTTAAAGAAACGTATGATATAACTATATAGGTTTCATATTTTTTTATAATAATTTATATAAATCACGCTCATTTTTCGAATTTTCACGTGCAAAAATGTAGTACATTATTTATCGTGAAAAACTGCCTGTTACTCGGAAAATTAGCAAGTTACAAAAAAATTCCAAGAGATAAGAAATGTTTAGACTGTCTCAATACATACGTTTAAATTTTTCCAAATTTTTAAATTACGTGTTTTTAAAGCGCTACAATGTCAAAAATGGGGGTAGTTTTTCATGTTTTTCCGGAAAAACTCTGTGAAAACGCACTTTACAGAAAAGTTGCAAATAAAAAAACGTCTTGTATTTCGATGATACATTCACCTGAAATTTTTTTGATTTTTTTTCAACTTTTACGTTTCCCCTCCCCATTTTTAGGAATTTTCGAGTGGCCATATCTCGAAAAAAATGCATTTTTCGAAAAAATTCACAAGAGTAAAAACATCTTAATTTGGGCCAAAAAAGGTAAATACATTGTTTTTTTTTAATTTTTGACCTAATTCTACAAGTTACGGAACCCGTGACAAAAGGATCATTTCCTACTCTAATCTTTTTTTAACTTTTTTATTAACGTCATTACAAACACATTGCACAAGGTTTCATCAAAATCCATTCATTAGCACTCAAGTTAGAGATTTTGGTAATTTTAGCGCTTCGTTGACTGGACTAAAGAGTATACTAAAATCAATGCGTATATTGTAATAAAATTGTGTGAAATGTTTACACTTTACGTACGTTACTACTTGCAAGATGATATGCAGGATAATTATTTCCTGAGTATCATGTTAGTTGCCAATATATCATTGGCCTGGGCTACCTTGAGCAGAGCAAGGTTTTTAATGTAAATACCTACAATTTATTTTTTATAAACTCGAGACCAATTAATATTGTTGTCTTCTGGTCGCCTCATGCGGACTTTGTACAGAATCTTTAAGGCATCTTAAAATTTTATCTGATTCTTTTGCACCGTTAATGAAATTTAAGTTTCGTGTCTATTAATGTTTTCTTATTTTAATTAGAAAAACACTCATGATTAATACATTGAGTTGTTTTTTATTAAACGTATCGAAATCAGCGACTTTTTCCGGGTCATATTATTGGTTTAGGTTCTTCCAACTATACAGGGTGTTATGCAAGTCGATACAAACTTATTGGTAGCTGATCGAATATGTCATTTATAGTTTAGGTGCCCGCCTACATAAATTTCAATTTATACACATCATCTTATAACTTCATGTATGGTTTAATTGCGCCTATTCTACCACTTTTCTCCTCTGCGAAAATTTTCGTAAACGCGGCTTTCCACCTTCCATTTTTCCGAAAGACGTGCATATCCCGTTGTATGAAAAATTTATAGATACTTTTACAAAGTGTAGTCGCAAGAAAACTTGATGAAACGCATGAGAAAAAAATTGTCCAACAAAAATTTTCGAACGTCTACCACATGCCGAAATAACGAAATTTTTTTGTGATAACCAGCTGATTTTTTCAAGATTGCTTAATAAAAATATGTATAATCCAAATATATTTTCCGATTGTCAAGTACGACGTGTGGAAATCGTCGGTTTCGTGACGACCAAATATTTATTAATGACATTTTCTTTTTTAAATCTTTTGTTTTTGAATGAAGTATAGAACACAATAAATAAGTTGGCCGACAGTAAAATATTGCCTTTTACATGAAAAATTTAAAAAAATTGTATTTAGTTGTCTAGGAATGCTTGGAATGCGTTTGTAAATGTATATACATCCCACTTTTAAATAAGCAGTAGATTTTTTCAAGATTGCTGAATAAGAATATGTAGAATCCAACGCGTGAAAATCATCGATTTCATGAAGACTTAATATTTATTGATAAAGTGTGTTTTTTAATTGCTTGTTTTTAAAATGGGTATAGAACACATGTAATAAATGAGTTGGACGAGATTAAAATTTGGAAAATGCGCAAACTCATCTGACGGTAATTTTCAGAACCCGAATTTACCTTATGTGTATAACGCTAAAGGTATATTGGATTGTTTTTTGTGTAATTCGTTAGCTGATGAACCTGGGTTTAGGTTGGAAACGGAACAATTAAAAAAAAATTGATCATTTTTCAAGTGATACGGATGAAGAAAGTTTGAATGATGAGGAGGCCGATAAAGAGTGAGAAAATTGCAATTATTTTAAAAAATTTTAACCTGAATTTTGTAACTTTTTTAATAAAAATTAATTAATATTGTTTACCCTTTTTTGTTTAAAATGGTCCAAAAAACCCAAAACAAAATTGTTTAGGACTAAAAAAAAAATTTGCAATTTCTTTAATAAAAATTGTTTAAACTATTTATGACCATGAACGGCAACATGCATATTTTTATAAAAGGACTATTTGAAGTAAGATTATGCAAAAAAAACGGAACCAAAATATTTTTCCTAGCGGGGGCGCCGAAACTACCCGGGCTATATACACTACCCGGGCTATATACACGGCATGTTAAAATATTAAGTCGATGCCAATGTAAGGTAGAAGAGAAGAGAAATGGACAAATAATATGCTGAAAAGAAAGAGATTGATTTAACCTACGCTGTTGCCACTTTTCTCTCTAGCTACTTTTAGTCGTCAAGATAATCCTTCCTCTTTTACTGAATTTTCTTTGTGATACATTTGCGTCAACTCATTCTGTTTCTGTCATTTCTTCATAATTAGACAAAGATTATGTTTAGAGGACATGGGTGAACTATGGATAAAAAAGAACGGCACGCCCATATTTGCCTGCCTGTTTAATTTAGACATCCCAATGGGAGGTGCGCACGTGTAGACTGTGGGAGGAGCTTCTTACCTGTTGCCGGCAAACCATACCAAGATTTGACATTGGGGGAGATTGGGGAACGTAAATTATTTTACGCCATGTTAAAATACGCAGCATAAATCTAAATAAGGATAACAAACTACTGTTAATTAAATTATTATAACAAGAAACCAATTGCAAATAAAGCCGTATTAATCAATAATTGGATTTCATCCGATTTCGCATTTTCTTTTTACCCCACTTTATCCCATCACTGCAGAGTATTCGCTTAAACATCCCCACCTAAAATGACTGTGATCTGGAAAAGGGAGAAATCCTATTTATTTAAAGAATTTTTATTTATTTTATTTATGTACCTAGGGAATGCTAGTTTAATTTTCACGCCACATGGCTAAAAATGTGCAAAAATAAAACAGTATTTTAGTTATTTGAGCATTAAAAAATGCATCAAATAACTACCAACCAGCAAACTCCAATACGCGTAACATCATTTTTGACAAGAGTAGTACATCCCAACTCATCTTGAAATGTACTAAACAATTTTTAGGAAACTGCTGTTTTCATCATAAACGTCTCAAGCTGTAGGAGGGACAATAAGAGGGGATAGAGGGCGGAACTCTTAACATACACAAGTGCTGGCATCGTTGTTGTTATATCGCTCTCTTTCGTGTACATTATTTTGCTCTTTATATTTCACTCTATCTTATTATTGGGATCGACCCAAGAATTTTGGCTGCCATTACTGTATAAATGTTGTGAAAAATTGCTGTTTTTTTGTCCGACTGTAGATTCGCCGCAATACATTTGTCCGCCATTTGTACCACACATTAGGTACTGATCTTAGACACATATTTTTTTTTGTCCGACAGTTATTAATAAATTTTTGGACGTCATGAAACCGACGATTTCCACGCGTCGGACTGGACAATCGGAAAATATATTTTGTCGGATAATTCGAAAATTGGATTATGCATATTTTTATTAAGCAATCTTGAAAAAATCAGCTGGTTATCACAAATTTTTTTAAAGTCATTATTTCGGCATGTTTTCTTGCGATTACATTTTGTAAAAGTACGGTATCTATACATTTTTCATACAACGGGAAATGCACGCCTTTCGGAAAAATGGGAGGTGGAAAGCCACGTTTACAAACATTTTCGCAGAGGAAAAAAGTGATAGACTAGGAGCAATTAAGCCATACAAGAAATTATAAGAGGATATGTATAAATTGCAATTTATGTAGGCGGGCACCTAGACTATTAGAACCTATTTAACCACACTTCCGTAATACAAAGCCTTACGGTTTTCGAGGATTTCGTCAATATGGATTTTTTTAGAGATATCCCATAGATCCATAGTTATACGTTAATTACGCAATAACGAGACGTGTTATTTTTACTCTTTCAGTTTGCTCTCTTGCTCCAATGTGCATTTTCTTGTTCAATATGTTAACGGTTAACTAAAGATTAAGTAAAAATTAATAATGCCATTTTAATTTTTCAAAAAGTGTTAATGTCATGACAAGTTATGGTTTTTCAGGAAAGTTTATGAAAAAAATACAGCCACCTGAGGTGTTCAAATACTTTAAAAACTTCTGTAATTTGTCCTGTTTCGAACAGTACAGCCACGCGAGGGTACCGTGAAAATTTTTTGAATTGCAATACAAAGACGATTCACAGAAACAAATTATCAAAACTACTCCATTAGCAAAATACTCTAGATCTCTCGTTCGGCCCTAAGCAAATTTTACTCAAGCATTCGGGGCTCAGGGAACTTTAAGTTAACAGGGGCATCATCTATAAGTCGATGACCAAGTTTTGCAAGCATTTGAAAATAATCCTACAACCATCGTTAGAAAAGTAGCTCAAGACCTAAATTTTTCAACGTTGAAAGTTTGGTCTGTCATGCACAAGGAAACTAAACATCCTTTCCACTATACTCAAGTGCAAGTTCTATAGAATATGCAAGGCTTCCTTAGAAGAATTTTATGGACTGACTGACTGAGAGAAGGTATTACTAACTCATAACCTATATTACTCGACAGATAAAGGAAGAAACCTGCATATAAAGAAAAACAAACTTTGTTCCAGAGAAGTAAACGTATGGGTAGGTATCATAGGCAGGAGTTTAATTAGCCCACAATTTCTGGCGTGAAATATAAATGGCCCTAATTATTTAAAATTCCGTCAAAATGAAATTCCAGATCTGTTATACGATGTTCCAATTTTCGAGGCTAATCATTTTCTATCATGACGGGTTGCCCAGCGCATTTCCTTCTTATTGTTAGGAATTATTTAAAGGACATTTTTTCCGAAAACTGGATCGGCAAAGGTGGACCAATACCATGGCCTACTAGATCTCCAAACATAACACCATTGGACTGTCATATTTGGGGACGTGCTAACAATCTTGTCTACAGTAAGAAGATTCAGATCTGAGACCATTTGATCAGAAAAATCTATGAAACCTTGGACCAAATGAAAGAGGAAATGATGTTAAAAGTGACTACAACAGAAATAAGATGTAAGGTCCATGCATATATCAGAAATCAGGGCTACTATTTCGAACATGAAAGATAATAAAATTATTAGTTACGTAGACTTTCCGATATTGACCATGAATTCAAAAGAAGATTTTGAAGAGTTAGATGATTAATGAATATTTAGCATTAATAAATGACAATTTTAGAACAACCAGTTTCATTTATAATAAAATTGAGTCCTGTATATTATTAGTTGTATCTAAATGGCTATTAACATAAAAAAAATGCGAAAAAAAAGTCTATTAAAATTCATAATATTCATTTTTATGTGCATTAATTTAAGTATGTAAATTTTAAAAGTAAGTCGTAAATAAGGCAACATAACTTTTTCATTAGGAATGGCTTATTCATATTAATATTCTGGCGGAGTTTAGCAAATGGTATTCCATCACTCAACCAGAACACACACACAGACAGTAACACAACTAGCACTATCTGTGACATTGCCATCTGCCGCAGCTTGTTACAGGACCTAGGCCCACTTATGAAAGGGAGCCCCAAAGGCAGCTAAACCTCGACCGCAGGGTAGGGTAGTCACCCTGTGCCCTGGACAAATTTTTAATGTTTTACGTGCAGTACCCCCTCTACAATACACTGGTGAGGAAGGGGTCTCACACGGCCGACTAGCCATGTCCTTGGGGGTGGTTTCGATAATTGGGGTGGTGCAGGTGGTCAAATATAAAAATACAACGTCGTTCTAATCAAACATTTAATGACAATTTCAATAGCTTGGTACATACTACAAAATATTACACAATTGAGTAATCACGATATATCACACAATGACAATATAACCTAATAAGTGAGCTAATAAGTGCGGCCCACACCGGATATCCGATAGCCCTCAACCATAACCTAATATACACAAAATATCTTATAAACTAATAATCTCTCAATAAATATACGTAAAGGTCATATACACATTCGGAAAATGTTGGATTTGGGTGGCACGCATAGTTTCAACGGCCTGGCAGACCCGCCTACAATAAAGGCGTGTACCAGTGCTCTAGTAGAGGGAGCAAATAATGACGCGCTATCAAGAAAACACGTACATACATCATTATTGCTAGTGATGCAGATATTCGGATGATTTCGGTACTCGGATTACACGGAATCGGATGACAAAAATATTCGGATTAATCATCCGATGTCGAATTAAATTTTTACTATAGGTATTAGTGATGTGATATGGGCGATTTTTCAATCACTCTGTCAACAGTAATTGCGAATATTGCGATCGTGGTTAAAGCGAATGCAAGTGGCATTGATGTTAGTAATTTTTCTTCCCAGATCTCACAATCGATGAGCGGGGGGGAGAAATCTAAAAAACGTTTTTTTATCCAAGTGCACGATTGACAGTTGTTTTCTGTTTTGTACTTAAAATTAATCCGAGTATATTTTATTCGGATGAAATTTTAATACTCGGAATCAAGCGAGTATTTTGATACTCGGATTAACCGAGTATTTTAATTCGAATTCGCCCAACACTAATTATTGCTATTAAAAATTTCAGTACCATTTATTCAAAGGAAGGATGTAGTTGGCTCTGTTCAGTATAGGTAATATTATTACGTGCTTTAATAACTGAAATTATTTAACCCGTTTTACTTTCAAAACGAGTCAAATAATTCTTTACATTGCAAGTGGAAGACGGAAACAAATTGAAATTCCGCAAGCAGAGTTGCCCACGCACATGTGGTGGGGAAAGCAGGTGGCATCAGAAGGATGTGTTATACGATAAAAAAGAATAGCCTAGTTGCTTCGCTCTCGCTTGCTCTCATTGCCGACCCAAATGAAAAATTTTCTGACTCTGTATAGGAAGAGTGACAAAAAAAATAACTACAGGTGACCCACGGTACGGTAAAGCATAAATTACTTAAAACTATTGAAATCTATTTGTAAAATAGAGCAAAACTATTTAGATACTAGAGTACGATATGTCACTGAAATTTACTGAAATATACGTTATGAGCAAAACGTTACAAATATTATTGAAAATTATTAGTAAAATTAAATAGTAGTTATGTGCAAAATATGACTATTATTACTCATTATTTCACTGTACGTTGAACGTTGTGTTGAGATACCGGATCCCTCGTTAAGAAAATATGATTCCGCTTACCTTTGGTAGTGTCTGAACACCTTTTCCTGTCCTACCAGGGTACCGTAATTCTAGGTGATAACAGCCGCAGGTGGTAGACAATCTACGTGAAGTCTAAGGTAACGTGACGACTGACGAGATCCCCAGTACCATACAAGCAGATGACAGGCAATAATCCAAAATCTAGACACCAAAATCTGCACTAGAAGTCGAAACCAGAGTCAGGCTGGAAGTCCCTCGTAAAATGTAGGGCATGTCATAAAAGTTCCAAGTAAAACGTAGAGTAACAGATCCAAATAAACCATAAACCAACAGAATACACGATCCAAATAACTCGTAAATTAACAAAGCCAAATAAATCATAATCTAACAAACAGATCTCAATACTCGTAACGTAACAAACAAACAGTCCTGACATGTGATGTTGGCTGAAAGAGGTTCTTTGCTTGTTGATGGCATTCCGAAATCTTGCATTCGAAAGACGCCTTGTGCTTCAGAAAATTGATTTAATCCGGAAATCTGTAGTTGTATCTCCCCAAAACGATACTCAAATACAAAAATGGAAATACGACTCATTTTGTCGTGCTGAATACTAAGTTCCATAAATGGAGCAAAACTTACAATATTGCTAGAACGTGCATTCGCACGACTCAACTTACTGACCAGCAAAAAGGGAAAAAAGATTAAAAGAATGTCCCCCTATCAAATGTCAAGTTCTTGTAACTTCCGACGGTACGTTCAGAATTTCCACTTTATGGTGTATCCCACAACTCTGAATAGATTTTCCTAACTTCGTTTATATCCACAAATATTATCGTAATACACTCCAGAGGCCGTCCTTTCATAAGTCTACACATCAAAAGAAAGTTTTATTAACATTACCAGCCATTCTGGAAGCTTTACCAAGGCGTTTTGCAACATGCTCGAACACACCCATCCAGCTACTTCCTGTACCAAAGCGCATTTAATGGCCGAAGTAAAACATCAGGTGGCGCTATTAGGCAACCAATTATACTCGTTTTGAGAGCCGAAGGAAATCTAGTTGCATATGATATATCTTAGGAAAATCTATGCTCAAATACACGATCAAATTTGGGAAAATAACGAAAATTAGTACATCAAATTCTGGCAATTACTAAATGTGAAAATAGACTGTAACAAACTGAGCATCGAACTAGCCGTGCTGTCTTCTACACAACAACGATTTAGTCCATTGCTACCATCTCGAAAACACGTGAAAACAACACTAATTTATTTATTCATTCATTTATTTTTTAGATTTGTTGGCCTAAGTAACAAGGTCCATTAGCCAGACTTCGTTAATGATTTATTTTAAACATAATATTATTGCTACATTGATCATTAATAAAACTAAGCTTAATTAAATAACATTTGTTACAGGTAAAAAGCAAATAATAAAAGGAGTATCGGGCAGATTCCTGGCAGGAGAATTGACCGCAATAATGGGTCCGTCTGGAGCAGGAAAAACGACTCTACTCAACATTCTCACTGGACTTCAGTAAGTTTATTGTTATTTTATAGTAACTATAGCAACAACATCCGTATGCCATTGTAGATTGTAGATTGTCCATTAAGACGGCTTGGCTTTGTATCTTTACTTCATTTCTATTTAAAAGATAAATTACTCAAACAAAAAATACAGGCGCTTGCTGGGACGATTTTGGGCCCCGGAAAAATACCTTAGCAAGGGCCCCAGGCAGAAATCTAAATGTCTTTTTATCTCGAAAATAAAAATTGATGAGCGGGGGGAGAAAATCTCAAAAAAAAAACTCCTACCTACAAAATAAAAATTATTTATTCAACAGGGAAGGCTCTTCATGAAGGCCCCCTTTATCGAGGGTCCACCGGGAAACTCCCAGTATCCCGGTGGGCCAGCACGCGCCTGAAAAAATATTACTTTAACCTACCAGATCTTTGAAAACACTTGTGATTTTCTCGGAAGACGATACCCCAATGTTTCTTGGTATTGATTCTACCTTTTCAGTCTACTTTAACTTAACGTAACATCCTGTATTCACAATAAGGTATATGTTTCACGCTTTCAGTTTCAGAATTATAATATATCTGCCCAAAATTTTTAGAGGATAAGGTTGCCTCGTAACTCACGATCCCCACCAATAAATGTCATTAGTCAATGAGCAGCGGGTGTGAAATCACACCAGATGCAGAGCCTGATTCAAAATATTGTAAAAATTTGTGTAATGTTAATAATTAAGTAAAGAACTCATAACTGGAACAAGCTCGCAATGACCCGCCTGAGGTAGGGGGTAATTACCTCGTATTTTGAGTCACAGTTTTACATAGTGGTAATCGGGATAAGTTGTAGAATATAACACTACAGATCATAGTATACTTCTGGCCATTTTTCGGGCCAGTACGGACTGTCCTTCTAGAAAGAGCACCGCTACTGCGCGTTCGAAGAACAAGGATAGTCTGACTTTTCATCACCGCATTCTCTTCTCGCCTAAAAGCTGAATATGAGAGAACCTTATATTCTACAAATCTTGATATCTACCTTTGCTGCTGAAATTCTCTGCCATATACATATTCTGTTCCAGAATAATGGTTGTGAAATCCACAGAATAATATAATTATCCAGTATATTTCTACAGGCGTAGAAGTGCCTGTGACTCTTACGTCAAAGGAACAGTTAGAGGGTGTTTTTTGATAGACGATGAAAAAGAATAAAAATATAAAAATAATGTATTTTGGAAATAATATATTTCGGAATTCGAATCTGTGTCTCTTCTCCAAACTTTATTAAAAAAATTTTTACGAGCTCTCCAATTTAAATACAAAAATACATAGCTTTAACGATAATGAGTTAATGAATGAATAGATAATGTGAGTATATCGCAGTCAAAAGCTGAGAAATGGTTCCTAGCCAATCAGTTGTGTTTAAATCATACTAAAACTGACAAAGTAATATTTAGCCTAAGAAATGCAAATGACATAGACAACTCTACCTTTAGTAAAGCAATTAAATTTGTAAATTTGTCCTTGATACAAAATTATCGTGGGAACCTCAAACAACACATGTATGTAAAAAGAGTCTCGAAAAGTTTATATCTATTAGGGAGTCTGTCTTACAAGGTCTCACGAAAAAGTCATAACTGCTTACCATGGATTAATACATACCGCCCCTTCTTACGCAATTCTGGCCTGGGGTCATGCCCCATATGCCGTTTTCCCATTGCAAAAAAAAATCAGTCAGAGTGATCGCTGGTCTGAATTATAGAGATGATTGCAAAAACGCATTTATTGAACTTAAAATTTACGTACATTCTTCGTTGTCTAATGCACATAAAAGAAAATGAAAGCAAATATGCAACCCACAGCCAAATACATAGCTACTCCACAAGAAGATGTTATTAAATTTTGCTGGACTACCTGAGGTTAACTAAATCTAGGAACAGGCCTGTAGCTGGGGGGGCGGCAGGACGGCGCCCGTCCTGGAATAAGTTTCGCCCGACCTACGGTGATCGTAATGGGGGCAATTTTAACTGTCTTTTTAATATTTTGAAAGAGATTGGGTAAAAATTTTCTAATTTTTTTGGATTTCTCCCCCCCCACTCATCAAAAAATTTTTCGGACTTTCTTACGGGCCCGTCCTGAAAAATTGTTTGCCCGCCCTGAAAGCACTTTCTAACTATAGGCCTGTCTAGGAACAGCATAAATTGCTACGGAATAAAGTTTTTTAATGTAAAATCCACCCATATCAAACAGTCAAACTGTAAAGAATTTATAGAAACGGTGAACCGTTTTCTGCTCGGGCAAGCGTTCTATTCATTTGAGGAATTTCTATGTACAGATTTTAGTCAATTTGATGTGTGTATCTGAGACCTGAAATTTGTTTAAAAAAGCAGAAGCATTTTCTGGATACTTAAGTCCTTATCAAGGGTCAACTCCAAGTTTTTAATCTTATCAGCCTGTTCAATGATTACATTGTCCACTGACAGTTGAAAGTTTGAGATAATTTTTGACTTATTTGAAGCACCGAAAACAATATTTTTACTTTTCTTTTTATTTAAAACAAGTTTTGTTTGCCCAGTTTTTTCATTTCATTCAAGTCGTAATTGACGCTTGTTACTGCGTCTTTAGATGCCAAGACGTGAAACGAAAAATAGACCTGTAGATCGTCAGCATACATATGAATAGAACAGTATCTTGTGACAAGTGGTAGGTTTGCAGTATAGATATTAAATAGCAAGGGCCTCAGTATAGAACTCTGAGGCACTCCAGAAAGTAGCATGCGCTTAGAGGAATTCTTTCCCACTTGCAATGTCAATACACGTGTATTGGTAGCGATTAAGTAGATACGAACTTCTGAAGTTGTTACATTAATTTGTAGCTATAATGTATATTAGTTGTTTCTCTAGAAGTAAATGGGAACATAGCTTTTTCAATAAATTTAGTGAAAAATTAATTAGAACTACTAATCTACATATTTAATTTGTAGAAATATTACATTTATAAATAAAAGATACTTGTAATTTAAACAGTGATATTATATGGAAAATTAGCTATTAGTGATATTATCTTAGGCACTTTTACGTCACTGTGAAGTTGGTTATGTAAAACTTTACTGCATTTAATTTATTTTTTATGGTACCAGCTCATACACTTGATTTCTAGATAGGATTTTTTTATATATGTATAATATCAATGTTTAACAAAACAGCTTCTACCGACTTGATCCCAAATATTAATCTTTACTGGAGAAAAGTTGTGATTTATTAAATATTAGCTTAAAAATTTACTTTTCTAGTTCGCTTAAAACATAGTTCCCCGATTTATTACATAAGGAAGTAAAAAAATCATTGTTCACAGTGAAGTTATTTTTCTTGGTACCTGTGTCAGTTAAAATGTTAAAGGTGAGTGATAATCGTCGTACAAATTGCAAATGAAACCGCACATAATTGTCTAAAAAAATATACTTATAACAAAAGCAATGTCAAGGTTCATCTATTTCATATTTGCATGCATAATTCTTACCTATTATTAACTATAGATAGTTTAACAATTTTTTGTTGTACTTACTTTTTTGGGTATAACCTTGTTTTTGATGTTACATTATAAGTAAGTGTTAACGCTATGAAAACATGTGTTGATATTAAAAACGTTAATAAAAGATTATCTCAACTGGTCGAAACTAGTGTTCTATATTTTCGAAGGAAACATAAAATAATGGACAAACATGAGTCCTACAAATATACATATGTCTGAATAACTGGCATATTCCTAATTTTCTTTAAAATGAATATGTTCTGCGTATAACAATTTTAATGATTCTCTTGGTCATGTTAATCATTTGTTTGAATGAATGAATGAATTTAATGCTTGAAGGGGTGAGTCTCGTCATCTTTATGTGCCATTTACGCAGGCATTGTCGATGAATTTTCTGAGAAATTGTTTAATGATTGAAAAAACTTTTCTGATTTAATAATTCATGTTGTTATGTAAAAAAGAAGTTATTGCTGGTTTAAACTTTGGAATGCTGCTAAAAAGTGCGCGTGTATGAAGAAACAGAAAACCTGTTTTTTTAAACGAGCACCACGGTATGATGTATTCTTTAATGAAAACTAAGCCAGTAAATTCCAAAAATTGTATTGTTCTATGACCGTTAAAAAACTGTATATTTTTTTCCTTATTTTTGGTGCGTAAAACATGTTTATGGTAGTAGTGAAAAAAAGTAAAAAGCGTTAAAAATAGTACATTGTGTATCTAGTAGTAAAAGTAATACATACCCGGATGACGACGTAAATTGTATTGAAGCACTGAGGTCCGGGAATGTGCTTTTACTAGGATGTACACATATTTTTCTGAATTCGCAGTCAATATTATTATAAATATATAAAAATAAAGAACTATCTATATACTTATACAACGTGATTTACCATGATATGCGGAAAATAAAATGGTGCACTAGTCTTCAATGTGGAAAAGATCCCGCAAAACTTTAGAGTGCTCTGAGGTAATTTAGTATATTAAAAATGGTTAAAACTTACGTTATCGTTTAGGTCAGTAATAGGGCGACGAACTTACTTGTGAAAGAACATATTGGAGATTTCCTTAATTGGAATAAAAAGTGAAACGGGCGGGTGCGGCCAAAGTGCCGCGTTTTTTGCTTTCGGTCGACACCGGCAGGTTCAAAGCACCGCCGAAGTTGGCGTTTTTGGGTTATTGACGGGTTTAAGTAAATATCTCTTATATCTACTTGTTGTTGCAGAGTTCACTAGCATAGGGTCAATGTCTTTTCGATTTATTTCGCTGTTTTTGTAGTGTGATTTGATTAAAACCAAAAAGTCACTTCTAGCCTCTCCAGCTTTGCTGTCAATAGTGTCAATCCCAAGTTTGATAAAGTGAAATGGTTGTAACGCGTTACGTCAGATTGGTTAGTCATTGGTGGCGCATTTCTACAAAAAAAGAAGGTAATTTTTTTTTAATTTTTCATTTTTTTAACTCCTTTCGGTGGGGAAATCCGAGTGATAAATTTTCCTCTTTTCATGGTAGATCACCCTGTATATTAAAATATATATAAAAAAAACAGTCCGGGAAAGTTAACTTTCCCGGCTTAGGCCGGACATAGTTTTTGTGGATTATTTCGTAAACTGTCGATCGTACATTAAAATATCAATCATGTCACAGGCACCATTTCGTATAACTAAAATTTTACAGGCTACCGCGTGTGAATAGTTATAGAAAAGTAGCTTTTTGAAAATATTTCCCAAACTATCATTCGTACACTCAATATGTTGTTATCAATTTTGTAGAGCATTAAATTGTCTACAATCTAGTGCTATTCAAGTTTGTACTTACATATTCATTCTCGATCAATAGTTGACGCGATATTTAAAAAAATATATTTTTTATAGCTTTTCCAAAAAAGTTTTAAACAAAAATTGTGGGGAACTTATCGCTCTACAAGTTTGCAAGTACATTCTTTTATATCCGACCAATAGTTATCGAAATATTTTGAAAAAACTATTTTTTTAAAAACATTTAGGTACTTAGGTACGCTATATTTGCATTACGGGCACACTTTTTTACGTATTGATTGGACTAGAACACTTGATGCTAAAAGGGAAGAATTTGAGTAGAAAATTCATGAACACGCGTGAAAAAACAATCACGTAAGCCAATGGAATTCTGCGAAAATTCTTGAAGAAGAAGGTAACGAGACCAAAAGAAAACTTAAGCAATCCCTTATTATATTATTTTGTTAAATAAGGATAAACGTGCGTCAAACTATTCCATAGATTTTGATCAGCTGTTTTGTGATAAAAGAGGACAAAAACTGACGCAATAGAATTTTTTTTGTCCAAAACTGACTCGGAAATACTTCAGAAAAAATAGATGAGAATCTTAAGACAAGATCCTTTTTTGCAGATTTTTGTTATTAAAAATGGTATTTTTATTCAGTGACAGCTGCCAAAAGTGAAAACTTTATTTTAATATCAATTATGAAACTAGAAAGTTTTAAAACACTTTGTATCTCTTCTTCTGTGAAAACTCACAATATTTTCAAAATTACGGGACACACTTTTAAATTTTTAAATTTGACAGCGATTTTGGCAGCTGTCAAGAATAAAAAAAGGAAATGAAAAATTTGCTTTGGCAGATCGATTACGTATTTGTAAAGTAAAGATTTAAAACCAAAATTGTGCGAATCTTTACATATTTGTGACCTGTAGATTGATTTTAATTGAAAAATACGATATATTTTAGTAAAAATTCAATTTTAGGTCAAATTTTAAAAAAAAATTGCCAAAAATCAAAAATCCGGCTCGACAGATTGATAGAGAATTTCAAAACGAGCATTTTAAAAAAGATAACTTTTGAACGACCTGTAGAGTGATTTGGGCGGCACAGTAGGGTTTCATCCCACTGTGAGCCGGTTCGGGTTGGAAACACAAATAAACGCAAAAATTCGTTCGAATAAATGACGACCTTGTGGTCTGATCGCCAATAAGGAAGGTAGGGTGGAAATAAAATTGTGGTTTAAAAAATTAGGATTTAGGTAAGTTTTCGGCCTAGAGGGGATTTAAAGAGAAAAAATAGGGGACAAAAATAATAAAGAAAATAAAAGAATAAAATTTTACAAACATAAAGGGGGAGAAAGAGGGATTGGAAAGATGTAAAGTTGAGGAAAATAAGAGTAAGAGTAGGGGTAAGTTATGGTAGAAGGAAGTGTGGCTAGGGAAGTTACCTGAAGATAGGCAACGCCTGGTATGGTGGGGGGTGTCTTATATCAAAAAGTATGGCATTATGGTGTCTGATTCGGGTAATGTTGCGGGTAAGCGGGCTACCGTCCAGTTTGAACTGATAGGATTTTTGAGACGATTCTTGGACGTCCGCTAGTGGGGTTATGTCGTGTTGTTATGTCGTGGCAACGGGATTGCAAGGCAAAATTTTAGCCACTGGACCATCACACATTACTACAAAAATTGAATCTCTGTATATATATATATATATATTTCGAGAATCATATTTCAACGCATTAGATATATTATTATAAAATATTGTGACGTGCTTACACCCTGTATCGTGGGTTCGGAAATTATAACAGCAGGGTAACACTAAACACTAATTTATTAACTTACTAAATACAACAATTAATTAAGTACTTTACTAGTATTACACTGTGTACTATTTCACTACTTTTGTCTCTTTGATCTGTTCACTTTCTGACCAACTAAACTCAAACTGTTCTATCTGAACTACTCATTCAACTGTCCATTAGAACTGTACTATCTGAACTCAACTTCCTCTCTGGTTTTATTCCATGCTTTATATACCTAAAGATGACAGATCTCGATGCTTCTATGATGACGTCACCATGATCCAGATATATCTAGCAAGTTCTTTACTATTTCTAGAGCTTCTAGTAGGTGCAAATCCACATTCAGACATCCGAACTAATTGAATTTGGGCCTACTTTTTAGTGCATTGTATAACCAACATAACCTCAAATTTTAAGGGGTTACAACATATTACAATATATATTAGTAAAATGTATAAACAAAAAAATATATATTACAGAGATAACATTTTGCAAGATTTCTATTTAAGTACAAGCGACAAAAATTAAGAAAAGTTAAATAATTAATACCTTCCTTATTTACTGATTGATTTTCTTCAAAATGAGGTTCTTCCTCTAGCTAACACTAAGTTACTTTCCAAATTTCAATACAATCGAACTTTTCTTTCTTAAGTTATCGTGCTTACAAGAAACGTGATGGACGGACAGACGGACATTTTGAAAGTTGTTCAGAATTCGTTCACTAACACAATGATGACATTTTTTTCTCTACGAGTGATATTTCCGGTTTTGAAATGTGCCGATCAAATGCGATATACTCTTCGTTTTTGCGAAGAGTATAATAATGAGGTATAATAATATCAGAACATTTAAAAAACAAATAATAAAATAGGGAAATGAATAAATGAAGGAAGTAATAATAGTTGATAAATGGTTTAATAATGAAATAATTACGTCTAATGATTCTATAAAAACTAATAATTATGTATTTATGGGTTTCTAATAAAATTATATGTATATTTAGTTGCTTTACATATGACCCAGTATCCAAAGTCGAATTAGAGATGTAACCTTTCATTAAAACCAGCCACTATGATATTTTATATTCGGGTAATTATTAGTAAGTGCCTTAAATGAAATTTTAAAAAGTTTAACAGGAAGTGAAACAGGTACTCCACCCAAGGGCTACCTGTTTCACCACTCAAAAAGGGGCTTAAATCAAGCAAAAAAAAAAACATGTTTTTTTTTAATTTAATATTTTTACCGTATCAGCACAAGAAAAAACTAAATTTTCAAATGCTAATATATAGTTGAGATGTTTTATGAGGAACTAAATTTTAACATTCCTACTGGAAACTATAATTTAATGTCTCTTTTTATTCAGCCGCAGTGATGAAGGAAGTTAAGGTTTTTATATCTGTAAATTGATTTATATTGTTCCGGCTGCACCCATCCCGCCCTCCAACTGCCATGGTGCATGGCGGTTCGCGCTGTGTATGTCTAGTAGGCTCCAGGCACGGGCGCCGTAAATTTTATGTACTTACAAGTAAATTGTTAATAAAGTTGTTTTGAATTGAATTAAATTGCGTAAAATAGGATAAAAAAGGGCTGCCCGAGGAATCACTACTTCCACATCCCAATTTTCTATCCAAGTCCCTCACAGAAAAAAAATCCTGACATTAATTTGCCTAAAACGACGGGTTTATCAAAGTCGGGTCTATTGAAGCCGGTTAATATAATAGTCCAATTAATAAGCAGGAAAATGTGGAAACGTGGTGGATTTGAAAAATTCCTTTTTCACGTGTTCCCTAGACCCCCAGGAACATTTATCAGCATTAACTCTGAAAATAAGAAAGTTAGGGAGTTTGAAGTGCCATAAAAAAAATATAAAATTAATATTTCGCCTTGGAAATAAGCTCCGGGAGGTTTTTTGGCTCGCTGATGACGAATCCGAAGAATCCAAATTGAGAAATTCCATATTGCAGTATGGAATTCGTTCCATTTTTTTATGAAAATTCCACTTTTTCGGGCGGAAATTTAAATATGAATATTGTGCTGCGGAAGTGTACTCTAGGGGGTTTTTTTGGGTCGCTGATCACGATTCCAAATTGAGCAGTCATATTCCAGACTGAAATACGTGCCATTTTTCGTGTCGAATTCCACTTTGAAGAAAAAAATTATGTATGAATATTACGAGCATTTCAAAATATACATGGCAATTTTATAAATACTGCAGGAATGCGTGCAATTTTTTTTTCTTTCAAGTGAGGTAAGTGATTAAAAGATAACAATTTTTATAAAAATATAGCATTTATTGTGTTGGTACAAAAGGTGGTATTCTGTGTAAAGTTACTCGATACTTCTAGAAGGTAATACATTAATAAACATGTACATCGTAAAATTATTTAGTACGAAAATCATACTTGTGCAGTATGCATACATTGTTTGATACAATTAGATATAAATATAAACTAACATATTTCGGACAAACCTATATTAAAAATTACTAAGCCTACTTCATGGACCAAAAACAAATATATATTTACGTACATAAATAATAAACATATAAGCACACAAATATATGCACAGATACAGACAAACACATATACATATAAAAAAACATAGACAAATCTAATCAACAGTACTTCTGATGAGATATTTGGAATTGCTTGAATTAGATCGCGAATTCGTATTCAGTGATCCAAACGATATCGCAGAGCACATTTTCGTGGGAAAACGTTAATATTTAAATTTTTTCTGAAAAATTGAATTTTTCGTGACACGTATTCCAGTTTGCAATATGGAATTCTTAAATTTGGACCTCAAAATCGTGATCAGCTACCAAAAAAACCTCATAGGGCCAGGGTTGCGACGATTTAAATCAGTTTGATTTAAATCGTGATTTAAATCAATTGATTTTTTTAAATTTAAATCATGATTTAAATCAAGTTGTGTAAAGCCAATAATCTAAGTAAATCAAACTTCAGGAAATTCAAAAAGGAAGTACAGTTTATTTAAAAGCTAGATACAAATTACACTGAAAAAAAAATTCAAATAAAAAGAAGAAAAGGACAGTTAAGTTACACATATAAAACAAAAGTTACCTTCTTAAATGTACATTTTACATTATATATTAGGTGTCTACATAAAAGCAGAAACATAAAGTAAACAAATCAAACAGAACCAACTCTAAAAGAAAATAAAACATGATTTACTCCAAAACAAACATTTTAAATTAGGTTAATTATTGTAAAGTTTGTACAAAAAAACTAACTTAGCTGCTTTTTCGGTCCCTAAACGATTTTGAATCTTTGCATAAATCAAACCAAATTTCGAAAATATTCTCTCAACCGAGGCTGAACTAGCTGCAGCAGAAAATAATTGCTTGATAATCGGGAAAAATTTGCCAATAATATCAATATTTCTTTGGGATTTCCACCAGTCCAAGGGTTTTGTGTTTTTAAGAATTTCTTCGTGAAACATAATATCGGCAAAAGGCTCAGATTTTGACAGAAATTTAATAATCAGTGCCAGTGGCAGTAAACCACTTTCGGGGTATAATTCATTAGCGGCTCCTAAAGCACGATTCTTTTCGCTTTCTGTTAATTATGCTTTGTTTTCGTAGGGTCTAGAATGAAGGCTAGCAAATGGTATGAGGTGATACACTGACCGTATCGATATCTAAATGTTTGCATTTGCCTTAAGGTAATTTCAGTTTCGACAAAATGCTACTCAAGTATTTTAAATTGTTCTACGATGTCTCATAAAATTGCATCGTTTCTTTGAAGCCTATCAAGTGACACATATATAAGTTTTAGTAGTGATAAGTATTCTTCAGCAGTTCTTTTTAAATAAATGTTTGAAATTTTCTGTCTTACTAGGCTGTCAATTTCATTTTTATGTTCCCTCGCTGATTTTAAAAAGTGTTGGTCATGATTTAACGAAACCCTCTAAGCAGTCCGCAAGTGAGTTCCATCTTACGTCAGAAGGTAAAGTAAGTTTTTTTTCCTCCTTCTTTTGCATATGTTGCAGAGGCAAAATGATTGTTTCGGAAGTATTTCCCAATGAACGTAACGTGTTCCTTAATTTCACTAATTTCCAAATCCTTACATAACAAGTAAAATAAGTAAATTAAAAAAAAAAGAAGGTTCTCTTAATATTTTGTCTTACTAAGAAGTTATAATTATAAATAGAATAACACTATACTTACATTGGACACTGTTCCTGAAGTGGAGGGACCTTCATTATTTGTTTCTACACGTCCTACATTACGCGAAACACGTTTTTTCCGGTGAACTTTCAGTCGGTCCACAAGTCCTTGTATTTCTACATTACACTTTTTACATGTAGCTCTACTACCATTTTTTCCATCAAGCTTACTTGATTTTTCAATAAAATATTGCCAAATAGGATCTTTTTTCCTTCCACTTCTATTAGAGGACATGTTAAAAAATTATTTAATGTTTAAATACTTTAAATATAATCACTCACACTCGCTTTCTCACTTGTTACGCAGCAGATTAGCAAATAATGGCATCTCACATCATCCTCGCATTATGAAGACAGGCGAATTTTCAAGTTCTGACAGGAATTTTCATGTATGCTCTAGTTTATTTTACAATTATGTAAGATACAAGGTACACAATTTATTCCATTTGTAAGTTTAAATAAAAACTATCTTTGTTAATATAAGTACTAAATACGTTGTTAATGTTAATTATTAAGATGTTTATGTAAAAAAATAAACATAAAAAAAATCATGATTTTTTTTTATTTAAAAAAAAAATCGTGATTTTTTATTTAAAAAAATCATGATTTTTATCAACCCTGCCTAGGGTACATTTTCGTGGAAGAATGTTATTATTTAATTTTTTTCTGAAAAAATGGAATTTTCCATGGCATGTATTCCAGTCTGGAATATGGAATTCCTTTTAATCGTAACCAGCGACCCAAAAAACCCCTTAGACCACACTTTCGCAGCACAATATTCATATTTAAATTTCCGCCCGAAAAAGTGGAATTTTCATCAAAGAATGGCATGAATTCCATACTGAAATATGGAATTTCTCAGTTTGGACCTCGGATTCGTGATCAGCCAGCCAAAAAACCTTCTAGAGCCCATTTCCGAGACGAAATATCAATTTTATAAAAAAATTTATGACAGCTACTTTTTTGGGCACTTCAAACCCCTCTAACTTTGTCATTTTGGGAGTTAATGCACGGGTCAATGCTGATGAATGTTCCTGGAGGTCTAGGGAATACGTGCAAAAAGGAATTTTTCAAATCGGTGCTGTTCCACCACTTTTCCACATTTTACACTTTTTTCCGGCTTATTTACTGGATTATAACAGCATCTTTTAAAGTACGGACGTTGTTATTAAATAAATGGCGGAGGTGCCGGTGATTTTTTAACACTCCATATTAACACTCTGTCGGTTCCAGTTAAAGACAGCGTGCACAGACAGGGAGACGCTAGCGCCTTTTACGAAAGGTTTTGGGATTTGAAAAAGTTGAAAATATCTGTTTGAATGAATGATTGTGGCAACATCTCAACTTTGTAATAAAATTTCATATGAATTACTCACGAACCAATGACACATTAACTATATTAACGATCTTGCGAACGATATTGCATTTCAACAACTATTTATAGTAAAGTTTATTTATCCATTATTTATATGTTTTATTTCATTTTCAATTAATGTTTATCATTTTATTTACAACAACCGTTTGAATATATAAAATCTTTTACGTCAAGGTAACATCGAAGATCAACGAATAGCTTTTTTACAGCAACGGGTTAAAATTCTTTCCGGTTATGTACAGTTTTGATGTTGTACTAAAGCCGAGAAGCGTAAGGTATCGTTCAATCGAGATCGCCGATTTTAAAAGAATACGATCTTTTTTATAAAGTTTTATTGAGCCGGTTGGTTTTAGGGTTGGTAATTTTAATTTTGAATAATATAAGGAATAGTTCCGAGTAATTGAAAGTCTATGCTATGCTTATAGTTATAAGAGTTAGCTGATAATCTAGAGGGTCGAAATTCGGTCATGGCGTATGGACCCAAAAATTTCCTTTAAAAAAATACCTACAATAGAAATCATCATTCGGATTCGAATCTACAGAGAAGTTTATTTTTTTAACATTAAATAGCTCATTCTCTCTAAATTTCTAAAGTTGATTGATTGATTTACCAGCGTGCGGTAGGCACTGCTGCCACTCCCAGGTATACAGCTGGGCCTGCTACGTCCACGCTGGATTGGACTAAGGTCATGCTTGTTGCCAGCAGCGAGAGCCACATGGCGCATGGTAAAGGAATGTGGGATGGGCGGTGTAGGTATTTGTGAGATGCGTTACCGCATTGTGCCGTGAGGGAGCGTTTAAGCTCCCTTTTTTGTGTGTTTGGTTCTGGACTTCTGCCTATTCTGACTATTCTTGTGAAATATGTTGTCGCGTTGTGTCGTAATATGGAGTGTTTTTGCTCCTCTTTTTGTGTTTTTGCTTCTTCGAATCTTCTTTTTTCTGAGTCTTCTGATTCCTCGGTTTCCGATTGTGGTAGAGTATATATATATATATATATCCTTGCGATTTGTTAGTGCTGTTCATTTGTTGATCCTGATCCTTTCAATTGTCGTTCTCCACTGTAGCATGGTCTCCCTATTTTTAGTTTGTTGCTGTGCGGTACTAGCGCTTTCTTCAGTAAATGTGTTGGGTCCCTTCCTTGGGTATGTCCCCAATACTTCATTGCGTATATTTCAATTATGTTGATGTTTTGTGTCGCTGTTTTCGTCTTGTTGTTTTAGTTGGACGATGCCCTTTCTGCTCTTCTCAAAAACTTCTTCTGTTGGCTTTTGTTGTTGCCGCGTTTTTGACTCCATATATCATCGTTGTCCGTATGACGGCCATGTACATACATTTGGTAAGGTCCCATGATAGTTTATTTTTCTCAATGAACCGTATGTTACCCTTGTGCCGTTTTGATTCTCTCCTTTACTGTTTCTCTCCGCTCTAGCTGGTTCGTCCGGTCTGTTCCTAGGTACTTCAATTTGTTCGGTATTCTTAGGGAATATTCATCTATTTTGTGTTCCTCTCCGCTGGTCCAACTCTTCTTCTTCTTATGCATCGATTAGGAGATTATCGACGCATGTGTGTGTCCTCCTAGAGAACACCACTCTTCTGAAAGAAGTGATGTGCGAACTCAGCCCCGACGTAGTATATCAGCAACACTTCATTGATTATTTCTAGTTTAATTTTAATTATTATCACTACCGTGATTTCTAGCATTTATTCCTTGGATGGTGGCTTATTGAAGGGTCTTCTTGTATTAATTTGATTCATTCATTTTTTTTGCTTTCTCTTCTTCCTCCAGTTTATCTCCACTGTTGCCGTGTATGTGTTATAATTTTTTCTGTATGCCCCCCTGCCCCCCTGCCGCCTATTTACTGCCCCTGACTCATTCCCCCGTTTCTTTGATTTTGTGGTCCTATGTTCTGTATTCGATTCATCATTCTTGTGTATAGATACCATTTCCTGAGAAAAACTATGCATTTTCATTGAACTGTAAGAAATTCAGCCCCAGGCGTATTAAGCCAATAGTACGCCACTGATCAGATTGTCCATTTATTACCCAAGTCAACGCTTGTTTATCTAAGAAACTCTGTTTTTCTTAAGGAATAACAGCATTATTGCCTTGTTATAAATTTACGGTGACAGCGGTCTATGGTTTCATAATCACTTCTCATATTTTCGAAGAAAGTCGTTTGAATCAGTCCCTCACCAGTTTATTACAGCATTTATGATGCAGAATGCAACACCACAAAAACACACTCTTTTTAATACAAATACAAATTATGTACGTAATTAATCACTAATTGCACCTCCCAAGATATGTATTATTCCTCAAACCTGTCGCTTACTTGACAAAAAAGTATGCAACACCACAAAATCACATTTTTTTAATACAAACACAAATTATGTACGAAATTAATCACTAATCGCACGTCCCAGGTATGTATTATTCCCCAAACCTATCACTCACTTTTGACACCTTAAAAATTTGCATAAAAAACATACAACACCACAACACATTTTTTTGATACAAATATAAATTATGTACGAAATTATCTATTTATTCACTTGACGCCTCAAAAGTTATATTTTCTACACTTTGTATTTAGCTAGGGCTTGGACCTAAAAAGCATTGCAATGGTTCTATACGGCAGACACTTGTTAATCATTAAGACATAAATGAACTTGGATAAATCCATTCTCTCTCTAAATTTCTAAAGTTATACAAAAAATCAAGATTGTTGTTACAAATGCCACAATTTTTTTTATACAATATACACGCGAATGTTGTGTAAATTTCAGCATCAAAATAGCTTTGAAACTGTTACAGACAGCTATTATAATTCTATGGTTTATAATTCGCAGAATAGAACAAATACATATTTTTTATTCATGATGTTTTTCGTTACCTTCAAGGCATAGCGACGGTAGCGAGGTAATTCTTTTGAAAATGTAACCATAAGAAGAATGCGTGGTATGTAGTTTTTGTATTAGGTACTGGGTACCAACTCATACAACACAAGGCTGTCTAAACCATGTACCATGGCACATACCATTTAGTATTTGGGCTTGCCTATGGACATCATAATATCCCAGTATGTATGTTTTTCTTCAAGCGTATTAAAATGTTTAAATTATGTCACCAAAAACAGAAGTAGAAGTAGGACATTGTTTTACTAGTAACAAAATGTTAGTACCGAACGCCACCGTAGTGGACATTGTTTTACTAGTAACATAATGTTAGTTCCGAAAGCGCCGCCGTAGTGGGTATTGTTTTACTAGTAACATAATGTTAATACCGAAAGCTACCGGTGGCGCGCTATTCACTAGCCACTTGTCATATTGTGTCAACATGTAAGACTGTAGTTTGAATATTTGTACATTTATAATAAACAAATGAATTTTTGCATTTTAATACGCTTGAAGAAAAAATAGTATATATTACACGGAGTAGAACGCCTTTCTTTGTGTTTCGCCCAGTTTGCAAATCCTGGGTTCAACACAAAAAAAGAGTGCGTTCTACTCCTAGTAATATAATATACTATTTTTGGCACTCTATTAGTCATCCCAGTGTCACAAGTTGGATGTTTTTCATGACACTAAGAAATAGAAACATAAATAGTATTTCATAGTATCATGGATGTTTTTGACAAATACATAACATTACTGGAATCTAAAATTATTCTCTTCTAACCTGCCCATATTTTCCCAAAATTTATAACTTGACATGTAAATTTCTTTAGAAAGCAAACTTAGAAAAATATGAAATAATATATTACTTTTTAAATTGAATAATATCGAAACATAAATTTTTAACATGTAATGCACCCCTACTTCTCTACTCTTTTCTTTGTCTCGCTCCTTTCTTTTGTCATTATCGGGTATTCTCTTAACAAATTCTCCTTTTCGATTTCCATATTATTATACTCTTCGCAAAAACGAATTGCATTTGATCGGCACATTTCTAAAACAGTAAATATCGCTCGTAGAGAAAAAATTTTTCATATCATTATGTTAGTGAACGAATTCTGAACAACTTTCAAAATGTCTGTTTGTCCGTCCGTCCGTCACTTTTCTTGTAAGCACTGTAACTTAAGAAAGAAAATTCCGATTGTATTGAAATTTGGAAAGTAAGTTAGAGTTAACTAGAGGAAGAACCCTATTGTTTTTGAAAAAAATCAATCAGTAAATTAAAAAGTTATTAATCATTTTAATTAAAAAAAATATTCTTAATTTTTGTCATTTGTACTTAAATAGAAATCTTGCGAAATTTTATTCTCTATATATTTTTTTATTTATACATTTTACTAAAATATATATCTAATTCGTTGAAATATAATACTTGAATGATATATATTACAGACATTAAATTTTTATAGTGTCATGGTCTAATGGCTAAAACTTTGTCTGGTATATGTGGATGTCTGATTGCCTTCGAAGCGAGCGTCTGGGTAGGGTCAAATGTTGTATTATTTTAATTTTATATAAACTATTTTTTGATTTGATTTGATTTGTCTGGCAATCCAAAGGTCTTGTGTTCGAACCCCTGACAGGGTGTTTTTTTTCATATATTTTTTTTCACAACAAAGTTGGTATCACAAAATTTAGAATGTCCAAAAACTAACATTATTTTCAAGAAAACTATCCTGTAGAATGTGTAACAATTATATAAAAAGCTCAGTAAATCGGCGAAGAGTATAATGCTTCCACTAATTATTATTATTTATATATACTTAGTTATTATTATTTGGATCAGTATTGTCGAAAACTTGTGTTTTTATGCAATATATCTGTCTTCGTAAGACAATAGCTGTTTTGTGCGATTTAATCTATATGGTGACATGGTTAATGACCAACGTTTCTTCCAACTATCCATCCTAGTCAGGAGAGAGAAAACAGGATCAGGATTTTTGAAACTGATTGAAATTTTGTCCACCTGTGTTCTATGTGATATCATATCATTCATATCTTTCTTTTTAAAGTATACGCGTCTGAAATTAAGATTGCAGGGCCTGTGCGATTGACATCGGAACTAATTCCTGTGTGATAGGTGTTTTGTTTACATTCAAATCTTTGTATTTTCGGTGATTTAAAAGGTATTTTATAAATAAATTTCAATGAAAATATATGTATAGCAATTGATTTTATTAAAGCGATATAAATAATATAAAAAATCTTGCATAATTCAGCTGAAATACCAAAAAGAAGAGCTAGTGTAACATGAGACAAATTACATTTTGATTTAGTAAATAGTTAGACAATTCTCTCTTTTACTGTTAATCTACGAGCTCTTTTGTCTCTAAAAACTGACTGCACAACCAGAGACGAACCCAGCTATTTTTTTTTGGGGGGGGGGGAAGCTACAACTAATTTGCCAACTGCCCATTTTTTTTACAACTTATATTTCCTTATGTTTTTTTTTTATTTCAGACTTAATCTATAAGTAGCCTAGCGATACAAATATTATGCAAAAGAAGTTTAACTAAACTACATGATGTAGGCGCTAGACCTAAGTTGACCCCGCGCTCTCCTTCGTCTAAAAGCTACTGGATGAGGTAACCGTTATAGTTTAATGACCGTGGAGAAAAACAAGATATAGTTTGTACCAACGATAATAGGGTCTACACACGATCCAGCGGCAGGGACCCGACATTGTCGGTACGCTTTGAAGATAATTGGAATTCTAGCGGACCAGTTCACTTTTACGAATGAGTTCAAAGCATGCCGACATGGCTGGGTCCCTGCCGTTGGATCGTGTGTAGACCCCTTAATCCAGCGATACAAAAAAATTCGCAAAAAAACGTAAAGGGGACCGACCTGTATCAATTTCAGTCTATTTACATAAAAGGCCATAAAAGTGTTCGGCTTCTTTATTATCATCACAAAAAAAATGGTCACATATTTCCGAACAAAAATGTAGGCCACTCCCACTGAATATAATTGGTTTAAATTTTCTCTACCGGAATTATGATAGGTTGGTGGTCAACGTGGACTAGCGTTGTCAAATTGGACCGGCGGGCGGTACACTAACTAGAAGCGGTCGGCATCCTTTATGCTTTTTTGCGAGCTTTTTTGTATCGATGAAATATTTGTGGAATACACTATACAATACGATTACGCACAAGTCGGGGCGCAAGCTCGTGAACGTCCGCGCTAGTACGGCTACCGGCCACTTCCCACTTCACATTGTGATACGCAATAGGTAGCATTAAGGGGTCTACACACGATCCAGCGGCAGGGAGCCAGCCTTGTCGCCATGCTTTGAACTCATTCGTAAAAGTTAACTGGTCCGCTGGAATTCCAATTATCTTCAAAGCGTACCAACAATGTCGGGTCCCAGCAGCTGGATCGTCTGTAGACCCCTTTAATAGTCCCAGATTCTGATTCAGGGTCCTCTAAGAGTTTAATATTTTAACAATTTCTGACCGACAACAATTTGTTATTATTATTATCTCTCGTTGAGAGGTTGGTAACTGATATTAGTGATACTCAGTATAAACCAACAACAAACGACTTTATAGCTAGGATAAAGCATTGTATTGATAAAGGCAAAAAGGAGTAATATTCTAATATTTCTAATGTAAGACAGTCTTTGAGAATTGTATGCTCTGGCCGTGCCGTCTACTGGGTCGAACGTCGAATTTCCGCGAGTTGACGAGTTTATTTTGTTGGCCCGTCGGCGTTGTGCGTTGTCCGTCGACTATTCTGTGGCTCTCACATCAGTCACATCTAGTCATAAATAATATCAATTAAAATTATTTATAAAAAAAATGGTCATAGTGACAGTGTCATTTAATTTTTATCAACTCATTATTCGTTTTTTTGCAATTATACCCAATAAAGATTTTTTTACATTTTTGGTGATTTTCCCAACTCAATCAACATTGGAGGGGGAGCGTACCCCCCCCATAACCCCTCGTGGGTTCGTCTCTGTGCACAACCTCCACTATTGTGTCCAGGAGTTAAGTCCAGTAAAACTGTTCAGCTTAATATCTGTTGCTAACAGAGTACACAACGTAAATACTTCCGGAGTATTTACTTGAACTTGGAAGTCACAAAAACTTTTTGGTCCAACATAATCAGGTTGTGCCTGTAGTACTTGCAATAAACTCTCATCTTCTTGGGTATTTTCATTTTCTTCACAGTCACACTGATCATCGAATTGTCGTTTCGGGGACCGTTTCTGCCACACAAGCCTTCTTTGAAATCGTTCAGACCTATTGGATGATCCAGGAATGGCATCATTATCACTTACAATAAATTTCTTGATGGGACTGCTGTTTTTTTCCAAGATTCTATTTTTTTTACTGTGTTCTAAAAATAGGACAATGTCTATTTAACCTTAAGTTCAGCATACAATAAATACCTCCTTGATAAAAAATAATCATCTTCTGTGAAATGAAGTGAACAAACCTTCATGTACTTTGTCACTGATTTTCCAATTTTTAATTTTATTATCCAGGCTTTTAGCCTGTCCACAAAATCCTTCACCCCAAAACTGTTATCCATCTTCACGCGGTGTTTGCCGGCTTCGGGAAACAAATGTTGGTTTTCTTTTTGCCCAAGACGAACACTGAGGAACTGAACAATATTGATTCATATTGTTTTCAATTTTAATTGAATCCAATCGACAATGAAAACAACGCAAAGCAATTATGACACAAGCAAACAATGAAAGTTTTCGCTTGTCATCTCACACAAAGTACTTCGTAATCGGCACCGTAGGTGGCGTATCGCTTATTTTGAATCGCGTATAATGAAAGTTTCAAGTAATTGTTATCTAAAAGTACAATACTTATTTTCATCCACAGTTGGTTGACAGATGCTTTTAAAATTACTAACTACATTGTCGCCATTCTCAAATGCAATTTTTTAGAAACCAATAAGTTTTATATCACACTATGAAATATTTCTTTATTTCACTCTTTTTTCTTTATTTTACACATGTCAATAATGACATTGTTTTGATTCATTGAAAGTGTCAAATAAATGCCATTTTAGGATATGGCGTTGCAAAAATTATATTTTTTAACTATAACAGTTCAGTAACTAAGTATTACCAAGATTTTTCCTTACATGACATTGTTTAATTATTTAGTGACCAGTTAATTAATATGGCTTTGTCTAATAAACGTGCAGTTGTAGTCGTTTTCCCTAATTATCTTTTAATTACATTACTTAAACCATAAACCTAATCAACGACAATGAATTAATTATAATTTATGTAATTTATATTAAATAATATGTCATTATCCAAATGCGTTTATAATGAAGGCTTGCTATATTAGAGATATCCGATGAGAAAACATTAATTATTTTTGGTCGTACCTTTTCTTAATGCTTCTTTTTATTCACGACCACTTGACATACTTTTGTAATCCATGCATTATTCTGGTTAGTTTCCCTTTGCTATATGGTACGTCTGACAGCAGCACGTTATCTGCCGTGGTTGTCTGTTAGGCGCGCAGCCACACCAAAGCTCTTTGGTGATATCATTAATACATATTTCCAACAAAACTTAAAAGGTTGTTCACAATATGCTTTTTAAAGTCTTGTAAGAATCGTCTTTGTCTTAATTTAAGCCTTCTTGTTAATTCTAAAAAAAATGGCCAAGCGAAATCGCTTATAGTACAGTAAGCGAAACATTAAAAATGGTAAAATTCCCTGCCCGAAAACGATGAAAGGAATTTCCTTAATTTTTTTTCAATATGCTTCATAAAATACGTATATCAAAATCTATATTGTCGTATTACCTGGTTTTTATTTTTAAGGGTTATTTTTAACTGAAAAATTAGTAACTCTTCTAATTTTACGAATAAATTAACGAAAATCGTTATACTTATGTTTTTGAGGTCGCTGAATATAACTGTGAGGTCAAAACTTATGAAACCAAAATATTCATATATTTTTGAATATGATTATGAGGTCAAAGTATAGGAAAGACGAAAACATTAAGGGTTGAAACCACCCTTAAATACTGAAAAATTAATAATTCTTCTAATGTTACAAATAAATTCAGGAAAATCCATATACTTATGTTTTTTAGGTCGCTGAATCTGATTATAAGGTCTAAATTTATAAAAAAAAAATTGGTGGATTAAAATTGGCCACAAAAGAGTATAGTAATATGTCTAATTTTATTAAAAATACAGATTGTTATAAATAAACCAAATTTATACAATTAAGTAAACTAATTAAATAACATTTTTAATCTGCACTCTAAACATTCTAAAGTGCAATACAACCCTCTTTTTCTGCGTATTCTTTGAAAAATAGACGGCTAGGTATTGCTCGTTTCTCTACCTACTATAGACATTTAAAATGCGCGTACAAACTGAAAATTTTCAACATTATTTCAAACTGTCATATCTCTGGAACAGTTTGTCGTAGGAAAAAAACTGAAAACCCAAACTCTTCGTTTTTTTATAAGTTTTATTTCATTCTTATATCATGTTTTTATCAATCTTATAGTTTTTGAAATATTTCAATTTTAAATACTTAATTTCCTTGCGTATGCGTTCAAGCACCTTTATATCCTTAGAACAAACTATTCGTTTTCTTATAAGCTTCATTTTTGCACTCTTACCTTTTTTTATAAAAATAAAATTGTGAGCAATTTCCAAAAACCCGATTTGGGTACAGAATGAAAAATACTTATTTTGAAATTCTAAAAAATGTCAGCATGTTAGTAATAATATGCATTAACAATATCTAGAAGGATTTTTAAAAAAATTGAATTAACAGGAAATTAGAGCAATAAGACTAAAAGAATGGCGCCTAAATTTTTAAATGCACTACTTTTTTGTTTGTATTTTTTTTAGTTTTCATTATAAAAGGTCGTAATATGTCTCAATCGAAAGAAAATTTTAATACCTTTGATCTTTACAAGAATAAAAAATTTTTGAGTAATTTTAGATTTTAACGTCGTATATTTTTTCTGAACGTTTCGGCGCCATTTTGAAAATGCCATATTTTCAAAACTAAACATCAGAGAAAAAAAAAAGAAAAAAACCGTTCGATTTGTTTTCGTAAAAGCTTTAATGTTATACCCATGCATTTTTTTAATTAAGGTCCACATTTCTCGAGTAATTAAAAAAAAGCGTCTACGAGTACTGATTTTAGGGGGTTGCTCTCCCTGAAAATTGTAATTTTCAGTTCGCAATATCTCGATAAGTATGCATTTTAACAAAAAAAGTGTATATGACCTTTCTTTCTTATAATTGGATTCTCTATCAGATTATGTGTATTTTTTGTTTTTTTTTGCGACAACCCAAGAAGGGTTGGGAGCCACCCCTAACGAAAAAGCAGGAAAAATGACAATATATATTCTTATGTACATACTTTATGACGCACGTTGAAGAAAAAAAATTGCAAATTCATTCCATCGTTTTCGGGCTGGGATTTTAAAGCTTCGCTTACTGTAGTATTACATTTTAAATTTATTTGTTGTTGTTCCAGATTTATTAAATTCGGGGCAAACTCAACTAAATACTCTAATTTATCATTACAGATAACAAAATATACAAACCAGTAACAGGTTCTGACTAAGCGAATATGCGAAAGTGAATAATTGCAAATCATTTCAGGAAGTTAGAAGATGTCGAAGGTTTGTCTTGGCCAAATCATGCATTTTTCTCCATAAATAAAGTTTCATTAACTTGTTTGAGGTCAAGAAGCTGTACAGGTTTTACGTCAGTATACCATTATAAAGCAGAAAGATGTTAGATTTATAAATGTTTCCAACATAGCAAATTAACAAGAAACCTTGGTTCGATAGTCAATGTAGCAAAATTTACAGTTATTACCTCATATCCAGCGAGAAGTTACAATAGGCAATATTGAAATACTGGTAAGACAAATTAAAAAAACATAGAGTTACAATACTTTTTTTTTTTTAACTATTTAACGTTGGCCTATTTCCGCTACCAGGGCCTATCACCGACGCCAGGAGACGAGCTATCCCCAACCTGGAAATTTTGCCGAACCTCTTCCCTTAAGAAGAGTAGGGATCTTTTACTTGCCTAACATTTAATAGACAAGGGACCGCCTGCTTTACATTCCCTCCGAAGGATGGTACAGTGCGTGTAATTGCGGATTAGGCATGTACTTCCACGTAGCGCGAGAGATATGACAACCCAACAATAGCAACTCGCCCGTTGGGCGGCATAGATTAAAGAGTCGGCGCTAGACCACTCAAGCATCCCAGTTCTCAGTTATTTCATTTCAGCCAGCTGGCACACGCGATGTTGCAATTCTTACTCCCTATGCCCAGCCCGCCACTACACACACTGTATATCCACTACGTAATCCTCGTCTGAAATTACGTAGCTTCCGCGTATACACTGATATACAAGCCGCTAGAAGGTGGGACGAGAACGATGTATTTCCCAAGATTTCCCATCCAAGTACTAACCGCGCTCGACGTTGCTTCAACGAAATATCGACTGACATTCACATTGAAGTCGCCTCTACGCTCGCCCCTGGGTACAATACTTGCTTGTAATATTATCGTATATTTAATGAACATATTAATAATAATGTGATAACTGGAAAAAATGATCTCTTACTTCGGTCAGAATATGTCACTGCCTTGCTGCCTGTCTCGAATTATATTGAAAACTCAATATTTGTTCCGGCAGTTACTGAAACTGAGCTATTGGATACTGTAAAAAATTTAAACAATAAAAAATCATCTGGTTTCGATGAATTAACTGCCCAGGTACTTAAACACATAATTAATGCAATAATTGATCCTTTATTATACTTAATCAACCTATCACTTGCTCAAGGAGTGTTTCCTTTTATTTTAAAAACGGCTTGTGTTATACCCATTCCAAAAAAAGATAATTTAAATGATATTGAAAATTACCGTCAGATATCCATATTATCCAAATTAATCCACATTAATGGAAAAAATTGTGTCTGTTAGAATAACGTCGTTTGTTGAGGCGAAGAATGTACTCACAACATATCAGCATGGTTTCAGGACTGGAAGATCTATTGAAACTGCATCTTACTGACTTTTAAATCATGTGTACAAGCAATTAAACGAAGGCAGATATGTGGTGTCTATATTCTTTGACTTGTCAAAGGCATTTGTCACGTTAAATAATGACATGCTCCCAATTAAGCTGTCACCCATCGGTATAAGGGGAAATGTATTGAAATGGATAAATTCTTATATGGTGGGACCGACATTGGTTGTAAAATGTAATAATAACGAGTCAGAAACTTATTATGTAAATTTGGGAGTTCCGCAGGGCTCGATACTGGGGCCACTGTTATTCATAATATATACATATATATAAATGACCTGCCAGCTCATTAGTTCAATCAATGAATGCCCAAAAGGGGACTGTAGAGAACATTTAGGAGGGGAGAATTTTCCTCTTCAGGGATGTGTGGGGGTAGTTAGGAGGTAAAAATACTAGAAGTCCCCGCCCCTAGCCCCGCTGCTTCAGGGGTGGTGGGTGGAAGGGTTCCTCTTTTCGATTTTTCGCTTATAATTCGGAAACAATGCGTCGTATGGAAAAAGGTAATCTATGCAAAATTAAACGTCCAGCCAAATGTTTTTCTGGTCATAAGTAGATCCTAATTTGTTCTATACTTTAGTAAAATTTGATTCAAATCGGAAACAAAATGAAAGAGTTATAAGGGTATCTTCATTTTAAGTGAGTCACACTGTATATTTAAGGAAATGTATAGATTTCAACAAAATATTACGTTAGTAAATACGTCCAGTGTTGTAAAATAAAGATTGCTTTGTGACTGTGATTTATTACCATCATCAGACCACGGTAAACCGCTTTGATAGAAATATTCAAGGTACATAATTGATTTTTTTTATTAATTATCGATTTTCGCTGGCGAATATCTGGTAAACTATAACACGTAGGAAGAAAATGAATATACACATTCTTGTGCGAAATTTAGTTACGTTTAATTTTACATAGGTTACCTTTTTCCGTACGACGCATTGTTTCCGAGTTATAAGCGAAGAATCGAAAAAAGGAACATTTCCACCCCCTGAAGCGGCGGGGACTTTTAGTATGTTTAGCTCCTAACCACACATTCCTGAGGAGAAAAATTCTCCCCTCTTCAATGTTCTCTACAACTCTTTCATTGATTGGACTACATGTAAGAGATGGCTTCACTACAATGTATGCAGATGGTACAACAATAACTGTATCTGCTATGTCTTCTGATGAGCTTCAATGTAAAATAGACTCTGTTATCAATGATATGAAGGTATGGTGTGACCGTAATAAACTTATGCTAAAAGACACCAAGACCGTGTTCGTAAACTATAATATAAGAAGATCCATATCTTTAGAAAATCGTCTGCTCTCTGATACCACTAAACTTTTAGAGACCTATATTAACAATAGGTTGACTTGGGAGTATCAAGCTGACCATGTTTGTAATTTATTAGATAAATCGTATTATACATTGTTACAAATGAAGGATTCTCTCAATGAATATGGATTATTAAATGTATACTATGCAATGGCCTTCTCGCATATATCTTTGAATATAATGGTATGGGGTAAACATTATAAAAGAGTTATTTTTTAGATCAGAAGTTCAGAATCCTTCCATCTTGTTAAGGTTCTTTTTTGTATCTACTTCCTAATAATTTTTCTGGCTGTTTTGATAGGTAGACCAAACATTGCGGATCATTAAAATCACTTATATCGCCCCTCTTGGCACGGCCTGCTTTTTCGTTTCTAATGAAGTTGTGGAGCTTATTACAAATATACTATTTATGTCGATTTATTTAAGGCTTACATTCTCTCATCATGTCCGCCATAATAAATGCATTATTTATTTATTTACTGAATCACAATCTTCAACCACGAAATAATTAATTTAATGTCCTACAAGTCTGTTATTTTACAATAACCACCCTATTTTGAGATAGAGTAAATGAAAAATAACGCCCTAGGGCGTTATGAATATCTATAACGCCCGAGGGCATTATAAAATTATAACACAACCCAAAACAAGTAAATTATGATAGCGTTATTGACAAACAAAATGCGTTGCTATGCAACGGTGGCGTTTACAAACAATTTTGATTTTTACTCTCTTTTAAATCAAATCGTTCTGAACATAATAAATGTCAAATTAATAAATCGTAAATGTCAAAAAAAAAATTCGAATTAAATAACAGACTTGTAGGACATGAAACGTTGAAGGCACCACTGGTGTTATAGGATAATGACGCCCTCGGTCGACGTACATTCCCTCGGGCCAGAGGCCCTCGGGTAGTACACTGCCGACCTCTGTGCGTTATTATCCTTATAACACCCTTGATACCTTAATAACTATTATATTCCCTTAATTTTAGCTTTTTACTTTTTTCGAATACTCCACTGTATAAAAGCACGATTGTTTATTGAATCATGTTTTCCATAACTCAGAATACGGGTCAATGTCTTGGTTGTTTTGCCAATATGTGAACTTTCTTGATTGCGATAAAGTACAGTTGTTATTAATTTATGACAATGGGGTCATAAATAATTTTTTTATCTTGAATTATGACATTTCCATAAAGAAACATTTTTTTTATTTTCTTATATTACATAAGGAAACAGAAATAATAAAATTTGTTTGTCTCTTACCTTCTATTTTTCTGATGAATAAAGGATTTAGATTTGGTTTGTACCGTACGGTTCGATATTTCTACGGAAAGATTCATAGATATTTAAATATTTGAATTTCTACCGCTATCTTGGTTTCGCTATAGTGGAATGTTAAAAATTAATCCGATCGCGATGAAATTTAAAACGTATTTGCACTTTACTACTTCAAACATGAGTACTAGTCAAAAAATCAGTATTTATATTTGTCACATGATGTATCTTTGATCACTCGCTAATAGAGACAGGTTAGTTTTACCCTACTGATGGCTCGTCGTTGCGATAGCAACCCTGCTTAGTACGAGAGAAACCGCAGGTTCGGACATTTTGTTCATGCACTCGCTCGAGCGGGCGGTGGTGCGAAGCTACCATCCGTGGGATTATGCCTAAATACCTTTAAAGCCATATGCTTTCTAGTCGAAAGTGGTAACGATATCTCTTGGAGTTCCGAGATCCAAAGGCTCAAAACAATGTGACTTTACTAGGCGGTCACAGATTGCCACGAGCAATCGGTAGAGAAATGTTAGAAGTAGGCCAGTACTGCAAAAATTAACGTTTCTTCATTGCCTTCCGCACTTGCCGCATACAACTCTTGTAAATTACTTTGCACCATAATACCAACAGACCTGAGTAGTATTTATTGTATTACTCCCCTAGACATATCAAATTCTTCACCGTAGCTACTCCGGAAGTGGGGTTCCAACACTCCAAACAGCAACTGGCGCCCGAGTGTAAACCGCCGTTACGTGACAGACACGCTTAAAAAAACATGCCACAGGCGCCTGGCGCGGCAACCAAAAGAATAATGATAATAATAATAATAATAATAATAATAATTTTATTGGTGTTAATATACAAGAGTATTTACACAAGTCAGAAAAACAATACATATAAGTTAAAACAGAAAATATAAAACATATTTAAGTATAAAAAAAATTCGGACATATTACATAACGCAATAGTGTTTGTATATAAAATTAAAAACAGGAAACAGATACTATATACAACAACACAATATATAGATAAAAGTGATCATTTACACATAGTACTAAAATTTGAAGAAAAATATTCCTCAAAGTTATAAAAAGCACTGGTTATTAAAAAAGCCTTTACAGTACTCTTAAATAAATTGTACTCAAGTTCTTTGATTTCTGAAGGCAAATGATTAAAAAACAGTATGGCATAATAATTTGTTCCGTTACGAGATTTAAAAAGTCTTAAAAAGTTACAATATAGGTTATTATTGATTCTCGTGGAATACCTGTGCACTTCGTTGTGAGAAGTATAGTTTGATTTGTGTACTTTAATGTACAATAAACAATGCAAAATATACACGCTAGCCAACGTTAATATTTTTGAGTTTTTGAAAGCTTGTCTACAGTCGTCTCTGTATTTTAGGCCGCACAAAATCCATACTGCTTTTCTTTGTAAGCCGAAGACATTTGCGCCAAATTAGGGTAGCATATGATAATTGAGAATGAATAAGACCATGATAAACAGTAATCAATGTTTCTTGAGAAACTTCATTTACTAGTGTTTCGCAATAGTTAAATGTTAATTGACATTTTATTACAGACAAAGTGTACGTGTTGTTCCCACGACAATTTCTTATCTAGGTGTACCCCGAGAAACTTAATGCTGTTTGGGTGGTTTTCTCCAGTTACATTTCTTAGACTAAAAATCATGGTCTCAGTTTTAGACTTATTTAAGCTAAGTTGGTTTGCTGTAAACCATTCCCGAGCTTCTGACAATGTCTCCCTCACATTTGTACGTAAAGTATCAATATTTTGATGTGAGTGAATTATGGTGGTATCATCTGCAAATAGGACGAATTGAGATGAATTTATGTCTGTCAAATCATTGATATAAATTAAGAATAGTATCGGTCCCAAAACGTAACTTTGTGGCACTCCATGTTCCATAGGTAGTAAATGATAGAGATGAAAGTGAACATGTAGTGCTCTATCATGTAGTGAATTTGTATTTTGACATGTGACAAACTGGGATCTATTCGTCAGATATGACTGAATTAAGTTGATACTGCTACTATTAAAATTATAATATACTAGTTTATCAATTAAAATATGATGTGAAACACAGTCAAAAGCTTTAGAAAGGTCTAGAAACTGTGCATACACATGTTCACCAGCTTCAAAGCCATTACTTATTATTTCAGTCAACTTATTTATGGCTAATGTTGTAGAGGATTTAGCTCTAAAACCAAACTGACTAGAACTAAACAGGTTATTGGATTCAAAGTAGCAAGTTAATTGTATTTTTAACAAAGTTTCTAAAATTTTTGAGAACAGGTAAAATTGAAATGGGTCTGAAGTTTCCGACATCGTTTAATGAGTCCTTTTTATGTAATGGAATGACTTGAAATTTTAAGAATATCAGGAATACTTATTTGACTTAACCTTCGTGCTCCTCAGACTGTTGCAATTATTATTGTTATTACTAAAAATAGCTGCATCCATTTTCTCTTCTTGGTGCTTTCAAGTTATTATAATTATATTCCAGTGCACTTGCAGTCTGAAACAATTATTTATATTGAGTGCAATTTTAATTAGTTTTATTGACATTAGCAATCTCAAATCCTTTACCGATACACTCTGACCATTGACTATCACAATTTAAAAGAATGGCAGATTGTAAGCGTCGACAAAAATAGAATTTAACAAAACAACTCTGATAATATTGAGAAAATAATATAGTGATGGGATGGGATTAAGGACATGACTTGAGATTAGCCTTCCTTTGTTTTCTCACTAACAAGGCTGCATTTTTGCAAATGAGATCAAATTAGATGGATAAATAAAGATTGAATTGAGGATTTTATTTGTGGAAATAAGACGAAAGGGTCAGAGTTTATCGAAGGCGAAGAAATTCCAAACGAGAACATTTCGCAATACGTCATGCGAGACAAGTGTTTGAACTTTTGGTATAGGGTGCGATGACTCATCAATCCAGGTTTTCGTTGGAAGTTTTCCATGGTAATATGAGCGCTCAATATTTCCTTAATGACAGTCCAAACTTCATCTTCTTATCATGTATTCCTTTTATTTGCGTCGCCAAGACATCGTTTGAATAATCTTGCACTGCTCTTATTACCAGGAACCAAATGATTTCAACTTTTGACATAGTCTTCAAAATCATAAAGTATATCCATTTTCAAGCATCTGCAGTAAGACAAAAATAGCCGCTGAATTTCTGAATTTATTGACAATTTGACAAATAGTTAGACAGTTTGGGATTTGATATACTCATCGATATGAGGAAAATTTGAAAATCTGCCAAAATGTAAATATCTATTGAATTGAAGTGCTCTCTCCAAAACTACCCTACTGCTGTAAATAAAATTTTCATAATTCTTTTTTACCTTTATTTTTCAAAGGTAACCACGATTTTTTTTATCTGCATATAGTTTAGTTCCTTGTGGATGATCTTACCAACTCGCCGTCTTACCACCATCTAAAAAATTTGTCTTAATATTTGTGCAAACAAACCTGACAGACATACTGAATATTTCAGTTCCCATATTTTATTGATTTTTTAATGTTTGGTGCCGAAGCAAAAACCTTAGTAATATTTTGCTTCAAAAATTCCAGCAAACCTTGTTTAATACATAACTAGACAGTTTACGCGCTTCTGATGATCACCTTATATCATAGTCTATGTAATGAAGGCAGAAATAGTATAATATTTCGTGCAAAGACGAGATTATCTCCCTCCCCCGTTTTCGAGGGTGCTGAACACGATGCAAGTGGTGGGAGGAGCTTTTGACCGCCCCAACCCTCTGAAACGGCCAGAAACCACCCCTTTTATGGATCCCTTTGGTTTTCATGGGGTGTGATTTGTCGACGGGTTATACTTGAAATAACATGGAAAGGGGTTGATTGAACCCTCCCGAGGGATGGAAAATCTTTTTTTTTCAAATGATTCGGGTTTATTACCATTTAAAACCTAAATGAGTGTTTTGGGTTAAAAGCTTAAAAAATGGGAAAAATTGTTGCTTGACATTGGGAAATAAAGAGTTAGACGTCTGAGATACGATAACACAATTATGTGTATTTTAAGTTAGGAAAGAATCTGATTTATTTAATGAATTGCCGATCAGGTATCGAAAACTAAAATATTCGATAAATCTAGAACTTACCAATAAATTTGTTGATTTACATAAATTGTTCGCAAAGACTTCCGTCTGCATCAATACACTTTTCGGCACGTCGAACTAAGGACATACGCACTCCGTTCAACACATTTGGTAAATTAGGATAATTTTTTATGGTTTTTATGCACATTAAAATACCACACTAAACTATCAACTAACGTTGTCAATAAAGAAAATAAAAATAAAAACTTGGTCCAAAATCCAAAAAGCAACACAAAAAGAACAAACAAGTAGTTTCTGTACGTAATCAAGAACTTAACGACTTGAACGGTAAGTCAATAAAATTAATCTTAACTGTAAATACGTGGGCCAAAATTCAAAAAGAACAAAAGCAACAAACATAAACAACGAACTGGTTCGACGTGTGTATTTAACGAAGTGCCCACAGAAACTAAAATATTGCATAAGGGAGAGTATAGTTTTCTTCAGATCTACTAAGCACTCAGAAAACGTCGACGTCTTTCACCTTTACCGCGCCGCTAAAGACCTTACCTTACCTACTTTTAAAAAGCCATAAAAAAGTGTGATTATCAACTTGTGCCCTCGCCGACGCCCGGTCTCTAACCAAGGAGCGCGACACTTTGAAAGAGCCGTATTAGCGTATTTGATGGTACAAGCACCGACATACGCGAAGATAAAAGCCTATCCCAACATTCCAGGAGGTCTCAAACAATATTATTGAACATTTTGGAATTTTTTTTTTTTTTTCTAAAACTATGGGTTTTAAACCCCATATTATGTATGGTTTTTTTGTTCGTTTAGTCGTTCCCCACCACCAGTTTTTTTTAATGACATGAAACTGATTACACCTTGTATGTTCCTTTGAAATAGCTAACAGAAGTTATCCTGTTTACAAGAAAGTATACACACACATACATATAGACGCAAAGACTTTATTTATTTGATTGATATTTCAGTTTAGTATATTATAAAACGAATTTCTGTACATTTTTTTTTTCTATTACTAAATAGGTATAACAAATAGTAATACAATAGTATAATAGTATAACAAGTAGGACAAAATACGTTTTAATTCAATTTTCCATGAACATTAGCCTGTTATGTTCAAGGAAATTTAAATGAGAAATTTATTTCTAATTAATTTAATTTGATATATTTATAATAATGTATTACCTCACTTAAATTAACAGCCATTACCAATATTTGCATAAATTATCAAATTAAAATTTATAAAAAGTAACCTGTCACATTTCTAAGGTCATGCACGCAGTAAGTTATTGCTGCTGGGGATATTTGAAAGAATCAACTTAAAAAATATGTATATGCATATGATAAAAATAAATTAGTTTCATGTACAAGGTTATTATTATATTCAGGCAACCCTTTATTATCGTTATTATTGGAGATAGAAAAAAAGGTTTCGAACGAAAGTTGTAGGGCGGTAACTAAACTATCCCAATAAGTTAATGGAAGCACAGTGGCGTGCAGAAATTTGGGTACAAGAAGCAATAATATTTTTTTAAATGGAACGCCCTCTGTATTATTGAATTATTCTTTTTTTTTCTGATTTCAGAAACATGACATATAATAGTCCTATCTTTAACCGTTTTCGAGTTATTGAACATTGAAAATTAATTATTATTATTAATATTATTATTTTTTATATAACAAGTGAATATTTGCATTTTTTCTGCGTCACTGTATCCCACTTTGATTTGATTAAATAAATGTCATATAATAACCAAATACTTGTCATTTTTATAGACTACTTTAACAATTGTAATTTCCGTTCGTATAATAAATAGCATAAATACAATTCCTAAGATTCCGAGAGAAAAAGGGATGAGTTTTTATCAAAGAGACACGCCATAATGTTTAAAGATTTACCATCTCAAACAAAAGTATATATTAATGAACACATTTCTCCCGTTCTCAAGAGTCTATTGACGATTACAAAACAAATGGCCCGAGAAACATATTATAAGTATGTATGGTTCCGAAAGGATAAAATATTAGTTAGAAAAGTAGAGGATTCCCCAGTGATAGTAATTGAAAGTGAAAAAGATCTTCAAAAGTTGAAAAAGAAAAGTAATCTTAGTCCGGACCTGTCTATTAACAACGCTAGTGTTTAAATATCCCTTTTTATATACTTACTTATCTCTTTAGAATATCGATTTTTGTTCTGTGTTAAACTTCTCAAATATTTCTTATAATTTGTGTATATTACTGTAATGTAATTACTTATCTCCTGTATTATGGATAACTATTTAATAAAATTACTACAATAAACGCACATGATAGAGATGAAAGTAAAAATTATTTGTTAGATAACAATAAGGCTGAAACAAGCTCTATTTATTTTTTACATACAAATATCAGAAGTATAATGAAAAATTTTGAATCTTTGGAGGTTTTCTTACATACTTACAGAAATATATATCAAGTAATTATACTAACCGAAACATTTACTATTACAAAAAATATTAAACCTTTCTGTGTTGAGAGTATTATACTTAATAAGGGGGAAATAAATAAGAACGATGAACTTGTTATACTTGTGAAAAGTAGTTTGAATCATACCAGTAATATAATTTCATATTCAAATTTTAAAATCTTAAGGCTTACATTAGTTGCAAATAAGCAAACATTTGGCGTAACCAGTATTTACAGACCTCCTTCAGACAACTTTCAGGAATTCATTACACATTATACAGACTATTTACGTAATTATTGTAATCTGAAAAATGAAATCATCATGGGAGATTTTAATATTAATATATTACATATTACAAAATAATGAGGTAAGTGAAGATAAGTGAACAATATCTAAACCTCATGGTCGAATATGCTTTTTTACCGTATATAAATGACTACACGAATTGAAAATAATAGCAAATCAGGTATTGACCATGTATTTATTAAAACAGATATTAATCCAGAAAATATACTCCCAATAATATTGCATAGCAAAATAAGTGACCATTTTCTTCAAATATTGAGAATCTCACTACATGAAAAATTTGAAAATAACTTAAATACGGGACATGAATCACAAAACACAATAAATATTATTAACTACAATATATTACATAATTATTTGTCTAATATAAATTGGGGCGATATTTTACAGTAGATGACGTTAATAATGCTGCAGAGATATTTATAGATAGTATTAAACAGGCAATTAGAATATCCAGTGAACAAAAAATTCTTAAACATAGACACAGAAAACGAAAAAGCTGAATTACGCAGGGAATAATGAATTCAATTAATTTTAGAGACGAACTTCATTGACAGACACTTAAGAATCCCAATAATTTTCAACTCAAAAATTAGTATAAATGTTATAGAAACAATTTAAACAAATTAATAAAAAAAAGTAAACAAGATTTTTATTAACAAAAAATTTACGAGAATATAAACAATACTGCAAAAATATGGTCTTATACAAATGAACCCTTAAACAAAGAAAAATCAACTGAAAACAAAATAAAACTTATTAAAACTCAGGCCCAGAACACTCTAAAAGATGAAAAAGGAATTGCAAATTATATGAATTATTTTTTTACTAATATGGGTACAAAGACAGCTAACGATATAAAAGTAACTAACTACAAACACAGGTTAAAAAATAAAATTAAAGATACTATTTTTATACACCTTGTAACTGAAAATGAGGTAATAAATTATATAAATAAATTAAAATCTGATACATCACCTGGTAAAGACGGAATAAATTCAAAAACACTGAAACATATTAAAAGCCTCATTAACTAAAATCATAAATCTGTCCTTTTCCAATGGTATTTTTCTCAATGTATTAAAAGAAGCTATTGTTAAACCAATACACTAATTTCAAATATAGTCAAAATATTTGAGTATGCCATCAAAGATATAATAATGAGAAAACATATTAGCAAAACAACAGTTCGGTTTTCAAGAAAAATTGTGTACACAGGATGCTATTAATAAATTAATTGGTCGAGTATATCAGAACGTTGATAAATCAAAACCTTCGTTAGCAGTCTTCCTCGACCTAGCTAAGGCCTTCGATACCATATGTCACAAAAAATTTATTACTAAATTAGCGGCATATGGTTTTAGAGGTAAAATATTGGAACTAGTAAAAATTTATTTATATCAGAGAGTACAATATGTAAAGAATGGGAATACGATCAGTGAGCCGTTAACTCTGAAAAGCGGTTTACCGCAGGGTACCGTACTAGGCCCCATTCTTTTCATATTGTATATAAACGACATTTTTTATTTAGAAGAAGATTGCAATATTGTATCATATGCCGATGACACTGCCTTGTATGTCCAGGGAAACTGCTGGCAAGGGGTAAAAAGAAAAACAGAGAAATTGCTACAAAATATTAAAGCATGGTTAGATGATAGTTTACTTATGCTAAACTAACTTTTTCATCAAATACGGTTGGGCAACCAAATTTCAATAAAATTAAAATACATATTTCCTTCCATTCCTGATGACTGCAATTGTAATATTAACATTGAGAGAACTACATCTATCAAATATCTTGGAATAATTGTCGATTGCCATCTAAGATGGGACGAACATATATATATACAGTTTGTAGTAAATTGTTTTTAAAACATTAAAAAACCTACTAAACCTTGCTATTGGGAATGGCATATTATGCTTTAGTACAATCGATAATAACATGGTCTCTTAGTATGGGGGGCTGCCTATAACACGATATTAAGAAATGTCTCAACCATTCAAAAACTAATGAAAATAATACTGTCTAAACCAATGCGATACCCAACAATACAATTATTCAATGAGTTTGGAGTTAACGATATTCAACAGTTATATACGTTTGAAATACTTAAATATGTGTTTAAAACTAGGCCATTGAACTCACCAGTACATAGTTATGCTACAAGGTTTATATCAAATAACAGCTGTATTCCACCTATAATGAAAAAAAAAGATAGTCCGAGAAATTTCAGTTATTTTTCAAACAAAATATATAATGCACTACCTTTGGACATACGAAATTTCAGTAATACATCCTATACTTATTTTATGAAAATGTGTAAAGAATGGGTACACGAAGATCTTGTCCTTATCAACCACCTATTTGATCAAATATAACATCAGCCCTCAAATAAAAATAAACAATAATTTAAAAAAAATTATCTCTAATTATAAACTGTACAGTTTCTTCGGAATAAAGTTAAGTTATTATTATTATTAAAAAAATAAAAATAAAAAAGGAATAATAATAAAAAGGTAATAATTAAAAATATAAACATATATAAATATAAAAAAGTAAATACATGAAAATAAAAAGCAACTACCGTAATATTATAGAGCTTGATTACTAGTCTTTTGTTATTTGTTGTTCTTTCTATTTAATAATATATTATTTTAGTCTTTTTTTAGTTTGTAATCGCCTACATAATTTATTTGTTGATAAGTAGAAGTGTAGACAAGATTATGTTACGTAGTTAATTATATAGGTGCACATATTTCAATGATTTTTTATGAACATAATTTACTATGTATTATTTTACAATTCTGTAGTGTTTATGGTAATTTGCCAAAGACAAGTTTTGTTTCCGAAACTTAATTGACAAATACATATATTTTGTGATTGTGTGTAATTTTTTTGAAATAAATATTATTGTTATTTATTATTATTGACCATATGCCTTGGAACACTCTGTATATAACTGTATAGTGTATATTTGTATGTTTTTACTATAGCAGTTAATACCGAAATGTTTCTTTTAGAGTTACAGGTACAAAAGGAACTATAAAAAGTAATAGCAAAGCTAAAATTAAGAGAGGGGCGTTGCAGTACAGGAAAGAATCATGCTATATCTTACAAGATGACAATCTACCACCGTTGTTCTCAGTTCTAGAGATAATGAACATAGCTGCAAATCTGAAATTACGTAATATATCTGATAAAGCAAAAGATTTTCTGGTAAGTAACTAAGTAACTCTTATACTATGTAGAATAGAATAGAATAGAATAGAATAGAAGTTTATATTTGTGCTAAAAATGTATAAAAATTGTATTTTACTCACAGAAACCTAGAAAAAGGTTTGTGCGTGACTCCTGTAATATTTACAATTTGTTAATAGGGCAGTAATAAAATTACATGTAGAATGTTTCTAAAAAATAATAAAATAGTACTTACTACGAAAGTAAAACTAAATAAAATAATACAAAGTACATTCTTACAATAAAATAACATAAAGTGTTAAGTTACTTATTTTACAAGTTTCTTAAATTCAATTAAATAGTACTTATTACTAAAGTAAAACTGAAATTGTATATAATGATATTCTTGTGTTGTGTACAAAAAACATCAGAAATATTTAAGCTCGCAGTATCTACAGAAAACGGAACTAACACCGTATAATATAGAATAGATTGAAATTGTTTTAGTAGCAGTTAATTACTTCCACATCCAGTCATATAGTAACGACAAAAAAATTTTTTTAAATTTTTATTGTTCAAATAGGCTTAGAATGTCATGAGATTTTAAGTTTGAGCGAAAAAAAAATTTCTGTCTGTAACTTTTTTTTTTGCGCACGTTTACTCAGGAACCGTTTGAGATATTGACTTGAAATTTGGTACACTTTAACGAAATCTAGAACTAGTTTATATTATCATCTTGTTCCGTCGAAGGGTTGGGGGGTAAATTGGGGTAAATTTGAGGTAAATAGGCAAATCAAGCAGGTAAGAGTCCATAAAATTGGTATTTAGTATATATAAGAGAAGCTAAGGTCTCAAAAAAAATTTTGACATTAGCCACCCCCATTACCACCCCCACCTCATTATTAAAGGGGATGAAAAAAAATGTGATTTAGTGTGTGTACAAGAACCAGAAACCTCAAAATATTTTTTTACTTCATCCACACACACCCCCCCCCCCCCACTACCGATGTGGGGTATCGTTTTATGGGTTTTTGGGGTAGAGGATTTCAAATATTATATTATTAAAGTTCCATAAATAATTATTTCCACATACAAAATTTTTTCGTTGTGAGTGACTTGGATAGAAAATCTAGATGTGGAAGTAGTGATTCCTTGGGCAGCGGTTTTTATATAGACCAATCAAAACACACCACACACATCAATATAACATAGAAACTTTAAGTGACAACTCAATACCCCCAAAACGTGCAAAAAATAGACTGGCGGTACATGACCAGTCAGGTGCAACGTTTTTAAAATGCATGCCAATCATATATAAGAATGAAATTACCATGAATATGCCAGAAACGCAAATTTTAGGCAGTCGTCGCGTGCAGAAGGGTGTGCAAATCGATTTATTTTTGTTTTTTTTTTGTTTTTTTTTTTAATTTTAAAATGGATGCCAATAGTGCCAAACGAAAAGCCGTGAAAAAGAATCCAGCGGAAATTCATTGACATGCAGTTTCCGCGCGCAAAACAACTTTTGATGCGCACATTATATCGTAAAATTTTTTGGTGTTCTTGATTTTGGATGATTTTGGATTATTTTGATTTTGGATTTTTTTTTCCAAGGCTTTTCGTTTGGCACTATTGGCATCCATTTTAAAATAAAAAAAAAAACAAAACAAAAAAATCGATTTGCACACCCTTCTGCACGCGACGACTGCCTAAAATTTGCGTTTCTGGCATATTCATGGTAATTTCATTCATATACATATATGATTGGCATGCATTTTAAAAACGTTGAACCTGGCTGGCCATGTACCGCCAGTCTAAAATAACTATAGTTTTTAATAATAATGTCAAAGCAACATAGTGAACACCACTCTGATAATAGTGTATCTTCTTCTTACTAACGCAGGTTGAAAGCTTTTTGAACTTTTAAGGGATTTACAAAGATTTAAGCGCTCTACTTTTGCCTATGAAAGTATTCTATAAATATATGGAGACATCTTCATGAGATATCTCGTAAGGGAGACTTCTTTTAACATACTAGTATGATGAGTCTTAGATCATCAGTATATAGAAGGAATGACTATTTTCTTGTTTTTCATGTTGGATATTAAGTGTATGAAAGAAGTTGATAAGATATCTCGTATGGAAGACTTCTTGTTGATATACTAACGTGATCAGATTTGGATCAATAGTATACAAATGAAAAAAACGAATGGTTTCTTTGATAGTTATGTGCTGAATACCTAAAACAAGGCTTTTCAATAATGGGCTCATTTGGCATATTTTCTTTATTATGTTTTCCAAAAGATACCTTAATTTTATAGTGAAACGAAAAAAAACAGAATATTTCTAGGATCTCTATAGGCTTTAAAATTAATCAAGAACATCGACGCTGCGTGACGGCATTCAATCCTAGTTACATTTTCATTCCCCCATTTTCGGGGATAATATAACTAGTGTTATGATTATCATCGGTGATAGCCCGAGGTAAAACCGATGAAAATTGACCGAGTGCGAAGCACGAGTTCAATTTTCTATAGGTTTTAACGATTGGTATCACCGATTATTAGTCATAACACGTGTTATATTTGGTGAGAGAATATAATGAACGTTAACAGAAAATAAATTATTCTCTTGCGTTATTTTGATTCTCCTTGAAGCGCAAAATTCCATGAACTGGTCCCACTGAGATTCTTTATTAATTTTGGTATTTTTTGGTGTTTTTTTCTCTATTAACTTTCGAATCTCTTCCTCGCTAGCATCTCCCCATCGACGGTGATCTACTGGTTGAAACATTTTTCTGCTTAAGAGCACACTGATTTCGACGCGTCTATTGAAACTTTCTGTCACTTTGACAGTAAACTATTTTATTCATTAAAAACAAGTGACAATCAATATACGGTGATAAAATTATCACCGATTTGATAGCCTATTATGCTCTTTTGTTTTTGTATGTTAACCAATGAAATTAATCAAAAATGTACCATGTGACACGTGAATTATATTCTCGGCATTTATATACTGGCATAACCTTGTGTTAAAATACTCCAATAGTCCCCAAATCACCAAAATCAAGTACATCTCTGGCAGATTGGAAAAATCTCCGGGTTATAACAGACAGATTTTCGGATGTTTAAAGCAGTATATTTCTGTAACTACTTATCGGATCGACCTAAAAGCAGGGATCGCTACTGATCTTTTTGCCCTTTTTGGTTATTTTACACCGGGCATAAGAGAGTACTGCAAAGATTTTTAAATTTGTAGTGTGAGAACGTAAAATCTTTGTGTTATAATTATTCGACGATGACTTCGCATAAACGTACTAAAAAGTGAAATATGAAATTTTACTAAATGATCCCATTATTGTATAAGCAGAAATGAAAGATATTTTATTTTTTAAATAACACTTTAATTATTAAACAATTTGCTATTAATTGTTTTCGATTTCCTTTTTTTGTGTAGAATAAAAATCCGTGTGCAACTCTTTTGAGTACACCCTGTATATATGAGCAAAGAAAAAAATCTTAAGAATATCAAAACATTTCAATCTAATCTATTTCAATATATATACAAATAAAGTATTTGTATATGTATTTTCTATTTTTTAATGTTTCAGATAGACGACATCCTAGATAACCTAAGTTTAATAAATTGCAAAAATACAAGATGCCAACATTTGTCTGGAGGCCAAAGAAAAAGGTTATCTGTAGCCTTGGAACTTGTTGATAACCCCCCTATTATGTTTTTGGATGAACCCACAACGTGAGTATTTTCTTGTTTTTTATATTAAATTTCACGAATAGTTGTTAATGAATCGATAGAATATCGTCTAAGGCTTGTCGCACTATTTGAAACTAATTATAATCTTGAATCTACAGGGTGTTTTTTAAAATGTACACGCAATATATTGTATAATTTAGTACAATTATTATTGTTTGGCAAATGTTTATATGTCATATTATGATGTAGAATATGCAGTAACTCACCGTTCCGTGTATAGTAGGTCCCGTATATAATTCAGCGATATAAAAAGCTCTAAAAAAATCGTAAAGGACACCGACCGCTATTTTGGTTAGTGTACCGCCGGCGGCGTTAGGTTGAGCAGTACACAGGATCGGACTTAAAATGTATTTTCAGTTTCAAACAATGAATTAAAAGATTTGAATTCTCGTTCAATTGCAAAGTTGACTACACAATTCTTAGGCACCGCCAAGGACGCCGACATTTTTTACACGCTTAAGAATTGTGTAGTGAACTATACTAATAACAAATAGAGGGTAATTAAATAAAATACAATTAAATCCACGGTTTTATGCTCATCTTAACCAAAAACAAAAATTGGTATTCTTTTAAGGACATAATTTTTTTAAGAGTGAATAATACGATATCTGACATCAGAACAGTAAAATAAGTATGTTTACAAAAATGTACACAAACTTCAACGGTACCAGTTTTTCTTATTGCCCAGCAAGGACCAGGAGGAGGTATAAGCATATCCCTTGCCAGGATAGGATGGTGACAGGATTATTAATTAGGAAGTAAGAGGTGAAAAAAATAAATAAATAAACCATTTTTCAGTTAAAAATAACTAACTAACTAAAGAACTAACCTGTTCTATCAAATCGAGAATTGCAGAGTTGGTATTTTTTTGATTTCCTAAAATCAAATTGTTTATAAAAAAATATTGATGGTCTCAAAGTAGTTTGCTATTTGCTCTGAAAAGCATTTTTCTACTATTTTTGAAAATATTAGTGGTAGCGACACGGGCTTATATTTATTTGCATCATTTGCATCTCCTTTCTTTAAATATAGGAATTACAATAGTCTCTTTAAGCACCCAGTATGGGTGAAAATGAATCAAGTACCTTCTCGTTTGTTTTTAGTAAAAAATTAGAACTAAAATGAATAAAATTCGAAATTTATTGAAATAAATGGAGAATGACAGTTTCACTTGTACTTAACATATCAATTATTTTTTTCTTGCAAGGTCAGCGAGTGTTAGGATATACGAACATAATGTTTCTGTCGCATTTAATATAATAAAACGTTTAACGTACAGTCGTTAATATTATTAATTTTTCAAGTTAATTAATATTAATATTAAAAAATATAATGGTCCTAAAAACATACTGACCAGTTTTTTCTGAGGCAACTTTTTATTAACTAAATAATTTAATTAAGAAAAATGCGTCTTAATTTGCTTAATTTACACCAGAACCAGTTTTGCTCATATTATAAAGATGATTATCGCGTATTCCCTAAGTGCTTTTTTGTTAGTCTAAAATTTACTGATGATATTTGGATACCTGCAAATTTCGCAGACTACCTCTACCATGACCTTGTTAATTAACCATCGAGTCACGACTCATTCATTACTAGGGGCGAAAGGGGGAGCACGCAAAAGTAAAAATTGTTGTTTGGTTTTAATTCCAAAATGACACGGTTTTTCCGAAAATGTATTAAACAAAACATGTTCATCATAAAATTATCTATAATGAATATTATTATCATTTTTTGACCAGTGGCGAATTTAGGGGGGGCTATAGCCCAGGGTGGCAAAAAATCCAGAGGCAGGCCCCCCGCGCCTAATAAATGATGAGCTTGTCAAAATCTCTGGCGGGCCCCGCTACGGGCCCCTCCAAAGCCAACGGACCCCCGCGCTTAATAATTGATGAAAGGGGGGGAGAAATTTGAAAAAAAAATTGCCTGGCGGGCCCCCACTACGGGCCTCTCAGAAGCCAACGGCCCCCCAAGCTTAATAATGGGCTCATTTAGCATTATTTTCTTATTACATTTTCCGAAAGATCTATTAATTCTAGAGCGAAATGCAAAAAAAAAGAATTTTCTAGGGTCTCTATAGGCCTCAAAATTAATCAAGAACATCAACATCAACACGTGGCACTTTCATGTTATAGCTGTGTGACGTCAATGTCTCTGTCGCATCGGGAGACGTAGACGTAGCTGACCCGCTTGTCTAGTAGTCTAAGATCCGACATAAGAAATTAATAGCCTCATCTGTTATTCAGATAAGAAATAGTTTATATAAAAGATAACATGTCAATTTTGATTCGTTCGTGTCGAGCCGAATTTTCGAATTTCGGCGTGCGATTTACGATGCGGATCAACTACAAGTCTTCCTCTTTTCGTATCGACATGGTACGCGGTGTTCGTATTTTTGATAATATGAGTACATTTAGATGTCGAGTTTTCGACGAAAATTTCTAGGTATTGTACTATAATACTAACACTGACATTTGATTGCGGTGGGCAAGGTTATTAGGTAAGTGAGGTAAGACTGTGGAGAGAAAGTTCCGTTTATAACACCACACCATACATTAACGCTAAACTCCTGTTGAAATGTCCTAGGGTGAATTATATGAGGATTCCGATGAGCCCAGATTCTTATATTATTAAAATTAACCGGTCCATTACGGTTAAAGGTAGTTTCATCAGTCCAAATAATTTTACTTCCGAAATCGGGATCTTGTTCCATGGCATTTATAAACCAATTACAAAAATTAATACGCCTTTTGGGATCACCTGGTTGAAGGCTTTGGACTGGCTGCATTCGAAAAGCTTTTCTGTGGTCTTTTTTCAGAATCCGAAAAACTTTGTTTTTGGAAACATGCACAGCTTGCGCACGCAGCTGGTGGACTGCTCTTCTGATACTTAATTTATTATTATTGTTAAATTTGGCCAAAATTATGTTTTTAAATCGGCAAATTCGCTGTTCTTCATTTCTTTTAAGTTCAACATTTCTAAATTCTAGGTGGGTTCGAATAAAAACATATTTAGATGGTTTCCTTCTATTAGGAAATCTGCGATATTCGCGTACCGCGGCATTCGCGTTTCCATTACAATATCCATAAATAAAATGAATATCCGTGTACTCCACATTACTAAACATGACCATTTTTTATTTTTCAATAGAACACTTTTTCCAAAAGGAAATAATAAAACTACAGAACAATGAACTACAGAAAACACAAAAAACAACAATGTCATTATTATCATTCTGGCATTGCATGCTAGATTATTTTTCTTTTGTTACAAACATTACAATCATGGCACACTCCTGCATACCAGGAATTCTGGTAATAATGGTTACTAATTAATGAAGTTCAGATAAGATTTACTCAAAAACTGATAATTTTAGAGAAAAAACACGAGAGACTTTTTTGGTGTAGAAAACTTAAAATTTTTAAGTTCTGCTCATAAATTAATGTAAAAGTGTCACACAATAAAGTTGAGGCTAAATTATACCTAACCCCCCCCCCCCCCCCAGTTTCACCCGCTCCTGATGATTTTCGTACATAGTTGTCATTTTGTCTTAAAAAGCATAAAAAGTTAAATTCCTGTGTAAATTATCATTTGTTTATCTTTAGACGTTTCGAAAATATTCATAAAAAAACATTTTCAGGAGAATTATTTGAACACCCCGTATCTCGGAAACTAAGCACTTCCCGACCCATGTTTATAGGAACTTTTTTCTTATTTTGAAAAGTTGTATTGCTTAGTGAAGTTTGGCCTACGCAATTCGGGACACCCTGTATATGGAGTGTTCCGTTTAAAAAAAAACAAAGTAAAGTTCATATCTCCGAAATGCGACTTTCAATTGCTATTCTAATAATTTTTGGAACATACATGTGATTTTCTATAACTTTTATTTTTGTACTTTTATAGGTAACTCCAAAAATAACGAAGTTCGCGCGTCCACCCTGTACATAAATTTTTTACAATATCTGTTATAGAACTTAAAGTAGTAGGAGTTGTTTTGCTGATTGTTGCTAAGCCCATCTGGCCTAGGCCTATTTGGCCTATGTCTAAATGAATAACATTTTAAATGCATACCAAAGTTTATTTCAAATTTTATTTTGTTCTCGTTCTCATATGATAAAATAAACAATATTATATATCGATCTGGTTTTTAATTTATCCAAAACCACTGTTGCTAGTACTAATGATTTTGTGCTTTGTGCTACTGACAAACCTATGGGGAGAAAGCGTAAAAGGGGAGGTGAGATGTAGAGGGAATATCACTTTTTAGAGTGAGAAGGGGGTGGGAGGGCGGCAAATTTCCGGTAGCCCCTAGGCGGCAGAAGTATAAAACCGCCACTGTTTTTGACATAAAGAACCACTAGGCCAAATATGTGGTAGAGATGGTACCGAGTGGATTTTTCTCGGAACAGGTCGGAACTGTTTCGGGTAAAAAAGTTTACCTGTTCCAAAAACCTATTCCGATTCCGACCTGCTCCGAGTCCGACATTAGTGATTGCCCGTTCTTTCGCACTCGCAGCTCCATATGCTCCATAATGACACCGCTTTCTTTTCAAGTGCTTGGAGTCCTGATTTTTTTGAAACAAGAATGCTGATTGGTTGATGAAAGTTGAAAACTGACATGTCAATTATACTCCATTCACAGTTTTGAGCTCTTGAAAAGAAAGCGGTCAATACAAAATACGTCCTGTATACCAAAACCTATATGAACTAGTATTTGAACTCTGAATAAGAGTAGAGGGTGACGATGATGTGTCTTATAAATTAGTATACTTTTAATTTGTTTTGTAATGCGATTTAGAACTGTGAGTATTTCATTTCTAAGTTTTTCCATTTCTTCAATTCATTTTATTGTTATATACATGCATGGAAATAAGTCAAAATATTCACCTAATGCTTCAGCTCGAATTAAAAAATGCTATGGCTACATTTTTGTAATACTTAACGCTAATTAAACAGAATTTATTATTATATACATCCCACACAAGTACTACCACTACCATCAATAACAAAAAGTCCGCAAGTTTGATCTGCTCACTCCACTCCGGTTCCGTGTCCGTGTCCGAAGGTACAACGTTATCATGTGCTCAGTGCTCCGCTCAAACGGATGACAGTCCAGCGGAGTCGGAACTGGTATTTTCTAAATCTGAGAACTGTTCCGCCGAACTGTTGGCTCGGACCTGTTCCGAAAGAACAGGTTCGATTCTTTCGTACCATCTCTAATATGTGGACATCAGCCATTTCAGAAGACTGTCCTAAGTTGATCTGCTGCCACTGTAAATCAATGTGCATAATGGGTGTAAGAGGTAATATGGTCTATTCTGTACTTCACTATGTGCTTGTGACGGCAAGCGCACAAGAAAATAAAGATAGCAGCTTTCCTGAATTACTTGTTTAAAATGAAGATTTCTTATTCAATGTACAAAATAAAATAGTAATTATTTTAGTGATCCAAAAATATAATTCCGTTTCTATTTGATGAATACTGGAACCAGTTTTTTATGTAAAAAATCGGTCTTTCAAATTGGCTAGTTTTATTTATTGTTTGTAAATATCTCCAGGACAAACTGGTGTTTGTTTTGACATGAAGAATAAAATATGGGGATATAGACGTCGATATCAACCACCAGATCGAACCAATACTAATAAATATCGGTGAAAAAAGTGACAATTCGAACAACGACTTTTTACTAAAATAAAAGTGATTAATCTCTGGGAAGACGATGTTGAAAAACTGAATAGAAATAAACTTTTTGTAGCTATGACTATGAATTCGATAAGTAATTATTTCAATTGATGTTTCATTTCGTGCGCCTCATTTAGCTTAATTAAATTGATAATAAATATAATTGATTATTTTTTTTATTTCCGATTAAAAAATTCATTAAATATATTATTTACGTCACCTTTACTCTGTCATTTTAGATAACTATTTATTTATTTGTAGACTGTAGGATAGGTTGGATAAGTGTATACCTTTTTAATGACACCATTAAATTAAATATTTTTATCTAATCTTATTAGGTTATATACTAATTAATGAACTGCTTTTGAACAATTAACAGTATCCATAAAGAAATAGCGTGAGTTATAATGAGTGAGTTATTATAAATCGGTAGGTACAGAGCCAATCATCTTTATCTTAATGCCTAGCCTGTCCAATCGTCGTAACGTGCGACACACGAAGGTGACTCTGTCCGAGAGAAATTCTTTTTCGATGCGGTGAAATAGAACGGTCCATTATTGAGGGGAGGAAGGTGATTTATCGTGTTTGAATAGTTTAGACGTTTTCAAATCAAGTTAAGTAATAATTTTGCCAATGATGAATTCGGTTAGTGAAGATGAACTAATATGTACACCACCAGAATGACGACAAGTAGCTAATGATACAATATATAATTTATTACCCAAAAAATCGCAGAAAAAATATAGAAGTGTGTACAAAAATTAAATTTTACAGTTAACTTTATTAATAAACAAACTGGGTAATTTAAACAAAATTTTCTCAATTTAATATTTATTGTTAATCGTAGATAAAGTATAGTATTCAATTTGTGGTAAAGGTAATAACTGACTTGATAAATTACAGCGCTCACCTGCGGCTCGTGCTGTAAACTTCATCTGCGTGAGTTATTACCTACATTACCGCTCGTTGAATAATATACTATTACTTCCACATCATGGAGTATTATAGTAACGGTAAAAAAAATTACATTTTTTTTGTTCAAGTTGTTTTAAGTTTGAGCAAAAAAAATTTTCTGTCTGCCTGTCTGTCGGTCGGTTTATGATATCGATTTAAAATTTGGTAAACGTATGTATTATAACGAGATGTGGAACTGGATCTTATTGCGATGGGGGTAAATCGGAGTAAACAATTAAAGCGAGCAAGTAAGAGTCCATAAAATTAGAATTTAGTATGAGATTTAGTGTACCGGGTGGCTCAGCCGACACTATTGTAACTTTTGAATGGGTGAATGGATTTTTTCTAATTTGGTGTAGTGATATGAGATTAAAAATTCCAATTTTTACTTCCACATCCAGTGGAAGTATAGTAACGGCATTTTTTTTTTTAATTAATATTGTTCAAATAGGCTTCGAATGTCATGAAACGTCGAGATTTTAAGTTTGAAAAACGAGAGAGATAATGGTGTTTTCCTCTATTTTTCGATACAAAGCGACTATTCTCAATTCAACAGATTTTTTAAATTATCTTGACCAGTTTTGCTTCTTTTTACTGATTCAGAATAGACGCAATAAACAGCTAATCTGCCTTTAACGCATTTGACTACGAAATGCCGTCATTTCAGTGGTGACGAATCTCAGTTATGTCTATACCCACAAACGGATTTTTTAATTTAATATTTAGAACCGTAGTTTTGAATTAATAATGTAGATATTTTCATTGTTACTCAATTTGTTCATTTTAAGGTTCTTAATTACTGTTTATGCACAATAACCTTGAATACACTGATGTTGAAAAAAAATTATACCAGTTTTTTAATGGTAAATGCATGGTGCGGTTGTGGTGAAAGATGATTTAAGTGGTGATTTATATGTTTGCATAGTAATATCCATCGGTACCATTTACAACAATTAATATGATTTATAAAACACGCTCTCACTTAAATTTATGAGCATTTATGTTCGGGAAACTTGCAACAGAGACGTGAAACCGCAAATAAATTATTGCTACAATCATTTTAATGAATTAAAATTAAATTATAAATAGTTTTATAAAAAATAGCTTCTAAGAAGTGGATTGTCACCAATGTGTGATTTGACCTTTTTTTTTATATGCTGCTTTTGTTTCTATATATTTCATTCAAGACTAATTCAATGTTTTCATTCACAGAACTGTTGTTTTAGTGCATTTTTAATTCGGTGGTTGCTCTCCAGGTAAATTCAAGGTCAGCTTTGTCTTTTAAATTAAAATTTATTGTTTTTGTTAACACATCTTATTCTGTGAGAAAAAAACAACCTTTATCTGAAACTTGTTTTATCCCGACTTCAATTGTGTAAGAGATATTGATTAAACCTTTAAGAATTCTTTACTCCAAATCATCAACTTTAGAGAAATAGTATTCGAGACAAAAATATCTATCTTGATCTATTAAGAATTTCTTATACATTTTTGTATTTAATTTCATTTTCAGCAAAAAAACGCAAAAGAAACAAGATAACTGTACGTTCACCCCCTCGATCCTTGGGGACAATATTTTTCATAAATATTAAAGCCTAAGGAACAATTTTAGACATGTCCTCCCAAAAAAAAAACGGATGTACTTTCAAAATGGCGTCCATGTTTGTAAAAAGAATTTTGCAAATATTGTTTTTGTCATTTAACACAAAGACTAAAAAATATGGAGGAAAACTTTCTGCACAAAAAACAAAGTGCATGAAATTCTCTACAATTCTGTTCCTATACAATATTTGGATAGGAATTACCATTTTCCAGATAAATGATTCAGCTCTTAAAATAAAATATAAAATTCAATATAAAAGGTAAACCAGATTTTTACATTCAGAGCATGTGCTCGGAACGTACTGTATGTACCCATGGAACTAAGAATGAATATTCATTTTGTATTCCATGTAGAAAATCTGAATGTCAAAGAGACGTACAGATGACCGCCTCTCGATATACGAGTAAGACTCCTACAACGTACCCAATGACCAAAACGGAACTTGATATGAACCAGAAACGTATATTGATATACTGATAGATACATGAGGTATATAGGAGGAAGGTCCATCCTACATTCACAATGTACACTGCATGTTCACGGTATATGAGTACTACCTTCGTAGGAATTAAACCGTAGGTGCCTGGTATGTTACACATGGATCATAAATCTATGATGCATGTATATTGTAGGAATGAACATTAAGTATCAGTGGCAGCTATAAGTACTTCACTCATGCCATGTATTTTCTTCAAAGTTTAATTATTATAAAAATGTATTACTTATTGTAATCATTGATGAGTCGCTGCTTCATTCTGAATATGTTCAGTATGACGCAGCGACTCATCTATGATTATAGCAAATAATAAATTATAATAATTAAACTCAAGAGAATACATGATATGAGTGAAGTACTTGCATATAATAAATCCAATATCTAATTTTACAGTTTAATTGTTACAATCAATTATTAGGTACTTATTCTAATTTTCCACATTTCACATTCCTTGTGAAGAATATTATGTAAGTAAATGTGGAATATATGCACAGAAAATTTGTTTTTACTATTAGTTTTCAACTAAAGTCAAATGTTTTATTCATCAAATTTTATTGAATGGAGCACACAAATGCTAAATAAACTTAAATAAAACTGTATTTGCTATAACAATACTTTACAAAGGTCCAAGAATATATGTAAAAAAAATAGTTTTACGTTAATAAGATCTGTTAAAAACCATTTTAAAATGGATCAAACATTTATCACTCTAAAACTTCAGCTTAAAAATAATATTTAACGTGTTATTTATGAAAAAATCTAATGATCATATTACATTATCTTAAAGTTTTATCTATTTCAAATCGTGTTTTAAATTGCCAAGAACAAAACATGTTTTTATTTTATTAATTACTTTACATTGTCGTAACAATTAAGTATGCATCTTAAATTATAAAATAGGAAGAGGTATAAATAAAACAGTTGTGTTACTTTAAATATATTTTTATTTTTTGTTACAAAAATGAATTGTAATAATAAAAAACAATTGTGACAAAAATTTCAATTGAGATTTTTTTTAACAAAAAAATTTTCTTTGCAACTTATGAACTGTCATATTTTACTATAACGAATTTTTTGTCAGTAAGTAAAAAATAGTAAAAATTGGAGGGCTTACATTTTCAAAACCAGTGTCCAGGTGTCGCCGATGGTGATACTTGTCCAACTACAAAAGAAAATACATTGTATTATATTTGAATAGGTACTTATTTTTCTTTAAAAACTGGCCATGATAAAGTTGAAAAATATAAAAACCTCTTACAAAGATCTTACAGAAAAAATAAAACTGATCAAACATAAATTAAACAAATTGATATTATCATAAAGGACACGGCAGGCACAAAATAAATGGAAAAGAAGGTACAGTCAAATGGGCTGAAAATGTAGTATGTTGTACTTCATAATATCCTGATCAAAAGTTTTCATGGGCACAATATCTGAAAATCGCCAGTTTTTGAGATATGAAAGGTCAAAGATCAGGAATATCGGTACCCGCTGTCATAGTTGAGAGTATCATATTATGACGAAGATTTGTTTAACGCGTGATTTTAAATGTACCTGAAGTTTCGAACGTTCACTTGAATGAATTTTAGATGAAAAAGAAAAGATAATAAAAACCACACATCGATTTAGGGATAAACACTTCATTGCCACATTTGCTGACAATAAATATCCACAATACTTAAGTTTTTACACCTAAATCGAAGTATCGCTTTTATTAATTTTTCTTTTTCATATGAAATTCGTTCAAGTGAACGTTCGAAATTTCAGGTACTTGATTTTAAATGCCTACCAGAGTTATTAAAAGAACAACATACCTATCTTCTTTCAACTTCTAGTAAAGACAAAATTTCTTGGGAAGTCGACGGCTTCCAATATGTTCTTCGATATCATCTGACGGGAGGAATAACGTGCTTTTTGTACATAGTTCTTTGATTTTTTTTATTCACTCTGTACATCAGATGTGATCTCTGCCCTTTTCAATTAATTGCAGCTCTTCTATAATCCTCTGAAATAGGTATAAAGCAAATTACTACAAATAAATACCTATCACAACTCGTATGTTGTAATCAAATCCAATGGTTGTGATTTAAATAAACAAAAGCTCCTTAATATTGAAATAGATCGAACCTACCTTCTTGAAAATAAGATTTAAACACCCCGTAAAGTGTCCACATTTCATCTGCATTTTCACCTGTTTTTCAATGATCAGTCAATTGTTTGAATGATGACCACCAAGCTTCCTTTTCGTGAACCGAGACCATTACAAAGACACCTCAGTTTCTTTTCTAAAAATCGATACCTACAAACGCCGTAATTATTATAACTAATATAGGTGGTATGCTTAGTATAATATGTACAAAAAATATACCTGTATTATACAGATAAAATCATTGACGAATGTTTATACGATGAACATGAACACATACGAAGAACGTTCCCTGATAGGTGTACACAGTATATGCGACTGTGAACATAAACTTTTCTGTATATTCCATTTATATCGTATGTATAATCATATTGTATATGTGAAAATATTATTTATATGGGAATGTTGACGGAGCATACATGGCAAGTACAGAATGCAATTAGAACATTGGGAATGCAAAATGTACATTCGTGGAATAATAATGCTATCTGGGAAGTAACTCTTTATTCGCTTTCAGATTCTCTGTCGCTGCCTTCCGATACATCGAATATTTCTTCCAAGTCTTCTTCCTCTATTGCTGCATTTATGATATTATCATCATCATCCTCATTTTCGTCTATTATGATTTGTATCATCTCCTGAAAATTTTCAATAAGCGATTGAGGCAGTATTTTATCTACTGAATACCAAAAGATTCTCCATTTTCTTGCCATCATTCCAAGGCTTTGAAATATTGTGAATACCTTCGTCGGTTAATCGTCAAATAAGCATTTGGTAAACACTCCTTTTAATATGCTCGATAAGACAAGCTCTTGATGGTGGAATCGAAGAAAAATCAACTTTAGTGTCAATTGAAAAGACAAATGTTTGTCACCACATTCGAGATAAATGTCTGCAAATTATATTATTACTAGCTGACCCAGCAAACGTTGTCTTGCCATATAAATTATAAATTTTTGTCCAAAAAATAAAAATAAAATTTCTGGATAGGGCCACCCTTATCACGTAGGGGTATAAAAAATAGCCTACGACCTATTCTCAGACCTACCAAATATACACAAAAAATTTCATAAAAATCGGTCAAGCCGTTTCGGAGGAGTTCGATAACAAACACTGTGACACACAGTTTATTTCATTTTTTGTTATGTTAATAATATAAAGTTATATTATACGCCTTACAATAATTTTCAGTTATTTCCTCTAAATGATTTACCGATACCTATAATTTCCATGTTTTCTTAATTTTGGACTCATTTATCTGAAAAATGGTAACTTCAAAATATTGTATAGGAACAAAATTGTGGAAAATTTTATGCAAGTTGTTTTTTGTGAAAATAGTTTTTATCAATCTTTTTTAGTTTTTGTGTTAAATGACAAAAACAACATTGGCAACAGTTTTTTTAACATATGGCCGCCATTTGGAAAGTACAGCCAGTTTTTTTTGGGACATGTCTAAAATTGTTCCTTAGGATTTAATCTTTATGAAAAACTTTGTTCCTTAGGCTGGCTAAATATTTTCTGGTTGATAGTTACATTTTTATTTTAAGAAAATGAGTGAAACCCCAACAGAGATAGATAGTGGCCCTAATTTTTCATAATCGGAGCGGCTGCTATTTTGAAATAGCAAATAATTATAAACACGTCGTAGAATAAAAAAAACTGATGCAACAACTTGCAGGGACAAAGAAGCTGAACGATTTCTACAATACAAAAAAATAGATTTTAATATTTGCTTTTTAGCTACATTAGAAAACTAATTACGTCTTTCGTATGCCAAAAGTTCCAAAATGTCTGCTTCATCATAGATTATTTCGTCGAAACTTCCATTTTTAATAATTTTACCAAAAATGACTTTTCACCCAACTGTTAACACCAAACATAAAATTTCTAGGTAGACCAACCAAAAAAAAAATCTTGTCATATTTTATGTCTCACCCTGTAAAAATGTTCCTTTTTATGTAAAAGAAGAAATGCTCTTTTGATTAAAAAAAAAATGAATTTTAAAATGTGCTACCACGCTCTAAAGTACGATATTTCAATCAATTTGCGTTATCTACAAAAATGAGGCTGCGGGCTTCATCTAATATATGTTTTTTAGTGCCAAAGTGGTTTTTCACTTTAAATATTATATAAATAATTGAAAATTATCGAGTAAAATTTTTTTGTAAGAAACCCGACAAAAAAAACTACTTTAAAATGTTAAAAAATGGACAAAAGGAAAATCTCATACAAATCTGCTTTAGGCCTGCCGAAAATACTTTTTCAATATATTCCAAAACATATCTAAACCAAAATTTACTATAATTACTTGCAAGCGAGCAGAAACTAGAGTGCGAAAATTAAAGTTTTCAGGGTGTATTTGACAATTTTACTAATAAAAGCACCAAAATATATCATTAAAATTGCAAATAACTAATGAAGTTACTTAAATAATATTTTTTTTCCTGGAAAATTATATTAAATATAAAAAATATTGTTTTTTGATGCCCCGGGTTTTTAAGGATAGGCTTGAATTTGTTTAACTTATTCACCATTGTAAATAGTTATTATTAATAATAATTTTTTAATTTATTATATATTTTTTTTGTTTTGGTACATTTCTTTGTTTCTGCACTTTGTGTTATCAGTAAAGCTTGTTTTTGTTCTTCATCTATTGTAATAACATTATTAAATCGAGAAGTCAACGCAATTTGACATTCAGCAGAATCACTGACAACTTTAAGATTTATGCATACATTTTTTCCACACACATAATGATGGCCTGAATTCCATAGATCAGGATTTTTCTTTAAAGAGTCAACGTTTATATTTGTAATTTTAAAAAAATGTAAACTTTTCTTTGATATAAAATCGGATAAACAAATACCCGAATCATTTTTTTTGGATCTACAAAACCTCTAACATTACTTTGCGGCTCCCATAAATTTTCTTTTTTTTTACTTTTGTATCATTTTTATTTTTATTTCATGAGTCACTTTATCATCAAAAAATGCAAGGCTTACGAGTTCCTCCGATACCAGAGGTGAATTTATTTAATAATAATGGAGACAATTTTTTATTTATTTTTTCATATTCATATAAATCTTCTAATAAGTTCATGACGAGGACAAGAAATATTATTATTATTAAATAAATTCACCAATCACTTCTGGTATCTTTCGGAGGAACTCGTGTGCCTTACATTTTTTGATGATAAAGTGACTCATGAAATAAAAATAAAAATGATACAAAATTCAAAAAAAGAAAATTTACGGGAGCCGCAACGTAATGTTAGAGGTTTTGTAGATCCAAAAAAAATGATTCGGGTATTTGTTTATCTATGGAATTCAGACCATCATTATGTGCGTGGAAAAAATGTATGCATAAATTTTAAAGTTGTCAATGATTCTGCTGAATGTCAAATTGCGTTAACTTCTCGATTTAATAATGTTATTACAATAGATGAAGAACAAAAACAAGCTTTACTGTTAACACAAAGAGCAGAAACAAAGAAATGTACAAAAACAAAAAAAACATATAATAAATTAAAAAATTATTATTAATAATAATTATTTTTACTTAAACAAATTTGAACCTATCCTTAAAAACCCGGGCATCAAAAAACAATATTTTCTATATTTAATATAATTTTCCAAGAAAAAAAAATTATTTAAGTAACTTCATTAGTTATTTACAATTTTAATGATATGTTTTTGATGCTTTTATTAGTAAAATTGTGAAATACACCCTGAAAACTTTAATTTAGATATGTTTTGGAACATATTGAAAAAGTATTTTCGACAGGCCTAAAGCAGATTTATTTGAGATTTTCCTTTCGATTTTCCTTTCAATTTTTTAGCATTTTAAAGTAGATTTTTTTTTATCGGGTTTCTTACAAAAAAATTTTACTCGATAATTTTCAATTATTTAAAGTGAAAAACCACTTTGGCACTAAAAAACATATACTAGATGAAGCCCGTAGCCTAATTTTTGTAGATAACTCAAAATTATTGAAATAGCGAACTTTAAAGTGTGGTAACACATTTTAAAATTCATTTTTTTTTTTTATCAAAAGAGCATTTTTTCTTTTACATAAAAAGGAACATTTTTACAGGGTGAGACATAAAATATGACAAGCTTTTTTTTTTGGGTTGGTCTATTTTTAGGTTAACCTCGGGCTAACCTTGAAGCGCGGGCTAGCTACCTCTGGCTTTAGCCCAGGGTTACTTTTAACCCGTTTTGATAAACACTTTAGCCTGAAATAAATGAAAATAATAATTATGTGAAATATTTAATAAATTTTGTTTTTGGGGTTCAGTAACGATAATCTATTCTTGTTCATTTTAGAAGTACCTACTTATCTTTTTTTATTAATATTCTGTCTAGTTTGTATGCCCTGAAATAATTAGTGGTATCGAAAATAAAAACTCCATGCCGTTTTGAGAGCTTGTAGGGGGGAGAGAATTTTTCAAGTTCCTCGCCTACCTGACGACCTTTGCAGTGCTATAAGAGTGTAAATATTGATATTGAGTATTAAGTAATAAATCTGGTGTACCATAGACGACGCACTAGACTATTATCTGACTTTTCATTCTGGTTATACTCTACACTTTTCAGTGCAGCTAACTACAGAAGTGAAAGTGTTAGGAACTAGTAATCTGCATTCGCAGTTGCTGTGATGACTAGATATAGTCGAACTTTGGTAAATATCCACTTCTGAACAATGTTCACCATCTTGCATAGATGGCACCGTTAATGCCTGTTGGTCACATTGCATTTTCGTTCTTTCTCTACCGAGTGGCACTGATGAGCCTGGGAAGGCAAAACGCATCTGCCACTGTTGAGAAGTGAATGGCTATGCAGCTTCTAACACTTTCGATATTGAGGATAAATATTGAAAACAGTGTGATGTGATCATTTGTAAATAGGCCCCCTATAAGTCCTCAAAATGGCATGTAGTTCAATTCATTATCATTGAAAAAACTTCTACAGACTGGAGTTTTATTTATTTTTACAATATAAACAAATAAGTATAATTCTGACAGCTAGAGATAGAAAATTGGATTTAATCCTAAAATAATACCATTTGGTTTCATTATAATTTCAGTGGACTGGACAGTTCCTCGTCTACTCAGTGCGTGCAAATGCTAAAGAACCTTGCGGCAGGCGGAAGAACTATAATTTGTACGATCCACCAGCCTAGCGCTACCATCTATGAAATGTTCAATCACATCTATATCCTGACAGAAGGAAGATGCGTTTACCAAGGATCGAGTGCCAACACGATACCATACTTGTCTTCTCTTGGATTCACCTGCCCTCAGTACCACAATCCAGCAGATTATTGTAAGTCGTGGATCTGCCATGTTTGCTATTCTCTGATTTATTACGTATTTTTTTTTAGTTTTGGAAGTCGTAAGTGGTGAATATGGCGGAAATTATACGGATGTATTGGCAGAAGCGGCAACAGACAGGAAATGGAGAAAGACGGTACCAAAGTGTAAGTTGAAATAATTCTCTGTTATTTTCTTGAGGTCTTTTTCGACCCACATTGATTAATCTTCAATCAATACAGGGTGTTCCACCGGAAACTGCATCGATCAATATATGAAAAAGTACGCACCAGACAATTTTGAAAATTTAAGGAATTACTAACGTTAGTATAACCAATCCAAGGAAAATAATTGCAAGCATTTGGCACTTCCGCTTATACCGGAAGTCGATACCAACTTGTTTATTTTAAATGGAACACCCTGTATATTTCGAAGTTTTTTAAAAGAGCGAAAATATGTAGCATATTCTATTCCTAAACCCAGTCATTTTATTTTATAAAAATTTAACAGGTGTAACGGTTTTCAATAACCTTTAGAAGTTTTTTCACATATTGCTTTTTGGTGTGCATACAATTTGTAATTTTCAGTATTTTGTACTGCCGCGCAGCGGCACAACGGCACAACGGAGTGGCACGTCAAAGAAAAGAAAAATTTTTGTAATTTCTCTCACTCCATACATTTTGTAACTTAGTAAAATTAATTAGGAAAAAATATAACTTCAACTAAAATAAGCAACTGATTTCATGTCGCGTACATTTATCTATCTATAATTAATAATTGAAAAATGCCTTTGTGAAAAATAAATATACACCATTTACAAGGCAATGCTTACTTTAAAGCATATTTTGATTTCTGTCATTTGATTTTATCAACAAAAAGTTATATTTTTTGTATAGTGCGCGCATGCTCGCACTGTAGAAACGTGCTTGAGTACCATGCCACTGAACTTTGTTCGAACGTTAATTGCAGAATTTCTAGCTCGGATAGTTTTACTCAAATAAAACGACGATATTTATGTAAAATTTCCTCCTCTTTCTTTTTGTTCTCTTAGTATTTCCTGAAAAATATAAAGCTAGCAAAGTTATTTACAAAAAACCATATTTGTGCACCTAATTTGTTAAATTAAAAAAAAAAAAATCACTCGGTAAAATTTTCGGTTTTGCCATTTTTGAGAATATCCTCTCAAATTTTCAACGAGTTCAGAGAATTTTTGTAACGAAAATCTAAATGCATTGGACTAAAAGTGCATTTTGTTTAGTTGAAATGGTCGAGGGAAAAACGGATATCACGAAAATACCGCCTGTAGTATGGAAGGAAGATGACCAAAGAAATATATCATATGGTACTCCGTCAGAATGGACCCGATTTTGGATACTCTTGTATAGGTGTGGCATTCAGCTGTTCAGAGATTGGGTCAGTATAGAATCACATTTCTCTTGGGTCGAACTCCGTACAAATATGCGATTCAAATGAGCCACCGAGTATCTCGAAAATGGAGGGACTGAAAAAATTATGTTCGTTATAAACATAAAGTTCGTTATAAATATAAATATGGTAAACCACCCACTATATGAACAACTTACATTGAACAATTTTGAAAATCTGCTATGTAAAGATGTCCCACTTTTTCGGGAGATTTTCACCAACCGAACAAGTATAAAGTCACGTTTTTGACAATAACTAAGAAATATTGGAATAAAAAATTATGAAAAAACTTCATCATACAAAAAAGCTGTGTTTCATCGATTATTATTCACATAGGATACACATTTCCCGAGATGTAACGGATTAAAGCCTGCTAAGGTCAAAATCTCTTTAAAAAGTGGGATATTTTTCAAAATAATTTAGCAGATCTTCAAAAATGTTCAAACATAAATTATTCTTTCAACAAGTGGTTGACAATAGACAAATATTTATAGCATGATATCTAAACACTTTTGCTTTCCTCCATTTTTGAGATATTCTTGGTTAAAATGAGAACTTAATACATTTAAATCGTCAGAGGGTTCAATCCATTTGAATTGTAAAATAGCTTTGCAATTGCTTAATTTAACAATTTTTTTATTTTCAGACGATATCGCAACTAAAGATAGTCTTACATATGCTAGTAGGGGTTTTCTTAGGGCTAACATTCCAACATTGTGGACAAGATGCTTCCAAAGTAATTAATAATTTAGGCCTTATGTTTTGTAGTGTCGTGTATTTGACGTATACGTCGCTGATGCCAGCAGTATTAAAATGTAAGTACAAATAAAATAAGTTAATGTATACCTTTTTGAACACTAACGTAAGATTGTAATCTTCTTATTAAAAATAATAGCAGTTTTCCAAAAATAAGGTAGCCATCTAAAGATTTAATAGAGGAAATAACTGAAAAATGTTGCTGGATAAATAGACGAAACTATGAACTGTTTTTTGTATCTTCACACACATATTTTCGTCACTATGACTATTGTTAAAAAATATTATTTTGGGTATTCAGCAGATAACTTCCAAAATAATATTTTTTAACAATAATATAAGTAGAAATACAAGATATTTATTTGTAAATGACAATTGTCTCGCTAAATATTAGTTATTAAAATAGATTTATGAGAGGAGAATTAGGAAGTTTCCTATTTTAGAAATATCATGTACATTCAACCTCATTTAGTAGTCTTTTAGATAACTAGTCAAACAAAAAAAAATTCTCTCGATATCTGAAAAACTCACGAACTTATTCAATTTCTTATTTGAATACTTCGCCTCGGCTGAAGTCCACCGTGACGTCACAATACATAACGCGCTGACTTGCCATGCCGGCGGTCCGCCGTATGTTACCTTTATTTAGTGTATGTGCCCTTTTCTGAAATGTCACAAAATGTCACTTTTGATTCGTTCGTGCCGAGCCGAATTTTCGAATTTCGCCGTGCAATTTACGATCAGGTTTATCTGGAAGACTTCCTCTTTACGTCGCGACATCATACGGCCGCCCCCATGGTGTTTTTCGAAAAATATGAACGTGCCGAAATTGCATGTTTTAACAATTTTTTCGGCTCTCAAATGCCAGCTGGGTATAAACTACTGGTGCCTGCCAGCAAGTATAAAGGTGCCCGCGCCCGCTCGCCCGCTCGCGGTGACAAGATTTTCCGACCTAGCGTCCAACCTCTACCCCTAAATCGAAAAAACCACCCCCCTTTTCCGATTTTCCGGTGCTACGCTTGCGCTGCCAGATCTGGTTTTTCTTGGTCAGATTGAATAAAATAAGTAAATATTGACCACAGGTGACCTAACCCACTCCTGGGGGTTGAAACTACCCTCACTCCCAATAACTAAATGCTACGAAAACAGCGAAAATCAGCTGGAAAATGAGATACCTCCGTTTTCGACGGCGAGGAATACGATGGTGTTAATATTTCCCGACCTACCCTTCACCCACTATCCCTGAATCTGAATACCACCCCCTTTCCGATTTTCCGGTGCTAGGCTTGCGAGGGCCTGTCGTATCGTTTTTTTTGGTCAGTTAGAATAAAGTAGTCAAATATTTATCAGAGGTGACCTAATCAACCCCCGGGGGTTGAAACTACCATCACCCCCAATAACTAAATGGCACGAAAACAATGAAAATCAGCTGGAAAGCAGTATACCCCCGTTTTCGAAGGCGGGGAATACGATGACAATATTTCACTAAATCACAATTCAATTTTTTTTTCACCCCTGTGGTCAATATTTATTTATTTTATTCAAATTGACCAAAAAAAAACCCGATCCGACAAGCCCCGCACGCGTAGCACCGAAAAATCGGAAAAGGGATGGTTTTTTCGATTTGGAGGTAGCAGTTAGATTCTAGGTCAAAAGATATTGGCACCATCGTATTCTCCGCCTTCGAAAACGGGGGTATACTGCTTTTCAGCTGATTTTCATTGTTTTCGTGGCATTTAGCTATTGGGGATGAGGGTAGATTCAACCCCCGGAGGTGGATTAGGTCACTTGTCGTAAATATTTAGCTATTTTACTATTTTATTCTAACTGACCAAAAGAAACGACACGATAGGCCCTCGCAAGCCTTGCACCGAAAAATTTGAAAATGGGTTGGTATTCAGGTTTAGGGTAAAGGGTAGGTTGGGAAATATTATCACTATCGTATTTCTCGCCCTCGAAAATGGGAGTATACCATTTTCCAGCTGATTTTCGCTGTTTTAGTGGCATTTAGTTATTGGGGGTGGGGGTACTTTCAACCCCCGGGGGTGGGTTAGATCACTTGTGGTCAATATTTACTTATTTTATTCAATCTGACCAAGAAAAACCAGACCTGGCAAGCCCTCGAAAGCGTAGCACCGGAAAATTGGAAACGGGGGTGGTTTTTCGATTTAGAGGTAGCGGTTGGACGCTAGGTCGGAAAATATTGTCACCATCGTGTTTCGCGCCCTCGAAAACGGGGGGTACATGTCTTGCGGTCTGGTGGGGTAAAAGCTTTACCGCAAGGGACTATTGATGACTTAAGAAAACATCAAAAATCGTAACCGGAAGTGAGGTCAAAAATCCATGACGCGGACAAAATTAGCTCGTATAAAAGGTGACTCCCTTTAGGTCTGTGGTAGTACTAATCACTCAAAAAAAGTTTTTCATGTATCTTATTCATAGGATATTCGACGGCCGGCTTTCCGACTATTTGTTCACTTTAATGTGAACAAAGTACCAAAATTACGTCGGATGATAAAATACATATATACTTTGATACTGAAATGTAGTCTAACTTTATCCAATTGACTTTTCAGTTCCTTCCGAGTTGGCAGTATTAAAGAAAGAGAGATTCAATAACTGGTATAAACTGAAGACTTATTATGCTGCGTTCTTAATTTCTGATATACCAATGCAGGTAATTATTTACTTTATTATTTTTTTCATATACAGTGCGTCTACTGTCCACGGGTACACGCAACAAGATGAATTTATTTTCGATTTTTCGAAAATCAGTTTGTTCATAAGAAATTTTACTTATCTTTAAAAGCAAGCTGTTATGATAAAAAGTCCAAAAATATGTACCGGATGTTCAGAAATACTGTAAATTTAAAAGTAACTCAAGGGAGAAAATCTTTGTTTTGGAGCAAAATGTTAGAAAAATGTTGTTCGATATGTTAAAATAAGGCTCAATACTAAAATTAACTGATTTTTTTTTAAAAGTAGTTTTTTCTAAACATGTTTTTTGCTAAAATTATTTTTTTATTTCAATATTAAATAAAAACCAGAAAATATCATTACACATCTCAAATTAAGAAAAAAGAATTGTCTTCCTACACCTTATATACCTTTTTACAATAAAAAGAAAGAATCAGTGGTATTCTGTATAGAGATCGTTTTGCTCCAAAGAGAAAAATAACGATTGGAAAGGGGGGAGGAGTCAGGCAGCCGAATTTGAAAAATTTCATATCTTGCCCTGTATTTTTTTTTTTTTTGAAAAGCAAAAGGCAAATAGAAAAGAAATCGATGAAAAACAAAATCACAATATTACAAATTTACTCTTAATATCATTTTCAGATTGCATTTAGTTTGGCCTATACATGTACGTCTTACTTCATAACGTATCAACCTCACGAGTACAGACGATTCCTGATGGTCCTTATCGTACAAACATTGGTGGCTCTCTCTTCATCTAGTTTTGGCCTAGTTCTGGGTACCGTCGTAAATCCAGTGGTAAGTAGCAATGTCTATATACGCAGGTTAGAAACAAAAATCTTTGATGTACTATATGCAGCTTGCCAATAATTTAAAACAGTGAGTAGAGAAGAGCTCGCATCTTTATTCTAGTAGTCCCCGACATAGATAAGATCACAAACTTTGTCTCATATACAGAAGAATTTCATCCAGGGTTTAATGCAGTTGTTATTCCTGCAAGGTTTCATCTTGAATATTTTGCACAAAGTTTAGTTACCGTTTTATTGGAAAAAGTTTTTTTTTTATTAAATATAGACATTTTTTGTTTTTGGTTTAGATGCTAAATTATATCAATGCAATTCAAGAAAATGCACATAACTATTTATTTCACATTTCTGAATTAAATTGATGTTATGACAGGACGCTTGATCTTGATTTTTTTTTCCAGAATGGAACATTCTTCGGTGCGATGACATTAGCAGTTATGCTGTGTGTTTGCGGTGTGTTAATTATCTTCACGCATATGTCCAAAGCGATGTATCTGTTGACGTATGTGTCCTTCATGAGTTATGCAGTAGAGGGTAAGTACTAAAATATTTTACCTAAATATCTCCCTCCTTCCCCCCATACGCTTTTTCACATATTCTGCAAAAAAATAAGTAAATAGATACAAATCAGCAGTCAACATTCTCAATGTAAGCGTTCTTTGTATGCAGTTGTAGACTCCTCTTAAGCCAAATAGCGTTTGTCGTAAATTCCTAGTGATCTGTGCATGCGTACATGTCAAAATAATATAACAAAAAATGCGGTGTGCAGGTCCATAAGTAATGGTCTATAGAGCTATAGTGGATTTCTAACATTAAAACATTGCGATTTGGCTAAACTTAAATTAGTCCAAAAGTTGAGTTCAAAATTAATGCTTGGTGTGGGGTCATTGGGGACAATTTTCTAGGACAACGCGAGTAGCCAAGAAATTCGAATGGTAACAATAGGGTCGTGACCCGTATTTTTTAATTTACAATCTAAAGTCATTTTAATAGTGGAATTAATTATTTAAATTAAGGAATTTTGAATTCGCGCCCATCGCCACGTCAGAGTGAGAGCATGCGCAGTTAGATAAAGGAATAATCGATTGGCATCGTTTGCTTTGCTTATTTGCTGTTAGCATATAGTCCAGTCAACGGTCTAATTTGAGTGCTAATGAATGGATTTTGGTGAAATCTTGTGCAATGTGTTTGTAATGACGTTAATAAAAGAGTTTAAAAAAAATCACAGTAGGAAATGATCGGAAGGGGTAGAAAATACCCCTTTTATCATGGGTTCGTAACTTGTAGAAATAGGTCAAAAATGAAAGTGAAAAAATAAATGTACCTTCTTTGGCCCAAAATAAGATTGGTAAGATTTACTCTTGTGTTTTTTTTCGAGAAATGCAAATTTTTGGAGATATGGCCACTCGAAACACCCTAAAAGTGTGGGAGCTGAAACGTGAAAAAAAAATCTGAAAAAATTCAGGTGAAAGTATTATCGAAATACAAGACTTCTTTTTATTTGCAACTTTTCTGTAAAGTGCTACCCTTTGTTTGAAATCGTAGCGCTTTAAAAATATGTAATTAAAAAATTTGAAAAAATTCAGACGTATGCATTGAGGCCTTCTAAACATTTTTTGTCTCTTGGAATTTTTTTGTAATTTACTAATTCTTCGAGTTACAGCCAGTTTTTCACGATAAATAATATTTTTTTGCACAAAAAATACATGAAAATTCGAAAAATGAACGTCATTTAAGTATATTATAAAAAAATATGAAAACTATATAGTTATACCACTTTATTTTAAGAGTTGTACTGAGTGTTCCCGTTCACGTCAGTAGAAATGTACTGCCATCCAGCGAGAAATTGTACTAAATCACAGAAAATTGTACTAAAACTGTTCTAATCATATACCTAGTAATTAATATATGACTGTAATATTAGGTTTGCTTCTATAAGTCAGCAAACGGTTGGCAATCCCAGTGGCGCAGCCAGAAAATTCATCTGGGGGGGGCAATAGAACCGGCCTCCCCAGAGGATGAGGAAAATTTTTCAGAAAATGATTGAAAACAGATGTGTATGTAGATTTCTCTATTAGATAATATTGGCATTAATTACAAAATATTTATTTCAAGGGATAATTTAGATACTGCTTCGTACTGCTTCTTTATTTTTTGGCTCATGGAAGACGGCTAGGGGGGGGGGGGGGGGGCAGGCCCCATAGCTCCCCCCTAGCTGCGCCCATGAGCAAATCATACTGGGTTTGCATACAACGATTTTACAGTATTGAAAATCATTGTGCGCAAATTCAGTGTGGTTTGCAAATCGTTTGCTGACTTGTAGAAACAAACCTATTAAACTTCTCCAGTGGAAAAACAAAGGAATGCAATAATTTCCATTACAAATTAATTCTGCTCAGGAGAACTATTTAGGCACACGCGCATTTTCAATGCCATGTTGCATATGCAGTAAATACTAATATAATACAAAACATGCCAAACATGCCATGTTTGTTATTTATTTTGGCGCCAAATTCAAACTTCACCGTCGATGACTTGCTTTGCTGAAGAGGTTGGGAGAATGATTAGATTTAGCACTTCACGTTTCGATTTTTTGAGCTCATCAGCTACTTAATTTTTCGTAAAAATGCACGCCAAAATATGCCATGTTTGAACATGTTTTGGCATGTTCTCAAGTGTTTAGGCATGTTTGACATGTTTTTACATGTTTTGACATGTTTTGGCATGTTTCGACGTGTTTGGTCATGTTTTGACATCGAAATAAAATAATGTCTTTGTTTGTTGTTCTACTTGAACAACCTCGAACTGCACAAAAAGTTTCACCTTCTCCACTCATAGTCGATGAAAGTAACAAGTACTTATAGTTCAAAACACAAAAACTTACTAGTTTAAGACAGGAAAACTCAGTTATTAGCAGTTGCTCACTATTAAGTTATAAAGTAACAACCCACTAAACAAGATATTATTACTTTAATATAACTTCAACGTTGCCAGAAAGTAATTTGTCATACTATTAAATGTTATTTAATGTAACCAATATTACTTAAATATTTGTTTAATATTTCGAAATGTAACATTTCTCAGTTACCTTGTTGTAATATAAATATCATATTGCAAGAGAATATTAAAAATGTTACTTCCATTTAACATTGCATAACATTACGGATACATTCTTTGTTTGCTGGGAAGCAGTTATAGCAAACACAAAAACTCATGTACTAGCAGTTGCTGATAGGTTATGTTATTTGTTATGACTTATGACAGGAAAACCTACAACAATATGGCGGCTTGAATTTGGCGGGAGACCAGAGAAGCGCCTCTGGGTAGTACTCTGTGGAGGTACTAACATACTAAAAATAGTGAATTGTACTAGATTTAGTAACACAACACTCGTTGTACTACTTTTTTTTTGAAATCAAGTGTATTGCTTTCAAAAATGCCGTAACGAGTTTTGTGGAGAAAAATTACCTCGTGAAGTAACATAACCTCAAATATAGCAAAAAAAACGGGTTTTTTCCACTCTTAGGTTAGAATCTCTCGAAAACCTGATGTGATGGAGCATTCTGAATCGGATTTGGATTCAGCTTGTCACGAACCTTGGGAAAAGTTTACTCTGGTTTTTGGATTAAAATTTTGTATGCCCGTGTTATCTTATTAAACACAATATTTAGTCGAGAATCTAAAGGTCCGAATTCGATTAGGTATGAACTCGCAGGTATAAAATTTAAAAAAATTGGATATCATCCAGAATTTTATGCCGAATTCGATTCCAGAGGGCGCTATATCGGCCAAGATTGCGAAATTGCAAAAAAAGTAATAATTTCGAAAAAAATTTGGAACTTAAATATGGCATGATCTTTCGTTTACATTGCATTTACGAGCTTATTTATAAAGATTTTTTAATAATTCTTATATCAATCGAAAGCTTAATGTTTGTAGTTTCATATAAGTGTAATAGAGAGACATTATTTTCATTATAAACAACACTATAAATTGTTTAAACAATATGTGCTCGGAAAGTGTAGTGTAATTTTCGGCATCCAGGTACTTTTGTTATTATTGCAGATAGATATATAGTTATTCGAGACGAAATACGTAGAATAGACCAACGAACATTTTTTATTGAAACAAATTTTTAATTCGCTGAATAATTTAGGAGATATGATTTTTTAAATGTAGGGCGCGCGGCCGTAGTCATAACTCATCATAATAATAAATATAAGCGTGGCCTCGGGTACGCGATTTTATTCACGAATGACTAAGCTGTCTACCGTCACTTTTTCAGCCAGATGTAGACAGTTTCTTTGGATATTGTATGCGTAAGGGCAATAAAGCTGATGATTTTCATTCCACAAAGGCATTCTTGAAAGAAAATTGGACTGAATTGAAGGTATTACTTCCTGAGCCCGAACAAAAAACTGCTTATATAATTGATATGATGGCTTTTATTCAGCGTCATCAATTCTAAAATTGTACAATGTTTAAGGAGCTATTCGGAAAGTATGCAGATGTAATTATAGTAGCAACGTTGAATGTGATTTGATCGTTTTAGTGGGGGATAGATATGAGTCTAATGTAAATTGCATCAAAGAAATGGATCGAATGCGACGCAACAAATATACTGTGATGAGTCATGAATTTGAGGTGCAGGATAATATTAAAATTTCGAATTGGAAACTTTTCCTTGCAAATAATAACAACAAAGCTCGTTTATTGAAGTATATTTCCGAAAAATTCTACAGAGATCATAGTAGTCTACCTACTATCGATTCTGTTATGACGACGGGGATGGCCGAAGATAGTGCCAGTATAACGATTTCCTCCATGAAATAAAGTAAAATTGTAACAAACTTACACTTTTCAAATCACAGCGAAGCAGGCAGTAGAATATTTGCAATAGTTGAATTACAAAAAGGTAATAATACAAGCTACTGATACAGACATTTTGTGATGGCACTATACTATGCTACTAGAATAAACATAAAGGAGTTGTGGATACATAGATTCGATGTGTATATACCTATTCACTGCATAATACAAAAACTGTCGACTACGCAGAATATATCAGAAATTTATTTGGGCAATTTTTTTCTATGTACTTACGTCTTAAGTGGTTGCGATACGGTCAATTTTCCTTTCAGAAAAGGAAAAACTTACGTATTCAAAACATGCCTCAAATATGCCAATGATCCTAAGTTACAGTCAATATTGAATTTCCCACTCGACAATTCAATTGATACTGCTGAATTTGAAAACTCTGCGCGATATTTCTTTAAAGTCTTATATGGTAGACCGTTTTTCATTGGTAATTTGGACAATTTGCGAGCCCATTTATTTCACACTTGTAAATCGGATATTCGAAATTTGCCACCAACTGAAGACTCATTTCACCAGCACATTCTTAGAGCTGCCTACCAAATAATTATTTGGAAGACAGCAAGTTGCGTCAATCCAGTGCTTCCCAACCCTAAAGATTTTGGTTGGGTTTCGAAGGAAAATATATTAGTACCAAGACTTATGACAAAAAGTGTCCGTCCAAATGTAACGCCTGGAAACATATTTTGTAAATGCAAACAATTCCAAAATTGTATTGGAAACTGCAGTTGTGCTAAGGCCGGTTTGGCGTGCATAATAGGTTGCTTTTGTGAAGGCCGATGTCAAAGGTGTTAGTTTAACTTATACTATAGTATTATTACGTCAATACACTTAATTATAGTATTAAACATCAATCATATGTATAATGACTTACCTATAATACTCCAATTTTAGTTATATCATATGTATTATGTACACAGAATTTACAATATATAAAACCACATTATTTTGTCAAGACGAAAAATATTTTAATTTTATTGTAGTTGTTCTTAAATTAAATACAGATAATTTGTTCTGTTTGTAAGCATTATTTATGATCTGTACGAACCTACATTTTTCGAAATTCTCTACATTTCCTCCTGGTGTATATTATTAGATTTTTTTTGTTTATTTTGTTAATTGTCCTCTGTATAAGAATAAAATGTCAATTGTGTTGTGGTAAAGGATGGCGGATTTATATAACTGATAAATCAAATAAAACTTGCCATAGGTGGCAAAATTTTTGTGACGATCACTGTACGTAATAATAAATACTTTTATTATAACAGCAATGCCTCGAAATCATGTGTAAATAGACTACAGAGACAATACCGCGCGCGCGGTAGACCAAAAAAATGCTCTTCATTTTAAAAAAATCATATCTCCTAAATTATTCAGCGAATTAATAAATTGTTTGGATAAAAAATATTCGTTGGTCTATTCTACGTATTTCGTCTCGAATAACTATACATCTATCTACAATAATAACAAAAGTACCTCGATGCCGAAAATTACACTACACTTTCCGAGCACATATTGTTTAAACAATTTATAGTGTTGTTTACAATGAAAATAATGTCTCTCTATTACACTTGTATGAAACTACAAACATTAAGCTTTCGATTGATATAAGAATTATTAAAAAATCTTCATAAATAAGCTCGTAAATGCAATGTAAACGAAAGATAATGAAATATTTAAGTTCCAATTTTTTTTCGAAATTATTATTTTTTTTTACAATTTCGCAATCTTGGCCGACATCGCGCCCTCTGGAATCGGATTCGGCATAAAATTCTGGGTGATATCCACATTTTTTAAATTTCATACCCGCGAGTTTAGACGCGTCTTTTTGGATGCTAGATTCCTTACTGATTCAGTTCTATTCTTTTCTAACTATGTTTTAATTTATGCAGGTATCATGCAGGCCGTATACGGATACAACCGAGCGCCGTTGAAGTGTCCAGACGATATCGAGTACTGCCACTACAAGTATCCAGAAATGCTGCTAAAGGACCTCGGCATGGATAAACAGAACTACTGGATCGACGTATGCTATCTGGTATCGACCTTCGTCCTTTTGAGGGTGGTCGCCTTTTGCACGCTGAAAAAAAAGTTATCATCGGCGTAATACCTAGATTCGTAGTATTGAGTTTTTCCACTATTTGTATTGAAATTAACTACAAATTAGCTAATAGAATGAATTAGCAAGGGAGGTGAAACGAGTGTGTGTTTGTAAATAATGTCCGTACCTAATAATTTATTTATCTTAGATAATTGTCATTATTTATGATTCGATTTACGTGCAATATTATTACTATTGTTTGATGAAACTTGTTATTTATTTTGGCGCCAAATTCAAACTTCACCGTCGATGACTTGCTTTGCTGAAGAGGTTGGGAGAATGATTAGATTTAACACTTCACGTTTCGATTTTTTGAGCTCATCAGCTACTTAATTTTTCGTAAAAATGCACGCCATCGACTAAAGCAAGTTTTGTTTTACTCAAACAAGATGTAGTAAAGTCTCTGTGGGTTGATCTGGATTACTAATAACTGAGCTACAAAGGGTGTTACAGCGAAAAGTGGGATACACTGTATATTTGTCACGCATTTTCAAAGAAAATTTTAAGCAAAAATGTCATTAAATTAATACTAGTAATCACACTTCCTATTTTGTGTCAAGTCCAAATTAAAAGTAAGCTAATCACAGATATTTATATACAGGGTGTTTCATTAATAATTGGACATACGCTAATTGGAGAATCCTTAGTCCAAAATATGAAGATTTAACCTGAAACACTTAGATAAAATGTGCCTCCTTACTGAGATACAGAGTGTCAAATTTGTAATTTTTTTTTCTTTTTCTGCAATATCTTAACTACCTATTGACCGATCTTCTCTCAATTTGGTAAGGAAACATTTTTTAAGCTAAGAAACAATAATTTATGGATTACATTATGCTAGCCCTTAGAGGGCGCCTCATGAGCTATGTGATGAATATTTTTTTCTTTTTTTTTTACGAAACTTAGTGGCACTTTTGGCTAGAACATCTCATGCAGGAGTCACTTCTACGTAAAAAAGGTATACTTGATAGAACTTGATAATTCCAACCGTTTTCGAAAAAACTGCCGCATAGACCTCAAAAATTCTTTGAAAACAAACCCAATTTCAAAAGGAAAAATTGAATTGATTGAAAAGTGTGCTTTGGTGACGTCTTAGTTCTGTCAAAATGTAAAACTAATGAAATTATACGTAAATGACAGAACTAAGACGTCACCAAAGCACACTTTTCAATCAATTCAATTTTTCCTTTTGAAATTGGGTTTGTTTTCAAAGAATTTTTGAGATCTCTGCGGTAGTTTTCTCGAAAACGGTTGGAATTATCAAGTTCTAGTTGAGATTTTCTAGTCAAAAGTGCCACCACGTTTCGTAAAAAACGAGAGAAAAAACATTCATCATCGGGTATAGCTCATGAGGCGCCCTGTACGGGCTAGCGTGATGTAGTCCATAAATTATTGTTTCTTAGCTTAAAAAATGTTTCCTTACCAAATTGAAAGGAGATCGGTCAAGAGGTAGTTGAGATATTGCAAAAAAAAAAGAAAAAAAATACCACTTTGACACCCTGTATCTCAGTAAGTAGGCACATTTTATCTAAGTGTTTCAGGTTAAATCTTCATATTTTGGACTAAGGATTCTCCAGTTAGCGTATATTCAATTATTAAATTGTATATCACCAGAATATCGGTTGGTACTATGTGAAACCGAATGGAAGGTGTTTCTACTACCAAGTAATCATTTCAAGACATTTTTTTCTGAAGATGTTCCATAAATAGCATGTGCGATATATGGTTGAAATCACAGAAAATGCTTTCCAACCAAAAAGTAGGCTGATGAGGCATCATGAAATTGAACGTTTTCTTGCTCTTTTCCATTTTATTACTCTACTAAAATCAACATACATTTACTCATTTGTATTTCTTGTAAAAAGTACCGAATTTAATATACAGGGTGTTTATTGAGGACGGACCAGCCGGACTCCTTCTCCTCAGAATGGGTTACGAAAGTAAATTCATATATTTTTTTTTGTTGGGGCAAGTAGAAATTGCTTTCAATTATTATAGACAACAAAAATTTATTATTCGGACATGTAGAACCTAACACGTGTTATTATTTAACATATACACCCTCTATATCGTTAGTCAGATATTTCAATCTGATCAGGCTCAGATTGCAGTTGGGTTTTGAAAAAATGAAGGGCCAGCTAATTATAGAATTCCAGTGGAAAATGGTTCCTTTTTCAGGACCTAATCTAGCTGTATTTCTAGTTTTTTTTAATATGTACATAGGTCTAAATGAATAAGATATTTCTTGGTAGAAGTTTTATGTATCGGGAAGGTACTTTTCAATTCAGATAACATCTATCTGTCTTCCTCTCAGAAGTTTCCATTTATGTTAAGAATAAATTTTCCCTTTAATACTGATCCCAAATTTATTAATAAAGTACTTGCCACTTTGTCAAGAAAATAGATTAAATCATAAAAAGCGATTATTATTATTATTATGAATTCGAAAAACAGTTGTATGTATATTTAGAATAATATAGGTACTAACTCGAAAATTACATTTAGCTTGTCTATTTCAAAATGCTAAAGATATCAAGTTATCTGTCCTAAAAATGCACATACATAATATTTCTTCCATTTTAGATTTTTAAAAGAACATAATCATATATTAGATTCTCGCTTCATACAAAGCGAGATCATTTACTAGTATTAAAAATAAAAGCGGCTCCGGAATGGAACCCCGTGGGACGCCTACATTGATTGAATTTTTTAAGTTCATTTAGAGCCTTATTTCAATCGAATGTAATATTGCGAGTTGTATATGCAATTAAATGTGATAATAAGAATAGGTAATGAGTATTTTGTGTTTTAGCAAATAGTTTTAATTTATTAAGGTGTACATCTAAAAGATAGAATGGTGTTATTATTTATACGTTTTATTTTTCTTGTAATAAAGATAACTATTTTTAGACGTTATTTTAATGCGAATTTGATCCTAATTCCCCCTTTGGGCCTGAGAACTAGATCTGGTAGGAACTGCACATCACTGGGTGTGTCCACTTGGCTGAGCGAGAATTTCCTTAGTATGCCACAAAGGACTGCTTTTAGCTCTAGGATGGCAAATTTCTGGCCTGAAATCAACACGGAAACAATATGAATAAAGTACAGAGTGTTAGAAGTGTAATGGTCATAATTTTAATCAGAGATGGGTAAGGAAACTTTCCAATGAAAGTTCCCAGAAAAGTTACCCCAAAAATCGCCCATTTTCTAGCCCTCGAATTTTGATTCAAACTAAGTGCTAAATTATTGTTAATAATGAGAACATCCTGAATACAAAATTTCAAGATGAGCATATGTTTGGTTTTTGAGATATGAGGGATTGAAGTTGTGATATGCGTGATGCTATCAAAGAATACACAGCCCCACAAAAAATGAATACTCATCAGCTATGGCAGAGCAATAAAGATATTCTTAGTATTTTTCGACGCAGAATTCATAGCTTGTTTCGTCCTTAATATAGTTTTTTTTTTGTTTGTTTATATTATAGTAATTGTTTTATTAATTTTCTTTGATTAGCAATAACAAATAGGTGTCATTGTATTGTATTCTAAGATTTCGCGTGAAATATATAGAGAGCGCTAGTAAGTCTTCCTGCCCGACAAACAGAAAATAACCCGAAGGGGATTCGCATCGAGGCTTTCGTTTCGCTTTTTTCGCTATTATATACTAAGCAATTCGCTACTTTCGCAATTTTTTATGTGTTGTGTGTTATATATTTGATGGGACTACGAAAAGAGTAATCTGGCCAGATCAAGAACATCCGATCTAATAACCATCCGGCCCGAACGAGAAGAGAAAGGTAAGACTGCTCAATCTCTCTATATATAACTATATAAAATCGCTAAAACCTGATGTTGGATGTGAAGTTCAAACATATATCGACGAATCTGTATATCCATTGATTAATTCAGAAGGGACAAAAACATCCCCTATATAAGGATGGATGGATAATGATGCTATTCAGTTATAGCTTCCATGAACAGAAATATAGTATATGTCTATTGGCTGAACGCATGCACGAAGGTGTTGACTAAGGCTTACACAAAGTAATTGAAACACACCCTCAAGAGGGTCAAAGCTACCCCAATATTATATAAAACTGCACAAAAGCTCCAATAACTGGCGGAAATGCTTGAACCTTCTAAGCTTTATTAATAGGAAGGAACAATAAATCTGTTATGACCTACTTTACGAAAACAACCGATCACAGGGTTGAATTATGAACTTGAGTCAGTGAAAAGACAGTGAATGTAAAAGATATTGCATTCTGATTGCAGTGTGTCTGGATCTGGAACGACTACCAATATTCCCATAATAGTTTTTTTACACACTTATGAAGGGTGAGAAAACAACGCACGTTTATATAAGCGATCTCGCTGTGAGAATTTTATATTAAAGTAAATTCTGTCACAAGGATAATAAAGGACACTCTCCATAAAATTAATGTCTTGATAGTCTGTTTTCAAACTTCAAGTGAGTTTTATAAGAAGGTGGGGATGCGAGGGGGTGAATATCAGATCACATTAGCGAAAATCCTGTAGCAAGTGTTTTCAAGAGTGCACTTTAGGAATGCCATGGCCTCGTGATTCTTTCTCATCGCTCTAGAAAAATTTACAGGGGTTAGAGGGTGGAAATCTGAGCAGTTTTACAATCATATTATATGGAAAAAAATTCTGACAGAAAGGTAAGTATCCCCGAATGCTATAGGTCCGTTTTTAATCCTCAAGTGGATTTTCTGATGGGGTAAGGGTGCGAAGGGATGAATATCGGAGCAATGTCGCTGCATTACATAAAAACATACTAATGTAGCGGTTTCCAGTGAGGTGTTTTTTGAGATTTTTTTGAGGTTATATCAAAATCCTGACATGCTAAGAAAATTCTGACCTCGGGTTCGGTTTCAGCGCCCCAAGATAGGCATAGAAACTCGTTTAATCCCCTAGTTTACTTTTTACCAGGTTTCAGACTTGTCACGAGATGACCGATTGATCTTCTTATCACATCGCAATTTCTTTGCGATTTATTAATTTTACCCCATCCATGAAAATTGGTAATTAAAATATAATAATAATTGCTGTGTTTTATTACCTATGCAATTTCTTGGTCCCGCGCTGAACGGTATATAAGCGAATGGATGTCTGTCGGTGCAGTTTTCTGGCAAAAACCGATCGGGATCAAACTTAAGTGGATCAGGATATAATCTGGGTTCCCTGTGTAAATCGAAAATATGCATGTGGAGGATGGTATCTTTTGGAATTTGGTATCCTGTGAAAGTGGTGAAGTCCTCGCTGGCCAGACGTGAAATGAAAGGGACGCTGGGATAAAGTCGTAGAGTTTCCTTTATTACCATCTCTGTATATTTCAGATCTTGCAGATCCTGATAAGTTGGTGTCCTTGAACACAGTACCTCGTCTATTTCTTGAGCAACTTTCTCCTACAACAAGCACTGTTAAAATTATTAGACCCTCTAGATCTGAGAATATTGTTTTTTAATTATTTTAAGACTAAGCATTTAAAAATCGCGTTTTCGTTAGAACTTAAGAGGAGACCAATACCAATCACAAAGTTTCATCAGTAAAGCTAAAGCTGAAGTGGGGCGAATTGTAGGCAGTGTGGCTATTATAGGACATCTGCACATGACGTCACAGCTAACCTCAAAAATATGTTTCTTAAGGTTTAAGGGTATTTTCAACTAAAATCTAGTTCAGTGTAATGTTTATGAAGTTCTAAATACTTTGTCCTAATAAAATAGGACTCTTTTTGTAGGTTGGAAATCTAACCTGTAATTAGTAGTCTATTTTTATTAATCAACAATATTGAAAAATTATTATTTACATGAATTTTTAAATATTTGCTTGGAGCCAGTACGGCTCCAAGCTAAAAATGCATATACAAACATTAAAAATGAGAATAAACTTGAAAAACTTAAAATTTAAAGTTATGTTGGGTACATGATGCTGTAGGTGGCACCATCTATTAAGAAGCACTCTACTAAAAATCTTGACTGGGAGAAAGCAGTTTTTAGCCAAACGGCTGACGTTATTAAATTAAAAAAGAGATATTCTTGTAGAAACATGAATACTACACTTCTATTGAAGAAAGTTTTCAGCTAAAATTTGTTTATTACGAAGTGTGAAGAGAAATCTTTGTAATAAACAAAAAACTTTCTTCAATAGAAGTGTAGTATTCATTTACTTACAAGAATATCTTTTTCAGTTTAATAAACGCCAGCCCCGTTTGGTTAACTTTTAGTACAGTGCTGTTCAATAGATGGTGCCACCTACAGCAGCATCTGCATCATGTAACCAACATAACCTTAAATTTTAAGTTTTTCAAGTTTATTCTCATTTTTAATGTTTATATACGCATTTTTAGCTTGGAGCCGTACTGGCTCCAAGCAAATATTTAAAAATTCATGTAAATAATTTTTCAATATTATTGATTAATAAAAATAGACTGTTAATTATAGGTTAGATTTCCAACCTACAAAAAGAATCCTATCTTATTAGGCAATCCAACGACCTGTCAAAATTATTTTTCAATATGGCGATGAGGGCAAACATGGGGTTTATTTTAATTAACTCGCGGAAACGTAGCCAAGGCAACCGAAAAAAAACTCATTTAACGAATGAAAATAAAGGATTGCCGGATGTTTGCCCTCAACGCCATGTTAAAAGTCACGTGGTTTGGATTGCTTAATTAGGACCAAAGTATTTAGAATTTCATAAGCATTACACTGAATTAAATTTTAGTTTAAAATACTGTAACCAGGCAGAAATTTTAATAATAGCTGCATAATACTCTTAAATCTTAAGAAGCACATATTTTTGAGGTTAGCTGTGACGTCACGTGCAGATGCCCTATAATAACCACACTGCCTACCCTTAGCCCCACTTCAGCTTTAGCTTTACTGATGAAACTTTGCGATTAGTATTGTCTCCTCTTAATGACGTTTCTGGTAAATAAAAAAAATCTTACTCTGTTTTGCGTCAAGATAGAAATATCTCATGCACTGGTGCGGTGGACGCATTGCCCATACTTCGCCACATTGACAGATAAATTCAAGGTACGGCTCTAATAATCTGTTACTCTGGTATTAAAACTATATCACAAGAGTCAGAAATCTTAATTAAAAGAGGCGAGTGTCCGTTTATTTCTTATCTTAATCATTTAATATAGTGTAGAAAAATAAAGTATGCCCCGGTCTCCCTTTATATTAGCTCGATCGTCAGCTTTGAGTTTTTTATGCGTCCACTACAGTTGTAGACATCTATAAGTAATACCTATAACAAGCGCATTGAAAATTACCAATAATGCAGTTGCCGGAGAAAAAATAACTTCAAAAGTTGGGATTAAATATTCCTTATCTGAAATTTTGCACAAAAGTAGGGATTTAGTAGTAGAAAAATATAAAAGTTCTCAATATAAGACAAAATATCGCCAAACTCGCAAAAATTGTTTTTTAAAATAACTTTTGAAACACGTAAAATACAAAAAAATTGTAGAAGTAAAAATTGAAGAGCACAAAATTTTACAATAGAAATGCTCTTACCATATTTCCTACGTGCAATCGTTTTCGCATAAAATATGAATCAGTACTATGGTGTCGCGAGCTAACGCGTGAACGCTCAAATTATATATATATTATATATTATGATTTTTCCCTGTGTTTCGGATATAAAACTTTTATAATTTTTGAAGACATAGTAATAAAAATACATTTTAAAGGGAGGAGAACAGCTTTCATCAACATTTTTAACTGTAACATTTGTTCTTTGCCTTAAACAAGTTCAAACTTTTTTGTCGTTTTTAAAACAAATTTTCGTCGAAGTTGTGTCTCACCTGAATATCCGTATTATTAGCCAATGATAACAACAAGAACGTAATAGCCATTGAAGTTGTGTCATGACCCTAAAACAAAAATAAATGTCCGCTTTAATCGACATCATAGGGCGAAAAATAATTATTATTTTTTTACTAATGAATTATTTTTGTCGAACTCGAACTCCTCTATACACCAGCCGAAAGACTTATTCCTAATCAAAGGAGCTCTCGTGTCAGCCACTCCATACCACCTGCAAATTGCAGTTTCGAGCTATCAACTGTGCCCATGTCGGGGCTACTCACGGTCATTAAACTATAACGGTTACCTCATCCAGTAGCTTCTAGACGAAGGAGCGCGCAGGGGGGGAACTTGGGTCTAGTGCCTACGTCATGTAGCCACCGATATCTTTGTCTCTATCTTTTGCATGGGAATAGGATATCTGTCTCTCTTGTACGCTTTATTTGTTTAATTATTCAGATCAAGGTCAAAGTCTAGGTAGATCCAGAGCCAGCACTAGTTACCGCGTGTCGTGTTTTCAATTTGTCTGGCATACTACAACGACAGTGTGTTTATTTTTATATTGTTTGTCGCACGTCGCACTGTCACTGTCCGGTGTAATAAACTAGTTTGCTGTCGTCCCAGTGTATATTATTCGTTTATATCAGTGTTTATTAATTGAGTGAGTAGCAAAATGTCTAGTGCCGGCCCTGGCTGGGTCTAGAGGCTACGTCATTTTGGGTTACCTCCCCCGCGCGCTCCTTCGTCTAAAAGCTGCGGGATGATGCAACCGTATGGTTTACTGACCGTGAGGGCTACTGCTGTTTCGATTGTAATGGACATCAACCACTAGATGGAGCCTGTCATTTTTGTTGCATGTCGCGGTTTTATAAATTTCATCATGTACCAAGAGTGAACAGGAGCTCGGCTCCAGCCATTCAAACCTACCTTGCACTGACGAGAGCCAATAGCTCGAAACTGCAATCTGCAAGTGGTGTGGATTGGCACGAGAGCTCCTTTGATTAGGAATAAGTCTTTTCGGCTGGTGTCTGATGCATTCGAAACTTTAGCGTTTTATGACAATACACAGTTATGGCAATTAACGCGGCCAGGCTTGTAATTTGAAATTCTGCGCTCGGCGGGGCATTAGTCCAGAGGACAGCTGTTGGTTGCAGTCTGGTTTTTTATTCCTTATATATTTAAGGAAACGTATAGAGGAGTTCGACAAAAATATTTCACTAGTAAATATTTTGCCCTCTAAAAGCATACCTACTAATAATTGTTTTTTGTTTAACTATTTCCTTTTAATTACCTCAAACATAAATGTATCCACCTCCTCTCGAATACCCTGCAAATCGATATCACTGCCATCCATTTTGGCCAGAAGCAATAAATCTAGCATCTTCACAATTTTCCTCCCAGAATACGAAACATTTTCTTGGTAGTCTTTGGTGTCATATGTCTTCAGTAATCTTTTCTCTCTAGACGTGATAACTTTGTACGCAAAATGATGCAAGAACTCTATTATTTCCATTTCCTTTTGTCTCAGTTTTGTAAAATAGTGGATGAATGGAATTCTGTGCCATGGTCGAGTTAATTTAGTTAAAAGAAGATTTCCCATTTTATAAATAGATTGTTTGTATTTTATTTGGGTGCTCTCGTCGATATTGTCCAAACCCATAGCAGTTTCTGCAAAGTAATTACATGCAAACATTTTAATAATAAATATCAGGTCAGGGCCGGGCAACCCGGGCGACTGCCCGGGGCGCCAAATTGAGGGCAAAGGGGGCAAAAATTTTTTAATAGTACTTCTCCATGAGGTGAAAAAAAAATTGTTTGGATTTCTATTTGTATTTTCTGCATGAGGCGAAATTTTTTTTGGATTTTTATTTGCACCCCCCCCCCTCCATGAGGCGGAAAAATTTTTTGTTTTTAGATTTCTAATAGGACTTTGCTGTATGAGGTGATTTTTTTTTAGATTTTTAATAGCATCCCGTTGTATGAGGCGATAAAAAGTGAAGTACGTCCGTGATGACCTCAGGAAGGGGCGTCAACAAGTGCTTCCGCCCGGGTGGAAAATTTACCTTGAACCGCCCCTGTATCAGGTGTTCTTTATTAGGTCTAGGTCTGACTTTTATCATACAATTTTTTTGATATATTATTGTGGTCCACATGTAGCGAATAATATCATATTCAACGTTGTTAATAATATTTATGTAAATACCCGAAAAAGGTGAATTCATTTAAATGCAGTATCTCCTAGTAGGTGGATTGGTAAGCGTGGCACAACAGAGTGACAGCCCATTCCCCTACTTTAACGCCACTAGATTACTTCTTATGGGGTACTTGAAGTCGAAAAACCGGGCAATATAGACGATTTAAAAAACAGGATAAGGCAAGAAATTGTACAAATAGGTTCTCAGGTCATACAAAATGTTATTGGGAATTTGGAACCGGCTTGCGTATTGTCAAGAAGTTTATGTTTTTCTTCCTTTAAAATACGGATATACTCATTCTTGCCCTTATATTCTAATACATTAGTCCCTTGAGGTAAAGCTTTTACCACAAAAGTTCTGCGACTGGACTGCAAGACATGTACCCCCCCGTTTTCGAGGGCGGGGCACACAATGGTGACAATATTTTGCGGCCTACCCTCCAACCACTACTATTTCATCAAAATAAAAAGAAATTAAAAATTAAAAAAATTGATAAATAAAAAACTAAAAAGAGAACTACTAATTACTTGACAACTATCTAACAGCTTGGGTTTAATTTCAAACAAAATTGTCATGAATTGTTTAAACAAAAAGACCCATTTAAATGATGTTTTCCGACTTGGACAATATTTTAAACAAAATTTCAATATTTTTTAATTTTGATTAATATATTCTTACTGTATTAACCAATCAAAATGTACATTTTCAAAAAAATCGACCAATAGGATTTTTTAAAGGAAGAAAAATGGCTATCGATCAGTGGAAAAAATCGAGAAAAATGTATGTTACTTTTTTCGTAGTAGCCATAATGTCAAACTAAAAAGTCATTCAAATTATTAAAATTTGACATTTCGAGTTTTCATCTTGATTTTTGTATACAAAATGAATGAAAAAAACCAATTTGGTGATGTTTCACAAGAAAATATTAACCATAAAACCATGAAGAAGAATCTAAATGTAATAACATTGTTTATAATAACTGTGTATTTCATATTGATACAATGAATATGCTTGATGATAAAAAACATTAGAAAAAGTTTCTATTTTTTATTATAAATGTTATTTTTTAAGTTTGAAATAAACAGTTTTGTTCTAATAATTATTTTAGATAATATTTTTTAATCATATATTAATCTTCTTGATTTTCTACTCGGGTAAATTTTTTTTGAGTGACAAACTCGTTTTCCATGAAAATTTTGCTTGAATTAAGGGACATAGGAAAAATCGCTCCACTTCGTGTCGCGATTTTCCCATGCCCTTAATTCCCGAATAATTTTCATGGGAAAACAGATTTTTGTCCAAAAAAAATTTACCCGGTAAAAAATCGACCTCGTGTATTAATCCCAGGTAGCAAAGGCACGTGAAAATGATGCGAAAAAATGGCCAGGAGTGACGAGAAATGATGAGTTAGATGACGTAAATGAAACGTCTTCCTAATGTCTCAGACGAATGACGTCTTATGCTAGACGTTAATTTGACGTCTTTTTCAGGTTATATTTGGTAATCCCCCCACAGGTTTTTAGTAATAGGAACATATAAAACTACATACTAGTTAGTAGTCTACTTGATAAAAATAAAGTAATTAATGCATAAATAAGTTTTGTCCTATGAATTTGTTTGTTAGTCATCCGTATATTTTATTTACATTAACATATCTAATATTGTTTACCATCACTCCAATTTTTTCTCACGAAGGTTGCCTGCAATTTATAATGTTTATTAAGTTATTAAATTCATTTTTACTTACCTTTACCAATTGCGCTCGGTCGGGATCGAACCTACATGTTTCTGTTGTCCGTATTACAGTACTGACTCTTCTACCAACTGAGCTATCTTAGTTACCGTTATTTCGGATGCTAAAAGCAGTATTTATGGTGATGTGTATGAAGTCTTTATTATGTGAAATTGAATTTCTAGCCTTATTTAAAATATATGAAAATCTTTCAGGTTCTCTTTTTTCTATTTTTTTACGTGTTTCCAAACCTGAATTTTTCGAGTTACTAGTATTTTTATTTATTTATAATTATTAAGAAGAACTTATTTAATTTCGCCAGTGTCACCTGAGAAGTACGAGTACTTGTTGAAAAACGTAATTATTACATTAATTCAGTGGCGGTTCGTTAAAAAAAAATGTTTTCCCCAGATCTCGAAATTGAAGAGCAGAGAGGGAGAAATCCGAAAACAAAATTTTCTTCATCTCAGGAGTCAACTATTTTAAGAATTTAAGTTTTAAGTTGAGGTACTTATACGAACCTGGGAAACGTGTTAGAGAAAAAACGGTAAAGGTATAATATCATCTACAACATAAATAGAATATTTAATGGTCTAAAACATACCTAAAATTGAAAAGAAGTATATTCGTACATCGGTTTTATAAGCAATTATTACCTTAAAAAAACAACTAAAATTTTTTCGTAATTATTTTAACAAAAAAAAAACAAAAAAAAAGATGAAATGAGCAGGGGTCGAACCGCCGACTTCGTGACTTGCAAGACGACGCCTTAACTCACTCGACCACTAACCTCTGTAAGAGTACTTGCTTAAAGACTTTATAGTGGAACACGCAACGGCTAGATTTTGCTTTTTAATGCATTTGAATCTAATTTTATTATTAAAAGAACTCGATATCTTCACAAATAAACTGCCGAATCTTTGCAAACTCTTTCGAATATAAATTATTTTGGATATTGTTAAAAAACATTATCCCCGAATAAAAACGCCAATACTTATCCCTCACGACACGGTTTATTTTTTTTAAACTTTACACTCATCTGCTTACGATAACAAAATGCCATCAGCGAGTTTTAATCCGATAAAATATAAATAAATTTAACACCGAAAAAAGACAATATGACGTGATATGTAGCACGTCATTTTAATGTCATTTATAAGACGTCATTATGTCGTCGATTTTTAGTGCACTGACATCTTTTTGACCAGAATCACCAGATTTTGACGTCATTACAACGTACCCTTTCTACCTGGGTTACAAACTTCCCTTTAAATGAACATGATCTTAATATTGAATTAAAATTATTGAACGAATTGCAAGAAATAACGGATATAAAAAGTCCTTAATAGAAAATTTGGTAAAAAACAAACAGAGAAAAATTATCCAAAAGGAATTTTTCAGTGCACCCAAGGAACCAACTAAATTTAGTTTTATTAATTAACCATATTCCAAATTTTAGTAACAAGATATCTAATAAATTAAATAACTTAGGTACGTCTACAATAAACGTAAATAAAACAAATTTAGGGAGACTACTATTTAACAATAAAGATAAAATAAATTAATTAAATAAACCTGATGTTTATGAAATCAAATGCAGTGACTGTGAAGCAGTTTATATTGGTCAGAGTGGTAGAAGCATTGATAAGAGGGTAAAAGAACACAAAAATTCAATTTTAAACAATAATAAAAACACGGGGATGTTTACTCATTGTATTAATAATAACCATTTTATAGACTCTAAAAATGATAAGCTAATCCTTGCAGAAACAAAAGGGAAACGTTTAGATCTTCTGGAGCAATTAGAAATTAAAAAATTCAATAGAAATAATCGCTGTACCGCTAACGACCAACCTAATTTCCTTAATACCCCCATATTAGACTCAGTACTAAGAACTCTTCATTAATTATTCATGCCCGGTCTTTTAACCTGTAATTTTCTGAATTTAATACCTTTATAAATAGAAGAATTTAGTAATTTTTCTCTTTACTCTTGAGAAAAGCCTAATAAGCCGAAACAGATATAGAGTATTAATAATTCTTATTTTACTTCCACGTCCAGTGGAAGTATAGTAACGACAAAAACATTTTTAAAAATTTTTATTGTCCAAATAGGCTTAAAGTGTCATGAAACGTCGAGATTTTAAGTTTGAGCGAAAAAAAAAATTCTGTCTGTTTGTCGGTCTGTCTGTCGGTCTGTATGTCGGTCTGTCTGTCGGTCTGTCTGTCGGTCTGTCTGTCGGTCTGTCTGTCTGTAACTTTTTTTGTGCGCACGTTTACTCTGGAACCGTTCAAGATATTGACTTGAAATTTGGTACACATATGTACTTTAACGAGATCTAGAACTTGATTATCTTTTCATCTTGTTCCGTCGAAGGGTTGTGGGGTAAATTGGGGTAAATTTGGAGTAAATAGGTCAATCAAGCAGGTAAGAGTCCATAAAATTGATATTTAGTATATACAAGAGAAGCTAAGGTCTCAAAAAAAATTTTGGCATTAGCCACCCCCATTACCACCCCCACCCCCTTATTAAAGGGGATGAAAAAAATTGTGATTTAGTGTATGTACAGGAACCAGAAACCTCAAAATATTTTTTTACTTCATCCACCCCCCACTATCACCCCCATCACCACCCCCCACCCCACTACCGATGTGGGGTATCGTTTTATGGGTTTTTGGGGTAAAGGATTTCAAATATTATATTATTAAAGTTCCCTAAACAATTATTTTCACATATAAAGTTTTTTCGTTGTGAGTGACTTGGATAGAGAATCTGGATGTGGAAGTAGTGATTCCTTGGGCAGCGGTTTTTAACATTAAAAAGCAGTTTCTTCTTGTAACTAGAATTATTTACAAGATGTTTCACAAGGAACCAACTACAAATTCAGTTAAATGTATCAGATATAAATGCATACGTACAGGAACATGCAGGGACGGACAGACCTGACCGTTGAGTGAATAATGCTATCTGTCTGTATCCTAAATTGCTTCAAGCGAGTCTGTACGTATAGGGTTCGTTCATAAATCACTCGATAGTATGATCTACGTTACTATTATTAAGTATTATGTTGGTCAAAAACTACCTACCACTAATAGATTGCAAAGTCATTTGCGTTATAAGAGGAATTACGTCAATATAGGGCTCATTGCAGCTTTCTTCTATCTGATTAACTAATTTTTCAGTTTCGTCATTGAATACTTGTAAAAACTTTTGTAATATATTAAAGTGGAACGCAGGAGTTAATATTTTTCTTCTTGTCTGCCACTTCTTACCTTAAATAAGAAATTTATTAATAAAGAAAATTCATTAAAATTGAACCTTATAATAAAAAGGAAAAGTTATAGAAAATCCTTCGGATGCTAGCAGGGTTGAACTAGTCTCTAGACGTCATTTAGGAAGAGGCCATATCCTGCCGTTTCTTCATAAATTATTTAGTAAAAAAATAAATAAACACACACACAAAAAGACGCTTCTTCCCAAACCTCTTTTCCAATATCTGAAAGCGATATAGAATCAAAGCGTCAAAAACATGTCAAACTAATTTTTTGGAAGATTACAATACATTCTTCACTTCTAGCGTCGCTCGAAAGTTAAAATTATAATTCTCATATTTTATACAATAAGAGAAAATAAATTTTTATTTTAAATTTTTTTTGGGTCCTAAATGGTAGTATGATAATGTAGTAATTTGTCAATTTGAAACAATTTTCATGGAATTTACACGAGAATTCTTAATCTAAAATTTAAATATTCAATTACGTTATATAAAATTCATTACCTGTACTAGTAAGTAAACCTTCACCTAACCAGTTACTCAGCAGACCATAGATGTGACTTTTTGATAAATGCTTCATATTTAAGAGAACAATCTAAAAAAATGTCTGATTGGATAAATTCTGCAAAAAATCGTGATAGCTCTTTTTGTGAAAATACTGAGAGAAATAAAGTGGCCTGCACGTTTACCAGACTTATGACCGATGGAACATGTGTGTGAGTTATGACTGATTAATTTATTCCATCCCATACTCCCCTAGCAGGAACCTGGATATCTTCTAGGAATCTGAGAAATGATAATATTCTTAAAAGTAAAACAATTTGCAGATCTTTGTTCCTTCTTGTATTACTAATAATTCCAAATGAGGGCTCCTATCAAAATTTAGTAAGAGGACATCCTTTATGAAATTTTTACCAGACGTAGTTTTTGCCAATTTAAATGACTAAAAAAATTTAGAACAAAGAAATATAGAATGGACTCGTCTCCGTAACTGACCCATTAACCAAAATATTTATATAAAAATTTATTAAAATATTGTTATTGGAATAATGAATTATCCAAATTTTACTTTCTCTACGTTTCGGCTTTATTACTATAATATAATTAAGGGCAAATGTTCATGAATAAAATTCGACTTATTTTCTCGTGTTTTATAACCTTCTCAAAGGAAGGCACTTTATTATGAAACACCCTGAATATGTACCTACCTCTATATCCGAAGGATGAAGTAAATTTATGGTGGTTATATAAATTCCATCGAATCTGTATATTGGCCAACCTTGACCCGCCATATGTCGCAACTCTTGAAATATTTCATCTAAAATAAAAATGCAGGTTGAATTTGTTTCATATTATTTCAAATATCCATTACTATTATTAAAAGAAAGAAAGGCATTTGAAAATGTAAAAATCAATAAAAGGTTAAATTCGTGGAGGTAGATTGGATTGGGAGACGATATATGAAGCTTCAATGTGACAGTACATTCTCCATCTTGGTACGACAAGAGTGTCATCAAAGTGCGATCTGTGGTTTTTAGTGGTCTAGGTGATTTAGCGTTATTTAGTACAGTAAATGAAGGTAAAAATCAACTATTACCTCCGATTTCGGTGAACCTCCATCGATTTGCATGACAATTTGGGATTGAGTATATTTTACCCTCAACTTCAAAAGTGACATATGCTCGACTTGCGCTTTTTGCATTTTAGGGGTGAAATCTACCCTTTTTGTTAAAAATGGGAAAAAATGCAGATTTAAGCATTCTGACGTAAGTAATCTCGTTTAATTAGATAAAATAAATATTTTTCAACACTTATATGCATGATTTAATCAATTTTTCAACCCTTTTAGCAACCACCTCTTAAATCGAAAATCATGAAAAAAATATTTTTTGTATTTCTGAAATATGAAATCGCATATTAACATTACACAAACGGTTTGTTTAATGTTTATGATATAATTTTTGGTTGACTGTGAAATTTCAACCCTTAAAAACCACCCCCTTAATGCAGAATCATTGAAAAAATTGGTTTCAAGAAACTTTAATCATTTGAATAATACATTACTGAATTTAAATCTCATTTACTGAGTATTAAAGTAATTATTTATTTATTGCGAAATTTTCCACCCTTAAAAACTACCACTTGTCATAAAAATAATGGAATTTTTTTTTATCAGCTTTAATAGCTCTAATTATTTAGAATCTTTTTTATTACTTATGATAAACTTTATTAATATATTTCAAACTTTATTAATATTATTTTTTCCACATTCCCCAAACTATCCTTCGTGCACAAATTGATGAAAAAGCATAATTTAACGTTGGAAACAATTTTTTCAGTGCTTATGTGACTTATAAAAATTTAATTTATTAATTAAGAGGAAAATGTATTAAAATAAATATTAAAATATATGAAAAGTTTATTCATTTTTTATTTAAATAATATTCAATAGACACACAGCATACTAGAAAGCCCCACTATGTTTTCGAGCAGATGTTCAGAATTCCTTTCACTTTTTCTATCTTCAAAAGAAACATACACACACTCACACATGTATATTTTGTGAGCATGTACCTATCGACACGTCTACTTCTTACTATCTATCTTTTTTCCTATATATGCATACAAAATCTCTGCTCAAAAAATTTTTCCAAAAAAATGTTATTGGTTTTTTTACAATAACTCTGTTAATTTTTATGATATCAGGTTCATCTAAAAACCATTTGAAAGGTAATTTCAAGGGCTATAATATCGTATTAAATTTAATCTTTTAAAACCCTTATTTTTTAAAAGGTAAAAGGTTAAAGGGCCCCGGTTACATGGTTCTCGCAGTAAAATTTAGGCTTTAAACGTTTCTATCTCGGTTATTTTTTATCCTACAAAAATAAAAAAAAAACTATAATCTTTGTCAAAAAAAAACTCAAATTTCGTTCTGTATTATTTTTTACATATATCGAGTATTTTTGGAGTTATTATCAAAAGAAAATGAAATTTACGAAAATTTGAAAAATTCTGATTTTTTTAAATCATATTTTTTTTCAAGAATATGCATTCTAAACCGGTCAAAATTTTTAAAATCATTACTTATGCTAAAATAAAGAAAGTCTTATAGGGATTACTATAAATTTTAATTTTTGTGGAAATGGCGTAGGTTTTATTTTTCACTTTTTCCTAAAAAATTCGAAAGGGTCCTCTTATTTTCATCATAACTTGCTTAATTTTGATGCTATCAACTTCTTCTACAGCTCATTTGATAGGTATTTCTGAGTACTTTGAAAAGTGTTCAGTAAGTATATTTTATAAAATGCATCGTTTTCCCGTTATTTAAGCTTGAATACTTAGATTTGAGTACTCGCCGAAAAAAAAATATACATTCAATTACCTATAGCTCACTTTGAATTAATATTAAAAGGTTTTTTAAGGAAGGAATTTATTCGTTTTTTTATTAGCTTCAATTTTGGTAATGACAACATTTTTGTAAAAACTTATAGTTTTTGAGTTATTTATGAAAAACCGCTTTAAAACATGCATTTTTTTCACGAAAAATCAAAATCTTTGATCTTTAATAACTCAAAAAGTATTGATTTATTTTAATAACTTTATATAACAAATTTTGCTTAGAATTGGTCCCTCTATCGATTCCTGGGGTTATTTTTCATAAAATAATTTCCACCCCCGAGAAGGGGTGGCATCCACCCCCCAGGGTAAAAGCGCAAGTTGGCACTATGTCACTTTTGTTTCTTGAGGTATCCTCTAACTACTCACAAATTTTCATGAAAATCGATGGAGGTTCAACGAAATCGGAGGTGAAAACCTTCAGTGACTGTACTAATTGTCTATGTTGGTATGAATATAACAAACTAATAAATGGGTAAATACAAACAAATACATATACAATTATACATATACACGTACGTATAATTACATAAATAAATATCATATATGAAAACATACAATAATTTTGTCAACCTAGAGTATTATTTAGATTTTTAGAAACCGTATATTAACACTTGCTGACAAAAAGGTTCTCTTTTGTAATATTCAGGAATGTAAAATGGCATACCATATGAACGGGTTTGTCATATGAGAAAATAGAAGTGAGATTGTAAAATAGAAAAATAATTTTCTGTGTATTTAATCAGTATGCCATTGTATGGTTGAAGCAATCATGATATAATGAAGTGAAATAACAAACGGCATACAAGTTGTGCGAGATTTACATACTCAAATTCAAGAAAAAACGTCGCGAAATTACGGAAAAATTTGCCGTCATTATAATCAGTATGCCTTTAAGTTAGTCATAAAGTTCGCTAAAATAATATGGCATACCATTTGTGAGAGTTTACGGTACGAAAAATAGCATGCGAAGTAATTTTCTCAGCGCATCCCGCAGACTATAGCAAAACAGAAGATAGCGTTTTCACTGCAAGAGCGTAATTTCTCAAGTAATTTGTTAATAAAAAAAATTGAATAGCCTGGCCCATTTTAGACCACTTTTAGTAGAAAGGTGGGTTCTTTAGCTTTAATTAAAAAAAAAATTAAGTCCCTAGTACATCTAACATAAAAGTTAACCGCAAAACAGACGACAGCATTTTCACTGCAAGAGAGTAATTTCTCAAGTAATATGTTAATAAAAAAAAATTGAATAGTCTGGCCCTTTTTAGACCACTTTTAGTAGAAAGGTGGGTTCTTTAGCTTTAGTTTAAAGAAAAAATTAAGTCCCTAGTACATCTAACATAAAAGTTAACCGCAAAACAGACGACAGTATTTTCATTGCAAGAGCGTAATTTCTCAAGTAATATGTTAATAAAAAAAAATTGAATAGCCTGGCCCATTTTAGACCACTTTTAATAGAAGGGTGGGTACTTCAGCTTTAATTTTAAAAAAAATTAAGTCCCTAGTACATCTAACATAGAAGTTTACCGCGAAATTGTCGTTGACGGCGTTTCCGCTGCTAGCGCATTTTTTATGTTAAACTAAAATAAAATAAGATCTATTAACCTGGCCCTTTTCGGACCGATTTTAATCGAAAGGTGGTCTCTTTACCTTTAATTAAAAAAAAAAAAAAGTTGTTAATAAATTATTTTCTATAAAAAAATCGATGCATTTGTATTATTTAACGTTTCTTTCATTTATTTCGCTTTTTGGAGCTTCTACTATCTTCAAATTAATTTTAAAAAGTTCCTTTTTTTTGCAAATTCTCTATAAACAACCTAGAAAACTATAACAATCACTATTTTCTTAAAATAAATATTTCAAATTTCCGATAATTTTTTTTTTCGTTAAGATTTCAAAAAAATTTATTTTTTTTACGGATTTTCAAAATTACGGTAATTTTCAATGGGTAATCTTTTTAGTTTATGGCATTAGAAATCCAATAAAAAAAAATCATTCAAATCCATTCACTATAGCTGGGTTCCGTAATTTTTCATATATAATGACTAATTGCACTGCACTAAATAAAGAAAATTAATTTTTTTGGGAACCATATGACCCTTCGCAATCAGTATGCCGCTTATGATTTGACGTTGATATAACATGATTAACTCAAAATTGGAGAGGTATACTAAGTTAAATCATAAAAATTCTGTCGTTTACTTTGCACTAGCGGTTTATGTGTTTTCATCATAATTTTTTACTTTGCCAGCCTCGGACCTTATCAAACCCATTGCCATTCAATACACCATATAAATACATCTCAATGGAATGAAAAACAAAGAAGCATACTGATTAAACACACGGAAATTTAATTAACCCTTTTGCAACTTCTCTTACGTATTCCTGTACTTATGACTGCCCTGATCGCTATGCCAATTTTATATGCAACATGCGCTATCATAAACTGCATAACATAATGGCATACTGATTTAAATAACGGAATCTTGTTAAATAACTCCACTAGATGTTTTTAATGTGATGTATACTTGGACATGCGCAAATGGTTTACCATTTTTTCTGTAGCTGTTGTATAGCACAACCATGTATACTTCTTAATGGCAGCCTGTTCAGAAACGCGGAAAAATCATTTTTTTAAATGTAAGTACACCTGACCGTGATCACCTTTTGGGTCCACGCAAACGGTATGCCTTTGACTATTCAATTGTCGTATTTTACTTGAATTTTATTGTGGATTCATGGCAGCCTGGGTGAAATCGTATCGAAACGCTTAATTTGTAAACAAATGTTAATTAACTTTAATAATGAAGGAACCTTTAGTTTATCATTTATTAACAACAGAATATGCATACCATAATACCCTCCAAAAGGCATACTGAGTAAAATCACAACCCAAAATCTGTCACTACCTGCCGGTCTATTAGTTGGTGTATTACAGTATTACTAGGTATTGTGATTTACTGTGCTCAAATCCTTTTCCTTATATTGTAATTGTGATATTTACAATTTGTTTCATACAAATGAGTGTATTTTCTTATGTACCTACAGTACATGTCTAAAAATATATAATGCATGAAAAAGTCATAATTTTATTGTCAGCAAAAACAGATTTATATGATTCTGTGCTCTGCATGTTGAATATAAATCTTAAAATCCTCTTTTACATTATAAAAATTCTAATACTTTCAAGTGCATTGTCCCAAAGCCCGATATCATGGTTAAGTGGTAGAGTAGCATTAGCTAAACTTCGCCAGGACGTTAATATAAATAAGGCTTAAAAAAAAAGATGACTGTAGACCAGAGAATAATAAACATTTAACAGACAACGTGTGGAAAGCAGGTCTTTTATCTTTAAGGTGGCATAATATGATCTGCTGGTCGTTTCCCTGACTTGGCTTATGTGGACTGACCAGGTTATATTATCATTTAAGAATATCCCTAAAAACTTCGCTACTGAGTTGTCATTTAAACAATTTCATTGATGGGGTGTTCTTTCTGTTATAAAAGTTGAAGCATACAGTTTTGTCTGTATTTAAAATGAGTCTTTTTTTAACAATCAATGCTGAAACCGCCACTGTTGTGTCGTTTGCGAACATTGTAACACACTTAGATGTGTATAATTTGACAATTCGTCTACGTACAAAATGAATATGGACCCAACACTAATCCTTGGGGTACACCACTCTGATACTATAACAATTTGAAGTACTTTTTTGAACTTTAATATATATTTATTTCTCAAGACATTATCCACGACTAAATGCAGCCCCTTGCTTCTAAAGTATAGTTTTCTTTTAAGAAAAGGGTGATCAATATAGTCAAACACGTTTGACAGATCAAAGAATACTCCACCTACTAATTGTCCCTAATCTAGATTTTTATAAAATTTCATGAGTTGGTAAGCTACAGTTTTTGTTAATCTATTCATCCAAAAGACACGTTGATAGTCAATTAAGACGTTTTGATTCTTTAAGAAAGCTGTTGTAATATGTCGCGCAGAATTTTTTTAGAGCACATTTAAAATTCAACAATGAGGAATATTATAAACATCCTGTAGGTTTTAATAGAAAATATTGATGTAGTTTTCAAGACAATACATTACCTGGGTCTCTTCCTACAATGTTAAACACATTGCCTAGTAACCAGTGACCCGGTGGACTTGGGATAGCCTTCAAGATATTCCGATGTCTCAGGTATTTTATGAAATAAAGGACGCCATATGCACAGAAAAGTAATGGTACCATCCATAATATAAAATTTAAAAAGATCATCTCCACTTAGTAAACAAACCCACAAAGAAACAAACACACTTTTATTATATTTATATCTCATTCGGACTTTCGATTTGTTTTTATTTGTACACAAACACCATTATATCATTCGCGGTATTCGGTCGTATATAGACTGTAGTTTATTTAAGCAGCTTCAATAAAACTGGTTTTATTGATAATGATAACTTCAACAGGTTGTTTATGTTTATCGTAGCCTCTGCACTTGTGATGTTCACAATGTCGCAGGCAAGGGGGGTAGAGGCAACTGCCTAGAAAGAAGTATTTAATATAAAATTCAAATGTCTCCAACTTTAATCGCGAATATCTCAAAAACGAAAAGGCGTAAAATGTTGACAAAATTACAGGTTTATTAGGTGTCTATTATAATAGTAGAGTGCTCGGTGCCCAGATATACGCATAAAAATAAGTTCTGTGGGGGTTTCGTTATTACAAGCTGAATTTGATATAAAATTAATGATGATATACTGATGTTTCAAAATCTCAAAGCCGTCAAAAAATGTCTTACTCAAAAGGTCATTATAATCAAAGAACGAGTTATTTCTTAGTGAATTAGGTGTTTTGATATTTCTACTTTTGAGTAATAGCAAATTCTTTTAACCATGAATACAACTAGTCAAAATAAGTAGATTTTCGAACAGACCCACCTCGAGAAATCATGCGTGCTCCCCCTCCCCCCTCAAAGGGGCTGCCTGTATCTGCCTATATATATTTTTTTTTCTCAAAAACAGTAGGAGCTAGAGGAATGATCTTGGCGCCATTCGATAGAGTATAAAATTTTGCATAAGACCCTCCATTTGCTTTTTGCTATTTTCTTTTTCTTAAGGCCCCACAGCGAAAATAAGGGTGAGGAGCCTTCCAACAACGACACATGTTTGACTATACCTCTAAATAATAAACTATTTTAAATAAATTCATTATGCACATGTGCATCTTTCTCTTTGTACGCCACTGACGGCTTTAAATAAACAAATAACATATACAAATAATATACCAATCGATAGAAAAAATAATGGTCTTTATTTTTTAAATCTTGCAGGATTTTGATTTATTGGGCCGTTTTAGAGGTATAGCCAAACATGTGTCGTTGTTGGAAGGTTCCTCACTCTTTTTTTTTGCTGTGGGGCCTTAAAAAAAGAAAACAGCAAAAAGCAAATGCAGGGTCTTATGCAAAATTTTATACTCTATCGAATGGCGCCAAGAACATTCCTCTAGCTCCTAGCTCCCTTTGAGAAAAAAAAGTAAATATAGGCAGATACAGGCAGCACCTTTGAGGGGGGCAGGGGGAGCAGGCATGATTTCTCGAGGTGGGTCTTTTCGAAAACCTACTTATTTTGACTAGTTCTATTCATGGTTAAAAGGATTTGCTATTACTCAAAAGTAGAAATATCAAAACACCTACTTCACTAAGACATAACTCGTTTTTTGATTATAATGACCTTTTGAGTAGGACATTTTTTGACGGCTTTGAGATTTTGAAACATCAGTATATCATCATTAATTTTATACCAAATTCAGCTTGTAACAACGAAACCCCTATGGAAGTGACAATAAGCGTATTAATGCACTCTAACTTTTTTGCACAAACTTAAAATCTCAACATTTTATGACATTCTAAGCCTATTTGAACAATAAAAGTTTTCAAAATTTTTTTTTGCATTACCATACCTACATTCACTGAATGTGGAAGTAATTAAGTACTTGAAGAGATTATTTACGTAATATTTCTAAAATTAGAGGACAGAAATATGCAAAAGTATAGTGAATGGCAAAATAGTACTCTACAGAATGTTTGATTTCTCGTGAAGATAACCATGATTTTCTTTTTATTTATGACTATTCCCAATTTTTATCAGATTATACAACTCCATAAGGCGATTTTGTCCAATAGATAAATGTCGTCTACATCTAAAATGCCGGCTTATTGCGATAAAAAGAACCAACATTACAGAAATCATAATAAAATATAATCTGCCGGCCGGCGTGTACCTTATCCTGAAAATTTTTGTATATTGTCCTCTCTACGGGTTTCTCAAAAAAACTGCCAGCACAGCTGAAAAGGACACTGACTTCTTAATAGATTGTGAAAAAATCAGAGTGGCACACTCTATACTTTTTGAGAATAAAAATAAAAACAGCGGGACAGCATGCACTAAGTTCAGTCAAAGTTAAAGGTTGCAGGTTTCGGAAATAATAATACCATCACCATACTTAGCGACAAGTTGAGCCTTGTATGTTTTAATGTGAGGTTTATACTCACATTTAATTTGATCTACAAGTTTTTTAAACGAAAGTTGACACTCGTGCTCATTTTCTTTTGAGAAAAGAAAATACGTACTTCATGACAGCTTGTACTTCAAAAGCACCACGCTTCACAGGTTCGTCAGATTTGGGTTTTAGAATTAGAGTAAGCCTTTTTATGCAGGACAAATGATACCCAGCTTGTTCCGCCACTAAATCGCTTTCCAAAGGAGTCAAGTGACGCACAATTTTATCACCCCAATCTACTTTCCGATTTTTCGCAAAATCTATGGTTTTATTTCGTATATTTAGCTGACGCACATTATACACAGGGTTCCGTCGCTCTGGAGACTTTGCTTTTCAAAATAATTAACCGATATTATTTCAAAGGATAAAAAACAATTCTGTTTGAAAGAAAAACTCTGTATCTCGGAGCGCCTTCGCGGAATCACGGGATATTCCGGCAATGGACTGTTTTTTACATACGATGCGATTAGCGTCTCGGTAACGTATAACCTTTGACACCTCCTATGCACCACAATCGTCGTAAGCCCAGTTAAAAGATCATATTTACTGTCTTTCCGCTTTAAACTCGCGGTCTGGAAAGATTTTAAACCTATTTCCGTCAGATTCACTGTTGTGTCATCCGACAATGGTTGCTCGCAAACTAAACAATTTAAAGTCACATCAACCATGTTTAAAATATAGAAAAACAGTTTTCATGCGAAAAAAAAGTTTTTTAAAGCAATGAAAACAAGAAACAATGTAAACTGAGGATAGAACGCCTAAAAACTTGTAATCGCGATCAACATGTTGCTATCAATTTTCGAGCAACTGGCAGGTGTTATGGGTTGGGGGGAAAGGGAAGGGCCTCCAGACAACAGCATGCTAGCTCGGGAAGTGTGGCAGGGAAACGGGGTACCCCAAGAAGATCGAAAGACGAGAGAGAAACTGTGGAGTTGCCGTATGATACCTAAATGCATGCGTGGCGCCGAGGCGCATGTTTCGAGACCCACTCGCTCCCCTCCTGTTCGTCGTAGGTCAAAATGTCAATGGTCCTTTTTTGTTGTAAATTTTGTTTACTTTCTGAATATAGGTGTATTTTTTATCTAAAACGAAAAAAATAAAAAACTATTCTTTTTTTTCTAAATTTGAGAGGGTTCCGGGGGGGAATTTTTGGTGGGAAGTTGAAAATTTGGACTCAGCGAGCCAAAAAACATAAAGTAAGCCTATTTCCAGAACTACCATGAATTTTTCTAGGTAAAATTCTCTAATACCTGAAGTAACAAGTTTCTCGAAAATCTTAAAACATTCAGCCTTATTAAGTTCGCTGACGTTACCTCAACATAGACCAATTGAAAAATAAGGACCTCACAATATTTGGATAATCATCGATATTTAACCAACGTTTTTTAACCGTACCAAATATGACTAGTAACCAAACCAACGTTTAACAAACGTTTTAATCGATGACCAAAATTAGATTAGCAGTTGTGCAACAACGTCCTCTCGTCGATATAGCGCTGCCTAAGTGTTTAAGTTATCGTTCGACCACATTTTAAGCTAATGTTGACATTACAAAAAACAGTCGAACATCGGAAAAATGTTATTGGTTGATAATAAGAGTACAGGGTCGATTAAGAAATTAAGCAAACTACACATACATTATTTTTTATTTACATATAACATAATATATTATACAAAAATTATATATCACAATTAGTTTTACTAACACTAAATTTAATAAGGACACTTCCCATTACAAAATTTGTGCAAAAGCGTTGACATAACTATCTAAATTATTCTAGATAGTGAGCACACATCAAATAAATGCCTAGTAAAATTCGACCAAAAGGAATTGTAAAACACATGCTTATTTATAAAAATGTTGGTTAGAAGAAAGGAAATTGTGCATTGTCAATGCAAAGGATTAGTTAAAGATAAGTTGCCTGATAAATTTCAACCAGCAAAAGAACCTCACGGAGGTCTGTACTAGTGATGGGCGATATATCACGAACTGTGATTTAATCACTGATATTAAGAAATCACAGGTAACGACTGTTAGTACGACTTTCCTTCCGTATTTCGTTCCCTTGCCGTGGTTCAACTAAGACCAATATAATAATTAACAATTTCTCCCGTACGTCGTATTATGAAAGTCGTGATCACATCACGTTTTAAATTCACTGATATAAGAAAATCACAGTAACGATTTACGTTGTGATTGAAAAATCACGATATCGCCCATCACTAGTCTGTACACTAATCTTCTTTCTTTCGTCGATTTCTCATTATTTTCAAAGTTAACCAGGCAACCTCCTTTATACCAATTTTACTTAATAATACTATCATTCAGCAACTAGCCAGCTTTGTGGATAAAGTAAGGAAATTCCAAGAATTTCCAAAGAATTTGTTGTCATCCAGTGATAAAGGTATGCGATTTTAGAAGCTTAAAGTATGTATCCTGCAGTACTTTTTAAATAGCGCCAACGTGTTGCTTTCAAAAATTTTCAGAAAATACTGTATTGTTGTATGTTTCCTGGGTATTTTTCCACTGTAAAAATATTTAAAAATGTTGATGAAATAAACCTCCGCGCCAAAAAGATCAGGGGGAGGCTGGTTTTTAATACTTCTGTTAAAAATTGTCTCACACCTAAAAATATATAAACTGAAACAAAAATGATAAATGATAATGGTAAAAACTAAATCGAAGGCTGTTAACATGATTAAAAGTGAAAATTTTGATTATCATTCAACATTTTTGTTTCGGTTTATATATTTTTACGCGTGAGACATTTTGTAAAGAAGTATTAAGAACCAGCCTCTGTCTGATCCTCTTGGCGCAGAGATTTATTTCGTCAAAATTTTTAAATATTTATACAGTGGCAAAATATCCAACAAACAAGGAATCATGAATATAACACAAATAATGAATTATAAACAATATCTGAATACGTGCTTATTGGTCCATACCAAAGTGTAAGGGTAGCGACCAGACATGGCTACCTTCCAGTTTTCGACGGCGGCCAACACGATGATGATAGTCGCGCGGTTCTTACCCCTCGACTACCCCTAAACGCAAATAACCACGCAATTTCGCAACCAGACATCCTAACGACTCCCGACTATATATACATGCGCATAACCCGTCCTATCAAACTCCTCTTAAGCTGCAATAAAAAAATTCTTTCCCTAGAAAACCTGATCCAATCAGCGCTTGTGATCTCACTATAAGAAAAACCTGAAAAACCGATGGTTTTGGGTATCGAGTTTTAGAGGACTAAGAGAGAAAGTGATGACAAGATCGTGTTCTTTACCCTTGAAAACGGGAAATAACCTTCTATAAAACCTTCTCTTTAAGGGACACTTCAGGATTGAGGGAGGGGGGGGTCCAACAAGTCTTCGCATGCCTTATAACGAAAAATTGGAAAAGGGGTGGTTTATGCATTCGGGGGTAGTTGGTTAGGGTTGGGAGGCTAAATAATATCAGCATCGTGTTCCTCGCTCTTGAAAACGTGTACAATAGTTATTTATGATATAAGTGTTAAAAGTGACATTTTATTTTGTGGGTGGAGCAACCCCACGAACAAAATAAAATTACTTTTAACAAATGTATCATACAATATTTTTTGTAAAACTGTTATTAAAAAAAAATGCCGTCTGTGAGGTTGAAATCCCGATCTACCGCTTACGTGTCGCACGCGTTGTCATTGAGCCACCCACCCGTTCGTTTCAATTATATGTGACAATAAAGTGTAAATATCAAGTCAGGTACTGGATAAAGGGTAACTAAGTAAAACAATTGTAAATTGTTTAGTGTTTATTAGTCACTACAATTGAAGCTGTCTTTAAATATCGTAAATTTTGTGGCTAAAAAAATGGATTTTGAAGAAAATACGGGAAACTTTAGATCTGTTGCCCCAGAAATAGCAGCAACAATATGGTACTGTAAAAAGAAAAAGAACAGTATGAAAGAAAACGACAAGAGGAACAAAAGCGGCGTCAAGAAGAAAAAGAAGAGTATGAAAGAAAACGACAAGAGGAAGAAAAGCGGCGTCAAGAAGAAAGAGAAGAGCAAGAAAGAAGACGACAAGAGGAAAAAAAGCGTCGTCAAGAAGAAAGAGAAGAGCAAGAAAGAAGACGACACGAGGAAAAAAAGCGTCGACAAGAAGAGCAAGAAAAAAGACGACAAGAGGAAGAGAAGCTTCGTCTAAAAGAAAAAGAAGTACAAGAGAGAAGACATCAAGAAGAAAAAGAAGAGAAAGAATGACAAGAAAGACAACGTCAAGAGGAAGAGAAGCGGCGTCGAGAAGAAAAAGAACACGAAAGAAGACGGCAAGAAGAAGAAAAGCGTCGTCAAAAAGAAAAAGAAGAACAAGAAAGAAGACGTCAAAAAGAAAAAGAAGAGCAAGAAAGAAGACGTCAAAAAGAAAAAGAAGAGCAAGAAAGAAGACGTCAAAAAGAAAAAGAACAGCGAGAAAGAAGACGTCAAGAGTAGAAAGAGGAACAAGAAAGACGCCAGGAAGAACTGAGGAAAATCCTGAACGAACAAATGAAAATCCAGCATGATGCTATGAATTCAATCATTAACAAAATCAAGGAGGATATAAAGGCTGAAGTCAGTCAAATCAAAAGAAAGATGAGTGAGGTCGAAGGAGAAGTAGAGCGACTTAAGCGACAATTGGTTGAGAAAGGAGGCCAGCTAGTAACATCGTCAGGTCCTCGGTTAAAACCTCCCTCCTTTGACGGCCTAAGCTCATGGACAACCTACAAGAGACAATTTGAGGCGGCTGCAAGTGCAAATAACTGGGATAACGAGGAAAAGGCTATGGCATTAGTTCTGGCGCTAAGGGGCCAAGCCTCAGAGTTGCTTCAGACCATCCCGGTGGAGAAACAAAGAGACTTCAAAATTTTATAAGATGCATTGGACTTGAGATATGGCGACCAACATCTCGCCCAAGTATACCAGGCTCAGCTAAAATCACGGACACAAAAGGCTGGAGAGAGTTTACAAGAATTCGAGGCTGCCATTGAGAGACTGGCACACCTGGCATATCCAAGTGTTCCAAGGGAATTCCAAGAACAATTAGCTGTCGGGGCACTTTTGGATTTCATAAGGGACGAGGAAGTCAGGCGAGTTCTTAGGTTAACGAGACATCAAAGTATTGGCGAGGCTCTGGTCCGTGCCCTTGAAGTAGAGGCTGCCTATAAAGACACCCCACGGTCAGAAGTGCATGCTGTGACAGAAGAAAAAACACATTCAGAAGAAGAACCCTGACATGGACATGCATGAAATGCTAAATAAAGTATTGGCCAAATTGGATTCCCTGGGGAGACAAGACAAACAACAAGGTGGAGCGAAACCAAACGGGCGTATCCGATGCTATCAGTGCGGCAAATTAGGGCATATTAAGAGAGATTGTCGACAGTGGAGCCCCGAGAGAGTGAAGGCCACTGGGGCGGTGCTGGCTGAAGAAAAGAATGCGCCCAGAGAAATAAAGGTTTGCCAGCTTCGAAGAATCTCGAGTAGTCTGCCATTACCAGGACGTATAAATGAAAGTAAAGAAATTCCAGAGAGTTGGACAAAGGAAGTTTTAAGACAAGAGCAACTGAGTGATACAGAAATTGGACCTATATTGCGAGCAAAGGAAAAAGGAACCCGACCAGACTGGAAGGATGTTTCAAACCTAGGAGTAGGAGTGAAGGCTTTGTGGTCGCAATGGGATTCACTGAGAGTCTTAGATGGGCTGTTGAGGAGAGCATGGGAAAGCCCGGATGGGATGCAGGTTGTCATGCGTCTAGTGATTCCCAGGTGTCGCAGAAGTATTCCAGGAAGCGCATAGTGGAACGTCCGGCGAACACTTCGGCGTAAACAAGACATTGAGTAAAGTACGAGAATGATTCTATTGGGTCAATAGTCGCCAGGATGTGGAGGCTTGGTGTCGCAAATGCAAGAATTGTGCTGCCAATGGGAAACCACTTTCCGGAAGCGACCATGCGAATGAAAGTCGAGAAGAGCCGAAGAATGACCAAGAGCAGATGACCAAGGCTGGTAACCGAATGAAGGCTCGTTATGATCGGAATGCCAGTACAGGAGGATTCAAGGTGGGAGATCGGGTCTGGCTGTATAACCCACAGCGGAAAGAATGGAAGTCTCCGAAGCTTCAACCACCTTGGGAAGGACCGTATTTAGTCATCATCCGAATTAATGATGTCATCTATCGGATTCAACGAACCAAAAAGTCCAAGATGAAGATGGTACATTTGGATAGACTGGCGAAAGAAGTTGAATTGCCTGACCGGGACGTTCAGGCTTAAGGAGGGGGCAGTGTAATGTATTTCAACCCCTAGAATGTAGGCAACACAGAATTCGATTAATTGATTGGATGTCTGCCTAAATATAGAGATTTGCACCTACCAGAGAAAGAACATACTAGAAGGTCTAGAGTGATGACATATCTGTTCTGGAACCATCTGGAGAATGTGACATCATCACAGAAACTTCGAGATCTGTCATCTGTAGGTATATAAGGCATGGAGTAAACCAAAAGAAAGAAGTTAGTGCAGTACTAATTGTCAGTTGAAATGGTCAGAGAGTAAACACAGTGATAGAAGTTCAGTTTAGATAGCAAGAGTAGTAAGATCAGAAGAGAGTAAAGTGATCAAGTAGTACACAGTGTGTTATTAGCCAAGTAGTTATTGTTGTAGTTACATAAGTTAATAAATTAGTGTTTAGTGTTACCCTGGTTGTTATAATTTCCGAATCCACGATACAGGGTGTTTACAAAAAGGGTGTAAGCACGTCACAGTATAAAAGACTTATCGAATGATGTAAAATGAAGAAAGTATTACACAAGTTCACTGAAAATATACTTTTGGCTTACTTCGAAGAAAAATCTAAGTTATGAAAGGCGTCAGCAGTGTGGTCTAATTTCTTTATGATACAACGTGGATGTAAGCAAGTAGTACAAGCTAATAGCGTTTTTAAAACGAAAAAGTGTGGGATATCGGCCAAAAAAATCGAAAATATTTACTGGCGAACATATTAATACATTTTTGAATGAAGCTCCAGACATCATCTAAATAAATAATTTTTTCTACACCTATTTAATCATATGGCAATTATTAGCATTTTTTTGGTGAAAAATCGTACCTATAATTCACTGTAGTGAATTATCGATTCATAATTCACTGCATCCGGCCAATCACAAATACAAATTCAAAAATCACTGATTCGCTGATTGAATGATATTTTAAATCGACCGCTATCAACACTTGCTGCTGCGGCTGACAATCAACTCGCGTGACAGTGACAAGCTTCGACCATGTGACAAGTGTACCGCCATATTGTTAGTTTACGTTTTTGACTTCTTATGATTATAATGTTACCAAATTTCAGTCTAATTTATTTGTTTAACAGGTGTAAAGCATAGTATTACATTCGCGATTGTGGCCATTATTCACTCAGATGGCTATCATAATCGCTCATATAATAATATACTATATAACTATTTGAATAAACATGTATTATTTCTAAGTAATCTATTTCTTCTAATTTTATCAACACAGCTTTCTATTATCTTGAGAAGAATGCATATTACTATATGGTATATTTCATTTTTAACATTAGTGTTAAAAGTATTTTTAACATGTAACATTATAAAAGTCAATATTTAGTTCACCTATCAATGAATTAAAAATGTCATTTTTAATGACAGTTTTACAAAAAACAATTTTCAGCACGTTGGTTGTTTTTTTAATGTTTCGGTGTTGAGGGAAGCGGTGATTTCAACCCGGGGGTAGTAAGGATGTCTTGTTGCGAAATTTTACAGGACATATTGAGTTTCCTCAAAAATAATCTGATCCAACAAATCCGCGCACGCCTGACAACGAAAAATGGGAAAAGGGGTAGTTTTTTACGTTTAGGTAGGGACCGCGCGACTATCACCATCATGTTCATCGCCCTCGAAAACGGGGGCAATGTTTGGTCTCTACCATTGGACTTTTGGGGTTTTTGCAACTTTGGCATGGCCTATATGCCAAAAATGTCATTTAGAAATGATAATACTGCAATATTTTTTTATTGAACAATAATACCATAACACTATTATTGCTCTTCCATTCTACCCATCAAAGGCATAGCGGTGATTTGAAAAACAAATGGTGAGTGCTCCACCAGTAAATTTTCAGAGAGATTCCGAGACAAACGAAAAGACTGATGCAGTCTGATAATAATCATGATGCAAGAAAGTATGGTATGTTCACAAACAACTTTCCAGATGAGTTAACAACCTGCCATTTTCGAATCATCTTTTTGTATTTCGCAAAATAAACACGACAGAGGCCAAAAATGAACCTCCAATTAAGCATGCCTTATCTTCTTACATCATGATAATAACTATACAGAAAATAATAAGAGTAATAGTAGAATAGAGCTGAAACAATATTTCTGTTTCTGCATGGACCCCATTTAAAAAGAGCAGAAATTTTGCCTTGCCCGGGTTAAAGCGGGGGCTTTAGTGAGACAATTTAAAGTGAAGGCATATGAGTGTGTGCCTAAGATTATTAGAATTTTCTTGAACATGTTTGTTATCTTACTAAAAAACCAGAATACAGAGAACATTTCTATTGAAAAGTATCATCTCTAAGTCGAAATCCTTTCCAAAATTTATTTACACTTTACTTATACTATTTACAACTAACTTAACCTAACCTAACTTTTACACTGCGTAATTATCTTGTAAATCGTTTTATATACTTAGTTGTTACTACTGCATCTGTAAAGTGGGAACTAGAGTTCCTGTAATATATGCACACATAGCAAGCCTTCAATGGTTTCTGGGTTATAATCAAAATAACCTCGTACAAACCATATGGGAAAACAGCCCCCGCCAATTCCATTGAAATTGTGACTGCATATTCTCCAGACCATGCTAATGAAAAGTTACTACTCACTGCCCGTTCCTATGAATCGTTTTTGAGTTACAGACGCAAGAAGATTGAAAGGAGTGAAAAATCGGGATTTATCAATCAATATCATTTTATGAGTATGTCTTGCATATGCGATCAAAATAAACAGACCAACAAAACACCATCTCTGTCAATGTATCAGTTTTATTAATTATTAGAAAACATCAACATTAAGATTGTCAAATGCGAGCGAAGAAGCCTACTTTACATGTCGATTTTGGATAAAATAATTTCAATCTATTTGGATGTAATATGCCAAAAAAGCAGGCCTGTAGTTAGAAAATGCTTTAAGGGTAAGCAAACAATTTTTCAGAGGGGGCCCGTGGGCCAAAAATTCGCTTTTTCCATTTAAAAATAGCTACCTCATTATTTTCTGCGGTCGCCGGGCGAAAATTATTCCAGGACGGGCTACGCCCGTCCTGGCCCACCCCTAGCTACAGGCCTGCAAAACAGTAGCATAGTCGAAAAAAGTTGGTGTAACTGGATTCACCCTCGACCTTTCGTCAGATCCAGCTTGCACAAAACACTCGCGCTGGATCTGACGAAAGCTCGTGGGTGAATCCAGATACATCGACTTTTTTCGACTATGCTACTTTTTTGGCACATTACATCTAAATAGATTGAATTTATTTTATCTACAGTCGACATTAATCCAGTAAACAAGCCGGAAAAAAGTGAAAAATGTGGAAAAGTGGTGGAACAGTATCGACTTGAAAAATTCCTTTTTTCACGTGTTCCTTAGACCCCCAGGAACATTCATCTACATTGACCTCTGCATTACCTCCGAAAATAAGAAAGTTAGGGGGGTCTGAAATACCCCAAAAAGTAGCCGTTATAAAAAAAAAATATAAAATTAATATTTCGCCTCGGAAATGGGCTCTAGGAGGTTTTTTGGGTCGCTGATCTGAGGTCCAAATTGAGGAATTCCATATTCCAGTATGGAATTCGTACCATTTTTTGATGACGGAAATTTAAATATGAATATTGTGCTGCGGAAGCGTGCTCTAGGAGGTTTTTTGGGTCCCTGATCACGATTCCGAGGTCCAAATTGAGCAATTCCATATTCCAGACTGGAATACGTGCCGTGGAAAATTCCATTTTTCAGAAAAAATTTAAATATTAACGTTTTTCCACGAAAATGTACTCTAGGAGGGCTTTTTTTGGTTGATGATCATGATTTTGAGGTCCAAATTTAAGAATTCCATATTCCAGACTGGAATACGTGCCATGGAAAATTCCATTTTTTCAGAAAAAATTTAAATATCAACGTTTTTCCACCAAAAAGCCTCCTTGAGCACATTTCCGAGGCGAAATATTAATTTTATAATTTTTTTTATGATAGTTACTTTTTGGGGCATTTCAAACCCCCCCCTAACTTTCTTATTTTCGGAGGTAATGCAGGAGTCAATGCTGATGAATGTTCCTGGTGATCTAGGGAACACGAGAAAAAAGGAATTTTTCAAATCGGTGCTCTTCCACCACTTTTCCACATTCTCCGGATTATTTATTGGTCTACATGTAATGTAGGCTTTTTCGCTCTCATTTAACAACCTTAAAGTTGGTGTTTTCTAACAATTAATAAAACTGAAATAAATTGACAGAGATTGTGTTTTGTTCGTCTGTTTATTTTGATCACATATACGAAGCATAGGTACTCATAAAATGTTGACATATCTTGATTTTCACCTAACCTTCTTACGTCTGTAACTCAGAAATGATGCATATGAACGGGGAGAGCCTAGTAACTTTTAATCAGGATAGTCTGGAAAATATGCAGCCACAATTTCAATGGAATTGGCAGGGGTCGTTTCCCCATATGGTTTGCGAGCAATATAAAGAAGGGCATTTTTTTATATGAGCGGGAAATGAGTTTCTTGCAAATATCTCGAGAAACGCCTATTTCTTGGAATATTTATAAAAAAAACGCAGAACATCAGAGTACTTAAAACGACTTGAAATTTTCCGATTCAGTAGCTCACTGCTTATGAGTTAAGTTGAGGAATTCCAAGTTCGAATCCCGGCTAGGGTATGAATGTTTAGTAGCGATTTTAATGTGTTACCAAAACGGTAGCAGATGTTTAGTCCGCTGTTGAGTGAGACATCACGACTAGTTGCTGCTATCTCTCCTGAGTTCGAGTCTTAGCTGCGACAGGTGGCAATGCCTCTGGGAATGGTTGTTGTGTAGTTATCTGTTATATGTCTACTGGTTGAGTGGTGGAATAGCTATGGCTAGACTTCGCAAGGACATTGATAAATAAAAGACGTTAAAGAAATATACATTTTAATGTAGATTGAAAGCGCAAAAGTTATGTTAGGTTATGTCCTGTAGATAACATAACTACAATGCAAATAAGTTGGGAAAAATATTTGAACCCGTGGCTCTGATAGCAACGCTCTTTGTACTATCAATCGCCATTCGATGTTCTGTGCACATTTGAGGATTGTGGCAGTAAAAACTATTGATTAGAATGACATGAATTACAATATTTGCCACTCCAGATAGCATAATCTGATTCCTGGAATAATCATTGATTATACGTTTAGAAGATTCAATTAATAGTTTTTAAATATTCCAGATATTACAGGAATATTCCTTTCTTATGCTAATGACACAGTTTTTAAATATTCTAGGATTATCCAAAATGGATATTACAAGAATAATCAAGTTAATTCAGGAATATTTGAAAATATTATCGTAATATTTTTTCTCCACTAGAATATTTCTAGATTATAGTAGATTATTGTATTAAATATTAAAATAGATATTATACCGCAGAATTTGTTTTAGTCTGCCGATACGAATTACCGGGCGAATACTCATAGACCAGTAATAGAACTAAGTCGGCGACTTATAAGCAAATCCATCTACCAACATCTGTTGTAAACTTAGAAAGGCTTCGAAATGAGTCACAATTCTAGATAAACGTGACATAATAATTAATTGCCTCCGATGTAGCGACATTGTTACATAAATTGGCATTTGATGCCATCTCTTTTCTATCAGTTCCAATACTAAACCGCTTTTCAGCCGACGTTACTGGGAATATTCATGTATTCTTTCCTGGAATATTATTGTCTCCTTTTTAAAAATTATGTATCTACTATTAGTCTATTGTTCAAAAAGAATATTATTTTATTATTCTTATGAAATATTTCAAAATCAAAACGTTAAATTTTATATATTCTTAGAATAATAGAATAATATTTCGAATATATACATTCGTCAGGGGACATTTACAAATCATTCTTAGAATATCTTATGCTATCTGGGAAAATCCTGACTGAAATGCATTTTTCATAAATTACTGCGCGGGGTCATTTGCAACGTGTGATATTAAATCGCAGTTCTGTAACCTTAAAACTAGATTTAATACGAGAACTTAATCTGCTAGTGAATAATTTAACAATAAAAACACTAAACCTCTTACTCCATCTTAGATTTTTGCCAATTGTTGTACTTTGTACCTCACCAAATGGACGCAACTCCACAATTTACTTAAATACTCTTCCTAGGTTTCTTTTTGCCGCACAATTTTGGCCGCATAGTGAACTAGGGTGTTCCTGAGTTCAGATGTAAGAGTGTATTTAAGAGACAAATACGACAACACCCTGAAAAACAACATAAAGCCAATGATTGGCATGAACTGGCTCTCTGGTTCGCGGTGACCCATCCCCATGTCGGTCATCAACAGTTCTGGGTCGCGGTAATGGCAGTAGATCTCGCCGCATTCCAAGGGTTTCCTTTGGTTGAACAGGGCAGCGGAAAACCCAACCAAGCCAAATCTCAGGTAACTTGTGGATGTGAGTAGTGCCATGAAGGGTTCGATTCCGCTCTTGTATCCCATTCCGTACACGGCCAGCGCTAGAAGCAGTGCCAGAACATGTGGAGCTACTACAGAGCCGTTCTAAAAATCGTTAATATATAAGAAATTAAATAAGGAATGACGAAGATGAATGTTATTTAAATTATAGTAGGTTATAATATTTTTTCTTGGGTTGTATATTATACTGAAATGAAAGGTGTACATGATTGTCACTGCCACTTTGTCTACATATGGATTGCATTTCCACATAAAAAATGACCCCCTCCTAAATGATAGTTAAAAATAGCACAGTTTTAATCGAGTCTATAATGGAGTAAAAATATAACTGAAAATCGAAATAAAGGAACTGTCTGGGGAGGAGAAAATGTTTAATGAAATCTGAAGTAGATACGTAAAGTATAACTGCAAATTTTGAACTTCGGGCAAGGTTGGAATCATATTTGTTTAAACAATTGAAATCGTAAAATATCGATTTTTCTTGCTCTTTTGCAAATATCTTCGGTCGTACTGGCCATATTGCAAATACAAGAAATGCAGATTGTTTACGACAAAATTTTGAACAGGTCTAGATAAAAGACCTCTGTTAAATATGTACAATATTACAGTGAGTGCTATTTAATACAGCAGCACATCGTTATTTTGGAATGCTTTGCCCGATTTTATTTTAATTTTTTTTTTAGTTATATTGTTCGATTATTTGACTGTTTTGTAAAATTTGTAATTTTCATATTTTCAAGGCCTACTAAGTTCCTCCATATGGGTCGAAATTTCGAGGTCGACTATTAGGCAATTTTTTATCGGCAAACTGGATATCGTATTCGATTCGCAGTTGTCTCAAATACCTCTTTAGAAAATTTTAGTTCGTTACTTTATATAGGGTGTTTGTTATTCAATAGCCAAATTTCAAATTTCTCACTTTTCGACTGGCCCTGTATAAAAGTCGGTTAAGTTTACTAAAAAGGTAAAGTAGTCATTCGACTTTAGAAACATCAGATTCTAAATGATGAAGAAAAAATAAAAGTTATTCTTTAAATAAATAATGCTACTATACACTATTTAGTTGCTGTACGTAGGTGTCTAAACGAAAATTTTTCAAACAATTAGATTGGACGGAATTGGACTCATACTCACTCATATAAATGGACTCATATAAATGGCCAAGCGAAGTTATTACTCAAATAAGGTAAATAATTCGACTAATAAAGTCCGTGAAACATGGAACATCATAAACAAGAGGCTGGGGCGAAATAAATTTGAAGCTAACACCATCGTTTAAAGTTGTAATGATAATAAAATATCGGACAGTAAAATTTTAACAGAAATGTTCGCTACCACATTTTCGAATACTGCCACTAATAAAATAAACTTACACTTTGGAATGAATATGTCATTACCATGCACTGTACATAATTACAGGGAGAACTCGATGTACATTTATCCAGTAACAGAGGATGAAGTACAGGGTGTAATAAATAATCTTACAAATAAACACTCAGCAGGTTTTGATGATCTAAGTTTAAATATCATAATACAGATCATGGATGAGATAATTATTCCATTGGTATATTTAATAAATAAATCTTTGGAAAATGGATGCTTTCCTGACGTCCTAAAACTCGCCATAGTAATACCCATATTCAAAAGTGGAGATCCCCAAGACATTGACAATTATCGCCAAATATCCCTCTTAAGTTCTATATCTAAAATCATAGAAAAAATAATATATGGCCGCCTATTCTCTTACTGTGAGATAAATAAATTGTTAACCGCATCTCAACATGGATTTAAATCGGGTAAGTCTGTAGACACCGCTTGCTTTCATTTGCTAGAATACGTTTATTCAGCTTTAGGTAAAGGCAAATATGTTGTAACCCTAATGTTTGACTTGTCAAAAGCATTTGATACGGTTAATAAAAACTATTTAAAAGATAAATTATATAATATGGGTTTCCGTGGAAATATATTAAATTGGATTATGTCTTACTTACGTGGAAGGACGCTGAGAGTCAAAGTAAATAATGAATATTCAGCTTTAAAAAGTTTAAACCTTGGAGTTCCTCAGGGCTCCGTGCTAGGTCCATTTCTTTTTTTACTTTATGTAAATGATTTACCAAACTATATAAAAAGTGGGCATGTAACGATGTTCGCAGATGACACCACAATAACTGTATCTGCCGACAGCCCTGAAGAGGTAGAACGGCTAGTTCATACTGTTATGGAAGAATTGGGTATGTGGTGTCAAAGGAATAGACTCATCTTAAATGAGAGAAAAACTGTTTGTTTGAATTTTGGTTTACAGAGGCGGCTACCATCTACAATAATTTATGACCATCTGACTTTATCAGAATTAGGTAAACTGCTGGGAACTAGTCTGGATGTAAAATTATCATTTGACGTGCACATTGACTCTGTATGCAAAAAGTTAAATAAAGCTTATTTTGCTATTCTCCAGTTAAAAGATGTACTCGATGAAAAGGAATTAGTACAAACATATTATGCATTGGCATACCCCCACATTTCTTATAATATAATTTGTTGGGGAAATGCTAAGGACAGAGAGAGAGTATTTATAGCTCAGAAAAGAATTATTAGGTTAATATATAACTTACAACCTCGCGAAACATGTCGCAATATATTCAAAAATAAAAATATTCTTACAACACCCTGTATATACATATTAAAATGTTTATGCTTTACTAAGAAAAATATAAAAATTTTCGAAACTATATCGGAAAATCACTTATATGATACGAGACACGGCCAATTACTGTCGATTCCTAAGCATACCACTGCGAGATATGAATATTCTCCATATTATAACTGTATACGGTTATACAATGTGCTGCCAAATGAAATTAGAAATATTGCAAATTATAATAAATTTAAAAATAAAATAAAACAATTATTAATTTCTAATTCATTCTATGATATAAAAGACTTTACATATTCAAACTTATTAAACCTGTGATAAATTATGTTTAGTTTTTAAGCTGTATTGTCTATTTTTACTATTTTAGTGATGGATGTGTTTAGTTGTTAGTATTATTCTTTTATCCAGTCATTTTATATATTGTCTATTTGTTTTTATTATGTTGTGCTACAGATAGATATAGATTGCTGTTTATATTTACATATATATGTTCACACATGCATTTCTCTTCTTGGTCTTGTTTTGTTTTTATATATTTCAACTACGATTTTGTAATTTTTGACTTACCATATATACAAATTGTATCTTAAATGGTCAATAAACATTCTATTCTATTCTTCTATTCTACTATTATATACATATTATGCCCAGTAGAATTAGTAAAAAAAATACTGAAATTTATTGTAATTCGTTTCAGGATGCCACGTGGATTAAACGATAGTTTTATTGATTATGAACATGACCCTGAATTTGGTCCACTTTTTGACCGCCGGAACATTGTTTACTTAACGATTTATTGTTGAAAAATTAAAAAAAATCGACTTTTTTAAAGATAACTCAAAGACCTTTGACGATAGGTTTTTCAATTTGTAGATACTGTTAGAACTTTGAAAAACGGTTAATTTGAGAGATGTTTCGTTTGAAACGCTTGAAAATTTGTTTAAATAATTGCAAAAAACCGCGAAAATTTTAGCGAATTTTAACAAAAGCACTTTAGTACTTGGAACTTTGAAGAAATATATCTTTTATTACCCCAAAGTTATCCCTAAAATTTCATCAAAAAATTTTAATTAGTTTAAGAGATATTCAATTTGTTTATTAAAAACATAAATAGTGAAAAATGCAAATTCACCCAGTTCCCGTTGTCGTAAAGGGTTGATCTGGACATCCTTTTTTTTGGTTGAGACTTAAACTTTATGTTTTCGTTAATGGAAAATTTGCATTATTTTCAACTTCAAAATGGCGTTTGAAAAAGAGTCTCATTTTGAGGTTAGGTTTTTTGCTAATAAATTTTAAACAAATGAATATTTTGCAATATCGTCCTCATATCGTTGTTGCTGGGGTCTTTTCACACATTTTCAAAAAAAAAATGACTCTGTAGCCTTATTAGAAGCCGAGATGATTTTTTTTTTAATAAATTCTTAAAAAAATTTTTAACAAAAAATAATTGTTTATAACAAATTATTGTTTAATTAGGAAAAAATCGACATGACAGATATTATTATTTCATCACGCTACCCCAAATTAAAAAAAAAAGTCAAAATCGGAGAAACGGTAAATTTTTGCTTGGATTGAACTCGTCTCGATCATTTTATGAACGTGTTACAGATATGACTCATGCTTCTCGCAAATTGAATTTTTTCCCCCAAACTCAGCTCTATTACAAAGATAGACTATTAAACTAGTTGTTCGCCAAGTTTCAGCTGTTAATGTTTATTAATAAACAAATTACGAATTTATTAAAAAAAAATCATCTCGGCTTCTAGTAAGGCTACAGTCATTTTTTTTTTGAAAATGTGTGAAAAAACCCCAGCAACAAAGATATCAGAACGATATTGCAAAATTTTCATTTGTTTTAAAATTATTAGCAAAAAACCTAACCTCAAAATGTCACACTTTTTCAAACGCCATTTTGAAGTTGAAAATAATGCAAATTTGATTTACCATTAATGAAAACATACAGTTTAAGTCTCAACAAAAAAAATGATGTCCAGATCAACCCTCTACGAGAACGGGAACTGGGTGAATTTGCGTTTTACATTATTCATGTTTTTAATAAACAAATTGAACATCTCTTAAACTAATTAAAATTTTTTTATGAAATTATAGAGGTAACTTTGGGGTGATAAAAGACATATCTTGTCAAAGTTTAAAGCACTAAAGTGCTTTTGTTAAAGAATGAAAAATATTTGCAAATTGCGAACATTTTCGCGGTTTTTTGCAATTATTTAAACAAATTTACAAGCGTTTTAAACGAAAACTTCTCAAATTAACCATTTTTCAAAGTTCTAACAGTATCTACAAATTGAAAAACCTATCGTCAAAGGTCTTTGAGTTATCTTTAAAAAAGTCGATTTTTTGGAATTTTTCAACAATAAATCGTTAAGTAAACAATGTTCCGGCGGTCAAAAAGTGGACCAAATTCAGGGTCATGTTCATAATCAATAAAACTATCGTTTAATCCACGTGGCATCCTGAAACGAATTACAATATGCATATTTGCTAATTCCACTGGCCTATATACTATTTATTTAAAGAATAACTTTTATTTTTTCTTCCTCATTTAGTATCTGATGTTCCTAAAGTCGGATGACCTTTTTAGTAAAATCTAAGTGACTTTTATACAGGGTCAGTCGGAAAGTGAGAAATTTTAAATGAGTGAATTTTATTGAATAACAAATACCCTATGTGAGGTATCGAGCTAGAATTTTGTACAGAGGTATTTGAGACAACTTCAAATCGAATACGCAATCGAATTTGCCTAACAGTCGATCTCGAAATTTCGACTCATTTAGAAGAACTTAGTAGGCTTTGAAAACATGAAAATTACAAATTTTTCGAAACAGTCAAATAGAGCTCATCGAGCACTATATCTCAAGAAAAAAATTAAATCGGGCAACGCGTTCCAAAATATCGTGGTGTTGTGGTATGAAATAGTACACACTGTATATATAATATGTAAAAAGCCAAAAAGCCAATATATAGCTTTTTAAGCAATTTAATATACCTTTAATAATAATAATGTATCGAAAGTCATATTCAAATTATAGTCACCAGAAAATAAAATAAAATTGCTTTAATTCCTTAAATATTACAGTTCAAGTCGCATTTCTTGGTTATGCTGTGTCGATGTGGACCAATAATTTCGAAACATCAATATCCATAGAAGCATATTTGCATATGATTCCGTTTTTTTCATTATTTATTACAGCATGCCATGAAATGAAATAATGACAAATTCAAGTTTTGCTTATATGTGATCACGTAAATATGGTGAACATTTTATTCTATGACGATCACATAAGGCCATGCGTGGCTAGTATATAGTACAAATAATTCTTAATAGCCATAATATTGTCAAGAATTGTCCGACAAATGGTCCTGAATTTAATCCTATTGATTACAACCGGGGCATGTTAAATAGAAAACAACTCATAGATGACACTAAAAGACTTGAAATGATAATGAGAATATGAGGAGGAGGAGGAGGAGGACATAAATTTATAATTTTGATTTGCCTTATATTTGAGTATAAGGTATGTAGTACACGCAAATTAGATTAAAAAACAGTGAATAGAAGAAATAATTTATAAAGTAATAATATTTGACATGCGTACTCTAGATAGGGTTAGAAATAGATACCTGAAAAGTTCCCCTCCCGTTTAGGAGTGGAACGTCCCTTTTTTTGCAAGAACCACTCCTAACGGGGACTTAAAGCTGGTTTTTCACTTTTATCTTATAAACCGTTAGTCGAAAGAGAAAAAAGCATAGGAAATAAAAAATTTGTAGTCAAATTCTGCATAAAAATGTTCTATATAGTATACTTAAAATTATATTGCTGCATTTTCTGTATCATTTACTATTTCATTGTTGATGGTGACAATTTGATTCATCGAGTAGTATATGGCCAAAGCAGGATACCTTTGACGACGTTTATACAGCCTACGTTCGCTTTATTCGTAATTATTACGGCAAAAAAGTGACTGTAGTGTTTGGCGGGAATGCTGACAATGTCTGCAGTACGAAGGGCACCGAAAGACAGCAGCGACTTTTGAAACACATTTCACCGGAAATTATTTTCAATGAGAACACGCCACTGACTGAAACGCAAAATAAAAAAACAATCTCACAAATAAGGACCGGTTTATCTCGCCATTGGTGGAGAGCTTTAAAAACGAGGGAATCAAAACAATTACTGCTGTAAACGACGCTGACGTACTCATAATTCAAACCGCCTTAAATGAATCTCATGAAAATGACACAGTGATCATCGTCGGACAAGATATTTATCTTCTCGCATTGATTATCGCTTGCGCACCTGAAGATAAAGATATCCGTATATAAGAGAGGCTCAGGGAAAAATAGAAAATAAAGCGTACAATTCTTGTGACTTGCAGTCCTCGGAAGTCTTAAAAAGCTGTAAGGAGACAGTTTTGTTTGTCCACGCGTTCAGATGCGTTACCACTTCAGCTTTCTTTGGCAAAGGAAAAGTGCAAACAGGGGAAACCACTTAAAAAAAACGCACCGAGAGCTCTACCTCGATGGTGGTGTGGAAACGAGCTCAAATTAAAAAATACAGCTTTGTGGAAAAAAGGGAAAATAAATAAAAATAACTTGTGTCAAAACCCGCTATACATACATCTTTTAGAGAGAATTACGCTAGTTAAGCCGCGTGGCCGACTTAATGAGTTTTTAAAAAAAAATTTTAATTCTTAAAAAATATTACAAAGTTTTATTTTACGTAATAAAATTGACAATAATTATACTTAATTAAAATGATGTTTACTCTATGAAAGTTAGACACGAAGTGACGAGATTATCTCTGGTAGCATAGGAGCGGACGGGCTGAGATGGCTGACATAGCGTTTCTGTTGTCTTATCTAGGAAGCTGTCCAGCTTAACTCGCTCTATAAATTAATTCCTGAGCATTTTTTTCGTTAAAATAACCAGTTTTAAGATATTCGCTGTGAAACTTCGAATAGATCGATTTTTATCTGTACGCTCCAAACTACCTCTCTGTTCGGAGGCTGTTAGCGCGAAATAGGTGAGGATAAGCTACAAAGCTAATAGGACATTTTTTATGCAGAATTTAATGACAAATTTTTAATTCCTTATACTTTTTTCTCTTCCGACGAACGGTTTACAAGATAAAGGTGAAAAACCAACTTTAAGTCCCCGTTGGAGGTGGTTTTTTGCAAAAAAAGGGATGGTCCATTCCTAAATGGGGAGGGGGAGGACTTTTCGGGTATCTATTTCTAACCGTATCTAGAGTACGCATCTCAAGATACTTTATAAATTATTTCTTCTAAAATGTGTAGTTTACGTGGACTAATGGTGGTCGTGTAGTTGAAAATGTTTAAGCTAGATTTCTACCAAGTCCGTACTAAAGAGTACAATACTTACCAATATATTAAATGCTGCTCCAATGGCATATCCGAGCCCTTGGGAACAGAATGCTACCGCTAGCCCCATTGCACTAAACCACAGAAATCTGTTTGTTTCCCATGGTTGATCAGCCAGGATGTATACTATTAGTATGAACATTATACAATTTAATAACTAAAAAGAAAAATATTTTTATCACATTTTCTTGCAGCCACACAGAATGAGGCAAAACTATGATTTGTTATGCCAAAAATGCGAATAAAATAAGCAGAAGCAGAAGAAATAAGAAGCAGGACAAAGTTAATAGACACATCACAAATATCTAGCATATTTCTCAAGAATGTGTCCAAGTTACTTTGTATTAAAATAATCCTGGCCATTGATATTCATATTGAGATATTTCAGTAGAATGATCTTGCAAAACGCAAATCAGTTGCCTATAGGGCCAAACATTCTGAAATATTTTCAGCAGAGAATATAGTAAACTTCTACAAGAAGTATAGTACAGGAAAATTTTACTTTAGCTCGAAAAAAATTTGTGCAGACCTTAAACTTTGGTTATAGGTTCAAAATAGGCCAAAATTCACGAAACAAAAAAGTTTAAGAATTTTACGGATCCGCGGGAACTTATAGGGGGTGATTAATTAAAAAATCGATTTTCCTCTATTTTCTCGGAAATATGGCATTTGCGTTTACAAAAAAAAATGTTCAAATAAAAGTTGTTTCTGATAAAATTATCTTTAATTTGGTGTTTTTAAATTTAATTTTATAGCAATAATTAACCGAAATACTAGAGGTTTTAATTTCGGAATAATGTCATATGAATTAGATGTTCATTTTTGGCAGTTTAATAGTAAATGCATACAAAAAAAGAAGTTTATATATTATGCGAGGGTTTGCTAATTTATAGGGGGTGGCACCTAAAAAAAAAAAAAAAAACTTTTCATATAAATTGATAGGTTTAAGTTATAACTACTAGAAAATTTGGGATTTTAGCTTGAAAAAGTGGTACCAATTTCAAATACGTTTTCGTCAAATAACTCGAAAGGTATTACATTAAGCAAAAACATGTTAGATACAAATAAGAAAGCTACTAAATTAAGGATGAATTTCGTTTTTTTTTCTAATTTTTGCAGAGTTAATGGTTTCGGGGATCTGGAAGTCTAAAAGTGGCTTCCGAACGTTTATAAGACGAAGTATTTAGTTTAAATGTTCTCAGAAACTATGGCACTTAGGCCAAAAACTCTAATAACTAAAATGAAAAACTATCAATTAGGCTTTCAAATGATTTTTGTCCTATTTTTATAGCATAAAAAAACAAAGAAGTTATGACAGGAACAATGTACTCTTTCACATTTTTTTTTTAATAAAAGCGTCGCAATTTTGTTCATGTAAGTAGTCAGTATTAAAAATATATATTCCCATATACTGTTTTTCGTTAATATATGATGTGACCTAGATGCTCAAATTTTTTCGTCGGCTTATAGCGCTTGCTTTAGAAAAAAAATGCATTTGAAACTGTAAAGGAATTTTAGAAAAAATGTAATATTCTTGTTTCTCTGCAAATATCTCAATAAATATTAGTTTAAGGGAAAATATGGCGGATTCAAAAATAAAGCTTTTAAACTGAGAATAAAATTATTTTGTTTTTATATTTGTGTAGGGTTGATTGTTTCGGAGATATTTAATTTTATAGATGGCATCCGACAGTTTTTAGTATGAAGAATTTAGTTTAAAATATTGAATATCTTAGAAACTGTGACATATCAGAAGTTCTAAAAAACAAAATTAATAGTATATTATTCAACGAGCGGTAATGTAGGTAATAACTCACGCAGATGAAAGTTTACAACACAAGCCGTAGGCGAGTGCTGTAATTCATCAAGTGAGTTATTACCATTACCGCAAGTTGAATACTATACTTTATCTACGATTATAATAATAAATATTAAATTGAGAAAATTTTGTTTAAATTACTGAGTTTGTTTATTAATAAAATTAACTGTAAAATTTAATTTTTGTTCACCCTTTTATATTTGTTGTCTTCAAAGATTAAGCCACCTTTAAGCGAAGGTAGAATGTGATTTTTAATCGAAATAGTGCACAAACTGCTTGTAGACAAAAAATCAACTTTGTAGATTAATATTACGCGGCGAAAAATGCAAAACTTCTCCGCGAACTGCAATAGCCCGGAGCGCATATTCGGTCAAGTCTTGTTTTTTATGTTAGAGAAAAAATTAAAAGAGCGTCGGAAAGCTCAATCAATTCTCTTTACATAAGCTGTCTACAAATTTTTCGAAAAAAACGATAGTTATCGAGATATTCGAGGAAATGTAAGAAATTACACGTTTTCCTGTAGAGTATATGCAAATCTTAAAAAAACAACCTTTGTTTCGAAGGCCCAAGATTAACGGAGCGTCAAAGTAGTACATGATATTAAGTGAACATCGTATATGAGATCGATTTCAGTTAATTACCGATTAATTACGGTGACAAAATGGAGAAGATTTACCGAAAAAAAAAGTCCCAAATCGCGCCCCCTCTAATTCCTTCATTTTTTTCGCAATTCAAAAAATAAAAAAGAGTCATAGCAAATTTAATCCTATTTAAGTTAACTAGAGTAGTCGTTTAGCGTAGGAGCCAAGATTAAAAAGTTGCCAACTGTAGAAGCTCAAAATTTCCGATTTTTTGCCCTACATGGCCAACATTTCAGTAGTTATCTCCGAAACGAAAAAAAAATCAAAATTCTTATGGAAGCAAAAGATTCGTAGTGGAAAATACTTGACCTTATTTTTTATTTCGAGCCAACTCCCACCGTTTTGGAGATATCTGCGAAAAATAGCAAAAAACAACTTACATTTCGGAACCGAAAAAATTTCAAAAACATGCAATCTTGACACGTTCATATTTTTCGAAAAACACCATTTGGATGGCCGTACGATGTCGCGACGTAAAGAGGAAGTCTTCCAGATAAACCTGATCGTAAATTGCACGGCGAAATCAAAAGTAGCATTTTGTGACATTTCAGAAAATCTTTATAGACATTAACGGGAATAATCTGTCACTACCTCCCTGGCTCCACCTTCGTGTGTCGCGCGTTACGTCGATTGGATAGGCTAGGCATGAAGATAAAGGTGATTGGCTCTGTACCTAGCGTGAGTTATAATAACTCACGCACTATAACTCACGCTGTTTGTTTATGGATACTATTAATTGATCAAAAGCAGTTCATTAATTAGTATATAACCTAATAAGAGTAGATAAAGGTAATTCGATTCAATGTGCGTTTTCACATTTTTGTTAACAAAGTGTCGGCATTTTGCTATTGTAATTGCTCAGTAACTAATTTTTCTTTCGAAAATGCTGTTTTCCGATAATATATAGCATCACCTAGATGCTCAATTTATTTTTTAAAACAATTGTTTTAGAAAAAAATTCCATCCGTCATCCACCCATCGAAAAATGGCCGTATCTCGGTTAATTATTGCTATAAAATTAATTTAAAAACTTCAAATTAAAGATAATTTTGCCAGAAACATCTCTTATACGAACTACTTTTTTGCATACGCCATATTTCCCGAGAAAATAGAAAAAATAGATTTTTTTTTAAATACCCCTTTTTACTCCTTATACGTTCCCGTGGATCCGTAAAACTCCTAAACTTTTTTGTTTCGCGAACATAGGCCTGTTTTAAACTTCTAATCCAAGTTTAAGGTCTGCACTATTTTTTTTCGAGTTACGGTAATTTTTTTCAATTTTTTCCTGTACTAGTACCAGAGCTGCGCTCTGGAAGCCGCAGCTGAATAATTTTGAAGATAAAAACTTGATATCATTGGTTAGAATACCTGACCTCAAAACAGATAGCACTGAATTTTCCATTCATTCTATTCCATTATACAAGGACACGACAATTGGATCAAAGGGCATAGCCGGATAAGTAGGATGAAACGGCGGCCCCCAGCTCTATCTTCATTAAGAGAAGGAATATAGTTAGCAATAAGTGAAGGGAACAATTTTGCAAAATATTAACGCAAAAGGGTGGCGCGTTTCAGGGGATGACGAGGGGGATGAAATCCAAAGACCAATTTTTTGTGTCAAAACGCAGCAACCGAAAATTTTGGAAAAAATATATGTTGGACAAGTATTGGAGAGTATTCTTAGAAAAAATTGTCGGTCAATTTGGGAAAAAACTAATGGCGAGAAAACATCGGTATACTTTTCGAATATTTTTAAAGGTAACTTCCCCTCGTTGCACCACATTCAAAATTTTTTTGTAGCGTCTACTTTCACCCCCATATAACATATTTTTTTCGCAGCGTGGTCGGAACATTATGTCATAGTGAAAAAAAATCACGTTCGTGGTCTTTCGAGACTAGTAGTCTATGCGTAATGAAGGCAGAAAGAGTGTAAATATTTCGTGCAAAGACGAGATTACCTTTCCCTCCCCTTTTCGAGGGTGCTGAACACGATGGAAGTGGTGGGAGAAGTTTTTGACCGCCGCAACCCCCTGAAATGACCAAAAACTTTTTATGGATCCTTTTATGTTTTCATATATAAACGGGTCTGGGGAGTGATTTATCGACGGGTTATCCTTGAAATAAAATGGGAGGGTTATAGAGTAAGTGGAATCCAGACAGCAGTCCGAGGGGGTTGATTAAACCCTCCCGAGGGGTGGAATCATTTTTTTTTCAAATGATTTGGTTCAAACGCGTATCCCCCCGTTTTCGGAGTCGCCGATCACGGGAAAAATATTCATTTTTTAGCTTCAACCCTTCTTCATCCCTCAAACGGGCAGAAACTACCTCACACACACCAGAAAACATGCTATACAGGATTTACAGGTTTTTCGGCACATGATCGTTATTCCTCTGCATATCCCTTTATCTTTCACGGAAGAAACGGGGTTGCTTCAACCATTCCAAAGGGTGTAAAATTCATTAATTACACTTTGGATCATCAATACGCCCTCCCCCTCAGCAGGCGCTGATCACGATAAAAATATAATTAATGAATTTTATACCCCTTGGAAGGGGTAAAGCAACCCCCGAGGTCGCTATTACCTTCTTTTCCGTGAAAAATGAAAGGATATGCACAGGAATAACGATCATGTGCCGAAAAAAACCGTAAATTCTGGATAGCATGCTTTCTGGTGGTTTCTGCCGTTTGAAGGATGACGAGGGATTGGAGCTAAAAATGAATATTTTTCCCGTGATCAGCTACCCCAAAAAAAGGGGGATACGCATTTGAACCGAATCATTTGAAAAAAAATGATTTTCCAACCCCTCGCCTCGGGAAGTGGCGAGGGGTGACGTTTAATCAACCTCCTAGGCTTGCTGTGTGGATTCCACTTACTCTATAACCCCCTCCCATTTCATTTCAAGTATAACCCGTCGATAAATCGCTCCCCATACCCGTTTATATATGAAAACATAAAGGGATCCATAAATGGGCTGGTTTTTGGCAGTTTCAGGGGGTTGCGGCGGTCAAAAACTTCTCCCACCACAACTTCTCCCACCACAACTTCTCCCACCATCGTGTTTAGCACCCTCGAAAACGGGAGGGAAAGGTAATCTCGTCTTTGCACGAAATATTTACACTCTTTCTGCCTTCATTACGCATAGACTACTAGTCTCGAAAGACCACGAACGTGATTTTTTTTCACTATGACATAATGTTCCGACCACGCTGCAAAAAAAATATGTTATATAGGGGTGAAAGTAGACGCTACAAAAAAATTTTGAATGTGGTGCAACGAGGGGAAGTTACCCTTAAAAATATTTGAAAAGTATACCGATGTCTTGTCGCCCTTAGTCCTTCCCTAAATTGACCGACAATTTTTTCTGAGAATCCTCTCCAATACTTGTCCAACATATATTTTTTCCAAAATTTTCGGTTGCTGCGTTTTGGCACAAAAAATTGGTCCCTTGGATTTCATCCCTCTCGTCACCCCGTGAAACGCACCACCCTTTGCGTTATATATTTTGCAAAATTGTTCCCTTACTCAACTATATTCCTTCCCTCAATGAAGATAGGGCCGGGGGCCGTTTCACCGTACTTATCCGGCTATGCCCTTTTACTGAAAATACGCTTTCAATCATTAAAAATTGTAAATTCAAAAATAGAAAATGCACAATATTGCCAGTGATGAGCGTGAATACATTTGGTAGTATGTCTAGAAAAATAACAGAGTAATGGAAATTGTTTAGTTTTATTGAAATCTGATTTCGGATTTGCAACCTTATTTGCCGATGCTGGTGGTCACATTTTAAATCTGAAAACAGTTGGAGAACATTTTCAGCAGTTACGAAGGATATGTCGGTGATTTCGTACAAAGTAACGTTGCTTAATCGCAGAAAATTATTGGACAAGTGAAACCTCAAGTTTAATATCTTCAAATCGTACTTTTTAAATTTAGACTTTTTATTAAGTTCGTGGAAAAAGAAATTCTCAAACTGTGTCGTTTACAACAGAGATGCTGAATGTAACAAAAATGGTTGAAAAACAAGTTTCCTATTACAGGATCATAGTGTATAATTTATTTTGATGAATAATCTGTGTAACTTCTTATCTGCTTCTTCATAAGTGACGTGAAGTTTTGTAATACTATTTATAAAAATGAAAATTTCATGAAAATGTTTACTTACCAGCAGTGGTATGGTTGCTACAGTTAATGCCATATAGTAAGCCTTAAGACTATACCATCTATTAAAATACTCTCTTCTAAGTAATCTAACCTCTAGTGGAACTAAAAAATAAACGATAAAATGTATAAAGTGTGCTGCAGGCTAGGACCAACACAGGCATACAATTTTCTGTTTAGAGTCACATATAATAATAAGTAATTTGTCATAGGTAATTTATCAACAGATATAAAATTTTTGCATAAATAATCAATTTTGACATTTCAAAATATAGCATGATTGGTATGGTATATAAATCATATTACAAAATCTGTAATAGTATAGAATGTGTCCCCGGATGGGATAAAGGATTAAACTATTAATTTGGAATATCATATTCATTTTGAAAAATGTCCAATATATTCCATGATTATTTGTGTGATCTGGAGTCGTACAGTTATTTCTAAGTATTTGCTTAATTTACTTACACAGTAAAACTGGAGACATCACGTAAGTGTACATAAAGAAGACATTAACACTAATACAATATTTGAACACGGAAATGGTTTGACTAGCATCGTTTCCAGTACCAAAGAATATTCCACCCAGCAATAAACCGGATATTAGGTGGTGGAAAAATTGAATGTATAGCATCGACTGGTTTCTTCTCATCTGTAAGAGCATTCTGCATAACAATACACGGAATTGTACCCAAAATGACGTGGGAAAAATTACGTCTTGGTATGTGTTTCCTAAAAAAAAATATTCTTTTTTGTAAAGTAAATAATTATATCGATGACGATAATGATAATACTTTTTATTTGTCAAAAATAATTACACTGTGCTTAAGACAACAATATCACCAAATCAAGACACTTTATCTAATCTCACAATAAATAATTTAGGAGTGCCTCAAGGTAGTGCTCTTAGTCCTGATTATTATTTTTTACATACCTACGTAAATGACACTGGCAATGCACAGTGGGCCGAACATTTCAAAAAGTGGCCAAAATTAATAATCATAAACATATGTAATGAAGGAAAAATAATTTAAAAAATAAATGTCCCCAGGGGTGGTTTCTAAGGGTTGTATTTCTGAAAAATGGTGTATTTCAGTTTTTTTCGGTTGGACCTTATAGCAAGCCGTTTGAATAAGACGCAAAAATTAATTCAAAATATATTTACCATCGCGGGTTGCTTTTAGGAGTTATTAGTGTAGACTTTGGCATATTAATTTATTTTTTCAGTTATACGTTATCGAAAACCGCTTAATTAAAAAATATAAAAAAATACTTACCCCCTGGAGCGACTTTCAGGGGTTGTAAAAGTATATGGAATGAAACGAAATAAATAAATAAGTAAACAACTATAGAACTAAATTTTTTTCGAAACATTCCTTGAACAGGTCAGTTTTTATTGATAATAAATACTAATTATAACTTCAAAGGATATTATAAAGATAAAAAGTTATTTAACAATTAATTCCGCGTCAAGTGAGAAATGCTGCCGGTGCTCGCGAAATACGAACGCACGTTGTAAAAAATTGTAAAAAATCCAAAATTTCGAAAAGGCGGTTGAATGCGGTTACGACATTTTTGTGTTATATAAAGTCATATCTAAGGTATTTTCTACATATTTTTTCAAGCCATGACAACGCAAGACTTTTTTTGTGGCCCTTCACAAATCTGAATCTACTTGTAAAAGTTTTGGATAAACACTCTATAATAAAACAACCTCCTTTCCGTTTTTAAATTTAAAACTTTCTTTATGCAATATGTTAAAATAAAGTATATACCCCAAGTAAGCTGTTCCTGTAAACATGTCACTTTGAACTAACACGTTTTAAACACAGTCTCTCTTCAAAAGTTCGTGAATTTCGTGATAAACCAGCCATAAAACCGGGGAATCGGTGCTGCGCAAAGGAAGAGATGTCGCCTAATGGCCTTTATATTATTAGAAAAGATACAGTTTTTTTCTTTATGGTCATTATATTCTCTTATATTTGCTTAGATAAATTATCAAGTGAAGTTTTTCAGGTCAAACTTCGCTCGTCGTTAAGTGAAAAATTCTACATTATATTTCACACTAAAAATTGGGAGACCGGGTTACACGTGGAAAACAACAACTAAGAGGATCATGAACAAACTGAGAAGCGACCAAACATACTGGGAAAGAAAGCGAGTGGCAAAAATGAACTCCACAAAGAAATCGCAGCGATATACCCTATCAAAACCAGAAACCAAGGAATCAGAAAACTCAGAAGAAGAAGAAGAATTTGTGTAGAAACAGAAACACAAAAAGAGGAGCATAAACGTTAAATAACGAACACAAAGTATAAGTGAATGTGTTTGTAAAATAATACATATCTCGGAACATTTTCAGTAATTGATAAGAAACATCAGATAGTGTTTAATTAGGTATACAAACCAAAACTTTACACAGTGCTTCCCCTCTAACACAGTAAATAATGGTATATATAGTGCAGTGAAATCGTGCCAAGCGGCAAAGAGGAGAAAGAAATCAGTAATAACCGAAGAGAGGACTGTTTATATGGAGCACTAAGCCATCAATTAGAAAGAGAAAACCGGCACACACCAACGATATGAAAAATCAAGAAAAATGTCCATTATACTATTAGTAGACTTCAATGCACATATACTCCACACATGGCCTAACGAAAATGGAAACACGCTGAAAAACCTAGCACACATGTTTGACTTAACAATAAGAAATGCATGGAGCAAAAGTCAAACCTGCATTGACACCTGGAGTAATGGAAGTTCCATCACACAAATAGACCATATCCTGGTAAGCAGAGAGATAAAGGCAAGGATCAAGAAAGCTAAAACAAAAAGGACAGCAGAAGAAAGCGCTAACACTGAACAGCAGCAAACTAAAAATAGGGAGACCATGTTACACGTGGAAAATAACAATCGAGAGGATCATAAAAAAATTAGGAAAGCATGACCCTAATCCAACCCAGCATCGGTAACCGAGGAATCAGAAGACCCAGCAAAAGAAGATTTGAAGAAGTAGAAACACAAAAAAAGGAGCATAAACACTCCATACCAAGACACAGCACATATTTCACATGGAGATTCAAAAGATGCAGATGCCCAGAACCAAAAACACAAAAACGGGAGCTTAAACGCTCCCTCACGACACAATGCGGTAACGCATCTCATAAATACCTACATCTCCCATCCCATATTCCTTAACCATGCGCCATGTGGCTCTCGCTGCTGGCAACAAGCATGACCTTAGTCCAACCCAGCGTGGACGTAGCAGGCCCAGCTGTATAACCCTGGGAGTGGCAGCAATGCCTACCGCACGCTGGTAAATCAATCAATCAATCAATCAACTACTCCCAAAATATCAAAGCGAAATTCAAACGTTGAAAAAAAGCGTTTTTGGACGCTTTTTACTAAATTTGGCCCACCGTGCCATGTAACAAATTGAATTCCATCTTTCTTAGGGTCGTACTTTTTTTAGGTGATCCTAAATCCTAATATGGTATGACTAAAGGGCGTTGTATTTTGGTTACTATAGTTATTATTCATCTCGAACCTAGGATATTAATAAATTATCAAGACCGGATCCAGAATAAATATATATTTTTTAATGATTCATAGAAATTGCATACTGCATACTGTGTGTTAAATGTTTGATATTAAAATTTTAAATTATACCTACGTTAAAAGATACAAAATACCATAAAAAAAATAATTCAATAACTTTCTTCTCTACTTGAGAAATCTAAAGAAAAAAATTAAACCAGGTATTAACAATAAATTACTATTCTTGTGCTGCAATTACACTACATTCACGCCCCCCGTATGGGAATACTGAGTTTAGAGGCTTGGGTTTCCGAGGGGCCCGTAGCGGGGGCCTGCTAGAGATCTTGACAACATTTTTTTTTTCACATTTCTCCCCGAGCCAGAGATGTTGACAAAATTTAATTTTCACATTCCTCCCCCCCGCTCATCAATTATTAAACGCGGGGGCCCACCAGGGAATTTGATACCAGGACCCATGATTTGATGTGGGGGGGCCTGATTATCAATATTAAGTAATAAGATTCTATTAACGGTGAAACACGTCACACACGTAAAACTGCGAAATTTAATTTCAGCTTTAGTGCGATATGTTCTTTTATGGGAGATTTAAGTTGAACAGTACAATTTTTATTATTATTATTTTTTAATATTGACCACTCTCAATAATCCGTACATTCACCTCATTATGGTATTTTGGAGGAAAAATTTTGGCAAAATATATTAATTAAAATTACAATTAAAATTTAATACGTACAACCTATCTAAAAAATTCTTAAAATTACCTGCTTGCGTTGTGTCTTGGTAAATACGATCGTACAACCCATAGGCATCTACTACTAAATTGCTTGATTTTTCTTTCCTCTCTTGCATATTGCACTTGCCATTTTGTATTTGCGTCTGCAGCACACTTACATTTTCTGGGTCAGACTGAACCAGTTCTATGACTGAAAATTAAAATATACGTTACTATCAGGGTTTACCGAAAATTAACAATCTAATGTGGGAAATAAAATCAGTAAAATGGATAAACTATTTCAGGATTTCAGGCAATCTTAATCTTTAAATTGCATACGTATTTAGGCAGTGAAAACTTGAAGTGGCCTTGAGCGGAAGGTACTACACATTTCCAGACAAGGGACACACACGCAGTATCCGAGTATACTAGGGATTTTTTTTCCAGGAATAATCCCAATGGCACACGTAAATCTCCAGAACGAGCCGCAGGAATTTGACCAATGTTACTCCGAACGGTGTATATTTTGCAGGGATTAGCTCTGGGTACAGTCCGTACCTACTTACTATAATCTGCCGGTGTGGATGTAGAAGGACAAACGCAACCAGCTGCTGACATAAAGGGCACCAATAGCGATGGAACACCGTTATATACACAATAACCATTTGCCATTACATAAACCTAAAATAAAAAATATCTTCAGAAAATTATACCTAATCAAAATATACTAGAAGACAAATGACTATATCGATTTTTCAATAACAATATAAATATAACATTAATATAAATACTAGTTCAGTCCTTCAGAGACCCTTCGTATTGTCTATAATTATTTTTTCGTGGTACATTATCCTTTGACTTTCTCTTCTATCACAGGGAACAGTTTTTTTTTAAATTATTTGGTTGCCTATCATGGCATATCATACCCAAAGATATATAACGTTTGTTTTGATTGAAAATGTATGTTATAACCGCCCTCCAGGTGATCTAAAGTGGAGGAGATCTAGATTTGTCTGAGTAAAGGAGTAAATGAAAAAATAAAATACCTATCTTAGATAAAAAGTGAATCTAGTTCCATTTTAGACAACATATGAAGTTGATGACGCTGGTCACTATTTTCCTGCTAAGATTCTCCACATTACATGCTTCGCTCATGTATTTAAGGTTGCCAATGCTCATGGATTGAAAGTCGAACGTTAGACGTTGATGTTTCTATTACCGTTCATGCATATTAAATAAATCCAAAAGATATCAGCGAATATTACTCCTTACAGGTCGCCGTCATAAAAAATTGAATTACTTTAGAGTACCATACTTATTATATTTTTCCAGACAAAAAGTCATTATCAATAATAGCAACAAAAGTAGGGGACTTTTTATGCTTTTTCAGCATATATCTTGATAATTACATGGACATTCAACCATTATTGAAGGGAATGATAGTGGGGGAGGCTGATTCCAAATAAAACTTTGAGGCCTTTGGTTCTTGTAGACAGACTAAAGAACAATTTTATTTTTTACCCTCCTTAATAAAGGGGTGGGGGTGGCAATGCGGGTGAAAGTGGGAGCAGCTGATGCCAAAAAAATGTGAAGGTTTTTGGTTCTTGTATGAACATTGAATAACAATTTTATTTTTTAATATGGGGGATCTGATACCAAAAACATTTTGAGACCTTGGCTTCTTGTACATACACTAAATCCCAATTTTATGGACACTTACTTGCTTGCTTTACTTATTTACTCACATTTACCAAAGAAAAGCTATTAAATTAACTAAAATGTTTTACCTGATCAAAATTTTGGAAGAGAGATGCTGGAGGCTGATGAATAGTGCATATTACTGTCCTATCCAGCCGAGTAATTTTCTGTAATAACTCCATACACTGCTTTATGGCTACGTTATCCAGTCCCCTGAAATAATAAAAAAGCGTATTTATAAAGGCAAAACCAAACAGGAACTGTAAAAAAAAACCGCTGCCCAAGGAATCACTACTTCCACATCCAGATTCTCTATCCAAGTCACTCACAACGAAAAAACTTTGTATGTGAAAATAATTGTTTATGGAACTTTAATAACATAATATTTGAAATCCTCTACCCCAAAAACCCATAAAACGATACCCCACATCGGTAGTGGGGCGGGGGTGGTGATAGGGGGTGGTAGTGGGGGGTGGATAAAGTAAAAAAATATTTTGAGGTTTCTGGTTCCTGTACATACAATAAATCACAATTTTTTTTCATCCCCTTTAATAAGGAGGTGGGGGTGGTAATGGGAGTGGCTAATGCCAAAAATTTTTTTGAGACCTTAGCTTCTCTTGTATATACTAAATACCAATTTCATGGACTCTTACCTGCTTGATTTAACCATTTACCCCAAATTTACCCCAATTTACCCCCCAAACCTTCGACGGAACAAGATGAAAATATAATCTAGTTCTAGATCTCGTTAAAGTACATATGTGTACCAAATTTCAAGTCAATAACTTAAACGGTTCCAGAGTAAACGTGCGCCCAAAAAAAAGTTACAGACAGACAGACCAACAGACAGACAGAAATTTTTTTTCGCTCAAACTTAAAATCTCGACGTTTCATGACATTCTAAGCCTATTTGGACAATAAAAATTTTTAAAATTTTTTTTGTCGTTACTATACTTCCACTGGACGTGGAAGTAATTAGAAACGTTTGTTAATGGGGTGGCTAGTTAAGAAGATAACTTACGTGGTAGGTTCATCCAGAAATATAACTGGAGGGTTGTTAACCAGCTCCAAGGCAATCGTTAACCTCCTTCTCTGTCCACCGGATAGATATTCACTCTTTGTGTGGCAGCATTTTTCTAGTCCTAGCAAGTTTATGACTTCATCCACCTGAAAAAATAATGAAAAATAACATCCACAGCATACGGTAAAAACAAGAATAACAATAATTAATCAAGGCAAATATCAATCCTCAGTACTTCTGCATAGGCTGCTCAAAAAATTTGTTTGTGTACTTCAATAACATGCAAATAAAAGTAGGAATTTCTGAAAAATATTCCTTTAATTGTTTTAATTTAAAAAAAATAAAATTAGCAGTACACATTAGGGTGGGCCGAAAAACACGAAAATTTGAATTTGCAGATGGCCTAGTTACTAATTTATTACTATGTATCTAAAACTAATTCCGGCAAATTTTTAGCCAAATCGGTGAATATCTAGCCGCGCCCCCACGGTCTTGAAAATGAAAGAAAGGGCCAATTTCGATTTTTAACATTTTTTAAATTGACATTTGAATTTTTTTTTTTTTGACTCATTAATAATGTCTAAACGCGTGTAGCAAAAGTTTTCCGAATAAAATATTTTTCAGTTCCAGGGAAATTAGAAATTTGTCACTAAAACGTAGAATTCGACGAAACTGAGGTTTTCTGTATAAAATTTCTAATTTCCTTGGAACTGAAAAATATTTTATAGGGAAAACTTTTGCTACACGCGTTTAGACATTAATAATGAGTCAAAAAAAAAAAAAATATATTCAAATGTCAATTTAAAAAATGTTAAAAATCGAAAAATTGACCCTTTCTTTAATTTTCAAGACCGTGGGGGCGCAACTAGATATTCACCGATTTGGCTAAAAATTTACCCGAATTAGTTTTAAATACATAGTAATAAATTAGAAACTAGGCCATCTGCAAATTCAAATATTCGTGTTTTTCAGTCCACCCTAGTACACATACCCTTAAGGCACGTAATGATGTAAAACAACTACCACAACTAAAGTGAAATAAAGCAGCCCAAATTGGGATTAAAGAACTAAGAAAGTCTTGGTGATATTAAGCAATACTTGAAAATGTTTGCAACTACTCCAACTCAACTCTCTAACACTTGATACGATTTTTATTCGTATTTCTCACTCACCAGATGAAAATATAATTAATTTGTTTCTTCACGTTTATGATATATTTAAATTATTGCGCCTCTGAGGTTTTAATTGCTCATTTGAGTGACCGTCGACGTCGTGTATCAATTGCAGGAAAATAATCTGATTTTAAAATAATAACGTGAGGTATTCCCCAAGGGTCCATTATTAGTCCTCTTTTGTTGCTCGTATATGCAGCAGATATATTTAACGCAGTAACTAGTTCGTAGCTACAAGCTAGCGCTGATGATACTGAACTTCATTCTTTTGAGCCACTTGATGTAGATAGCGACTGCAGATAGTGACTTCTTGGATTTTATGCAAAATACGTTTCCACAAGCGATTGAGTATATTCCTAATTATATTACAAATAATATGTGGTTACACCACATTTTAGTAGAAATATTCGTCAGGCCATTAAATATATAAATATATATTTATATATATATATATATATATATATATATATAGCGGCCGGCCGCCGCTATCGTGCTAACATACATACACACAGACATTTTTCAAAAACCAATTTTTTGTGTTCCTGGAACCTCAAAACGTAAAGAATTTTCGATTTTGGACTAATTTTAGTAACCTCCCACAATTTTGTTGTGGGGAGGTTAAAATATTTGGAATAAAATGCTTTAAGATTTCAAAGTCAAATTACAGCTAAACGGCGGTTATCCCAAAATTTAGCTGTGAAAATTTAATGGTCCTTCCACACAGTGCTACTTGGGTTTTTTTAATTTTTAAAGATGAAAAACAAATCGGTTATTATTTTGATATTTTGTCGCCAATGAAATTTTCAATTTTGTTCCAATTTAAAAATATTGAGATTCTGCGTGTTAAACAACTTTATTTTAATGGAGTGATATTAATATACAGCCTGCATAATAAATTGATTGATATACGACGATGTTGGTCATCGAACTTCAGTTAGGTAAACTATTTTAATCCATCAAAGAGTTTTTGTCATTTTTTATTTATACATGCTTGTGATTCATAATATATTATTCAACTTAGGAACTGGGGTTTACCTGATACGTGCCAAGGATCGAATACTAGACTAACATTAAACTTTTCCGTTAACGTCTTTAGAAGATATTCCCGGCAAATTGTTTGTGGTAAAATTTTTTCTGTTTATGCAGAGATAAAAAAAACTGAACATTATTAAAGTATAATAAAATAGTTCCAACAGGCAGGTGATATGATTCATACGACTTACATTGTGATTGACCACCATAACAGTATTTTTCAACCGCCGACCCCAAAAGAAGGATGTTATAAGTTTGACGCGTATGTTTGTATGTTTGTCTGTCTGTTTGTCTGTCTGTCTGTCTGTCTGTGGCTTCATATCTCTTCAACGGGTGATCCGATTTTGATGCACTTTTTTTTATTTGAAAGAGTATTTTGTTTTTGGAAAAAGAAACTAATTTTTTTTTCTTTTTCCGGTTAGCGCGCGCGCCGTTCGGAAGTTTCGTCTGCCAGCGTAATTGGGGCACGTGAAGTACATATACTAACTACCTATGCAGACAGATATCGATAATCATTCGATTTAAAAATAAATGCCCCCCCTTCCTATCCCCCCACCATACCAAAAAGTTCCAGAGAGAAAAAAAATTGTATTTATATGGTCTCTTCTATTACCGGCTGGCAGACGGTAACCACTCGTCGTCGAATTTGCACGCTATTTCCTAGACTAATACATGTTTAGTTTGAATGACAATGCATGGTTAGCTAAGTGACGTCATTCCAAATCCAATATGGCCGACCAGTTATTTTTTATGCACCCCCATGATATGGTTATCAAATGAAAGGGTTTACTGAGAAGAATACGAAAATAAAATGACGTCACACTAAATTCAATATGGCGGACGCCCCAAGATGGCGTACAAAATTTTTTAGTTTTAACACTATAATTTGATTGTATAGTGTATTCGTTCATACGTTGCATTCTAAGAAATGGTGAAGGATTCGGTTTAAACATAAGTTTTATATCGGATAGGAACGACGCAATGAATATACACTTCTCCAAGAAATTAACGCACCACCAAAAAATAACCGAAAGTTTGAAGTTAGTTAATTTTTAACCACCGACCCAAAAAGAGGAGATATAAGTTTGACGCGTATGTTTGTATGTTTGTCTGTCTGTCCGTCTGTGGCTTCATATCTCTTCAACGGGTGATCCGATTTTGATGCACTTTTTTTATTTGAAAGAGTATTTTGTCAAGAAAGTATTAGTATATATGGATCAGAAACTTGGGAGCTAAAAAAGAGAGATAAAGATCGGTTAATGTTCCTTGAAATGGACTTCTGGCGAAGAAGCTGCCGCTTTACAAGATTGGACCACGTTAGGAATGAAAGGATACGAGAAATCATGGGAGTGGAAGGAACGATATTAGACACTATCGAATACAAACAACTAATGTGGTATGGGCACCTCCATGAATGAAGAGAGATGGCCCAAAAAAATATGGAAATAGAACCCACCGGAAAGGAGGAAACGAGGTAGACCGCCGAGGAGTTGGAAGATCGATGTTAAAGAAGCCATGGAAACAAGAGGTCTACAGGAGGGCGATTGGACAGATCGCAAATATTGGAAGTTGAGAAGCGAGAAACGGCGACAGTCGTAGGAACCTCGTATATATATATATATATATATATATATATATATATATATATATATATATTTTGTCAAGAAAGTTTTAGGCCACATTAGATTTTGATTATTGGTCGCCATCTTGAATTCGCCATGTTGAACTTCTCTAGAAATTGTCCGATTGAAGTAAAATTGAAAATGTGCAGACAATTATGGTAGCCGAATATGATTTCGACCTCATTTTGATTCGGTCATATGAAACTGGTACGATTAGATATATTGATCGGGGGTTTTTAAAAATTTTCAATTTTTTAACCCCCAAGCCAAGAAGAGTATAAGTTTGACTCGTATGTTTGAATGTCTGTCTGTCTGTCTGTGGCTTTATATCTCTTCAACAGGAGATCCGATTTTGATGCAGTTTTTATTAAAATTAAATATAACACATAAATATATTTATAATAGAACCGGTCTTGTAGACCGGGTGCGACTAGTAGAATACAAAATTGGACCGCGTCGGCTTAAAGATTAAAAAGTTCTGTGTGGGACTCGTGATTTAATAATACGCTATGTTGTATGTATATGTTTAGTTTAAAAAGTATAAAATAAAATAAAATTACAAATTTAAAAAAACCCCGACACAAAAATATCGACTAAATAACTAATATAAAAAAAATAAATTAACACAACTTTAAAAATTATGAAATAATTTTGATTCCATATACTAACTCTTATGATTTATTTAAATCCAGCTTACATTTTTTTATGTCCTCGAGATTTGTTTTCTTATACGCATGAATATGTCGGGGGCTGATGTAAAGACGGACTACTAAATAGTTATATCCAAAACAGCAGCTCCCGATATATTCATGCGTATAAGAAAGCAAATCTCGAGGACATAAAGAAAATATAAGCTGGATTTAAATAAATCATAAGAGTTAGTATATGGCATCAAAATTATTTCATAATTTCTAAAGTTGTGTTAATTTATTTTTTTTATATTAGTTATTTAGTCGATATTTTTGTGTCGGGGGTTTTTTAAATTTGTAATTTTATTTTATCATATAAATGAAATCCCAGGAGTAATAACAATACATAGCACTATTTTCAGCCTGATTTCACGTTAATAGATAATTAACGTGGAATTTTCATTTTTATAAGCTTAAAATGCTTGGCTGTGCAAAGGTGTAAGCAATATTTCACTGATATGCATTTGAATATTGATATGAACTAAATAGAACTGTATGTAATACAAGGAATTTGAAAGTTTTCTTATCGTGGAATGCAAATATATATAATTTTTTTTTCGTAAGAGACTTGGAATAGGAAATCAGGATGTGAAAGTAGTGTTTCCTTAGGCAGCAGTTTAAAGTTTTATGAACAAATATTTCTGCATATAGTACAGTAAGTGAAGCTTTTAAATCACAGCCCGAAAACGATGTCATGAATTTCCAATTTTTTTCTTCAACATGCTTCATAAAGTATATACATAAGAAACTATATTGTAATTTTTCCTGGTTTGGTTAGTGGTTCCTTCTTTAGGGCCGTTGCAAAAAAATACAAAAAATACACATAATCTGATAGAGAATCAAATTATAATAGAGAAAGGTCTTATACACTTTTTTAACTAAAATACATATTTTTTCTGAAATCGATCGGCAATGTCTACATTTTCGGCGCGATTTCAGATCGAAAAATGCATAATTCCAGTATTTTAGTCCGTTGCTAAGAAACTATCAGAAAACAGACCTGAAAAGATCCGTTGCCAAACAACGATCAACAAAACCGTACGGGAATGTTACTTTCCCGGCCTAGGCCGGGAAAATAACATTCCCGTACGGTTTTTTATGTATATTTTAGACAGCAAATAAATACACGCAGACAAACCAACTCACATTAAAATTGCATTTATTAGTAAGCAGTTAGATTGTAATGAAGAAATGTTAAGCATTAATACAAATTCCTTAATTTATAATAATATTGATTGTGATTTCAGAAAAAATAGTATGTGTACTTCGGTGTACTAAATACGCAATATACTATTTCGAGATATTGCCAACTGAAAATTGCAATTTTCACTCAGTAAAATCAGTATTCCTGGACGTTTTAAATTACTCGAAAAATGTGGATTTTAATTAAAAAAAGGATACAAAATTAAAGCTTTTAAGAAAACAAATCGAATGGTTTTTTTCTTTTTTTTTCTCCGATGTTGAGTTTTGGAAATATGGCATTTTAAAAATGGTGCCAAAACGTTCAGAAAAAATATACTACGTTAAAAACAAAACTTACTCAACATCTACAACTATGAGAACAATTTTTATTCCTGTAAAAATTAAAAGTATTACAATTTTTCTTCTATTGAGACGTATTTTGACCTTTTATAATGAAAACTAAAAAAGTTATAAACAAAAAAGTAGCGCATTTAAAAAATTATGCTGCATTTTTTTAAGTCTTAATGCTCTAATTTCTTATTAATTGATTTTTTTTTTAAATCCTTCTAGATATTGTCAATGGATAGTATTACTAACATGCTCAAATTTTAAGAATTTCTAAAATAATTATTTTTCATTGTCCCATTTTCAATTATGAAAATTTTCACATTTAAAAAAAAATAGGAAATTGCTTAGAATTTTTTTTTTTACAAGAAATGGTAAGAGTACAAAAAATGAAGCTTATAAAAAAAACGAAGAGTTTGGGTTTTTTTGTTTCCTACGACAAACTGTTCCAGAGATATAACAGTTTGAAATAATGTTGAAACTTTTCAGTTTGAACGCGCATTTTAAATGCTACAGTAGGTAGGGAAAGGAGCAACAGCCGTCTATTTTTCGAAGAATACACAGAAAAAGCGGATTGCATTGCACTTTAGCATGTTTTTTATGATTAAAAATACTATTTAATTAGTTCACTAAATTATATTAATTTGATTTATTTATAGTAGGAATAAGTAGGTCGAATCTTAAAAACAAATAAGTCTCATGTATATCAAATATCTTCATATTCAAATGCACCAGAGAATAATCTGATGACGATTTTCAAAGACGTCTACACTTGTGTAATTGAACCAGAGATAAAATGCAAGAGATGTCATCTTTTTTCATAATGTTTTATTCAATGATGAGGCAACTTTTCATAAAAATGAATTGTTAATATGCACAATTTCCATTAGTATGCTTCAGAAAATCCTCACTTTTTTAGGCAAGTTGATAACCAGCGCAGATGGTCTCTAAAGGTTTGGGGAGGAATTATTGGGGAACATGTAATAGGGCCACATTTCTTTGATGATACATTGACTGAAGCCATTTATCTTCATTTTCTGGAAAACTATCTGCCACCATTATTGGTGAATCTTTCCTGAAAGGATTCGAAATAGGATGTGATGTCAGCAAGATGGTGCTACACCACATTATTTAAATGCAGTTAGAGACCACTTAAATAATATCTACCCACTTCAATGGATTGGAAGAAATGGACCCACTAAATGGCCTGCTAGATCCCCAGATCTTACAAAAATCGATTTCTTTTTATGGGTGAAGGAAATTGTTTATAAAGACACACCAACAATAGTACAAAATATGAAAGAAAGGATAATAACTGCTTTTAGATCTATCACATCGGCAATTTTAGGAACAGTAGAAACCTCATTTCAAACGCGCATAGAGATGTGTGTCGATCAAAATGCAGAGCATTTATTATAATTTTTTCAAATGAATTATTTGCAGAAATCTCTATTTTTAAAGTTTATTCTTGAACTTTGTACTTATTGCTCAATAAAACGAAAATGGTTACAATTAGTCATAGGGAAGTACGTATCAAAAATGTTCGCTTTTTATTTCTACCTCACATCGTTGAAAAATATACAGGGTGTTCCATTTGAAAAAAATGAGAAAATACATTTTAAGTAGTTCTTAATTGAAAAATAATTTTGGCCACCCTGTACATCTTTAGGAAGAAAATATGATTCAAAAACATTAATTAGATATCTCGTAACTAGCATTCATATAAGTTTTTCTTAAAACCTATAATTGTGACTTTGGTGATTTCTTCAATATGGAATAGAATAGAATAGAACAGAATAGAATAGAATAGAATAGAATAGAATAGAATAGAATAGAATAGAATAGAATAGAATAGAATAGAATAGAATAGAATAGAATAGAATAGAATAGAATAGAATAGAATAGAATAGAATAGAATAGAATAGAATAGAATAGAATAGAATAGAATAGAATAGAATAGAATAGAATAGAATAGAATAGAATTTTATTGCGTAACGGTAACAAAAAATTTTTACAATTTAAGTTTGTTACATGTCCAAAATTCTACAACGACAAAAGACAGAATAAATATGACATATTAAAAACTGTTGCTACTACCTAATAATAAAATAACAAAACAATAATAAATTACAAAATATACAAACAAACACACTCTTACTTAAAAGTTGCCTCATTCACTTCCTCTAAGGTATAGGGTTCTGCACATATTAAGTGGTTTTTTATATTGTTTTTAAAAATGTTTATAGATGTAATATTTTTCAGTTTGGTAGGTAACATATTATAAAAACGCAGACATTTATAAAAACAGCCTTTTTCTAAGACTGTTGTGTTATATATTGGGTATGACAAAGTATCTTTGTGTCTTGTTTCATAAATATGGATCCCTGGTGTTATTTTTAAACTCCTTCATATGCTTGAAGATAAATCAAAGACATTCATAAACAAAAAGAGCTGGAGCTGTTAATAGTTTTAATACTTTGAAGTGTCCACGACATGACTGATTTACTTTTAAATTAGATAGGATTCGAATTGCCCTTTTTTGAACAATGAATATTTTATGAATGTGGGATCCTCCCCAGAATATTATTCCATATGACATTAAGTTGTAAAACTTGCCATAAAAAGCTGTCAGAAGCATATTGTGATTCACTACCTTCTTCAGTTCTTTTAACGAATAACAAACTGAACTAAGTCTACCATAAAGCGCTTGTACATGATATCTCCAGTCCATGTGTACGTCAATAGTCACTCCTAAAAATTTTGTATTATCAGTGTAGTTAATATTAACCCTGTTTATATCTATCTCTTTCGGGTATTCAGTTTTATTTCTACTATGTTTGAACAAAATACAATTCGTTTTATCATTATTTAATATTAACCCATTTTGCTTAAACCATTCTGATATTATTTGCACCACATCAGCTGCTTTACTTTTTAAAGTGTCATAATTTTTATCAAAGATTAGAATATTCGTGTCGTCAGCGTAAGTTGTTATATAAACTGAGTCATTATTTAGATACTGTTGTAAATCATTAATATATAAGAGAAAAAGTATGGGCCCAAGCATACTGCCTTGTGGTGCACCTAGTAGGACTCTTGGGTACTGGAATAATACTCTGATGAATTTGCTGTAATACACACTTTGTGATATCTCTCATTAAGATACGAATTGAACCAGTTTTGAGCTACTCCTCGTATACCTAACTTATCCAATTTGCTGAGAAGTGTACTGTGATCAACACAATCAAAAGCTTTTGATAGATCGAAAAATATACCAAGAGCTATATATCCCTTGTCTAGATAATCCAATATCCTTCTGACAAAATCAAAAGTAGCTGTAGTTGTAGATTTGTTTTTCTGATAAGCATGTTGACTTTCAGTTATGACATTATGTGATTCTAAAAATGGAATTAATCTTCTACACATGACAATTTCAAACAACTTGGAGAAGGAAGACAGCATACTTATGGGTCTGTGGTTTTCTATTAAGGAAGGATCACCTTTTTTGTACAGGGGTTTCACAATAGCTGTCTTTAATCTTGACGGAAAAATATGTATCTGCAGATGGCATTATTTTAACAAAAAAATTCAATACATCTAAGCAATTGGGAGATAGTCAATAATAATACAGGAATGAACAGAGTTTGGAAAAAGGCTTCAAAAAATGTACTGATATACATAGCATTCCATTTAAAAAAAGACACTTGATCCTGTCATTTCGTCTTGGCTCGCCCTGTATATTCGAGAATAATTTCCGGTTAAAGACTTTTTTTATCTAGTTTACTTGCATTTTTTTTTAAATTGCTAGCTATAGTAGAACTCGAAATATCGAAGTTCGACGCAGTATTGGCCCACCCTGTATACATACACCGAGACATTCTTTGTTCGCTATTTGAGTTTAGCATGTAATGAAACGAATTTATGCAAAAAATTTGTTTCTCTACGGCGATTATTAATAATTTTTGTCCGGTTTAATATATCTATTTGGTTAAATCGAATAAATATAATAAGATTATATGTACCACAGTGTTTTCTCTACTGTGATTATACTCTAGCGAATCAGGATTCGTACTTGAAGTGAAGTAATCTGAGCCAAAACTTCCTATATTATACTTATGCTATGACCCTCAATTATCGATTTATTTTTTCATAAGTTAGAATCTAATGGTACTTCCTTACTATGTTAATTTATTCTTTTGTGGTTGTAATTACATACTAGGTTCCACTGACACTCAATCAATCAAACCCGAAAAAAGAGAATGGGAACGTCAAATCCTTTGATTTTTACAACCAGAAGTGTTTATTAATTTTATAGAGATTGTTCCTGTACACGTCATATTATGTTAAATAGATGTGTACCGTGTACTGTACCTACTTTACAAGGCAAAATCCATTGTGAATATCGCACATAATATTAATCCTCACAGTAAGTGGCCGACGGCGTTATATAGACCGAGAGCTAGGTGGCTTTTTCGGCACGTCATCGTTTTATGAACTTTGAGATATTTTTATGGTTTAATGGATGTTAACGATTCATAAAATCAACTTCTGGCGGGTACACTTCTGTGCAATAAAATCTAGTACACCCATTTTTCACTATATTAAATCTTTCTTTATTTATTTGTCAGTGTCATATTTTCGAAATGCCGAAATTAACTAAACATGAAAAAATTTTAATTCTCTCTAAAATTGAAGAAGGATGGTCTATTAGAGCAGTTGCACTTAAATAAAAGTACCGTTATGAGTGTGAGGAAAAGGTGGGAGAAGGAAGGTATCATAAAGGGAAAAGACGGTTCAGGCCGACCTAGAAATTCAAATCTCGCTCAAGATGAAGCGCTCCTTGGCTATTTGAGGGAAAATCCATTTCAAACAGCAATAGACGCTGTGTCCATGACAAATTTTTCAGCATCGAGGTCAACAGCTAGCCGAAGGATAGGAAAATCGGAATTGAAAAACTGTGTAAGTGCCAAGAAGACCATATTAACAGAAGAACATAAGCAAGCCCGCATCCTGTTTTATTTAAATTATGTATATCGCCCGTTGGAGGAGTTTTGGAACAACGTTGTGTTTACCGATGAAAAAGTTTTTCAGTCTTGTAATGACGGACATATTCGGGTATACCGTCCTGCAAATACCAGGTTTCACGAACGCTACGTGTCTCCGCGGAACAGGTCCGGGAGAAAACCGCTTTTTAATGTTTTGAACTTTCAGAATCTGGCCTTATCTCGGACACAATTTTTCAACGTCAATTTTTACATTTGTATAACGTATATGATAATAAAAAATCTAAATTCCAAAAAGACTAATTCACATCACTTAATATTAGTAAAAATTGGATTACTTGATTTTATTGCACATAAATGTCTAAAAATCTGTGAAATTATGTCATCGTTACAAGGCTCATTTCTTTTGCCTGTACACATTTTATGTTTAAAATGAATAAAATAAGATCGCCAGAAAGCGTGGGCCGTCAGGTAGCGTAGTCAGAAATATCAAAGTTGTAAAAAACGGAGTTATATCACGTAATCGTTACAAACGTTTTTTTAGGCTGAGCATATGTATCCAAATGTTTTGAACACAGAAAAAAATTCCCAGAAAGAAACTTCTGTCAATAAGGCTAGCCAAAAAGAAAATGTTGCGAAAAAAATCAAATTCTCTTCAAAAATTCTGAACATTTCCTTTCTGGCTAACTTTACTGACAGGAGTTTCTTTCTGGGATTTTTTTTTCTGTGTTCAAAACATTTAAATAAATATACTCAGCCTAAAAACAAGCTTGTAACGATCACAATATATAACTCCGCTTTTTACAACTTTGACCTTTCTGGCTGCGCCTTCTGGCGGCCCTCTCTTTCTGGCGATCTCATTTTATTAGTTTTTAACATAAAATGTGTACACACAAAAATATGAGCGACGACGACATAATTTCACTGATTCTTATATCATGAACCATGGCCAACTCGACGGGCTGACATATGTCAGAAGTATATTTTGTCGTTATTTAATTTCAATAGAAATATTCAACGCATAGAAAATACTTGTAACGATGAATTTCCGAAAAAGCCACGTAGCTCGCACACCATTATAAAATCTACGCATGTACGTTTATGATAGTCTTGCCTTAGAAAAAAAAATTACAAAGAAAATTGCAAACATTTTTAACAAGAGTGTATTTACTTTTTATATTACTTCAGTAGTCCTGAGTAAAACTTTTTTAGATACACAAAGTGTACGAGACATTCACATCTTAAATTAATTTCACATCTATGTAGTGGAATCGAGGAATAGTAACGATAAAGGAAAGGTTCCTTTTGTTAAAATAGAATTAGAATGTCATGAAACGTCTAGATTTTAAGTCAAGTGAGCAAAACATTATATCCGTCCGTCTGTAACTTCTTTTATGTGCACTATTTACTCTAGAAGGATTTATGTCGTTTATGATATTGACTTAAAATAGATTAATTAAAAATTAAAAAAAAAATTAAATTAAATTAAAATATAAAAAAAATAAATTAAATTTAAAAATATATAATATAAAATATATTTTCTTAATTTTTGTTATTTATACTTAAAGAGAAATCTTGCGAAATTTTATTTTCTATAATTTTTTTTTGTTTATACATTTTACTAATATATTTAATTCGTTGAAACATAATACTGGAATGATAATATTACAGACATTCAATTATTCTAATGATCTGTCCTGGTCCAATGGCTAAAGCTTTGTCCATGACCAGGAGTCTGTACCCGCTCCTGGCCAGAGGTAGCGGACTTAACAGAAATAATAAAAAAAAAATGTTGTACACTATGGTGATCAGGCCGGCAATCACATATGCGGCGCCGGCATGGTGCAGCATACCAACCACGTCAATGCGCAAACTTAAAGTTCTAGAACACAAATTTATGCTCCTCATTTCTGACTCTGATAGGTACACCTCCCTCAGAGATCTCTATGCACACTGCCACGACATAACCCCACTAGCGGACTACGTCCAGGAAATCTCCCCAAACTTTTACACCACCAAACTGGGCGATAGTCCGCTAACCCGCAACATAACCCAAATCAGACAGCATAATGCAATATTATTTAACCTGAGACACCCCCTACCATACCAGGCGTTGCCTATTTTCCGGCAACTCCCTTAGCCAAATTTTCCCCTACCATAAACTTTAGAAAACCCTATCCTATCATCTTCCTTAAACTTTATCTTTAATTCCCTCATTCCTTTCCTATCTGGTCGTTTTTATCCCTTTGTTATTTTTCCTTTTTGTTCTTTTTGTCACTTTGTTCGTAAATTCTTTTTAGGCCGAGAAAATTCTTGAAAATTATAACATTTTAAATGATACTCTTTTACTTTATCATATCTTCCTGGAGGCAGGGAGACCAGTTCTCGTACGGGTTTTTTCGTTTAGCTTTTTACCCGAGTCAACAACCCAAATTTTGTAAGTGCTTTGCCAAGTGTTGTGTTAATTTTTATTAGCTTTAGGTCTCTACGTAGATAGCAATTTTTAATATTATTATTAGTTTTTAAGTTTGTTTACAACAAACAGGAGAGCTAATCCCCCCCGTTAATCATTAAACCGAGCCGGACCTGCCCCGTTCAACCTTACACTCACCACGGCACTACGTGCCATGGTTGTTTGGTTGGGTTCGGGCCAGGATCGGGCAGTCACATAGTTGTACTTAAATGAAAAATAATATGATTTTTTTGTCTGGCAATCCAAAGATCTTGTGTTCGAATCCCTGACAGGGTGTTTTTTTAATTTTTTTTTTTTCACAACAAAGTTGGTTTCACAAAATTTATTATGTCCAAAAACTAACATTATTTACAAGAGAACTGCGAAGAGTATTCTATAGAATGTGTAACAATTATATAAAAAGCTCAGTAAATTGGCGAAGAGTACCTACATTTTAGCTTGTTACTTTTTACATCTGCTTTAAATCTTCAATTTCCACGAAGACAAAGAACATAAAAAACAAACCCGGAGGAAATCCCAATGAACTTGTTTAGTCATAATTTGCTTAAATAATTTAATCAAAAAACAATGTATCAAAATCGAATGCATAATATGATGCCAGGTATGTCGTCCGTTCCAAGGCCTATTTCATAATTCATATTGCGACCCAAGCTGTGAAAGAATTATCGAATAGGTATTGGCTTCACAGAAAAAACCAAGGGCGTGCATTGGAATACAATGAACATTCGTGGTGCACAATATCAAACTAAAAGCGCTTGTCATGTTTTTTTATTTATAAATAATTTTTTGTAAGATTGTTAAAAAACTGCACTTTTTTCATTATCTTCTGTGCATAAAACGTGTTCATGGAATAGCAAAAAAAGTAAAAAGTGTGAAAAATAGTAACTGATGCAACAAGTGCATAAAGGAGAACTTTTTTCGCGAATGGGAAATATGAGTGAAAAAGGCATTTTACACACGAATCGCATCCAATATTTTTTCTACGATTGTTCTCTATTTCCATATCTAATAAATAGAATTTGTATTAGAATTTCAAAGCCACCTGCGGTACCAAAATATGAGGAAAAAGATTAAAAATCATATTGATGGGTCTTGATGAATTTCACCACCACAAATTGCGGAAACTGAGAATCCCCTTTGCCAGATGAGCTTATGTATAAGAAATCCCCCATCAATAACCAAATCAAATTTTGGTGTATGTACGTTTGTGGCGCCGATCGGATGCATTTTTTAGAATTTCTAACATTCAAAATGTTTTATCTTTTTCAGCATATCTTGGTACCGCAGGTGGCTTTGCCTTTGTAGCAGCCGAATATTTTTCTGGTCATAAGTAGATTCTAATTTGTTCTATACTTGAGTAAAATTTGATTCAAATCGGAAGCAAAATAAAAAAGTTATAAGCGTATCTTCATTTTAAGTGAGTCACACTCTATATTTAAGAAAATGTATAGATTTCGACAAAATATTACGTTAGTAAATACGTCGAGTGTTGTAAAATAGATTGTTTTGTGACTGTGATTTATTAGCAGACCATGGTAAACCGCTTTGATAGAAATATTCAAGGTACATAATTGATTTTTTTATTAATCATCGATTTTCGCTGGCGAGTACCTTGTAAACTATAACACATAGGAAGAAAATGAATATAAACATTCTTGTGGAAAATTTAATTACGTTTAATTTTGCATAGATTACCTTTTTCCATACGATGCATCGTTTCCGAGTTATAAGCGAAGAATCGAAAAAAGGAACCTTTCCGCCCCCCTCCCCCCTGAAGCGGCGGCTAGGGGCGGAGACTTTTAGTATTTTTACCTCCTAACTACCCCCAACACATCTCTGAAGAGGAAAATTCTCCCCTCCTAAATGTTTCCCCTTTTGGGCATTCATTGATTGGACTATACCCAGACGACAGAGAACATTTTATAATGAAACCTACAAATACTTGCAAAATGAATAATTTTTTTTTAATAAGTTCGTGAAAGTGTATAAAATAATATCCTAAAAAGTGTACATTCCGCTCGGATGCAGAATATAAAAAGAAGTGGAAGAAAATTTTTTTTTTTTCATTCATTCTTTCAAAATTTTTAAATTGAGTCAGGGTCGGAAAAAATAAAAAACACTGGTGGATAGACCACGTGTTTCTGAACAAAAAAATGTTCTAATAAAATTTATCGCTAAAGCCACGGTATTCCTGGAAAAAAATAGTAAAGTAACTTTGTCACTCTGCGCGGCCAAGCGCACGGTTAAATGCATACTATGGAACCTCTTAAAATGCTTCTAACAAATAAAATAAAGCTTTTTTCTCTTTCTGATTACACATCTTTAACATTTTTTTTTTAGTGAATAGGAGGATAAATAGTGAGTATGAAGGGAAAATATATAATTATGAACGCATATAGACACCACACATAGCCGCTGAATCGCTCGCATGAATTTTTACGTGCCTTTACTGTGTGGTATTTATTACAGGTACACCTATCCACATTTCAGCTACATCCAATGGATTCCATATATATTTGTTAATGTATTGGGAAAGTTCCAGAATTTATATTCAAAACAATCAAAGATATTTTCATAGTGTTAAGGATAAAATCGTGAAAATCGCAATTTCTTATCATGATCTGATTGATCATATTTTCGAAAAAATGCATATAGGTAAAAGAACATTCGAAAAGTATACATTTTTTCCGAAATAGTGATATATATTATTTTTTCCAATGGGTCAAGTTCTCGGCAAGTTACAGCCTCCAATATATATATTTATCAAGAAAATCATCAAGCAAGGAAATTAAAATTATGTCACATGTACTTTTTTGTGAATCCATGTTACTACACTTTAATGAACCATATTAATCATGAAGTGTACATACTTTTTAACAGTTCTCAATGAAGAAAGAATTTTTTTGAAGGGCTTTTATTTTTTTTTATATTTTTTATTGCGACGATTGAGTTCGGGCGTGATAATATACAGTATCGGAAAGTTTTGCTTTTGGAATTGCATAGTTTCAATGACTTAACCAACCGCTCATAATAATGGCGTCTACCAGTACCCTAGCAGAGGCAAAATGTGACACGTCCCTTAATGTACATCATTGCTTGCTTCGCTCTCGCTTGCTCTTATTGCCGCACCACATCAGACGCTTTCCGATACTGTATATAAGTATATTTTTCCCATTCGTCCTTTGCTTGTATTGTTTAAAACAAAAAAAGCATCAGAAAGCTACAATTTCCATCTTTTAAGTTAACCAATACTCATATGGATTGAACAAATTCTGATTTAGTGACATGTAATTCAGTGCGTCGGTGTCACAATCATGCGTATTCAAGCGCGCGTAACGCATGGATCTCGCTCCGAGTTATAACGTTATATTTGACTATTTTTTTTTCGGGAAAACCGTAGCTTTAGCGATAAATTTTGTTAGGACATTCTTTGTTCATAAATACGTATTTTTTTATTTCTTCCTAGCTTGACTTAATTTCAAAATTTTGAAAAAATGGATGAAAAAAATTTTTTTTGCACTTTTTTTTATGTTCTGCATCCGAGCGAAATTTTGTGTGAATTCAAGGAAACCCAGATAACAAGATGTGAAAATGATACGTTGGTTACACAACTTACCACTGCAATTTTCTCCTTTTGACCGATTGTCGACCCCAGTTTCAATGTCGCTGCAACTATCATAGACTCCCTAACGCTCAATCGAGGTTGAACAAGATCATCTTGCATGATGTAAGAGGACAATTTGTTGAATAACTTCATTTCTCTCGGTCTGTCGTTTATTTTAATACTTCCCTTGACACCAGCAGTCCTGCAAAAAAACAACAAAATTATCCATGAAAAAGGTATCTAATATCTGATTGACGAGGCAATAATTTTTTTACCGACTTCAAAAAATTCTCAACTAAACCCACGTGTTTTTTATATATACCGTGCGTGTAATTTCCCATTAGGCATGTACATCCACGTAGCGCGATACATATGACAACATAGCTGCCGTAAATTCCTCCGACGAGCGGAGCATTCCAGTCTGTTATTTCATTTCAGCCAGCTGGCACGCGCGATGTTGTAATTTTACTCCCTATGCCTAGCGTTCGGCTACACACACGGTATTTATACAATCGTTGCTTATAGATTCACTTAAGCTATTCCTAGAAAATCTTCTCAAACTGTAAGATATGACTCGATGGTGGTCCCATATTAATTTCATCAAGCTACATCTAGTGCAGGGTGAGCAAAAATTAGAAACAAGAATTTTTTAATTGAAATTTTTTTGCAATATATTAGACTGGCGGTACATGACCAGTCAGGTGCAACGTTTTTAAAATGCATGCCAAATGCCAATCATATATATGAATGAAATTACCGTGAATATGCCAGAAACGCAAATTTTAGGCAGTCATCGCGTGCAGAAGGCTGCGCAAATCGATTTTTTTTTAAAAAATTTTTTAATTTAAAGTGGATGCCAAGAGTGCCAAACGAAAAGCCTTAAAAAAGAATCCAGCGAAAATTCATTGGCTTGCAGTTTACGCGCGCAAAACACACGTTGATGTGCACATTAAATCGTAAAATTTGTTGGTGTTCTTGATTTTGGATGATTCTGATTTTGGATTTTTTTAAGGCTTTTCGTTTGGCACTCTTGGCATCCACTTTAAATTAAAAAAAACACACACAAAAAATAAACAAAAAAAATCGATTTGCACAGCCTTCTGCACGTGACGACTGCCTAAAATTTGCGTTTCTGGCATATTCACGGTAATTTTATTCATATATATGATTGGCATGCATTTTAAAAACGTTGCACCTGATGTCCACTACTTTAGCTATAAACACATTAACTGATATCATAAAAAGGGGTTTCGAAGAAAGCGAAATTTCGTATGCTCAGTTTTTAGATTTAAGTAAGGCGTTCGACTGCGTCTTTCGTGACATGTTGATAAAAAGTTAATTTTTAATAAATTTTCTATTACCAGACAGAAGTTACTATGATTATACCTTCAAGACAGATCCCAATTTGTTAACTAAAGCAACATGAATTTCAAGCTTATAAATGTAAAATATGGTGTGCCCCAAGGTTCTATATTAGGCCCAACTCTTTTCCTTATTTTTATTAACGACTTGTCAGACAACATCGTATCAACACGATCTGTCCTTTTTGCGGATGACACCACATTAATATATGGTAATAATGATATCATATATGGTAATAATGATATTACCATACTGCTCTCAAATGTATGCGATACTCAATACACCGTTCCAGACTGGTCTTTAGCAAATAATTTAAAGTTAAATGAGAACAAAACGGAAACGATGATTTTTAGTTTAAGACAGCACACATTAGATAATATGACATACACGGATTGTGTCAAATTTCTAGGTGTTTATGTATGTATTGTGAATTGTGTCTCACAGACAACTTTATTAATAGTATATTTTCGTTTAGTTCACTCTGTGCTCATCTATGCAATTTTGTTTTGAGATCGCTCTCCACATGCTGCAACTGTTTTTGTGGTGCAAAGGAAGGTAGTAAGAGTGATTGCGGGTTTGAGTTGCAGAGAGGAGTGCAGGGAATACTTGAAGAAACTGAAAATTCCAACATTTATATAGCATATATATTTTGCAATGCCTTCTTTATGTAAAAGAACATGAATCAAAATATTTATCACGCGCTCAGCTACATTCTTATTCCACCCGAAGTAATAGGAACTTACATTTTGATTTTTTGTGTTTATTGAAAACATGCAACGGCAGAGCGTACTATGCAATAAATAGTTTTTCAAGGCATTACCGTGCAATATCATGGAACTAGATTAAACGCTTTAAAACGGTCGCAAAATCATTTTTAATTGACAATGCATTTTTTTCATTGAACGAGTTTTTTGTCGTTTTTTTCTACTTTATGTAAGTAACATAAATATATGTTTGTTTGTTGAAAATTATATTTGTTCGTTGTTTTTTAAATTATATTTATTACATTTCTAGTCATATTTGTTTGTAACCATATGTATGTACCAGAGCTAGGCGAGCACTGCTAAAAAGTGCTCGTGAGCCTAAGCACTCTTAAAAAGTGCTTTAAATTCAGGAGTACTAAGCACTAAGCACTTTTTAAAAATGTAAATAATGAAGTATCTATTGACTGTGGCTAGAATTTCATTGAATTTATGTGTTATTTATAAGAAAGGTCAACAAAAACAACCTAGAAAGAATTGAGAGTTTTTTGAGAGGAAAAAGTTGTTTCTAGTGCGAATGAAAGTTCAGATATGAAATTTGAACGTCGCGTCCTATCTCAAAGTTGATATTTTTGCCAAAATTTTGATTAAAATAATTAAATTGAACCAAAGTGCATAATAATATGAAAACAAAACATCAATAGATATATATATTTTTTTATTTTTCATTTTTTTTGTTCATTTCTTTAAATTATTTTAATCATAATTTTGGAAAAAATATCAACTTTGAGATACGACATTCCAATTTCATATCTGACCTTTTGTTGACATTAGAAACAACTTTCTACTGTAACAATCTCCTCTCAAAATACTTATACTTTACTTTTAGCACAAATTCACGTTTCCTCATTTGTTAATCATCCTGTACGTTATTTCGAAATTCTGACTATAGCCAAGGACTTTTCAGAGTAAGCAAAACATTTTGTGAAGAGTGACTTTTTTCTAAACATGCAAAATAAGAATGCAAAACAAGAAAGATTGCAAGTATAGTATAGTCAGGTGTTAGGTCCGTCCGGGGACACACCGTAATACTGTATACTATTCTGATTTTCACCTTGGCGTTGGTGGAGAATTATTTTTTAAGGAAGGAGACAATTTATCACTATCATATCTCAAATCTTGCTTTTAGGTAGAGGGTACACCATTTTGTATTTCTGACTAGGACAGAATATAGATAATAATATGATAAATGATGAAGGTATCAAACTTTTTTTTTTGTAAACCTGTGTAATCTGCCGAATTACCTAACAACTGGTCATTTGACAATGTTACTCATGATATTACGGTGACCCTATCAGCGGATTTAATAGAGCAGCTACAGTCACTCGTTGATCAAACATTTCAACAGATCACTACTTGGGCACAGAGGGACAAACTAATTTTGAATGTGAATAAGACAACAATTATGAACTTTACTTTGCAAAAACAATTGCCGCATGTTGCTCGACAGTATCATTTTATCAAAAAATGCAAAATTGATTGGTATTCACCTAGATAGCAAATTGCCGTGGAGCAAACATATCGATCATGTGTGCTCACAGCTTAACAATGTCTATTTTGCTATATTACAATTGAAAAGTACACTTGAAACGGGTTTATTGAATGTACTACGCTCTTGCCTATTCTCATATCTCCCCCAATGTCATGGTCTGGGGTAATTCGAAAGGTAGGTCTAGAGTATTCATTAGTCAAAACAGACTTATTAGACATATTTAGAATGGGATACAACGAGAGCTGTGCAGAAATGTTTAAAAAGAAGAAAATCCTGACTGTACCATGTATATTCATTTTAAAATGTTTGACATACACTAAGAAAAATATAGCATTATTCACGCAAAGAAAAGATTGTCATTCATATAGTACTAGAGATGGAGATCTACTTAGTATACCATTACACCACACAGTCAGCTATAAACATTCTCCAAAATACAATTGCATTTTGATTTTTAATAGTCTCTCTGTAGAAATAAGAAATATGCAAAATTACAAAAAATATAAAACTATGGTTAAAGACATTCTACTTGGAGGTGGTTTCTATGGTATACAGGACTTTTTGAATAGAGAATCTGTGGCTTTATAGGACTTTAAATTAAATCTGTGATATATACATAATTTTAATGTTCTTTACTATGTTTATCTTTACTTGTGTGTACGTTATGAGTACGTTATACGTTGTATATTATTTTGTGTAAATATTTTACTCAATATTCATATAATGTATATTTAAATTATATTATGCATTACTGCTATTTTATGAATGACTTGCCATATATACATTTGTATCTGAAATAGTCAATAAAAATATTATTATTATATTGTTATTATTATATGGACATTTCGGAATTCCTCGACTTCCTGACACAATTCTTGACATTTAAAGTTAAAAATTCAAAACGATGAGTATGTTCTTTTACTGCGTAGAAGCCAAACAAAGAGATCAGTAACAAGGGTGAATTTTTTTTTTAAATAAATTAACCGCCTTAATTGAATCTTATTACCTAATATCGATATTGAGGTAGGGGTAAAAATGAACAAATAGTGAATTCAAACACTTTATAACATACTCCAATATTTATATTATTATTAGGTAATAGGTAATAGTGTTCAATTAGAAAATGAAATTTTATTTCATAATTTTTTAATGACTTTTTGAAGGCAGTTCAAGTTTTTTTCAAAATACTAATATATCTTAGATATTAGAAAAAAATGCGTGTCATATATCAATATCCTGTTTTAGCAAATTTACTACCTACTCCATGTCAGTCTTAATAAATAGTGGTATCTGTTACGGAAATTGTGAACCAAACCTTAGTAATCATATATGTACTTTCTAAATAATTCAGACATATGGCATATACAAGAAAAATTATTCCACTAAACTCATATGAACTGCAAAATTTACACAACACTCCTTTGCACGAAGAAAAAATTTGTAATTTAGATCGTGAAAGAGGTATATGGTTAAATTATTATATTTTAATACAGGGTGATTCATAATTACAGGGCGAAGCTTCAGGGACCTACGCTTGACAAAAAATAAAAGTGTAGTTTGTTATATAGACCACAGTTCAACATTTAATTAAGCGATAAAAAATAATTTTTTTTCAAATGTGAGCAAAAAAGGTTTATGATATTGACTTGAAATTTGGTACACCTTTGTACAATAACGAGATCTGGAACTCGATTATATTCTGATCCCATTCCATTGAAGCGTTGGGTAGTAAAAGGGGGTAATAGGTAAATGTGCGTTTAGATTAAGCCAGTAGAGAGGCCAGCTGTGCTCTCCAGTAGCTGTCTGCCAGTAACTATTCCTTTGTAAATACTTTATTCCAGTAACTGCACAGGCCAGCAGTCTCATCACTGGCCTACCGCGAATTTAAAATACTTTGATTTTCGAGCGTTGCCCCCACCACAGTTATTTTTATATAGCAATTAGACAGGTGTAAGCACTACTGCGGCCAGTTGACAAAATGTCTAGGTGGAGTGAGGAACAAACGGTGCAATTTGTAAACTTGAACAAAAATAATGAGAATTTGTGGAATGTATTTAGCAGCTAGCATTCATCTAATCTCTTATCCAAACTCTCCTTTTACTTCTATCATATCGACAAGCTCTTTATATAATATAATTTAATATAATATCAATGATAACAATCTTAGTGTACGGCGCCATATACGAATTTTCCGTTCGTCAATTTTCCGTCACACTAGACTACAAAGACTGGCGTTTCATATAATAGGCGAGCGGTGCACCCCTAAAAAGATGAATAAAAAAGTCGCAGAACCTCCCAAATAAAGTTGCCGGATTGAAACCAATTGGAATCGATTAGTTACATTTTAGAGAGCAAAAAACCTAAATAACATTTTTTTGTCCGAGTGGCAGGTAATTTGTTACTAACAATGAAATTGCAAAGTAAAAAAAAATGTAAAAAATCCATTTGAAAACATTTTCTAAGTTAATTGGGCAAAAATAAACACTTTTTGTTGTTTCTTGTAATGTTTTCGAAAAATGTACTGTTTTTGAGTTATAGGCGATTTAAGGTCCGAAAATGGCCAAAAATCGACAACTTCAAAAATTCATATCTCGACTTCTACTGAACTTTTTTTAATGTCTTGGGTCGCAAAATGATCGTTAATACTTATACTTAAACATACTATTTTTTGTAATAAAGCAACTTTTCATTTTCATCCTGAAATTTATCATCGAAGTATCGCTATTTTTTCTTGCTTGCGCAGAATAGGTGAAATACACAGGTGGCGAAGAACTGATCTGCTAATTTATTTTTTGATATGTTAAAATATTTTTAAAAAGATATTCATAAAAAGCGATAGTTTAACAGATTATACGTGTTGAAGTTAAAAATTTTCATTCTTTTTCTACTTTTTTCAAAGTTGCTTAATCTAAGACAAATACGCGTATATTTATAGTTAAATAGGCACCTAAATTATTTATATTTCAATGAGTTTATTTTCATCTATTCATGTGTAAATTTAAGAATTAAATAATTAATCATTTCAAAATTATGAATTAATGTCAAATATTTTTTTTCTGATTGAATTATTCGAATTTAATTCAAATCACGCGTGCATCCCAGATATAGCTGGAGGATTAGAACCTCGTGAAAGTACGTATGTTATTTCTAAAAATTATCAGTATGAAGATGTTAACTTATCTTGTAATCATTTGGATGCCGATATGTGATTGATTTTTCACGTAAACGAAATTCAGTCAAGACACACTGAAAATCTCCAAATTGTTGTGGAGTCCCCAGATACAGATGTCTTCATACTGTATCTGTCTTATTATTTTTAATTTGATTCTCAGCCATCAATATGGTATACCGAAAAAATTGGAAAAAAAATTGATCACCATCGATATATTCCTACGAAACGATAGGGCCAAGTAAAAGCTTAGCACTTGTTTTCTTAAAATGTTTTCTTAACCGCTTCTCAAGTCACTGAAGTAACTCCTTGAAAATCCAGAATGATTTTGTGTTAGGTAAAGAGAAACGAGGCCCTACAGCTTATAGTGGAGTCCGAACCACTTCTTGGGGATAATTTTATAATTAAAATTATTTCGCGATGAGCAGGGACTGAACCTGCTTCGCTAGGTACGCCAGTATGCAAGCTAGACGCGCTAAAACACTGAGCTACCGTCCCCCTTATAAGTTATAACTTATAAGTTTACATGCTCTAACTGGCTGTGATACAACAAGCTCATTTTTTCTATTGGCAAAATAAAAGCTTATGCTGAATTTTCTAAACTTTCTGATAAAGAATTAGATGACTAGACAAATATTGTTAATTTACCTATACAAGAAGCATTGAATGCGGTAACTAGACTTTTGAGTATACTTTATGCATCTGAAAACCGTAATAGAAAAAAAGTTCTGGAAGTAAGGATTCGTATTTATCTATAAACGACTTGAGGTATAAAGTATCTAAAACCAGAAGCAAAATACCTCCATCGGAGCCTGCTTTGTTACAACATATTATGCGAGTGAAATGGCAAATAAATACATGGTCACAGTCAAGATCTAAAAAACCGCTGCCCAAGGAATCACTACTTCCACATCCAGATTTTCTATCCAAGTCACTCACAACGAAAACATTTTGTATATGGAAATAATTGTTTATGGAACTTTAATAATATGATATTTGAAATCCTCTACCCCAAAAACCCATAAAACGATACCCCACATCGGTAGAGGGGGTGGTGATAGGGAGTGGTAATGGGGGTGGATGAAGTAAAAAAATATTTTTAGGTTTCTGGTTCTTGTACACACACTAAATCACAATTTTTTTTCATCCCCTTTAATAATGGGTTGGGATATAAATTTACAAAATACTTTGTACTCTGTTAAAGCTTTCCTTTTAAACAGATTTTTTTTTGCTCAAACTTAAAATCTCGACGTTTCACAACATTATAAGCCTATTTGAACAATACAAATTTTCTTTGCGTTACATAAAAGTAAAATAAATAAATTTTGTTTGTTGAGATCCGAGTTTTACCCATTTGTTCCAATGGGATGAAAAAGAGACAGAGATTCTACAGCTACAGTACGGCGCGCGGCGGGTTGCATAATTATAAAATTAGTCTCACTTATTTGCTATTTCGCGCCCGTTCCAGTTGTTTGTTTAGTTCACTGATTATATTAGGCTCGCGTCGCGGCACCCTCGTGCGGGGTACGGTCTCGCTCCCCCCAAAGGTCGGTACTGTGTACGAGAAGTCAAGATCTCAAAATACTATCATCCGATTACCACCTCCACCCCATTATTAAAGGGGGCGAAAAAGTAAAACTGCGATTTAGTGTGTGTACATTGGTGTATAAGAACCAAAGGCCCCAATTTTTTTTTGGCATCAGTCACCTCCACTAACACCTCCAAAAAAAAAACTGGCTGTACTTTCAAAACGGTGTCCGTTAAAAAAAATGCAAATATTGTTTTTGTCATTTAACACAAAAACTAAATATGGAGCAAAACTTTCTGCACAAAAGATAAAGTGCATTACAATTTTCTACAATTTTGTTCCTATACAATATTTGGATAGGAGTTACCATTTTCCAGATAAATGATTCAGCTCTTAAAATAAAATATAAAATTTAATATAAAGCGTAAGTAACATCTCATTCGCTTTCAGATTCACTATCGCTATCTCCTGATACATCGAATACTTTATCCAAGTTTTTTTCCTCTATTGCGTCATTTATGATATCGGTATCATCCTTACATTCGTCTATTATGATTTGATTTGGAATCATCTCCTGAAGAATTTCAGGAAGCGATTGAGGCAGTATTTTATCTGCTCAACACCAAAGAGGTTCTCTATTTTCTTGACATCCATAATCACTCAAAGGATTTGCAATATTGTGAATACCGTCGGCTAATCGCCAAATACGCGTTTGGTAAACACCTCTTTTAATATGTTCGATAAAGCCAGCTCTTGATGGTGGAATCGAAGAAAAATCAACTTTAATGTCAATTGATAAAGACAAATCTTTGTCAATACATTTCTGTCTAATGGCAATTAGTAAATTAATGAAAACCCAGTAATGCGGAACATTTTTGAAGTCCGTACTCTTCTGCTAGTACGGATATGTTATAAGCCTTCTCTTATTGCCAAATCCAGTATCAAAGAGTAATTTATATTTAATTTTATTGGAATGAGCCAGCAGAATCCAGAAGATGTCACTATCAACATTTTTAACTCTAATCTGTTCATAACTCATTGTTACCGTTTTCGAGATAAACGTCTACAAATTACCGTGCGTGTAGCGGAACGCTAGGCATAGGGAGTAAAATTACAACATCGCACGTGCCAGCTGGCTGAAATGAAATAACAGAGCTCAGTGCTCCGCTCGACGGAGGAATTTACGGCAGCTGTGTTGTCATATCTATCGCGCTACGTGAATGTACATGCCTAATGGGAAATTACACGCACGGTATAATATCATTATTATTATTTTTTTTCAGTTTATTTTATTTTCTGTTATGTTAACAATATAAAGTTAGGGTAGGTGCACCCGTTATAGCCACTTTAAGAAATTTTTTCAATTCGATCCCATGTTCAAGACGTATGTGCACGTCCTACGATGCTATCCGATAGCATGTACTTTTCTGTTTAATACTGTTGATAAAAAAAGACGGAACATTACTTCTGTGAAACACAATAAATTAAAAAAAATGGAAATAGTGCTGTTTTTCCTATTACTCCTTGTTTCGTACCAATTATAGTAAGACAAAGGTACCGTATTTAGCCACCAAACTTTTAAACGATACAAATGGATATTTGAGTGCACTATATGCAAAACTCGGTTTTTGCAAAAAATAAAAAAACTCGGGTTTTATGTTATTCAAATATAAGAATGTATTTTTCACAAGACTATTTAACCAATAAGATGAGTAAGTCAGTATTTTGCTGATAAAATAAGTGTTAAAATCTAAATGAGCTGCAAAACTCAGTATTTGTTTGCTTCTGTCAGATGCATAACTATGTATTTGCTATTAACCAATCATTTTGCAGTTTTATATACCACGTGGGCTAGCAATTTTGCTGCCAGAACCGACCTTAGTGTTTACTGAATTTAAAAAGAGTTAACAATGTCTTGATAAATTTGAGCATTTTTATTTTTTTTTTTTTTAGAAGTTGTTTCTATTCTTGAATAATTTAATTAGTGTTACTGATATATATCTACTAGACATTAGTTGAAGTGGAAAAAATGTTCAATCTCCGATCTTTCGGAAAAGCAATAGCACAGTTTTAGGCAGCTTACTTCATATTTTTTTAAATAATCAATAGACTAATTTAAATTGTTTACTATTTTATTGGCGTGTGCACATTTCATTTGCAAAACTTGGTCTTTGCATAAGGCAGATGCAAAACTGGGTTTTTGAAACCTTTAACTGCAATTATTTATTGATGCTATGCGATTTGAAGGAAAATTAAGCCTTTTTTCAAATAGTTATTATCTCAGCTTTAGTTTCCTGCATGTTTCTAAAGATTTACAAAAAAATAAATACATGAGCGTTTTTTTGCGGTTTTCTCAAAATCGCAAAAACCGACTTTGCATCTAGTAAGGGCGTTTTTTTGGCTTTGGTGGTGCCGTGAAAATGAACTGGCTAAAAACGAGACAAAATATTGTCCTATTATAGCCATTCTCAATTATAATACATGGCGTGAAAGAATCACACCGAAAAGTACTTTGAAACAAGCCCAACATTACACAGATTCGTTGGCAACAGTTCCAGCAGTATTAAACTTGAAGTAGAGTTCAATATAATCACATTACTAACCCTGAGTTCCTTAAGAAAAACGATAAGAAATCACAATGTGCAGAGTTACGTGACCATCACAGCCGCCTAACTTTTAGGTTAGGTACAGATACACAGGAAGTATGCACAGATTCCACAGAAAACTAAATGACAAGCCATTTTAAACCCTATGCAATACTATCTTAGCGTCAGTTTCTTAGCAAGATGACAAAAATGTCGAAGATGGCTATAACTGGTACAGTGGCTATAACCGGTGCACCTACCCTATATTATACGCCTTGTATACAATAATTGTCAAAGTTATTTCCTCTAAATGATTTACCGATATATGAATTTCCATGTTTTCTTAATTTTGGACTCACTTATCTGGAAAATGGTAATTCCTATCAAAATATTGTATAAGAACAAAATTGTAGAAAATTTTATGCACGCTGTTTTTTGGGAAAAAATTTTTGTCCATCTTTTTTAGTTTTTGTGTTAAATGACAAAAATAACAGTAGCAACAGTTTCTTTTAACATATGGCCGCCATTTTGAAAGTACAGCCAGTTTTTTTTTTTGGGAACATGTCTAAAATTGTTCCTTAGGCTTTAATCTTTATGAAAAACATGGTTGCCAAGGATCGGGGGGGGGGGGTACAGCTAGGGAGGACTCTCCGACTAATATGTTTAATCGAATACACTATAATAAAATACAGACAATAAGCGTACTTACAAATTATTATTATTTATTACTATTAATATTAAATCTTAGTATCATTAAAATTTCTATACGTTTTCTTTCAGTTATTGATGATTTTGAGTTTCCCCAAATTAGCAACTTCTATTGGGGAAATTCTTCGATATTGGCAATATTTGCAAAGTTTCATTATTCTGTAAACTTTCCCCACTGGGTATTTCGATTGCAAATCTAATTTAAATTGTTAATTTTGAATGTACTAAAGCGCATGGTAATTTATTCGCGCTTGCTTAAAACATGCAAATATTACTACAACGAAATTATAGAATAATTAATTATGCAACTCTACTGAGTTCTACAATGTAATTATTTATAATGCGTAACATTTTACATATGCTAAAATACTATGCACAAGTTGAAATGTTACCTACTATTGCATAAAAATTGCATTGGGCATATAATTGAAATACATTGCATCCTTGGCGCTCTTCAGTTTAATATCATTTACAGACCCGGATTCAAATCATCAAATGATACATATCAGCACAGAATAAGGAACTATCAGAAGCAAGGACTAAAAACACAGCCCCACAAATTAAAAAAAATGTGTTTTGTCAGAAAAGAGACCATCATATCCTCACTTATTTTGGTGTGCTGAATCCGAATCTGACGTCCAAATTAACTTCTACCTTGTCATTTTTTTTGTAAATCTCGTGTTTTTTCGCATCTTATTTTTTTGTGGAACCGAAAAATAGCTCAAATTAACAAGATATCGAAAAATTTTATTAAGAAAAGTGCTTAGAATCCAACTAGGACCTCATATGTTAATTTTGAACAAGATCTGAGAAAGAATAAAAAGATAAGATAATTTTTGGACAAAATTCATAAATCATTCTGTATGATAGTAAAGAAAGGGAACAAACACTTTTTAATGGTCACTTGGTATTTGTCTTAGGTGCCTCTACTTACGGTAAAAGTATGTACAGTTCCTCATGACTCACCCTGTATATATTTGATTGTAAACACCGAATGAGATATTCCCAAACAATATAAAAGCGACGAAATGATAAAATATTAGTAACATTTCATCCCTTTGTGTCACCTTGTCCATGTTTCCTTGTTCAAAAAGTAAAGTGTATGTTTATATGTATTTGTTACAAGCACGAAAATTTTTACTCGATTACTCATCACTTAGAGCCAAGTCTGGTTTTAACATCCTTCACAGCTGTGATTCAGGGCTTACATTACAGAGTGGCCAAGTGGAGATTGCAAATTAAATGCCCGGGATCAAATTTCTCAAGGGGGATGTATGAATGACATTGCTCGCAGTGTCCCGTGTCACTCTCCGCAACGCCTTTGATGTTCCTTGAACAATTGTTATGACATCTTGGTGCTAAGGAAATGGTGATCTGGCTGCTGATTTCCGGCTCTTCTTTCGCGTAGTCTTTGTTGAGTGCTTGACGTTTCTACCAGCTTGTTGTGGTCTTCTTCTGAAGAAGACTACGACAAGATGGTCGAAACGAAACGAAACGTCAGGCAAGCAAAAAGTAAAGTTTATTAAGCATATGGGATGTTCTAAATTTCAATCGTTTACCCTTAAAACAAAAGGAAAAAAGGGAAGTGTACCATGTTATAATATTATAATATTATCATCTGGAAATAGGCGGTGGAAATTAATAGCGAATTCGTTATGCAAAATAGAATGTTGAAAATTTGTTCAAATAGGCTTAAAATGTCGTGAAACGTCGAGATTTTGAGTTTGACCCAAAAATTGTGTGCCAGTCGGTTTGTCGGTGTGTCTCTCGGTTTATCTGCCTCTAACTTTTTTTGTCCACACGATTACTCTGGAACCATTTGTGATATTGACTTGCAATTTGGTACATCTATGTATGTAATCTGAAACTACGTTATATTTTGATCTTATTCCGATAAAGAGTTTGGGGTAAATGGGGGTAAATAGGTAAACCAAACAAGTAATAGTTCATAAAATTGCAATCTAGTGTGTCTCAAAATTTTTTGGCTACAACCACTACCACTGTCACCCCCATCCCATTGTAAAAGGGCGTAAAAAAATTGTGGTATAGTGTGAATATAAAAACCAAAAGATTCAATTTTTTTGGCACCCCCGCTACCAGTGTAGTCCATAGATTTATTTTCTGTATGTATGTATTCTGTAAACATATAGTACTTCATGTTTTATGCATATTTCTTGTTTGTTAGGTGCATATTCGTTTTGTAATTTATTAGTTTTTTATGTACGAGTTTCCTGAATAATTGACGAAACTTTTTTCTGTTTTGTAACAATTTTTAATGGTAAATATTTTTTTAAATTTCCATTTCTATTAAGCATGTACGTACAACCCTATCCACTCCACATCCTTTCAATTTTTTTTATTGTTGAAATGATAATTTCTCAACCTGCATACCATTTTGCATCTTGTCTAATATTTAATTGATCGGCAATTATTGATTTTGTACTTTGCACGTTTTCTTGGGGGAGAGGTGCTATAGCTGATCTTTAGACTATAATGGTGATGGCAACATTTTAATAATTGGTATAAGTGTAATTAATTACAGATAGGTATCTTTTTATTTCATAATGATATCATATAGTTATTAAACATTATTAGGCTGTAACATTTCGCATGAATATTTAAACGTACATCAAATAATTATTTGTTCAATAATTAGCAGAAAATAATTTTTTTAATTGTTGATTATTTACCTTCAAGGTAAACAGGAAAAAACAATGTATAACATATTGACATAATTGTGTTTAAAATAGGATGTCAGGTACTGAAAACATTTTTTGTAAAAAGTTGAACCGCCTTCAACAAAAATGCCACTGAAGATTATAAAATCAAATTTCTGACATCAGATCAGGTATCACCTATTCCGGAAATACCAACTAATTTTAATGCAATCTGCTCATTTAAGATTTTTTTATTACACATTTTCAACATTTTTGTTTCAAATAATTGATATACAAAAAATCAAATCAAAATCAAATTTATTTTCAATTATATTCAAAATTATTGTCCTCTCCGAGTACTCACCGGAGCCAGTCAGACATCCACGGAGCAAATCACTGTGACAATTGAAAGGTTGGACGGAGTGAGGCCGGGTCGGATTAAAAGAAAATGGAACATTAAACACAGTCTCCTTTCGTAGGATGGGCGAATTAAAACATAAACATAAACAAGGAATAACTGGTATATAATGCAAAAGACACTAGTTTAAATATCACGGAAGATTATTTACCAAAGAATTCGGCCATGCCCAACCGCGCAATTTATGGTCTGAAATTTTGGTTTTCTAGAAATTTTGATATTCAAAGAAAAATTGGAAAATAATTTTAATTTGTCCAGTGGGTGGGAGATGTTTGAAAAGTAATACATATCTCGGTATGTGCGATTAGCGGTCTTGTGAGAAAAATTAGTTAGTGATTAATTACGCACATAATCCAGAATGCCACAGTGTTTTATTGTAATGCAACAAACCAAACCAAAGGAAAAAGGAAAAGAAGAGAAGAAATAACGTATCATAGATAAGTATTTTTAATTTTTAACGTATTATTTGCATTTTGTATTATTAATAGAATATTCAGCGGTATTGCATATTCATTTGTGCTATAAGTAAATGTTATAAACATTGAAAAACTCTAGTTCAGATAAGTTTCTTAGAAATATTAAACAAGAAGTGTTTAGGTAAATCAAACCCTTAAAAAGTCAACAGCTGTCGACAAATTATTGGCAACGCAAAGTAAAAATTATTTTTCATAATTATTATAACAATATTCAAACGAATTTAATTTAAATTATAATAATAATAATGGCAATAATTTATTTACCAAAAAATATATAATATACACAGAAATATTGTTCACACATAAATTTAAAAGTTACTTATGTAAAAGAAATGAAAAAAAAAACATTACAATACTATAAGGCAGAAAAATCAAATATCCTAATGTGGTAAATAAATGATGAGTAGCAGAGATCGTACGACAAAGAAATCTTGTCTGTGTTTTCTTATACCATCTCTTCAGCATCTATTTATTACATTTTTTATATTAATTTTTGAGAGTAGGTATATGAGTTGTAAGGTAAGTATAGGTTTATAACTATAAAACTAACTTAAACATATTAGAACAAGAAAATGCAAAAAAAGAACGATCTACGTATTTATTATATTCTTCGCAAAAACGAAGAGTATATTGTATTTGATCGGCACATTTATTAAACCGGAAATATCGCTCGTAGAGAAAAAAATTTCGTATCATTGTGTTAGTGAACGAATTCTGAACAACTTTCAAAATGTCGGTCTGTCTATCCGTCCGTCACACGTTTCTTGTAAGCACGATAAGTTAAGAAAGAAAAGTCCGATTGTATTGAAATTTGGAAAGTAAGTTAGCGTTACCTAGAGGAAGAACCCTATTGTTTTTGAAAAAAATCAATCAATAAATAAAAAAGTTATTAATCATTTAAATAAAAAAAAATTTTTTTCAAAATTTCTGTCATTTGTACTTAAATAGAAATCTTTCGAAATGTTATTTTCTATAATTTTTTTTTTGTTTTTACATTTTACCAATATATATATTTCATAATAATGTATCTAATTCGTTGAAATATAATTCTTGAATGATAATCATTCAAGTTTTCTGGTAAGGTGAGATAGCCCAATGGCTAAAGCATTTGCCTTGCAACTCCCGAAACTCTATCTCTATTATTAATAATTTTAATTTAATGTTGAAAATAGAGCTTCGCGCGGCGAATACTAAGCCAATGCTTTGAAACCGGCCGTAATAAGTAAAAATATTTTTTTATGTTATTAAATATTAATTTAAAAATTTTTAAAAATTGTGATATTATTTAGACACTTAAAGGAATAATATCCTGTTGGAAAAAAATTTTTTCACCGATTTTTCATAAAATGAGTCTATTGTTAATTAACAATTTTTTTTAGAGTTTGCGTTTATATTTCAAGTCGGATAATTGTTAAACAAAAGCCACTAAAATTATTTCGCTTCGTGGAGGCCTTATGTCAACTACACTTTATGGGTTTATGACATTGCGATGTTTTTAATTGTTATAGTCTATTAGTTATTAATTATTTAACCTAACAAAATACTAAAAAATGAAAAAGAGAGGTTGAAATTTTTTTTTTATTAGTTTGAACTATTATTACTGTTTTTATTCAAAAGTACTATAAAACTACATAAACTTTAAATTTTGATTGCTATTTGTTTAAACAAATTTTATAAAATAGATAAATTACGTATTTTTGAAAAAAAAATCCATTTTATTTGGTATAAAATATGGTTAAAAAAAAATTTTTTTTTAATTGTCTATAATCATTCTTTTTCCTTTTCTCGTTATTTAAACAAATTATTAAGAAAAAGTTTTATTCTTAAAATTTATTATTTGCAATTCTCTACAAGATGGAAAAAAGAAAAAAAAATTTATTGTTAATTTATTTGTTTATTTAATAAACAATTTGTTATTATCAATCGCCGAATGTGTTTATATTTTTTTTAGATAGAAAAAAAATAAGAAAAACAACCGTATACATAAATATGTCAAAGAAAAAAAAATTAAATTTAAAATTCTATAAAAAATATTAACTTTTTTTACATATTCATGTATACGGCTGTTCTTGTTATTTTTTTTTCTGTCTAAGAAAAATATAAACACATTCGGCGATTGTTAATAACAAATTGTTTATTAAATTAACAAAAATTTTTTTTCTTTTTTCCAGCTTGTGGAGAATTGCAAGTAATAAATTTTAATAATATATTTTTTTCTTAATAATTTGTTTAAATAATGAAAAAACGAAAAAAATTATTATAGAAAATTTAAAAATTTTTTAAGGAAAAATTTTTTGTTTTTTAATCATAATATATTATAACAAATACAATGGCAAAAATATTTCAACAATACTTAATTTATCTATTTGTTTATAAAATTTGTTTACACAAATAGCAATCAAAATTTAAAGTTTATGTAATCTTATATTACTTTTGAATATAAAAACAGTAATAATAATTAAAATTAATTAAAAAAAAATTCAACCTCTTTTCTCCATTTTTTAGTTTCTTGTTAGGTTAAATAATTAATAACTAATAGACTATAACAATTAAAAACATCGCAATGTCATAATCCCATAAAGTATAGTTGACATAAGGTCTTCACGGAGCGAAATAATTTTAGTGGCTTTTGTTTAACAATTATCCGACTTGAAATATAAACGCAAACTCTAAAAAAAACGTTAATTAACAATAGACTCATTTTATGAAAAATCGGTGAAAAAATTTTTTTCCAACATTGTTTCTTTATGTATCTAAAAAATACCTCAATTTTTTAAAATGTTTAAATTAATATTTAATAACATGAAAAAATATTTTTACTTATTACGGCCGGTTTCAGAGCATCGTAACGGCTTAGTGTTCGCCGCGCGGTGCTCTATTTTCAACATTAAATTCAAATTATTAATAATAGAGATAGAGTTTTGGGAGTGGGACTTTTTTATTGGAAATTTCTTTCTCTTTAAGAGGCCCTCTTTAAAATTTCTTAAATATTAATAATTTTCGAGTTATTTGCAAAAAACGAAACTCGTTAATTTTTCAATTTTCATTTGTTTATAACTTTTGCAATTGTTTATGTGCAGGTTTGAAAATTTTGCACATTTTTACAGACGTCATTCCAAATCCAATGAGCCTTCACTCATATTTTTACGAGCTTTTTCAAGAATTAACACGACTTTGAACTTGTGAACTAGGTAGTGTATATTCAAAATTCGGTTAAAAAAAATTGTAATCAACATTTAGAAGTAACAAACGAGAGCATTCGAAGTTACGCTTTAAACACTGACTAATTTATTAGTTTTAATTTATACAGATCACAAGAAATTCTTTTGCTTATTTATTACAAAATGAATAAAACAACTAAATGCCGCAGAAAATATTTATAGCAACCAGCTATGAATGGGTTCATAAATACACATTCTCTTTGATGAATAAAAAAAATACTACTAGAATAAATAACGAACTGCACGGGCGTTCTTAGTGAGTGATTTAATATCACGGTACATTTTACTATCGTTAATGATTGTAATCTCAGTGTGATTCATTATTTTCTAAAAATAATTTATTACTAGATAGATTTACACCTATGACTTATTTTCGCTTGTAAACATAAATATTTATTTGTTTTTCACCCAATTCTTCCTTTTCGTTAGTATTATAATTAGTGTTATTTTTAATTTATTTTGTAACCTTGCTAATATTTTTGTTCTCAACACAGTAGTTCGTTAATTAATAGATAATTCTTCCAGTCACTAATTTGTTTTCTATGTTTACATTTTTTCTCATTTACATATTTAAATACCATATCATGAGCTCCTTTTGTCTTTAGTATTTTTACGCGACAGGTACGAAAATGACTATACTTACGAAATTATTGGCATGTGCTTTGCATATAAATAAAGTCATTTACTTGGAAAACAACCGAAACAAATTGTGAAACATGAAAGAAGGAGTAAAATGGATAAAGCAAAAAATATTTTGAGGTTTTTGGTTCTTGTACACACACTAAATCACATTTTTTTTCATCCCCTTTAATAATGGGGTGGGGGTGGTGATGTGGGTGGCTAATGCCAAATTTTTTTTTGAGACCTTAGCTTCTCTTAAATATACTAAATATCAATTTTATGAACTCTTACCTGCTTGATTTACCTGTTTACTCCAAATTTACCCCAATTTACTCCCCAACCCTTCGCTGGAACAAGATGAAAATAACCTAGTTCTAGAACTCGTTAAAGTACATATGTGTACCAAATTTCAAGTCAATATCTCAAACGGTTCCAGAGTAAACGTGCGCACAAAATAAGTTACAGACCGACAGACAGAAATTTTTTTTCGCTCAAACTTGAAATCTCGACGTTTCATGACATTCTAAGCCTATTTGAACAATAAAAATTTTTAAGAATTTTTTTGTCGTTACTATACTTCCACTGGATGTGGAAGTAAAATTGTATAATATTCTCTATAGTTGTAAGGCTGTAAAAAATAAACTGTTTTCAAAAAGCATTGTGCTTTATGGGAAACGCAAACTTTAAATGCCTGTATCTCTGTTCGACCTGCGCTAAAAATTAATTCATTTGCCGTTTTTTTTTACATTACATACTCAATTACTCGAAAACTAAGCCTCAAATAAAGAAAAAACTATTCTTTATAAAATGAAGGCCTATGCTATCTGACGACGACAGCATTTTTTAAAATATTTTTAGCGAAATAATAACTGAGTTATGAATTTAAAACTGATTACAAAATCTCCAAGCGGTTAGAACTGCAAACCTCGATCGCCCTTTCGCACCGCACCACTCCCCGCGGTGCCCAATGTCAAACTATTATTAATTTTTCTTGACTAATGAGTGCTTGTTTATTAACAATGTTATAAATATTAGCCAGTGTGAATAAATTTTTTGCCTGTTACCTGAATTCATTTTTAATGGGTAAGTAGGTATTTTATATTTATTTTGCATATCTACATGAATAATATCCAAATAATCATTCATGCAAAATTGATTCGCGAATATAGGCATTCAAATTCAGTTTTATTTTATTGTTTTATTTTTACTTTCCAACAAAAAATTGGCAATCCTTTCGTGACGACGTAACACGTGCAACTATATATCCATAATATCATGGGAGCAGCCAGGGGGGGAGCCATGCCCCCCCCCCCCCAAGCCGTCTTCCATGAGCCAAGAAATAAAGAAGCAGTACAAAGCAGTATCTAAATTATCCCTTGAAATAAATATTTTGTAATTAATGCCAATATTATCTAATAGAGGAATCTACATACACATCCGTTTTCAACCATTTTCTGAAAAATATTTATAACTAAAGAGATATTCACCAACAAAGTGATTAGACGTTTTACAAGACAATTTCATGGAATTTGAAATTTTTCCTAAATGTGAGTTATGGTATAACGTGCGATTAAAATTCAATATTAATTGTTAATTATATAGTGGCTTCTGTAAATCTTTGCAGTTAACACAAAAATTTATGATATACAGGGGTTAAAGCAATGATTGAAGACAGTGAAAGTACTTCTTGTCCACTTCAGGGAGCACCTAACATTCGAAATTTGGGTAAATGCTGGGAAGAAAGGAGATGAAAATGTATACCAGCCAGGGCCCCCACAAGGGAGGGGAGTAATAGGTACCGCGGTACCCGGGCTCGGGTATTCGCTCACTAATTATAAGATTTAATATAAGATATATAATATATATATATATAATTATAAGATCTGGACAAAAATTTTGTTTCACATTTCTCCCCCCGCTCATCAATTATTAAGGGCGGGAGCCCGCTCATCAGTTGTTAAGCGCGGGGACCCGCTAGAGATGTTGCCAAAATTTTTCACATTTCTCCCACCGTTCATCAATTATTAGGAGCGGGGGGGGGGGCACCAGTAAATTTGATACCGGGGCCCATGACTTCATGTGGGGGACCTGATACCAGCGGATGATTTAGTAATAGATCAGGCGTTTTTAAATGACTTACTAGCGTTTCACGCGATCACAAGGTGTGACACTACTAGTCAATTTTCTGGCTGCTGGAAAGTATATCTTACATATTACAAATTGCTTGGTCGTATCGGAATAGCTAATTTTGACGATATTTTATTTAGAGAAGTTCATACCTTTGTTCTAAAATTATATACAAGCAACGAGGAGATATCGTCGGTGAATAATTTACGTGGTATCCTAGCAGCTTCGAAAACGCTGGATAAACTACCACCTACTGAGGGTAGTTTAAAACAGCATTGTTTCATTACCAAAACAATATTTGGCTCAATGCTCTTAGTCCCATCATAAACCCCCTCAATGTGCTCCAATATAGTTGGCAACCTGTCAATGGTAAACTGCTACCGCTATTTCAAACTGCTCCACCTTTTTCACAAGATTTCACCATCTTACGCAGCTGTGGATGTAAAAAAGGTACCTATAGTTAAAGCTATAATTTCTTCAAAGAAAAAAATAATTTTCGGATTGTAGATATAAATGGTGTAGCTGTAAAAAAAATAAAATACCTTGCATAGGATCTTGTAATTGCATGGGTCAAAGATCTTGTTCAAAGGGGCCGTCCATAAATGATGTCACGCTTCTTTTGCCAATTTTTGACCCCCATTCCCCCTGTGTCACACATTGTCACGCTCGCCCGATCCCCCCACCCCCCCGTCTGTCACGTCACAATAACTTTTACGTAAATTAATAAAAATTGTAAATTTTTAATTTGATCCATGATATATTTTATAAGGAAAAATTCTTTCTCAGGTTTTAGATTATTTGTATAAAATATTGGGCACAAAATTATTTTCTTATATATATTGTGACTTCATATTTGCTTGAGTCCCCTCCCCCACTCCTGTCACCAAGTGTCAGAACATTCAGACCCCCCCCCCCCTAAAAGCGTGACATCATTTGTGGGCGGCCCCAAATGTTTCCTCCAAAAAAATATAACTGACGAAAATATGTGTGAAGATTTAGAATATTTTTGTGAAATTATAGTAGTAATTAGAGTAGTATTTTCTAGAAGTTTAGACGTTACCCCAAATATCATTTAATTATTATGATAATATTAATTACTGTTGTAAAATAACTGATACATACACATCACATCACAGATTGTAGGCACCGCTCAACCGCGGGAGTAATCCGGGCGATCGAGGTTTGCAGTTCTAACCACTTGGAGATTTTGTAACCGCGTTAGTTTTAAATTCATAACTCAGTTATTATTTCACTAAAAATATTTTAAAAAGTACCGTCGTGGTCAGGCCTTCATTTTATAAAGAATATTTTTTCTTTATTTGAGACTTAGTTTTCGAGTAATTGAGTGTGTAATGTAAAAAAAAACAGCAAATGAATCAATTTTTAGTGAAGGTCGAACAGAGATACAGGCATTTAAAGTTTGCGTTTCCTATAAAGCACATTTTCAAAAATAGTTAATTCTTTCACAGCCTTACAGCTATAGAGAATATTATACAATTTTTACCATATGTACTTCGGCTAAGTGATGCACTACTTAACTTGAAAATTTTGAAAAACGCCCTTTTGCTCAGGACAATTTTTGGACAACTTTTTTTGAAGTTTACCTATATATATGCTATCAATTTATCCTGTTGTCAGCTTTTAGTGTTTAAAGCCCTACAGGATGAACATTTTCAGTCTCTGAGCTCTCTACTATAATCCTTTTAACGCAGAGGTTTATTTCATAAAAATTTTTAAATATTTTTACAGTGGCAAAATACCCAACATAAGAAATCATGAATATGCCACAAATAATAAATTATAAACAATAAAATAGTTCCTAATTTCATTATTAGAGCATGACATTTAATTATACAAAATTTATGATAAAAACTCTATATAGTTTTATTCCTTAGAGCAATGGGAAGTACCTGAAACTTTTGAAGATTATACCATTTATGATTTTTTAAATATTTATAATAAACCGAAAATAATAGTATATTGTGTATTTAGGTGTGAAAGCGATACATTCCCGGACGACGATGCAATTGTTGGCCGAGGCGCTAGCCGAGGCCAACAAGCATCGAAGTCTGGGAATGTGCTTTCACACCGAAGTACACATACTATTTTTTTCTGAAATCACAATAAATACTATTTTAAACGTATAAAAATCAAAAATTTTAAAAAAAATTCTGAAATCACAATCAATACTATTTTAAACGTATAAAAATCAAAAATATTAACATATTAAAATATATATAAAAAACCGTACGGGAATGTTACTTCCCGGCCTAGGCCGGGAAGTAACATTCCCGTACGGCTTTGTTGATCGTTGCTTGGCAACGGATCTTTTCCGGTCTGTTTTCTGATAGTTTCCTAGCAACGGACTAAAATACTGAAATTGTGCATTTTTCGCTCTAAAATCGCGCCGAAAATGTAGACATTCCCGATCGATTTCAGAAAAACGCATATTTCCCTATCACTCTCTATCCTTAAACCTGCGACATTTATTGGCTCTTTATTGCAAAGACGGATCAGCACAACCAAGAATTGCATTTGTATTTTAAGTAAACTGTAAATTATTGTAAGAAAATGCACCTTCTGCATGAGCTAGCCAAAAGTCTGTACGTCACACAATTTCTCCGTATGCAGACCAATTTGAAATATTATTTGAAACGCGTCCTTGGCCTTTAGTGAATATTATTTTTGAAAAATTGTTTTGTCATTAATTTATTAATTACTACTACTATACAATCTTAATTATTTCGAGGAATTTTATGAAATATATCTGTAAAGAAAATCATTGGTAAATATTAATTAATCATGTTCAAAATTTTATTATCTCATTAATACGATAATACTCATTATTATCTGCAATTTAGTATTCATGATTAAAACACTAATTTATTCATTTTAAGTGATTTAAAAAATATATTTCACATCAACACAAAGAAATTTGTTAAAGTAGGTATTCTTGTAATTTTGTTAGAATTTCCGGATTTTTTTAACGTCCTCTTTATATTAATGTCCTGATAGAGAACAGCCATTCCCTACGACATTTTCACTTACCACAGCTAACACTTGAACTCAGGAAAGATAACAGCGACTAGCTGTGCTTAGTCCAGTCAAATAGGTCGACAAATCAAAATTGTGAGGTAAATACTTGAAGTTACGTTGAAATATTTGAACACGATTAATGAAAGAAATTTTTTTAAACTCCCGAAAAGGGGTGAAAAAAATATAATAAAGTGTTTTTTCAAAATTACTCAAAATGTGTAAAAGCTAGTAAAAAAGTTTCAAATAAAAACTGTAAAGCATGAAATTTTACATAAAAATGATCTTTTGACTTTTTTTGGTATTATTAAAAGTTAGGGCGGTAAGAAGTTAAGGGATGATATGTACAACTTTAAAAAATCATAGTGTGCTGAAAAGTTAATGAATTTAAAAAATGTTTCTACTTACTCAGAAAAATATAAACGTTCGTTTAAGAGAAATGGATTTTTTTAAAACTGTTAATAAAAAACGTTATAACAGTTTTAATTTTTTTATTTTCAATTAAAACCACTTTGAAACGATTTTTTTTTATACCATTCTGTTCATCATTTAATGTATTGAACATTTGCTTTTGATTTTTTTTTACCCATCATTTTCAGGCAGGCATGAATTTTTTACCTGTTTAAATTTTTTCCAAATCTACGACACTACTCTTGTGACGTCACGATAACTGAAAAGAAATAAAGAATGCGTACGATAAAGATAAAATTGATTCTCAAAAATTTAAACAGGTAAATAAATTTATACCTGAAAATGATGGGTAAAAAAAAATTTACAAAGCAAATGTTCAATATATTAAATGATAAACAGAATGGTATATAACAAAATTCGTTTCACTGTCTAAAGTGAGTTTAATTGAAAATAAAAAAATTAAAATTGTTATAACTTTTTTATTAACAATTTAAAAAAAAATCCATTTCTCTAAAACGAAAGTTTATATTTTTCTGAGTAAACAGAAAAAAAAATTAAATGAATTAACTTTTCAGCACGCTATGATTTTTTAAAGTTGTACATATCCCTTAACTCTGTTAATTTTGATAATACCAAAAAAACTCAAGAGATCATTTTTATGTAAAATGTCATGCTTTACAATTTTTATTTGAAACTTTTTTTACTAGCTTTTACGCATTTTGAGTAATTTTGAAAAAACACTTTGTTATATTTTTTTCACCCCTTTTCGGGGGCTGAAAAATTTTTTTTGTAACTTATGTCAAAAATTCAAGTATTTATCTCAAAATTTTGATTTGTTGACTTATTTGATTGGACTGTGCTGTCGCACTCAACCGCGAACTAGCCCACTGCCATCGGTAATACAGTAAAAATGTCACTAAACATCATACCTTAGCCAGGATTCGAACCCGGGACTCTGTAGTATCAGCAATGTGGTCGTGGGTGGTCGCGCGAACGTTAGAACCGCATTTAACTTCGTTATTTTTGGAGTTATATAAAAAAGGTTCAAAATAAAAGTTATAGAAAATCGCATGTATTTTCCAACAATCATATCAGAAAAGCAATTGAAAGTCGCATTTCGGAGATATGAACTTTACTTGGGTTTTTTGTAATGGAACACCCGGTATATTTTACATCATTTGAAAGGCCATAAATACGTTTTTTAATAATATATTAAACATAGTATTTACCTTAGAATTTTTTTGTCTAATTTACTTTATATTTACTATTTATCAAAATAGCCTTAGAAAACGAAAGTATGTATGTCATTTATAGTAAACAATATTAGTTCTGTCAAGATATTTGTTGATAATTAACTTTGTTTTAAATAAAACGGAATATTTCAATGATTGATAATATATTTTTCGGACTACCATGGTAACAAGATATAAAATTTAATGTCTCTATATCATTAAAATAATTTTTTTATGGCTTTTCAGATGGTGTGTTGCATTACAAAAAACCCAAGTAAAGTTCATAACTTCAAAATGCGACTTTTAATTGTTCTTCTATGATTTTCAGTTAAAAGAAATGAACACAAGCTCTATTCGCAGCAAAGCGAACTAAAATATGTATACAATGAACGAGGTATAGAGAAAAACCGCTGCCCAAGGAATCACTACTTCCACATCCAGATTCTCTATCCAAGTCACTCACAACGGAAAAATTCTGTATGTGGAAATAATTGTTTATGGAACTTTAATAATATAATATTTGAAATCCTCTACCCCAAAAACCCATAAAACGATACCCCACATCGGTAGTGGGGTGGGGGTGGTGATATGGGGGTGGTATTGGGGGTGGATGACGTAAAAAATTTATTTTGAAGTTTCTGGTTCTTGTACATACACTAAATCACAATTTTTTTTTATCCCCTTTAATAATACGGTGGGGGTGGTAATTGGGGTGGTTAATGCCAAAAATAATTTTGAGACCTTAGCTTCTCTTGTATATACGAAATACCCATTTTATGGACTCTTACCTGCTTAATTTACCTATTTACCCCAAATTTACCCCAATTCACCCCCCAACCTTTCGACGGAACAGGATGAAAATATAATCTAGTTTCAGATCTCGTTAAAGTACATACCTGTACCAAATTTCAAATCAATATCTTAAACGGTTCCAGTGTAAACGTGCGCATAAAAAAAGTTACAGACCGACAGACAGAAATTTTCGAGGGGGCAACCGCTGGCGAAATTTTGTACACCTAATACCTATTCTAGAAAAATACCTTTTATTTCCCCTTTAATTCCTTGTAATTCCCCTAATTCCTCAAATACCTTTATTTCCACCTAATACCTTAATATTTTCTAGATTGTCTCGGGAACGGTGCACTTTTTGATAAAAATATCTATATACAAAATTGTTCCTTATAAAATTCTCTATCAAAAATTTTTCTACACTTTTTTCCTAAAAATAATAGTACCGTGGGAAATAAGACGCACACATAAGGGTTGGTTCCGGTCAACACAATAAATTGTAATCTTTACTATAATCTACTTTAAAGTTCAATACTTAACGCTAAAATTATAATAAATTCCTAGAAAATAACGCGATTTTTGATGAAGCGAGAATATTGTATACCGGCTCGCTCAGCAGATAGGGACACTCTTGTAACTTTTGAATGGGCGAATAGATTTTTTTCAAATTTGGTGTTGTGATATGGGATATATTTTCCAATTACATAATGTAAAGAACCAAAATGGCCGACTTCCGGTTTCGATTTTACCAGAAAGTGGGTTTAAAATACCCGGTTTTTGCGTAAAATCCCGCACATTGGCAACCCTGAACAGTAACAGCGTTTTCAGCAAGCTCTAAAATAATGCAGTGACCTTGGGTCGTCTGAGATGTAGTGGGAGAAATTTTTTACATTGTGGTGGTGTATAGGCGTCTGAAAATAAGGAGTACGCTACCTGGTGGTCTATAGTCAAACTAATTATGGGCTTTTCTGTCATTGTCTCTTTGTGTACGATGATATCAACAATAAGTAAATGATAAACTGAGATGCTAAGTTATTAAAAATATGATAGCGTTTAAAGGGGCTACAATTTGCTGGAGCCAACCTAGTCGGTATCTTTTGTAGATTGCAGGGACAACTCGTGAAAGTTGAGTTGGCACGACAATGTTCAAAACATACCCTCTTTGATGTAGACACCTTTAACCAGGCATTGAGAGGGAAAAAGCTGGTGCAAATAACCTTGGCCCGGGTAGCAATAATAATGTCCTAGACAATCACACATTGTAAGTGAAATTTTTGAAATAAGTAAATAGGTATATGTAATTCCAGTATATCTAAAAGTAATGTATACTATTGCACCATGCACTATTATGTTTTAACCCCTGAATATTTCTATTTCATATTTTACAAAATACTGTTTCATTTATTTTACTTAAAGAATTAATAAAGTCTTTTCAGTTATATTCAATGTACCACTAATTTCATGGATATTTGAATCTGAGACACTTGTTTGTAAACATAGAGCATACACATTTATTTATTAAGTTTTGTGTTGAATATGGGTTGTACCACACAAAATAATATATCCTGCATTTAAATCATATTCCCCTTCATACACACACTTAGAATTTTTACATTTTTAGTGCTTTACAAATGTTCCATACATTGCAATATGCTTAACCTAAATGTCACTCATGTTTCCTGAAAAAAAAAAGTGATTTAAACTACAACTGTACATAAATTTAGAAATATTTAAGTTTATTAATATTTAACTAGCCAGGCACCGTTTATGTCGAAGAAACTGTACTTTTCAAGGGAAAAACTAGATAACCTAAAAAATATATGAATTTTGCTGAATAATGCCATTAACGTCTTGCAAATCACTTACAACAAAATCTTACAAACCTTTAGATCATATATTATTAATGTTATTATTTTTAACGCCAAAAATAACAATAAACAGAAAAATATCAATATAAGTATTCTCCACACAAATAAATAAAAAGCCTATAATTAGTTCACGAGTTCTCCACTTCGGCGCTGGCATCTTAAATTCAGACGCCTATAGATATTTATACTGTTTTCGCGTAAAGACAGCTTTGGAAATAGCCATACGGATATTCAGCGAATTATATGACCTGCGCTGATTACATTTGCGTCTCATTTACCAAAGTACTATTAATTTTAGGAAAAAAGTTTAGAAAAGTTTTTTATAGAGAATTTTAAAAGGAATAGTTCTGTATATAGGTTTTTTTATGAAAAAATGCACCGTTCCAGAAATAATCAAAATGGGGGTGGAAACGACGTCCTCGAGGGGATGAAGCACGCAATTTTTGAAACTTTATGAATTTTGTCCAATATATTACAATTTTAACTGTTATATTACTGAAGTATTACAAGACATCGTGCAAAGTTTTAATAATGAAAAAGCTAGTCATGGAGAAATTGTAGACGTAGGAGAGCGATTTGTTCTAGCTTTATACAACTCTACCTCCGCACAAAAAAGTCTAGATGTATACAGATTCATGACTTTTAATAAACTTGTTGGTAAAGCCAACAATACTGTAATATTATCAAAACTACCAACAACTTCTGCTGCTGATCGGCAACACTCATATCGCGTTTTTTACCAAATTCAAACATGAAAGAATGTTGCGCTAGAAGTTACTGATTGGGGATGGAAAAAAGTTGGCTGTAATTTAACCCGAACTATGACAACAAAAGAACCGGCTCCCGAATCTGTTATAACACTAATTTTTTGTTCATGCAAATATAGGGTGCAGTTGCAGAAGAGCAGGCTTACGTCGCTCCACAATATGTTACCATTACCACGGACAAGCATGCATGAATGTCGAATCTATGGAAGACGATGAAGATTAATTAACGTAGGTAACCTTTTGATAATTAGTGGATTCGGCCTACAGGGGACACCACACGCCAAGTACTTTACCTTTAGGGTGGCGTGGAAACAAGTACAATATACAATATTCTCGCTTTTTTAAAAATCGCGTGATTTTATAGAGGTGAGAGGGTGGAAGTGGTACATTTATTATAATTTTAGGTGGAGTTTAGTAGCTACTGCTTTAGCGTTAAGCATTGAACTTTAAAGTAGATTATAGTAAAGATTACAATTTATTGTGTTGACCGGAACCAACCCTTATGTGTGCACCTTATTTCCCACGGTACTATTAATTTTAGGAAAAAAAGTGTAGAAACGTTTTTTATAGAGAATTTTATAAGGAATAATTGATCAAAAAGTGCACCGTTCCCGAGATAATCTAGAAGACCTCAAAATGGAGGTGGAAACGGCGTCCTAGGGGATAAAGCACACTATTTGGGGGTGGGAACTTTTCGGTTTAGTAATTCTTATGCTGTCCTTAACATTTCTACCAATTTTCAAAACTTTATGAATTTTGTCCGATATAAATCGTTATATTACTGAACTAGAAGTCCATAGTATCATCGGTAGTTTAATTAAATTAAATTTTTTTTCTTTACTACATATTTTTAGCGCTAATCTCGGCGCTAATGTTTTTACAACACTGACGTCCTTTATATAAGAATTGGTATGTAATTCGTCAAGATAAACATTCCATTTCAATATTTTTACGCTCTAATTCCCCCCTAATACCTTTTATTTCCTCTTAATTTCCTTCTAATACCTTGTAATAATATTTATTTCCTCCAAATTCCCCTGTAATTCCATTAATATTTAATAATTCCTTCCGAAATACATTCAATTTCTTCCTAATTCCTCCGATTTGTACACTATTTCCCCTCAGCGGTTGCCCCCTTGGAAATTTTTTTCTCTCAAACTTAAAATCTCGACGTTTCATGACATTCTAAGCCTATTTGAACAATAAAAATTTTAAAAAAAATTTTGTCGTTACTATGCTTCCACTGGATGTGGAAGTAAAAGTAACCTAAAATAATTAATGTGTGCAAAAGGCGCTATTATAAATAAAATATAAAAAGTATCATTGACTGTGAGTGAAAAATTGCATCTAATTGCATTTAACTTTTTTGTTTAAATTGCTCTGCTGTTTAAAAATTACTAATTATTCTAAAATTGTGGCAGTGAACAGGAATTTAAAAGGACAGAAACAACGATTAAGAATATAAGTTTCGTATAATAATAAGCAACTATAATGATATAGCTGTTTTGGTTTGATTTCTATTAATGAGTTATTAAAATAAGTAAGTAGGTATTTAAAAAAATAAAAATTATCAGCTATGCAATGTTTACTAAAAATAATAAAGTTTAACTAGCTGACCCAGCAAACGTTGTTTTGCCATATAAATTATAAATTTTTGTCCAAAAAATAAAAAGAAAAGTTCTGGTATAAAAAATAGCCTACGACCTATTCTCAGACCCACCAAATATACACCAAAAATTTCATAAAAATGGGTCAAGCCGTTTCGGAGCAGTTCGATAACAAACACTGTGACACGAGATTTTTATATATTAGATAATGTATTATAAATAAACAAAAAATGCCTATTCTACATAAATGTCTCACAAATAATTAATTTTCATTGACTAGACACAACTCCAATTTTATATCTTGAAAAATAAAATCAACTTTGTTTTGTACCAAGGTTATGATGTAGGATGGAGAAACTTCAGACTCTTGTTTATTAACAGTGAAAAAATGTCTATTATTCATGATCGAGATGTTGGAATTATATCTTTGTTTACCTAAGTTCTCATTTATAATTTTCCATGATTCTTTTATTTTGTTGGACGCCGAGTGTTTGCTTCTTTTTTTACTCCTTTCTCGAGTCTTCTACAAATTATAATTTTATAAAGATACATGTTTTTCTTTAATACACTTTCAACTGTATTAATAAATCTTAATATTTAATTATAAAATTTAATCTTACTTATCTTTCACATATTTTCTCTTAATTTAATAGGAATAATGCATGATTTTGGTTTTAAATTGGCCATTTTTTAACCCATATCATATATTTTTATTTTTTAACGTCACTTTATATATACAGACAAGGAAAAGTGCTAAAAAACTTAATTTGTGATTATAAAAAGCCATTAAAAATTTTCAAGCAAACCCATTCCGGGCCAATTGATTTCCTAATACCTTAATTTTTTCATCCAAGTACACACAACTATTTCTTTTGCAACCTTTTCAGTGGCCCAAGAGACCAAGTCAATATTTTATTTGTTGCTTAAACGTTTTAAGTTCAAATTGTTTACAGAAACAATTATACGCATTCGTTAATGCGGCTCATTACAAAACTCCTTACATAATCGATAATGAGGAACAATGCAAGTCTGTATATTCTTCTGGAACCTAGAGACTTTCCATTTTAGCGCACTTTCACTTTCTTTCAATGTTATATACTCGCTAAGTACTTATGTAACCTTAAATATAATAACAAATATGAATTTTAACAACTTTCTTCAAACCGGTTAGCAGTGATATTAAGGTGATGAGAGAGCAGAATTTTATGTGGAATTATGACATTATGGGTACATGTTAAAGTGGTCGTTTGAAAATAAGCTCAGTCATAATTATTGCGCCTAAAATAATTTTGCATGGTCATCAAATTCATAACTACATTGAATCCAAGGATATTAGGTGAGAAAAGGCTAATTTTTCGAAAAAGTTCTAGTGGTAACACGACATCCCCCAAATTCTTCTTTATTTTTGAAAATATACTATTAAAACTTGATAAATCGTCTGTACTTGATGAACGTCACATAAGTTTTCTCTACTTCCGGTTTAACCGGAAGTGAGTACCTTTTGAATTTCAAATGAAACATAACACTATATATATATATCATCACATTTAATCAGATTATCACATTTTTTGATTCTGCATGATTTTCTGAATATAAGGATGCCACATTAGTGACATTTCAAATGTCAGACTCTAATTAAATTTTTATTTGTTAGTTTAAGTTTATTCGAATCAATCCAGTAATAGTGCGGGCTGATGTGTAAATCCGCTTAGAATATGTGTTAAAGTAGAAATTATTACTCCCTGTAATAATTTAATATTATAAGAGTTAGGAAACTACTTACAGGCGAGTCTGTCTGGGGTAAATAGAGGTGATTTTACAAATTTTGTATACCATTTGAGTTAGCAACGGATTCTAATAGGAAAAAATCCGCTGAATAAGATTTTATTATGAAAAATTTTCCTAAACCGCGAGCTTCATGATCAGATAATTGTTTAAACAATTTTTTTTTCGTTTTTATTTAACAAAATGAAAACGGTTTGACGGATCCGAAAAATCTTGATTCAATCGAAAGACATTTTCAATACGCGTCGTTTGGCGTCAGGCACAACTCCTTGTGTCAACCCGTTCATTTGTTATAGCCAAAATAGATTTGTTAATTAACAAATTGATTACTGCGAAACTAATGAGGTTAGGATATTGTTTTTTTTAAAAAACATGCCTTTTGTACCAAAGAATGTACCATATTTTTTTTTGGCCCGATATCTTCAATACTTTTTGATTGTTTAAACAATTGACATAATTTGCAAATAACTTTTTGTTCGAAAGTTTGATCGACTTCAAACCAACTTTTAAACGATAAATATTGATGTCGGACATAACCCCCATAGAAGTCTACACGAATGCAACTTTTTGCTTTTGTTTATTTAAAGTTTAAATTAATTTTGCAAATTAACAAATGGAATATCTCGGCTCTGGGTAAGCGTATCGAAATGGGGTTTTGTGCATATGAAAGTGCTTGGAAAAAGGAAAATTTTGAGACGGGAAAGAACTTGATCGTATAACCGAAACCTGAAATATAAGTGATATTGCGTTAGAGGCTCTAATTTGTTTATTAACAACTTTTTTGACACGAGGTTTGGTGCAGATGAAAGCTAACAAGTTTTTCCATCAACCACAAAAAGTTCTACAAAAAATATTCAATCCCTGAAGAGTTCTACGCGTTTTTGACCGTCTCTGTTCCATGACCTATGGCATACTGAGTAGAACATAATAAGTTCGAAACCGGTCTATGTCTGGTTAGGAGCAGACAAATAATAAAAATAATAAATACTTTTAATCGTTAAAATCGTTTTTGACCCTTAAAAAGTCTCTCCCGCAACGTGAAAATAGTAAGATTTGACGCGCAATGGGGTGGCGGGTTCGATCCTCGGTGTGGGCAATTTTTTTTTCGTCAAATTTGCTTTTTTTTCACGTAACTAAGTATTTTTTATGATAATAAATCTTTTTACTTTCTGAGAAATGTTTAAAAACTTCGTAAGTAATAATTTTTTTTTGCAATTTTCATTAAATAAATGGCTATCTTGCAACAAACATGATTGTTCTTGTCCAACGAGGATTTGTCGGTAGTTTTTGTTTTTTTTTACTACTTTTTGTGAAAGAGTAGGCTTATTTTACTTTATTTGAGGAGGTGCCTGTCGAAAAAAGACCAAAAATAAAAAGGCAACAATTTTTTTTTTCGTTTTTTCTTATAATGAAAAAAAGTTCACGTCTCATGAAAAAAACACACACTTTGTTATTTGTAAATGAGAAATAATCAAAAGATTTAGCAATTTTAATGGCATTATTATTTTATCGTTTTAATTACAAATATTTACAATTAATAACTATTAAAAATTATCTACGACGTTTTTAAAAATTTCTCAGAAAGTAAAAAGATTTATTATCATAAAAAATACTTGGTTACCTGAGAAAAAAGCAAATTTGACGAAAAAAATTTGCCCACACCGAGGATCGAACTTTCCACCCCATTGCGCGTCAAATCTTACTATTTTCACGTTGCGGGAGAGATTTTTTTAAGGGTCAAAAACGCGTATAACTCTTCAGGGATTAAATATTTTTTGTAGAACTTTTTGTGATTGATGGAAAAACTTGTTAGCTTTCATCTGCACCAAACCTCGTGTCAAAAAAGTTGTTAATAAACAAATTAGAGCCTCTAACGCAATATCAGTTATATTTCCGGTTCCGGTTATCCGATCAAGTTCTTTCTCGTCTCAAAATTTTCCTTTTTCCAAGCACTTTCATATGCACAAAACCCCATCTCGATGCGCTTACCCAGAGCCGAGATATTCCATTTGTTAATTTGCAAAATTAATTTAAACTTTAAATAAACAACAGCAAAAAGTTGCATGCGTGCAGACTTCTATGGGGGTTATGCCCGACATCAATATTTATCGTTTTAAGTTTCCCAGGGCAGTGTTTTGGGTCCACTCCCATTTCTCTTACATATTAATGATATAGAAGACTTTATTTCCATATTTTACTGTGCTTTTGCTGATGATATATCTCTTCTATCGTGCAATTAAGATGTATATATAATGTCTGAACTTCTGCACGATAATTTGATTTCCTTTTTCAGTTATTTTACTTCAAACAACCTGGCAATGGATCAGGAAAAACGTTTTCAATGCAGTTTCATCCTGTTGGCGTCAATTATATATCTGGTCCACTAATTAAACTTCAGCATAAAACAATTGAACAAGTAAAAGACTCTAAGCTTCTAGGTATTTATGTAGATATGTCACTAAACTGGAAATCTCATATAGATTATGTATGCAAGAAGTGTGCAAGTATTGTTTTGCTTTAAAAAGATTATCACAAATTACAAGAAAAAATGATGTGAAATCGAGAAAGCTTTCCATATTTGATAAAAGTCTGCAAAAGTCATGTGAATAATATAATTGTATGCACTTATTTGGTATCAAAATAAAGCTTGCATCATCACGAATCAGATTTCACCATAAAATAGGCTATCAATATACCCAATGGACAGTTAGAAGGAAAACATCCTGGAAACTTTCGGAGTTTGCAAAACGGAAAAAATTTTGGCACATTTTAAATATGCCAAAATTTAAAAGTTTAACAAAGGAGACGGGTAATACAGTTAGTTAATATATATGGAAAACTAGAAATAAGAGAAGAGAAAAGACGTAAAGGAAATAACAAAATACCGCACAGTACCTGGAATATCTCCCTACTACATACAGCACGAAGACTTTCAGAAGAAATACTGTGAAGAAATAAGAAAACAAGTGATAGGAGAATTAGAATGAATTAAAATTACAGCGATAAAAACGTTAAAAAGGGAGACAAGAAAGACAAAAAATAAAACGTATATAAACACCTAAAAAGATGAAGGCTACAGACAAACAGCACCGAACGTGGAACATAAACGAAAAACTAAAAGATACATTGAAAGAAAATAGAGAGGCGGAGAGAAATCACGACGAGGTAAAATATGGAGTATTTTTTGAAAACTTAGAAACACTTCCATCAGGACAACGACTAAACTAACCTTTAAGACATCTAGAAAGATGTAGGTGAAATAATAATACCCATAAAAGAATATACACACCAGTGCAATATCGGAACAAGACACTGGAGGAACAAGAGAACGCAATGGAAGAATGAATAGAATTAATAAAAGAATCAGACCACTAGCCCTTGCTCAAGCCACCATCAAAGGACGGACCACCGGTGCTAAAATAGCTAGAGCTGGAAGAAATACCGCACCTTGAGTAGTCTAAATAAACAACGAGATAATACACCACGGGTCGGAAAGGCTAAAGGAGCTAACTTTAAAAATTATCACCACAGTATGGGTGAAAATCACACCTCTGTCTACGGAATACAAATACCCCTCCCCAAAATCAACTCACCAATCTGTAACGTGTGTTTCCAACCATATACCGCATTTATATGACCTTCACTGTGACAGTTAAAAAAAAAATTAATGTTTATGAAGAAATCGTTATTAATCAATAAAAAATCCTATAGTTCTCAATTTTAATTATTCATAAATTCTCTCTTTTTTTTAACTATAGCCAATAGATATTAATTTAATAATAGCCTTATAATTGTTAATATCACAGTTTTTAATTATTCACACAATTTTTTGCTTCTCTTTGTTTTATATGTTTTTGCTTGTTGCTATTTCTACAAACAGATTTATTCATTATGTAAATGTGCATATTATTACATATGCATACATTGTTTCTGTTCATTATATTTATGTATTTGTATTAATATTGCATTTTTTATACTGTTGTTATTAAGCATTATTAAGGTATCTAGTAATTCATTATGCTAATTTTTCCTGTAATTGGGTGTTCTATCTCTTGGAAGTACATAAATAGTTATATTGGGTTACAATTCTAGTACCAGGAAAAGTGAAAATGATTGGTTGTTTAAGAAAATCACAAGATACTTTTTTTATAGAGAATTTTCTGAATACCATTTTTGTATCTAAGAATTGTAACCATATAATTGCTTTTGTAACAAGTACCTAAAATTATGTTTTTTGGGACGAATCTCAGCCGAATCCGGAACAGCCAATGAGTCCCAAAAAACTGATTTTAGGTACGTATTACAAACAACAATTTTTTGTTAAAGGTCCCTAAAATATATTTAAATTTTTTATCAGAGCAAATATTTCTCGAAAACAGTGAGCTTCAAATTTTAGTTATCATGCGACCATAGTAACCAGACTGTTTAATGTAAACAAAAAAAAATTGACGCGTTCTTTTTATACGGTATAAAATGCATAATCCACAAATTATATCTGAAAAAGCGAAGGAAATTGTGTTAGATTTACTTCTAGTGAAATCTCGTCAAATTTATGAAAAAGAATATGAAGCATTCATTCAATGGAAAGAAATGAACAACATTGTAATAGGCTCATTTAACAATTTTTTATTATTACCTTTTCTGAAAGAGCTTAGTGAGTATAGTAAGTATGCTAAAAATTAGAATTTACTTCATGTATAAAAAAATTATTAAATTCGGCGCGCTTAAAAACGCTCGGGATAACCATGTAGTCGAGTTGTGACGTCAGATGGCTGAACCGCCCAGTGAACACGACTGTGAATGCAAGTGACTAACTCGTTCTGTAGAGCAGCAATTTCGTAAGTCTATCGTGTCGTTTTTTTTTTTGGCGTAGAACCAGGTCAAACATGTTAGGTTCCTTTGAGTATGTCACCACCCATATGAAATCATATTTTACGACATTTTTTTGGAGTCTCGAACTTTTTAAATCAATAAAAAGTGAAAAAATTGTATTTTTAAAGAAAATTGTTTTTTTTTGTTTCCATCTTTAAAACTATTGAAGGTATCAAAATTTGTTTTGTGTCAAATTAAAGCACACACTGTAGCGCTTTTACCACTATAAACGGTTTGGGCACAATTCGCACTTTCATTTCTCTAAAAATCAGATAAACTAAAAATATATATTTTATGTATTGAAATCTTCACCAATTGATAAACTTTTTTATTTTTGAAAATATTTACATACACGCAGCGAAGAAAATAAAGCCTAATAATCACAAAAGTTTTTGAAACAATATATTTTTTCCTAAAATGTACCGTTTGGCAACAGCGATTTTTTTTATCAGCGCTAAATGCGACATTTGGACGCAATTAATACACCTCGCATGCAGGGTTGGTCAGATTAGTCGCGTAGAAGTGGCGGTTGTCGAAAATCATTAAGTATTCATTGTTTGGATAAAAATTGTGATAATCGAAAATGTGCTTGTTTTAAGGAAGGCCTAAAATGTTGCAACGAGTGCAAATGTCGTTCCTGTAACAACATTATTAAAAATTTCGAGGCAGATGTATGAACGAATTAGAATGCTATTAATGTAGGACCTACATAAACTACATACTACATATTATTATTTATCTATCCAAATAGAAAATTTATTTCAACAATAAAACTCATTTTATGCGTATGTTTTTACTTTCATTCATTAAAAAATGTCTAATAAACTTACTAATTAGGTGGGTAGTTAGAAACACTGATTGATATTTATAGATTAGCTATTTATATCTACCTACCTGTCTTTTTATTATTAAAAGGAGACTATTTTATATTTATTGTGCAATTTCTTAATATTAACAACATATGATCAATACTACTGTACAATATATGAAATATTGAACCATAATATTGATCCCCTAGATGCTTCTGATCACTACTGGTTTTGTATCTCTTGATATAAGTTAAATTACTACATACACCCCGACCGGGACCGTCAGATCGTTGCAGTCGGCAGGCTTGCTACTACTACCTACCTGTCTTTTTATTATTAAAAGGAGACTATTTTATATTTATTGTGCAATTTCTTAATATTAACAACATATGATCAATACTACTGTACAATATATGAAATATTGAACCATAATATTGATCCCCTAGATGCTTCTGATCACTACTGGTTTTGTATCTATTGATATAAGTTAAATTACTACATACACCCCGACCGGGACCGTCAGATCGTTGCAGTCGGCAGGCTTGCTACATCCGAGCGCGCAAGAATATGACTTTGGCCGTTAAAAAAAAAAGCTGACTCAATACTATGAACAAGACATGAAAAATTTTTATCCTAAAAACTTTTTTCAACTATTGGTTTCAATTTGTACGCAGCATGTATATACAAATTTTCATTAATAAATTTTTTTCTAGATTGTCTAAAATTACGCTACTGAAAATAACAAGTTTGAGTTTCCTATTATTTTTCCAACTTAAAAAAAAATTAATCGGGTTCACGTGGGACGTTGTTTGAAGCGCTATTGTGTCTACTTTAATCTAAAAAAAAAAAAATAGCTTGATAGCACAAATATTTTCAGAGATATAGCGGTGGAGACGTTAAAAAACATATTTCATTAAAAATCTATTTTTTTGAGTTTTTCCGAAATAAAAAAGTTTTCGACCACCAAAAAATGTAAAAAATGATTTCGTATACACGATTATCTTACTAAAGAATCCCACTAAGTCTGATTTGGTTCTACGCCGATTTATTTCTCGAAAATTAAGCGACTTTACTTCCAGATTAATATAGCCAAGTGACGTCACTCTACGGACTGTTGGCCGGCCGAGCGTGTTTCTATTCAAATGCGAATATCTCTGTGGCTATTGATTCAATTGAGCTGAATTTTTTTTCTGCTGCTATTGGTTTGTTATACTTTAAAATGAGGAAGAAAAAGTAGAAAACTGCCATATCACTAAATGACCCTATTGTGGACGAAGATGCAATGTTGAACTATTTACATGAAAAGGTAAGTGCCGCTATTATTTTCATTCAATATTAATAACATATGTAAATTATTATTGTGACTATTTTCGTGTTATCCTATTACAGTTGCAAGAAGTAAAACCATCTATTCTCTGGTCAAAATATGCGATGATAAAAGCTGTTTTGTCTGTCAAAGAAAATATAGAAATAAACAAATTCGCAGAGTCAGAGAGAATTTTTGAAGCGACGAAGTCAAAAGTTTTGACGCGCCAAGAAATTAATATATTTTTGATAAATGCAGACGATGAGAAGTATTTATTAATCAAAGTAAGTTTAAAATCATACTTTATTGACATACATCAGTTTCATATTTAATTTCGCAGGTTGCTCTTCTCATTGGCGTGTGTGGTGCATGTAGGCGCGAAGAGCTACATTCACTAAAAATACAAGATATTGTCCAAAAAGACACACGATGTCTTCTTATAACAACTCCCGATACGAAGACCAACATTAAGAGAGTGTTTCTCGTGTGGTAGCTGAAGGTGAAGCTGTTAATCGTACTAGAAATATGTTCGAGTACCAGTGGCTCCAGAGTAGGCTTCCGGGGGGGGGGGGGGGGGGCATTACAAAAAAAAATGTCTTGTCCTAAGGTTCCAATTTAACTTTTCTGAATTATTTCGACATGCTGAAGCCAATTTTGGACAAAATTTGTTTTCTATCATGTCAGTTTTTAGGGGATGAAGGAGGTAGAGGAAAATTTTGTTGTCAAAAATTAGCTTCAGCGCATCAAAATATTTCAGAAAAATTAGATGTACCTTAGGATAATATCTTTTTTTTTGCCCTTTTTAGGGGATGAAAAATTGACACGATAGACATTTTTTTGTCCAAAATTGGCTTCAGCGACTCAAAATACTTCAAAAACGTTAGATTGGAACCTTTTTTTTGTAGACCTGTGTTGTTAATTACACATGGCACACAAAAAAGAAAAAAAGTCTAAACCCAGAGGATGACCCCCTACCTTCATGTATTTTGGGGAGCTGAAACCGAATATGACAATCAAAGAAGGTTGTAGTTCCAATTTTCTTCTAGCACCCCTTTACACCTCTCCTGGGGGATTGAAATTCCACTTGTTCTAAACATTTGAAGAGCAGGTTTTTTGGTGCGTTGAAACCGAGTATGACGATAAAAACTGATTTCAACCACCCAATCAGGAGGGTTGTAGGGGGTGCTAGGAGAAAATTGGAAAATTAAAACTTTTTTTTATCGTCATATTCGGTTTCAGCGTCCCAAAATACTCTGGGTTTCGACTTTTTTCTTTTTTGTATGCTTGTGTATTCTTTACGTGTGGTGACGGGTAAAGTCCTCCATAGGTCCGGGGAGGGAGGGCGATGGGCCCCAGCGCCCCTCTCTGGATCCGCCACTATCGAGTATGACCAGCGAATGTTAAACACGATTATTTTTTTATTTCCTATCGTAAGGGAATATGTACGGACAACGTGTAGCAGTCCATTCTTTTGGGAAAATGCCCTCTATCGTTGCCGAATTTCTTAAACTACCGAACCCGACCGAGTATACAGGGTATTGTTTCCGGCGAAGTTCTGCGTCTCTTTCGGCAGATGCTGACGCCGATTTAATTTCGTTGAAACGGCTAAGAGGATGGAAGCAGGTTTCTTCACAATATTATTTTCTTTTTATTCTAAATAATAACTAGTTCCAGGTCGTCTTCAGTGGCAGAGTCATATATAAAAGAATCAATTGAGAAGAAGAAAAAAGTGTGCAGAATGTTAATAGGGGAGAAGAAAATCGAACCATTCAGTAACAAAATATCAATTACTACCGAAGCTACTACCACAACATCAAAAGAAATTAACACGATACCCTCTGGTTCGGGTATTTCGTTTGGGGGTAATAGTTTTGAAGCTGCTCAAAATTGTTCATTTAATTTTCATTTTGGGCCATAATCATTTAATAATTATTAATTTAACTTACAAACCTAATAATTAAGTTGTATTGTTGTACCTATTAGATTAAATAAAGTTGTTTAATTGTTGCATGAACCATTTTGCATTATTTACCTAAATGATCCTCAAAAGTTGCTATGGCAACCATACATTCACCACGGCGCTGAACGCCGTGGTTGTTTGTTTGTCTCCGGACCAGGTGCCAGTTAGAAGCATTCTTGTATTTATTAACTGTAAATAAAATCTTAATGAATTGAAATTGAGTATGTATGTTTTCTTCCGAACATTTCCTACTATAATCTTTTTTTCAACTTTTCTATTAACGTCATTACAAACAGATTGAACAAGGATTCATCAAAATCCATTCATTAGCACTCAGATTAGATATTTTGGTCATTTTAGCGCTCCGTTGACTGGACTATATTTACAAACATTGTCTTTATATAATATAATTTATTATCAAATAAAATGTTAAATACTTACACATATCCTGCTAAGATATTTAGCAATGTTGACTTTCCGGCTCCAGACGGCCCCATTATGGCCGTCAGCTGTCCCGATCGAAATTTTCCATTGACAGATTTGAGCAATTGCCTCCAACCTGGAAACCATACATTCGTTAGGTACATAAAAAGTCGATTTAAGTTTTTAATAGAATATATTATTAACTTAAAAAAAACACGTGATCTTGAATTTCTGCTATTTTGGTTTAAACCGGTTATTGATGATCAAACTACTAAAATTTTGAATGAAGTAGTAAAAAAATGAATACTATAGTTGTCAATGTATTTATTTATTTGAATAAATTGAAGTAAGACTTCTGTGCCTTTAACCATCTAATTAATATTTTGAAGAAAACATTTATTTGCGTTATTAACAATGAATTATTGTCAATGTTACGGCCAAGCACAAATCACTCGCAAAATCCGAATCCGGGGTCAAAAAAACTCGTACACCCCCAAAATCATTAGCTAGAGCCAAAAAACACCTCTGAAATGGGGTAAAAAGAATATTAAGCTACGAGAATAGTTGTTACATCATAATCAATTGAATTATACAAATTAAAGTTAAACTACAGCGTACATACAATAGATGTGAAACACACCCCCAGGGAGGGGCGAAAACCAGCCCCCATATATAAAAAAATCGATCCAAAACAGCAATGACTGCCGAAAAAGCTCAAAATGTCTAAGTTTTGTTAAAGTGATAAAAAACTGCATCAGGTCCGACATAATCTTCATAAACTGCCCCTATAGAGTTGAGAACAACCAACCCTCAAGTTTAAAAGACACGAGAAAAACAAGAAAAAACGTAAAATGCAACAGGATTTCTATTTTCATGGATGCTATGATTGGCTGAAATTGCGTAGTACCCTAAAATAGAACTAGAAACCATCAACCATTTACCTGTGTAAATTTATTTTATATAATACATACATTTTTTCTTAGAATTACTTGTGTCAAGATCAAGTTACATATTGTATTCTTGTTTATTTACACAGGTAAATCTCGCGACAAGCTTTTATATCATATAAATTGTATAATGTAATAAATTGATGGGTTTGATTTAATTTAAAGTTTATTTTCTTCTTTTTAGTGCATTTAAATAAAAGCTTGTTTTTAAAAATGTTTTTTTTTAATTTAAATTTTAGCTACCCGTCAATTAGTTTTATATATTCATTGCGTCGTTCCTATCCGATATGAAACTTATAGTTTAAACCGAATCCTTCACCATTTCTTAGAATGCAACGTATGAGCGAATACACTATACGATCAAATTATAGTCTTAAAACTAAAAAATTTTGTCCGCCATCTTGGGGCGTCCGCCATATTGAATTTAATGTGACGTCATTTTATTTTCGTATTCTTCCCTTTTGATACCCACATAAAAAATAACTGGTCCGCCATCTTTTGAAGTCCGCCATATTGGATTTGGAATAACGACATTTTATTTTCGTATTCTTCTCATTTGATACCCATATCATGGGGTGCATAAAAAATAACTGGTCCGCCATCTTTGGGAGTCCGCCATATTGGATTTAGAATGACGTCATTTTATTTTCGTATTCTTCTCAGCAAACACTTTTCATTTGATACCCATATCATGGGGGTGCATAAAAAATAACTGGTCCGCCATCTTTGGAAGTCCGCCACATTGAATTTAGTGTGACGTCATTTTATTTCCGTATTCTTCTCATTTGATACCCATATCATAGTGGTGCTTAAAAAATAACTAGTCCGCCATCTGTGGGAGTCCGTCATATTGAATTTAGTGTAACGTCATTTTATTTTCGCATTCTTCTCAGCAAACCCTTTCATTTGATACCCATATCATGGGGGTGCATAAAAAATAACTGGTCCGCCATCTTTGGGAGTCCGCCATATTGGATTTAGAATGACGTCACTTAGCTAACCATGCATTGTCATCCAAACTAAACGCGTATGCAAAATTTCAGCTCAATCGGTTGGGGATAACTGTTTTAAAATTCAGTTGCACGATTTGACCTAAACAAACATACAAACAAACATTGCAAGTTAAATAAAAGCTTGTAAAAAATAATAACAGTATTTTATGTACTAAAATGTATAAAATGTAGTTAAGATACATTGTTTTATATCATTATCAGTACAAATAAAAAGATCAAGGTTTAATTGATAATTCAAATAGCTTAAACTCAAACACTATAAATAGGCGAAAATTTTATTAAACTCGTTCTTGGAATAGCTAAATAAAATGAGGCGTATGAGCGAGTATGAAAGGCGGAACGGAACGTTAAAATGTATAGAGCTGAGAATATCCGGGTAGTCCGTCTGATTTGTTAGAAGTTCATGTAAAAATAGTGTAGAAAAATAGTCTCGTTTAAGTCAAACCTAGCTAACAAGTCAGATTGTGGAGTACCCCGTGGATAAATACCGTCAGCTTTAATTGAAAGATATTTAACATACTTACGCTGAATTCGTTCCAAATTAAAAACATGAGTATCATATTGTGGATTCCAAACAAAGCTAGCATTTTCTAATTCTGACCGTATCTACTTTAGCATTAGACTTAAGAGAAAGTTTGGAAATATCCCTAAAATGCCTTGAATTTCTCATAAGAAAACCCAGATTTTTGTAGGCATTAGAAGTAATGTTGATTATTATGGCAACAAAGGTTAATTTTGAATCAAACATCTACTGATAATAGTAAAAATGTATTAATAGTTTAGGGTGACCATACGTCCGGAATTTCGCTGGAAAATCTTACAAGTGTCCAGCAAAAGTCCAGCATTCATGTAATAGCCGCTCATCAAAAAATTTTCTCAAACAAACCGGTCGTCAAAAAATGGGATCAAGAAATAATTTTTCGGATTTCTGCCTCCCTCCCCCCGCTCATCAATTTTTTCCCAGCAGAAGTGTCCAGCATTCACTTAACAAAAATCTGGTCACCCTATAATAGTTATTGCGAGACAAACTTTGCCGTTTGCGAATAGGGATCTGTATATATAATTTCCTACCTCTCCACCCCTACCAGAAGCCTAAAGTTGACTTAAAGCTGAAACTTTGCACACGTATAAAATATAAATAGTACGTGGTTGAGGTCCAAAACTGAACCCAACTAAACACGAGAAACAAGTAGAGTACTGTATACTGTATTTTTGACCTATTTTAATTGTTGTTCCTAGTTTATCTTATCCAGATCCTGTTGTTGCACTTCGTCGTATTTTTTTCGTTAATTTTGTTTTTAAAAGTGTCTATTCTGTGTATATTTTCAATTAAAGTATAGTAAGTTTCTCTCCAGATAATTGTGTTAACTACATGCCAAATATTATTGTCCTCCGCCACAATTTTTTTATTAATTTTTGTGACGCTTAGCTAATGATTTATTAATAGATCAAGGTGCATATTGCAAGTAATGCTACTACTATTTGTTTAGGGTGACCACCATCTATATTTTTCACTAAAAGTATATCCCATTTCTCCAATGGGAATAGCATCAGAAGGGCCGGCGACAGACAGACCAATGGAATTGAAAGATCTTAATATTCGTAATCTACTTAGTCTGAAACGTGAAAATCCGAAGACGTTTCATAAAGTGATTTTTCACTGTTACAATACTCCCTTTCTAGTCCAGTCAACGAAAGAGTTGTAGAAAACATGGAGGAGGGGAGAATTTTCCTCTTCAGGAACATGTTGGGGGTAGTTAGAAGGCAAACATACTAAAAGTCCTCGCCCCTAGCTCCGCCGCTTCAGGGGGGAGGGGGTGGAGAGGTTTCTTTTTTCGATTCTTTGCTTATAACTCGGAAACCAAGCGTCGTACGGAAAAAGATAATTTATCCAAAATTAAATACAATTAAATTTGCTACTAGAATGTCTATATTCAGTTTCTTCCTATGTGTTATAGTTTACGAGATATTCGCCAGCCAAAATAGACATGGATAACAGCCACACAAAAAAAAATAAAGTGTCTTGACTCCAGAGACTGACTAGGTAGACTTTATGTTTTTCAGGTTGCTGAATCCGAATCCGGGGTCCATTTGATCCCATGTCATCAGGTTTAAGGTCATTTGAAGGTCAAATTGAGATATGACCGTGAAAAATTCCGTAAAAAATTTATGTCTATGTTTTTTAGGTTGCTGAATCCGAATACGGGGTTTATTTGATCCCATGTCATCAGGTTTAAGGTCATTTAAAGGTCAAATTGAGATATGACCGTGAAAAATTCCTTAAAAAATTTATGTTTATGTTTTTGAGGTTGCTGAATCCGAATCCAGGATTTATTTGATACCATCATGTCAGAATCAAGGTCAAATGAAGATCAAACACATGAAATTCAATAATACAATCTTTTTTGACCCCGGATTCTGAAAAAGCAGAAAATTTTACGTCCAAATACATCCTGAACGGTTTATGGAACCGATTTCTTAGGTCATTTGTTCGTTATCAAGCGGTCAAATGCTTATTTTCCCTTTCTTAGCTGATTGTAAATCGAAAACTTGCGTCTATGACTAGTGACCTTTAAGTTTTTGTGGTCGCTTTTCACGATCCCGGTATCCATTTGATACCATGATGTATAAACTGAGGTCAAACGCTATAATTCGAGTGATATAATTTTTTGGGCCCTTTCAACTGAATTGTGAAACCGTCAGCATTACCGTTACCCGATGTACACCACGAGGAGGTTGCAGACACAAGTGCTATGCTGATTTGGGTGTAAATGTTGTTCCATGCAAAGAAATTTCATGATAAGTTGCAGAGCGAGAAAATGAGTTCCATAATTACAGTGGCATGGTTTCGAGTTGTGAAGCTCAACAACTTTAATTATAAAGAACAGATTTTTTGCGATGAGAGACTAAGTAATAAAATTATGGGGTTACTCGGTTATGGGATTATTGAGCAATGTGGTCATTCGAGTAAACGGATTCATCAGCTTTCATCGTCTGTAATCCCCATTTTATCAGGTTTTTAGAGCTATTAGGTTATTGAATTTTGAGGCTATTGAATTCAGCAGATTTGGATTTAGGTCTTTGGACTTAGAGTATGTAGTTTAAAACATCTCAAAATAGTTTAATACCTCCATATGAAACCCAAAGTTCGGTTCGACTCAGATCAAGACGTATTTGGACGTAAGATTTTTTGTTCTTTGAGAATACGGGGTTAAAAAATTTATATCATTCGAATTATGGCGTTTGACCTTCGATTGACCTTGGTTTATACGTCATGGTATCAAATGGATACCGGGATCGTGATAAGCGACCACAAAAACTTGAAGGTAACTAGTCATAGACGCAAGTTTTCGATTTACAATCGATATATCAGTTAAGAATTGAAAAATAAGCATTTGACCGCTTAATAACCAACAAATGACCTAAGAAATCGGTTCCATGAACCGTTCAGGATGTATTTGGACGTAAAATTTTCTGCTTTTTCAGAATCCGGGGTCAAAAAAGATTGTATTATTGAATTTCATGTGTTTGACCTTCATTTGACCTTGATTCTGACATGATGGTATCAAATAAACTCCGGATTCGGATTCAGCAACCTCAAAAACATAAACATAAATTTTTTAAGGAATTTTTCACGGTCATATCTCAATTTGACCTTCAAATGACCGTAAACCTGATAACATGGGATCAAATATACCCCGGATTCGAATTCAACAACCTCAAAAACATAAACATAAATTTTTTACGGAATTTTTCACGGTCATATCTCAATTTGATCTTCAAATGACCTTAAACCTGATGACATGGGATCAAATGGACCCCGGATTCGGATTCAGCGACCCGAAAAACATAAAGTCTACCTAGTCAGTCTCTGGGGTCAAGACACTTTATTTTTTTTGTGTGGCTATGTAATTAATAAATAAATTAATTGAATATTTCTATCAAAGCGGTTTACCGTGGTCTGCTAATAAATCACAGTCACATTACAAAACAATCTTTATTTTACAATACTTGACGTATTTACTAACGTAATATTTTGTCGAAATCTATACATTTCCTTAAATATACAATATGACTCACTTAACACGAAGACACCATTATAACTTTTCTATTTTGTTTCCGATTTGAATCAAATTTTACTCAAGTATAGAAAAAATTAGGATCTACTTATGACCAGAAAAACATTCACCTGCTACAAATGCAAAGCCACCTGCGGTACTAAAATATGCTGAAAAAAATAAAAAATCATATTAGTGGGTCTTGACGAATTTCACGTATCCACCACAAATTGCGGAAACTGAGGATCCCCTTTGCCAGATGAGCTTATGTATGAGAAATCCCATCAATAACCAAATCAAATTTTGGTGTATGTATGTTTATGGCGCCCATCCGATGCATTTTTTAGAATTTTTAACATTCAAAATGTTTTTATTTCTTTCCGCATATTTTGGTACCGCAGGTGGCTATGCCTTTGTAACAGGAGAATGTTTTTCTGGTCATAAGTAGATACTAATTTGTTCTATACTTGAGTAAAAGATTCAAATCGGAAACAAAATAAAAAAGTTATATGGGTGTTTTCATGTTGAGTCAGACTGTATATTTAAGGAAATGTATAGATTTCGACAAAATATTACGTAGGTAAATACGTCGAGTGCTGTAAAATAAAGGTTGTTCTGACTGATTTATTAGCAGACCACAGTAAACCGCTTTGATAGAAATATTCAAGGTACATAATTAATTTGTTTATTAATTATCTATTTTGGCTGGCGAATATATTGTAAACTATAACACATAGGAAGAAAATGAATATAAACATTCTTGTAGGAAATTTACGTATGTTCAATTTTGCATAGATTACCTTTTTCCTTATAGGTAATAATGGTTCTGCCACTAGAATATCATTCCCTGGTATCTCTTCCTCAGCCGTTATATTACTATTCTTTCCTCCGATTTAATGTCTTGTTTTGAGTGGGACGTAATACCAAATACATACGCCTCTATGTGGTCTATGTACAATGCAAACTGGTCTTTATATCAAACCGAAATAGAAAATAGTTTATCAATGTTGCCAGAATTTACCTCTAGCACTGACATAATTACATTCCTTACTGACGCGATCATCCGCGCAGCTGATCTAGCATGTAAAAGAAAAAAGCCTTTCATTTCTAAAAAATCAAAATCACCCCCTTGGTGGGATGATGAATGTTCGTCTGTAGCTAAGGCTCGCAAACAGGCTTTATTTACATATAAACATAGCATGGCAACTTCTAATTATATTGAGTATAAAAGGCTCGATGCAATACTTTTAAAATTAAGGCAAGAGACGGTTGGCAAACATTTTGCGAAAGTTTAAATAGACAAACTCACCCTTCTGAAATGTGGAGAAGAGTTAATAATGTCGAAAGGAAGAAACAAAACAAAATTCGTCAATACAGTAGGGACACCATTGAAAGCCTTTTAAACAAACTAGCTCCTAGCTTCGTGACTCCACAAGCAGTCGTACATATGGATGATAATTCTGATCATTTTTTATTAACTCCGATTAGTTTGGAAGAGCTTGAAGCAAGCATAAGTTCGCGCAGTTCATCACCTGGCCTTGATAGGATAAATTACCTTATGATTCAAAAGCTACCTAGTATAGCTAAAAGATTCCTTTGTTTGATATTTAATAACATCTTACTTAAAGGGGAAAACTGTGACGTTCTAAAACAATGCCTAATAATGCCTATCCCTAAATCTAATGATGTACATTCTGTGCGTCCTATTTCACTGATGTCATGCCTCTTAAAAACGTTGGAAAGAATTATCAAAGTTAGGATGGAATGGTGGTTAGAGAAAAACAATTTGTTACCTAATTCTCAATTTGGATTTTGTAGAGGTAAAGGCACCATCGACTGTGTTGCTAACTTGGTCTCCAATATCCAGTTAACATTTTCAAGTAATAAATACTTATCAGCATTATTTCTAGATGTAGCTAGTGCTTATGAAAGTGTCCTCCCGGATATACTTTATAATAAACTCATTCAGCTTAAAATACCATCAATATTTTCTGCCAATATTATCGATTTATTTCTAAGAAGACAAGTATTTATTCGTAGCAACAATGAACTTATTGGTCCCAGAGAAGTTAATGGGGGTTTGCCACAAGGATCTGTACTCAGTCCTCTTATGTTTAATATATATACTATCGATCTGCGTAACATGGGCATTGAGGGAAATGTTTTACAATATGCAGATGATTTCTGTAGGTATATACATAATTAACAAAAATTATTCCCATTATGTTAGAGATCTTAAATATGTTATGCATTGCTGTAACGATTATTTCTTTCAACAAGGTTTTGAAATATCACCTCAAAAGTCAGCTGTGGATTTTTTCACTAGACATCGCTTACCAAATGATCCTAATTTATGTCTTGCAGGGTTTAATATCCCAGTTTGCAATCAATATACTTATTTAGGAATAACCGTTGATACTAAACTGACATGGGATCAACACATATCTAAATGTTTAATTAAATGTGAAAAAAGTTTAAACATATTAAAAGCGATCAACAGGTACTCATGGGGCTCTAACCCTAAAATAAGCCTTATATTTTACAGGGCGTATACTAGATCTGTTCTAGATTACGGTTGTGTTGGCTCTGCTGTAAAATCACGGTTAATTAAAATAGACAGACCAGCATGAAGCACTGAGATTAGTTCTTAGTGCCATTAAACCTACGCCTACTTCCGCTCTACTGGCTGAATGTAATGAACCACCATTACATCTTAGGCGCCAATTTCTGGCTCAAAAATTCCTGTTGAAATATAATAAATTTTCGGAGAGTAGTCTTCTTCCCAAACTTGCCCAGTTAACCACTCAAGATTTGACAAATCCGTAATAAATCATCCCCCACCCTGGTAGATGCATTTGTTAAGGTGGCTGAATACGATTCTAGCAGTAAAATGACTAATTTGCCTTTCTTTAGTTCTAAATACAACATTTACTTTTTTCAATCTATGGTGATAATACCCAAATATAATGATGCAACTGGAAATAACTCAATTTTGCAGGAAACTATATCTGGATTCCATAACTCTTGTAAAATTTTCACTGACGGTTCCAAATCCTGTAGTAGTGTTGGTTGCGCTGTGTACATTCAAAACACCAAGATTCGTTTAAGTATAGATTAAACAATATGTGCTCTATATATACTGCTGAATCTATCGAAATAAGCAGAGCCTTAGATTGGACCATGTGTAACAACAATAATTTCGTAAACTTTTAAATTATGACAGACTCGCTCTCAGTTTTGACCGCTATTTCTAATCCACTAAATCACATATATTCCAATTCAATTATTATAGAAATTATGGAAAAGCAAGCCAGGTTAAAAGATCTCAATAAAAATGTTATATTTATTTGGGTTAAAGGACACTCTGATATAAGCGGGAATATTATAGCAGACAAATTAGTCAAGTCTTCAAGTATTGACGGAGATCCTCTCGATAATTTACCTCACTTTGACATAATACCAGTCTTGAAAACAAATATGAAACAACTATGGGAAGAGGAGTGGACTAAAGTTTGTAATAACAACAACTATATATATTGTAAAATTAACGACAAATTACCTAGTTCTCCTTTGGCTAATAGAAGTCATCCAAATAGAAATATTAACATCAAATATGTTAGATGTTTATTTGGGCATGGAGCTGTCAACTCTCATTTAAGTATTGAAAATGAAATTATCGGAAACACCCTCTTGTGATTGCAATGGAAACCTGGATGACATCAATCACTGGATTTTTCAGTGCCATCATAATTCACGTGCAACCACCTTATTAATGCAAGAACTAATCAAAAACAATATTCCGTTACCAAAATGTAGCACATCACTTTGCTTCCTTATAGTCAGGAATGATCGGTTAAGAATAATCTTTTATAATTTTCTAAAACATACTGAGCGGAAAATTTGATAAGGTAATTTAGCTTAGTTGTTGTCTCCTTATGTGGACATCCTTTGTGGGTTAACCCATTTACCGTTGCCTACCTTGTTTTGTCTAGAAAAAAGAGTCGCCATGAACGACACCTTGGCGTGAAATGTGTGTCCCTGTCTATTATCCTTTGTTATTGTTTTTTTTTTTTGGTCTTGTGTTAGATAGGATACAATAATAAATTTTCGTGGCTGGATGGGCGCAGCTCAAAGCCAACTAATTGGAGAAAAAAAATCCTTTTTCCGTACGACGAATTGTTTCCGAGTTATAAGCGACGAATCGAAAAAAGGAACCTTTCCATACCGCCCCCCCCCTCTGAAGCGACGTTGCTAGTGGTGGGGATTTTTAGTATATTTACCTCCTAACTACCCTCAACACATTCCTGAAGAGGCAAATTCTCCCCCATCCATGTCCTCTACTATCCCCTTTTGGGCATTCATTGATTGGACTATTCGGTAACCGAGGGAAGTAATATATATTGCTTTTTATACGAAATCAAGGTCTATATGACTTTGACCTTGCACTTCAGAATGTCACTTATGATTTATTAAGTGAATACAATGAAAACTGCTTTAAAAAAATCATACAACATAATGTTATAATAATGATTATTTATAGGCAATACCTCATATTGTCGACTTGCTAATTTGAATTGCAAATGGTTAATTAGATACTACATAATTGTTTATCAATTAAAAATTGCGTGGTCACACATGACATCTCTAGTAATTATAAAACGAATGCGTAGATATCTGGTTAAATATTGCATTAAATTGTTTCTTTAATAGTTCCTGAAAGTGTATTAGGCTAAAAAAATTTTATAAGTTTTGACAAAGCGTTATTTCTTTTCTATTACTTCTAAAATGAATTCAAACCATGACGGAGGTAGTTAGGGCTTTACAAATGGAACCTGAAGCTTTAGTATTATCGCTTCTAATCTCCAGTTGTATGTTTTAAAACACCTTCTAAACTTGTGGAAAAAACTAATCTGATCTGAATCTGATCGAAGAAGTGACATAATGCAATTTCTTGGTCTGAACACCAGACTAAAAAAATCTAATTTCAAGATATTATTCCACCCATAATTTTCTATATCACGTTCACAGCCTTTTTTAAATACCGGAAAAACGAACGAGATTTTTAGCGCATCACGGCCATTTGAAAAAGATTTAATTAATGGTGCGGGAGCTAAGTGGCTTTTTCGGACACTCATCGTTACAAGCATTTTCTATGCGCTGATTAATTCTATCGAACTTAAATAACGACAAAATAGACTTCTGGCATATGTCAGCCCGTCGAGTTGGCCATGGTTCAAGATATAAAAATCAGTGAAATTATATCATGGTTACAAAACCATTTTTTTTTGTGTACACATTTTATGTTTAGAATGAATAAAATAAGATCGCCAAAAAGTGTGGGCCGTCAGGGGCGCAACCAGAAAGGTCAAAGAGATAAATAAATACTATTCATTCATTCAAGAGGTAAAGAAACGGAGTTATATAACATGATCGTTACAAACTTTTTTAAGGTTGAGCATGTTTATTTAAATGTTTTGAACACAAAAAAAATTCCCAGAAAGAAACTCCCGTCAGTAAGGCTAGCCAGAAAGAAAATGTTTAGGATGTTTTAAGAAAATTGGATTTTTTTTCGCATATGTTATCTCAGAACTCTAAACTCATAGTTACAAGTTCTGCTCCTTTTTAAAACGTAAATATAAGCTCCTTCAACAATAGAATAGCCTCCCCGTAAAGTCCTTAGTGTCAACAAAAGTACCATGGGCTCTTAAATATACAGGAATTTAACACTTTCGGCTAACTTGAATCCGTACCGTGCCTCAGATATATTGTATCATTATTAACTTTCTGGCTGCGCCTCCTGACGACCCACACTTTCTGGCGATCTTATTTTATTCATTCTAAACATAAAATGTGTACACACAAAAAAAAATGAGCCGTGTAACAATGACATGGTTTCACTGATTTTTAAAGTGTTCGAGACGCTCCAGACAGGAGGTGCCCCGCCAGAAGTCGATTTTATGAATCGTTATCATCCATTAAACCATAAAAATATCTCAAAGTTCATAAAACGATGAGCTGCCGAAAAAGCCACCTAGCTCCCGCTCTATAATGGCTTCTGCCTGTTTAGATTTTATAACATCCTGGAGGAACATGGAATTTACGTTATTTTCAGACACTGTATGCGGTAATGATAAATTATAGCCAAAATGTTATGAAAAACCGCTGCCCAAAGAATCACTATTTCCACATCTAGATTCTCTATCCAAGTCACTCACAACGAAGAAACTTTGTATGTGGAAATAATTGTTTATGGAACTTTAATAATATAATATTTGAAATCCTCTACCTCAAAAACCCATAAAACGATACCCCACTCGGTAGTGGGGTGGGGTTGGTGATAGGGGGGGATGGTAGTGGGGGTGGATAAAGTAAAAAAAATATTTTTAAGTTTCTGGTTCTTGTACATACACTAAATCATGTTTTTTTTCATCCCCTTTAATAAGGGGGTGGGGGTGGTAAAGGGGGTGGCTAATGCCAACAATTTTTTTGAGACCTTAGCTTCTCTTGTATATACTAAATACCAATTTTATGGACTCTTGCCTGCTTGATTTACCTATTTACCCCAAATTTACCCCAATTTACCCCCCAACCCTTCGACGGAACAATACGAAAATATAATCTAGTTCCAGATCTCGTTAAAGTACATATAGACTGAGAGCTGGCTCCCATCTGATCTAACCAGAGAGATCTAATTCTGTTTAATATTACAGTGTCGAGTATTGTCCGCATGAAATGGAAATCCGGCGGTCTGGCACTCCAAAACGGTCGGACATTAAAATAGGATTTCGAAAAAAATAACCTAGTATCTAGTTTTAATTTTTCAACCAAATTACAGGTCAGTGCGTGGCTTTTACGAATTGCTCGGTCTGGCAGTAAAAAACAGCCGGATCCAAGATGCCAGATCGGTTTTTGTAAGGTAGCAAAGCTTGTTAATCGTCGATTACGAGTGAGCTACATTATTTTTCGGTTGATGGTATATTAAAAAATTGATGGAAATATAATTTTATTGTATGAAAAGAATTATAAGTTTTTCGTCAACATTAGTTTTGACACTTAATTAAAAGATAGCTTGAATTTCACACTTATAGATTTGTCAGTGATGCTATAAAATCCAATTATTTTTGTAATATTTTCTGTTCTCTACCACGTCACGAGTATTTTCGTTATTCATCTCTTCGTCCCCGTCATATTCCGAAGGGACATCAGAATCGGTATTTTCGTCGTCTAAAAAGGGTTAAAAATTAGGTAATTATTACTATATTGTATTCAACATACCGGAAGCCTCCGCAATTGAGTCGATAACAACAGGTGGAGCAACGTCTCCATCAAACCACACAGGTTCGTATATCCCAGAAGGACCTGTCTTCCAGTCATAGTCTTCGGGATTTAATGGCTGCATCGGGTCCTGTTTTTCGGTGTTCATCCATATATATGTTTGAAATATACTTCTTTTCACATGTAGCAGCAGTGATGATTCTCACGCGGGAATTGATAGGGAATCAAATGTGACGAAGCTGTTAATAAGACGCTCATTCATTTTTCTGGGCTTGTAAGCCATCTCAAATTTTCTGTACCTTGCCTCATTAACTGTTGGACACCTAGGGAGATTGTACAAGAAGCAAACAAATTTATCAGCCGTAGTTATGGGAACAGAATCTGGTTCCGGATCTTGGTAGAATGTTTGAAAATATTTTTGAAATTCGGAGCTCTTTTCATTTGTTTAAAAGGAGTAACTTTACCCTTTTTATAGAAGCAAGATGTTGTGTGACATCCTGCGAAGGCATGCAGACCAGGCAAGGTAAGACATACATCAGGACTAAGTTCGACGAACAATTTCCCTACGCCTAAATAACGAAGTGAGTTGTTGTTATAAAATCCAACCTCCATCAAAATTTTGGATTCAGCATTAATTTTATGGAAATTACCCAATAAAATAACAAGTACATCGGTGTCATTGCATCGCACTACAATATTATTTGGAGACTGGAATTTAGATATTACATATAATATTCTCGTGTCCGCTTCTTCGTGATTGCAAGAATAGTCATCGGAAATAGCTCTGATGATCGTATTATTTGAACTGGTGAATTGGTAGCATGTGTTTTTGTCATTGACAGTCTTGTTTCTAAAAAAATGAGATATAGAAGGGTCCTGCCAGTGGTTAATAATAAATTTTACGAAATTTTCTTTAAATTCGTTGCTTAACATTTTTTAGAAAATATGACTAGTGTGCCCCGCAGTCGGGGGCACTGGCCACATTAGTGGGGTTCACTGGTCACTGCTTCGATAAATAAAACAAATGAAAGTTGTATGGTAGGTATTGTTATTTTACTGAGCAGGTACAAAATTATGTTTACAAAAATATTCGACCTTAGCCCATATTAAAGTTTGATACATTTATGTTAAATGAGAACATATTTTGTTCCACCAGATTGCATAGGTTTGGGTAAGTGACAAACAATATTACATTTTTCTACAACCCGCCCTCCCCTACATTGTTTTGTACGTAGCCAGAGAGTCGTACGTTATTCGTCGTTCAATGAAATGCAGCGTTGCAAGAAATTTGATCTGGCACCCAGTATCCGGCTGCTGTTGATTGCCATACTTAACAATTCATGAAAGCCATCCAGTGAGCTGTAATTTGGTTCAAAAATGAACATTAGATACTTTCGGTTAAATTAACTTCAATTTTGTTTAACTTTGGATTGGTCTGGCGGCGATTTTGCGATCGATTTCGAATGGCAGACCAGCTCGAATTTATTTAGGAGGTAGTAATCTAACAAGTAAACTCTGAAACAAAAATAGATCTTCCCGGTTAAATTGAAGTAAATTTTTTCGAAATTAGAAACGCCGCCAGTTTAACGTCCGGCCGCTTTGGACTGCCAGACCGACAGATTTCTATTTCATGCTAGCTCCAGACTTGAGTAGTATACGTAACTGTATTAGATCTTTCCGGTTATATCAAATGGGAGCTACCTCTTGGACTAATATGTCTACCAAATTTCAAGTCAATGTCTTAAACGGTTCCAGAGTAAACGTGCGCACAAAAAAAAGTTACAGACAGACAGACCGACAGACAGAATTTTTTTCGCTCAAACTTAAAATCTCGACGTTTCATGACATTTTAAGCCTATTTGAACAATAAAATTTTAAAAAATTTTTTGTCGTTACTATACTTCCACTGGATGTGGAATTAAAAAAGAGAAAACGAAACCTAAAAAATCTTTATACCTTCTATACTTAATATGAACATAAAGTAAATGTTAGATATGCTACATCGTTGCATAATTATCATATTAATTACGTTTTTTTCCAATTCATTTGTAATAATTAGTAAAATAATAGACAATAATTAGACTATTAATTATTATCATACGAGTTCTTTGAAATTGCATACTCTTATACTGTATTTGTATTTTTTTAAATTCGTATTAATTTATTTACACATGAACACTAATTGTGACAATTCAAGGCTTCAAAAAAAATTGACGCAAATATGCTTAATGAGTTATTAATATATAGACTTTTTCTATATCTTAAATGACAAGGCTGTCGTATTGCACATCATGCACTCATTATACAGGGCGACTCAGTAAAAACACTCCAGTATATATTTATATCCAATCGATCTCAAGAAACTCGGTGAGATATGCCAGAAAATAAAATATTAACGTCTATTTTAGTAAAAGGAAACCACATTCCTATAAACAAATGTACGAAGTACTTGGGTGTACACTTATATCCACGGTTCACATTCAACAAGCATGCTAACGGACTATGCGGCTCGTCTATTCTTTGTCCAGGAATCTGTATCCGCTCCTAGCTAAGACTAGCAGACTCAGTAGATACAACAAAAAATTCATATTCAACGTTATAGTGAGACCGGCCCTAACACACGCAACGCCGGTATGGCGCAGCATGGCGGCCACGACCTACAAATATTAAAAGTCCTGAAACAGATTTATGAGCCTTGTCTCAAATTCATCAGAGACTTATATGCATGTTGGCACGACATAACTGCACTAGTGGACTACATGGTTGTAGAATACAGACGCGCGCCCCTCCCCCCCAGCCATAAAAAAGCATAATCTCTATCAGTAAAAGCAGTATCCAAATTATCCTTTGAAATAAATATTTTGTAATTAATGTCAATATTATCTAGTAGAGGAATCTATACACATTCATTTTCAACCATTTTCCTCATCCTCTGGGGAGGCCGGTTCTATTGACTCCCCCCCAAATGAATTTTCTGGCTGCGCCACTGGTAGAAGATATCTAGCCATATCTTAATGACCTTTACAACCATATCCTTCTTCCTGCGATAATTTACAAATATTTCACTCTTTCCTATACGCTCTTCGTTTATTTTTATAATTTTTTGTTGTTTATTCTAAATTGCTGTCTTATTGGCGGCTTGGCATCCGCTCAGCACTGTGTCAATTATCCGAAGCGGGTTTTTGATTTGGTTACTTTTCGTGTAGATTTATTTTAGTATTCGACATCTTTTATTAGCAAATAAATCTTATGATTCCTATTGGAAATTATATTTTTAATGTTTTTTTTAATTCATCTGTAGGGATCAAAGGAGTTAAGATTGTTATATCGACATTTAATGTTAAGTTGTTCCGGATTCGCCCCATCAGGTGCTACAGCTACCAAGGCGCTTCGTGCCCTCGATGTCTGACAGGTGTCGGAAACTATGTATAATTTTTTTATTTAGAATAATAAATAAGAATTATTATAATAAAATTCAAAATCAGCCTATGCAATACATAACATATGGCATGGCTTGACTATCATCGTATAATTCAATAAAACAACAATTTAAAACTTTATTAAATTGTTCAATAATAAAGACATTATTTTTTATTATTCTAGGCAAACAATATAGTAAAAAAAGTATGCGTAATATATCCTATTAGAGTGTAAACTGATTTTATGATCCATTAAATTAAAAACAATATCAGGTTTTGAAATAAATTACACAATACGTTAATTTTAAATTTGTATAGATAAATATGAAAAAGTGTGCAAAAACTAATATATTATCTAAAAATTAATTATTATTAAAATCGATAACCTTAAAAACAAAACTATTAATAAGGCAACAAAAATATAAATTATAACCTTGGATTCCTATATAAATGGTTTGGAATATCTTAAGCTAATGACTAATTTTTATGTTATTTTAATCGTTACTTCGCAAAAAATTTATCCATTTTTTTTCACAAAAAATTAATTATTAGTTACTTAGTTCACCGATATTTCTTTCTCTTGTTTTTTGGAAACTACTTCTGAACCTCATAGCAGGTAGTTCATTTCCATGACATACTGTCGAATTCTAGTAAAATAAAAAATTAACCAGTGTATCCAACACAAGTAAAAAGTTTTATTTCAGTATGGAGAGGAAAATAAAAATATACTGAATTAACCAAATCATTACCTAATTATTTTTTACAAACATGAACATCAGAAAATTATTCGGATAAGGCCAATATGAGTGGTGTAGTACCGCAAGGATCTGTACTTGGCCTTTTTAATAATATGCTCTTCCAAATGATGCATCGCAAGAGAGGAATTTGAAATTGTTGTTAAATTAGTTGAAGTGATCATATTATGTTATCAGTACAGAATTCATTATGATATTTGCTTTGGTACGAAAAATTTTTAAGATTAATCCAACAGTTAATGACCATATTTATTTTCACAAACAGATGGACCAATTGCATTAGAGCCTCCCTCTCTTTACCGTATATGTATAACAGCATCAAGCTATCTATCGCGATTGATCTGGTTTTGGTGTTGAAACATAAGAAATCCGTAGAAAATGTCTGCAAACCCACATCTCAAAGACATAAACACGACGTCTATCTGCTTCACTAATAGTCTATGTCTGAGATGCATAAAGAAAGATGCAGAAAACTAGGATGTCAGCCAGTGCGTTTCTGTCACGCCAAATTTTGCTCAACTGTAAAGTTGCCAATCTTGCTATCTGTTTTTACTTCCACGTCCAGTGGAAGTATAGTTAACGACAAAAAAATTTTTAAAAATTTTTATTGTCCAAATAGGTTTAAAATGTCATGAAACGTCGAGATTTTAGGTTTGAGCGAAAAATTAATTTCTGTCTGTCTGTCGGTCTGTATGTCGGTCTGTCTGTCTGTCGGTCTGTTTGTAACTTTTTTTTGTGCGCACGTTTACTCTGGAACCGTTTAAGATATTGACTTAAAATTTGGTACACATATGTACTTTAACGAGATCTAGAACTAGATTATATTTTCATCTTGTTCCGTCGAAGGGTTGGGGGGTAAATTGGGGTAAATTTGGGGTAAATGGGGAAATCAAGCAGGTAATAGTCCATGAAATTGGCATTTAGTATATACAAGAGAAGCTAAGGTCTCAAAAAAATTTTTGGCATTAGCCACCCCCATTACCACCCCCACCTCCTTATTAAAGGGGATGAAAAAAAATTGTGATTTAGTGTATGTACAGGAACCAGAAACCTCAAAATAATTTTTTACTTCATCCACCCCCCACTACCACCCCCCTATCACCACCCCCACTCCACTCCGATGTGGGGTATCGTTTTATGGGTTTTTGGGGTAGAGGATTTCAAATATTATATTATTAAAGTTCCATAAGCAATTATTTTCACATACAAAGTTTTTTCGTTGTGAGTGACTTGGATAGAGAATCTGGATGTGGAAGTAGTGATTCCTTGGGCAGCGGTTTTTTTGTTAAAGCTCCTATTCAAAGATACCGGTATTGTCAACAATGTCTCGACCACTTTGTTTACATCAGATTCACCAATGCTTAACGTATTTGGGTGGTTATCATTTGCTCGGTCAACATTCTTAATTTTTGCTTTGTTGTCATTTGTACGGTACTCAAAGCTTATTATTTGAAGACTGTCGAGCAATTGTGTGAGCTGATCTCCACTTACTGCAACTGAATTACGCATTACTGCTTAAAATGACATTGACTTTAGATCAAAAAATATTCAAGGTGGCTAGTTTTGAAATAAAGCGCTGTATTTGTTAAATTAATAGAGTACTCTTATACATAACCTTCAACAAATTAATTGACTGCAACTATGATGGCTACTGAGACTGGGTTAAAAAATAACGTTACTAGGATCATTTAAAGACCGAGCGTAGAGGCGACTTCAATGTGAATGTCAGTCGATATTCCGTTGAAGCAACGTCGAGCGCGGTTAGTACTTGGATGGGTGACCCATCTTGGGAAATACAGCGTTCTCGTCCCACCTTCTAGCGGCTTGTATATCAGTGTATACGCGGAAGCTACGTAATTTTAGACGAGGATTACGTAGTGGATATACCATCCTTCAGAGGGGATGTAAAGCAGGCGGTCCCTTGTCTATTAAATGTTAGGCAAGTAAAAGATCCCTACTCTTCTTAAGATAAGAAGTTCGGCAAAATTTCCAGGTTGGGGGTAGTTCGTCTCCTGGAGTCGGTGATAGGCCATGGTAGCGGAAATAGGCCGACGTTAAATAAATAGATTAAAAAAAAAGGATTATTTAAGTCTACAAATTACTACCTGATGTACCCGACTTCGTCCAGGTGAGGACAGTAGAAAATATAAATGGACCTGGAAGTAAATATATGGAAATTTTATACCACGTGATACAGTCAGTACTCACGTATGAAGCTCCGATACGGTACACGGCCTTAGGAAAAGGCCTAAAAAAGCTCTATTAAGGATCATAAGCGGGAATAGAACCATATCTGCAAGCCCAACTCAAATAGTGGGGGATACTGCCCTTAACAGATGAAAGGAGAAGACCCTCTGAAAGAGAAGACGGAGCTACGCTACAAGGAGGGGGAGACCAGTTTGGAGAAATGGTAGGCGTAGTGGATGGACATCCTGGGAGGAGCCGTGTAGACAAAAGTATTCATAGCAGACGTAAAGAATTGGGTCCAGGCTGATATAGACATACAGACTACTCACCACTCAAATATTGATTGGACACGAATCCTTCAAGGTCTATATACACAGGATAGGCAAAGCAGCAGCAGAAAAATGTGCATACTGCGAACACAGACACGCAGTAGCACATTTAGAATGTTCGAATGTATTATATGGGAAACCGAAGGACAGGGTAAATCTAGAGGTAGGAATCATATTAAATGAGAATAACATCAGAGAAGAAATTATGGAGAACAGTGAAAAGTTTAGCTTTAGCAAAAGAACGGGAGGAGAGAGACATGTAAAGGAGGTAGGATAACTAAGGCAGTATTTTCCACATCCAGATGTATGCTGCAAAGTGATTCCAGAGTATAAGACTGAAGAGGTGGGGGTTTTTAGTGAGCAAAAATCTCACACTACTACAGAAGGCACACTGCCTTCTTTTGAAGATTTTCCCCACCGAAAAAAACGGGTGAAAACAGTAGAAGGTATTTTGTTCATCCTTCATTGCACTTCTTTGAAAACGATGAGGGCATGCATGAAAAGGTCCTTTAATTGACCAACTCTGAATAAAGCTATTTGTAATTGATCATATCAAACGACATTGTTGATAGTATATTGGGAGCATAACGATGGATAAACCACCCCAAGCTGGTTTCGGTAGGTCAAAAACCGACCACCAATGGATTGCAGACGACATTACAAATATGGCGGAAGCATCCCATAATTATTAAAATTACTGACAAAATTCTATTCAGGATTAAATTTTCGAATCAGGCCAACCAAGAAGCGTTGATGAAGCGTTTTCTCAGGAAATGTGAAAATATTGGTTTCTTAATATAGATGTATAGAGAAGGTATACAGGTAGGAAAAGAACAATTTATACAAAATCATTTATATGTTAGAAGGATAGTAGTGATTCAACAGGTTTCCGCGATCATAAAAAATGTCAAGAATTCCAAGGCAACATCCTGATGTTTACTATATTTATGAATGGATTGTTTTAGCGTGGCAAAAAATAGAATATTTGCCAGTGTATATAATTATTCCATATTCAGTACATTTGCTAATTGGATACATTCTTTAGAAGTTATTTGATTTAAAGATTATGTAGCAATTTATTAACAGAAATAAAATACTCATAAAAATTAAATTCTTCAGCTTACGAATAACAAAGTCACAGGTCGAAAAGTTGTCAAAAAATATCAAGAAATCTAACGTGGTGTATTACTCCACCAAAGAATCTTTCATATATTTTTATTATTACAATGAAAATACTATACTTTCGAAACTCGATACTTACAGTGATTTAGAAGATTTTATAAAATAATTGGCATTTAACAGTCACGTTACATAAATAGTCACAGAGATTTTTAACTATCAGAATATTGATACACGAAAATTACTATATTATAGTGAACCGCAGATTTAACAGGCACTCAAAAAATGTCGGCATCTTTGGCTTTGAGTGCTTGTTAAATCTAGTTAATGAAGATATTCATCATCCAGCGCTCCTAATACTATTTAATGTACATGAAAAACATAAAAATAATAAGAACACCGTTAATCTGACGTACTATAACTACCCCAAAGCTAATCTGGTTGACCTCTATCAAAATTTAGCAGATATTGATTGACATTTTCTATGCAATATTCCGGATGTAAATTATGCCTTCGAACAATTTTATGAAAAAATATAAATGCTGTTCTTTACTCTACTGTTCCAAAAACTGTAATCAAAGGCAAGAGTTACCCACCTTGGTATAACTCCAATATAATTAAAATAGTAGGGCAGCTTATCATAAAGATGTGGACACAGCGGACAAAAGCACCAAATTTTTTCCAGGTACTAGTTAGGTACGTAGCTTTCAATTTTTGATAGGAACCAACTCCTCCGTCGGCCATATTGGATTTTATAGCGGCCATTTTGAAATATAGGTATATTATCAATAACTCGGCTTCTAAATTACTTAGGACCACAAATTTGTCACGTTTCCAAGGCGCTGGATTAGCACCTCAGAACCGGTTAGATGGCCCGCGTGTTCTCCGGACTTGACTCCTTTGGACTTTTTCTTGTGGGGATATTTGAAAAGTATATAAGTATAGAAGATATGGCAGATTTATACAATAAAATCTACGCTTGCGCTGATGCAATTAATAGACATACATTATTAAGGACATCGCTTTGACATGTGTATTCAAGCAGACGGAAGTAATTGAGGATCTGTTTTAAATATTGTTGTCAAGATGTATGTTAAAAAATAAAATTACCTTGTTTGTTGTTTTTCAATTTAAAGTAATTTCTGGTAAAATCGGAAGTGCCATTAAAAAAAAATCCCACCAGTAAATAATTCTCCTATAGTAGGCAAAAAAATTATTAAGAACCTACATCCGAATATCAAGATTAAAAAAGTCACAGAAATTAAAAAAAAAATAACACTCAAAAATTAGACAATAAAATTAAAATAACTCAAAGACTACTGCAGATCTGACTTTTTGGAATAAGAACAATTTTGTTTAAAATTTAATTCTTAATCGAATGGCATATGTTTCAGACCTCCCTTGATCGAAAAATATTTTTAAACTGCAGCGCCATCTCTGGTGATAATAGTAAAGTGTACTTCTTGAAGAAGGCATTAACCATAGAGATCCATTACCGGGGCGAGCGTAGAGGCGACTTCAATGTGAATATCAGTCGATATTCCGTTGAAGCAACGTCGAGCGCGGTTAGTACTTTGATGGGTGACCACCTTGGGAAATACAGCGTTCTCGTCCCACCTTCTAGCGGCTTGTATATCAGCGTATACGCGGAAGTTACGTAATTTCAGACGAGGATTACGTAGTGGATATACCATCCTTCGGAGGGGATGTAAAGCAGGCGGTCCCTTGTCTATTAAATGTTAGGCAAGTAAAAGATCCCTACTAAGGGAAGAGGTTCGGCAAAATTTCCAGGTTGGGGGTAGCTCGTCTCCTGGCGTCGGTAATAGGCCTTGGTAGCGGAAATAGGCCGACGTTAAATAGTTAAAAAAATCCATTACCGTTTAAAGAATAAAAATATATTTCTTAGTTTCCGAAATATCGGCTGAGGCAATGTTAACTGAAATACACTGTATATCTCCAGGCCAGAGAGGTCTGAATATTTTACACAGATGAGGCATTAGTATATTCTGCAGCTTTTGGAGCAGAATTGGTAAATTTTATTCATCTCAGGAAATTTGAATGGTCATAACTTGCTAATTGCCCATATTTTATCAGGTTTTGTCGGCGAATAACCTTGAGCAATATAATGTTTTTAAACAGTTTTGCTTAAAAAATGCAAAATTGTTTAATAAATGCAACAAGCTGTGCAAAATTTGCCAAAATGATTTCCCTCTGTGAGAGAAAGAGCAACAATTATCTCTTTATAAGTCACCATATGGGCTGCAATATTCGATCATAATATTATCGGGTGGATTTCTTTCCAAACAAACGTAATGCCAGTCGGCTATGATCCGAGTTGTTTGCCGTCCTTAAACAATTTGATTTGTATTATGGGCAGAACATCATGCCGCCAGCAAGACAGGGCTTGATTTATCCACAAGGCATATTTCACAGGTTTCTGCATCTTTGGATAATTTTAACAAATTTTAACTAACACATTGTCTATATTTTCATACCTCCGGTGTATCTAAATTCGCAAAAATAATTGTTTGTTGTTATTATTTGCAACCTCTCGTTTGATAATTTTATGCAACAATGTCAAATTTCCATATATTCAAGGGCGTTAAAGACATTAAATTAATATAATTTTTTAGAAGCTTCCGGAATACATATTTGATTCAAATGCAGATTCTTAATTTAGTATTCTCTTGATACTATTGACCGCGAGAACAATTATTGTTTATTATTGATGATGATGACATGAAAATAAAATTACAAAAGCATAATATAGCGTGTTATGCAAACACAATAAGTGAAAGTGTCATTAATCACTTTGCTTTAGTATTATTTACAAAACAAACATTAGAAATATTCGTTTTATGTACCTACCGGTTGCATTAATAATGCATTAATGAGAGATATTAACACAGTGATTAGAAGTTATTAAAGTCCAAATGTAGAAACCTGTCTAACTAATTGAATTACGTACATTTAATACACTAACTAGCGATATATTGCAACAATCAAAATACACCTGCTTTACTGGAACAACCAGGTGAGTCATCATGAGCTGACTCGAGCATGCTACATATAGCTGGCCATGGGAAACAATCATCCTTTAAGTCTACCCTAGCATCCGCGAAGAACTGACTCTGAGAAGAGACCTAAACCAAAATGCTATCTGCTGAGAATCTGACCCAAATCTTTATTCTTTCTGCACCGGTGCCGCAACCAAATTCTTATTTAATAAGAATCATACATTCTTATTTAATAAGAATAATAAATTCTTATTTAATATTACCTAGATTCGGAAAACAAACTGGACATAACTTTCTAATCTATATCTATACATACAGAGTGGTTCATTGAGGCAGGAGCTGCGGGCGCATGATGACTAAGGTCCTTAATACGCATTGATTTGACCTCCATGTATGTTATGCAAAATTTGTGAATTTGGGAGTTACTTAGGATTTCGTGTATTTTTAGCAAACGTCAACAACTTATGTTCCTTATAAATGTATAGGGCACATAAATATGGCTATAAAAACCGGCCATAAAAATATCAGTCGCACACTATTAATTGCTGTCGAGAGTACTACAGAGCCGTATTTGAAATTTTTACATATTAGAATGAACAAAATAATACTAGAGATTTAGAAATCGTTTTTTTCAGTGGAAACTTAATGGCGTTTCTGGTAAATAAAAAAAATGTGCTCTGTTTTGCGTCGTGATAGGAATATCTTATGGATTGGTGGACGCATTGCCCGTTCTCCGTGATATTGACAGATGAATTCAATGTTACCCTGGTATTAACGCCGACAATAATTTCTTATCTAACTCATGCCAGAACACATAAGATACATACATACGTACATACAATACATAAGAGTAATGCTGTTTTATCAATTAAGTAATACATTATATTTATTATTTAATATAGTGTAGAAAAATAAAGCATGCCCTGGTTTCCCCTTATATTAGATCGGCAGCTTTGAGTTTTTTATGTGCAGTATAAAAATGGAGTGAACTGTACATTATAACCCAACAAATTTTGAATAATTCTCGTAGAAAAAAAACTTGGTACAGAAATCCTTTTCATGAGCTACTGAAGTCAGATATCAAATTTAAAAAGTCTGTGTCCGTATGTATGTGTGTGTGTAGATCGTTTCTTGCAAACACGATAACTTCTTTTTATTTGAGATTTGGAACATATGTAAAATGGTTGAACACTTCCCATTGAAATTGGACCCTATACAAGGTGATGCTAGAGACCTGTAAACTATCACGCTGTATATAAATGTTACAAATGTTTTTTTGATTAAGTACACAAAAATACTAAGACATTTACAAGACATCCAAACTGCGATATACAATGAGTCTTCCAGGTGGGAACGAAATTTCCGTAGGTTAGTGCTACATCAAATCTAGTTTACGCTATTACGAAACGGATGAAAGTTGGAATCGGGTGTAACCCAGGGCCGGATTAGAATTTGCTTCACAAATATTGGTCCCCCTAACTGCAGTAGCCTCACAGCAAATACAAACAGTTTAAAACAAATTTTTAGCTTATGTTACAAATTCTAAGGTTTCCAGACTATAACGAATAGAATAAGAAAGGAGTTGCAAAACTGTCAATAAAAAGGAAAGTCAGTAACATGCTCTTTATAGGCAAAATAATAAAGGGATATATCAGGAGATATTTTATCAAAACTTAATTTTTATATTCAATCCGGACTTAGAGCCCGACCAATTATGTCCTGAGTGTATTTATTATAAGACTAATGTAAGAAAAATCTCGCCAATTGTCCGAATGCGTATTGATGTATACTCTGTCTGTCATGAATCAAATTTTAACATATTTAATCTAACCCAATATAAATTCAAACATTATATAGAAAAATCGTTTTCGGATATTCAATAAAAGCTCCATGCGTTTCAATTTTAAAATAAAATAAATAATAATAATAAATAAATATATTTTTTTTAAGACGGTATGTGATATATGTTTAATATTCAATACAGTAATTTTTATCGTATAGGTTATATATATTTATTCTGTATGTAATTTTAATAATTTAGTATTAATAAAGTTGTACAATTCTAAATGTAGACATTTTTGTCTGTATTACATCGGTAAATAAATAAATAAATAAATAAATAAAATATATGTCGTTATCAGAGAATCTTGAAATCACTATTTATCAAATTTCATGTAAATCTGCAAAAATGATATTTATCACAGCCATATAATTTTCATCGTTTTGAATTCTCAACTTTTGACATCAGACTCGTTATCAGCTACTTCTAAAATATCTAACTATCAATTCCGACGGAGTTTGAATTTTTTATCCCAAAATTAAATTTCTATGAAATTGAATTATTCTCTACTAACAAATTTTTGCTCTCCTTCGGTACAATCGAATTGATTTAATTTAATTTTTTTCGGCGACAACATTCCACCTGAAATTTTATTGTTGATTTTTATGTATTACGACCTCCTGATTACGAGAAAAATATTTGCGCCCAAAAATTCCGTGTACGTCAAAAGTTATATGCACTTTTTGAAGCGGTTTCACGAATTTTCAACGTATCTGCTTAATATATCTTGTACTAGTAATCGGATGGGAATTTTAAAAATACTGGCTTATTTGGAATAGAATTCCTAAAAAATATAGACCTGTCCGATATGTATTGGTCAATCCGCCATCTTGGAAAAAAAATAGAAAACACCAAAAATAGCCGAAAAAATAAAAATTGAATATCTTTTCTATAAGAGGGAGTAATTTCACCAAAGTTGGCAAAAATAAAACTCATTTATAATCAAATAATGCACCAATCCCTGACGCCGTATGCCAAATAGAACGGTCAAAAATGGCGGACGAAATAAAAGTTTTAATTTTTCGTCAATTATCAAGGAGGCATTGTACGTCACTTTTTTTTATTTTCGATTGTACGTTATTTTATGTACTTTTAGGGGATAGAGTTCATTTTTTTTAATTTTCAAAAAGGGAGTTTTTTTGTTTTCAAAAAAGGTGCATTTTTATAATTTTCAAAAATGTATTTTCTTTGACCCTCCTTTTTTTCACCCAATTTTCATCAAAACAAAATGAAATATACTATATTAATTTCATTACCGTAATATGCCATAATTTCACAGCATTCCTCATCGATAGCCATTCATCAAAGGTAGAAGAATCATTGGTACAATTATTTCCTTTACAATAGACACATAGAATAGAATATTATATATTCAGTTTTCCACAGCTACACTGTTTATTTTTACAGCCTTTCTAATATTTACACACTTCGTAAATTTTTAGGAAAAGCATTACTTTCACTCATAACATCAGGCAATAAGCCATTCTCAATGTTAAGCCACCCGAATTGTAACGGATCTTCCTCAGAACATAACCATTTTTGGACTTGGAAATATACTTTTAAACAGTGTTTTTCTATTACCTCTTCAGTAGGTGGAATTCCAGACAATTATATTTTCATCATAATGTTTGTCAATTATTTTATTAATTTTAAGTTTTTAAAAATAGATTTTTTTTATGATGATTCCATGCTAGTTGAGTCATTATAACCAAAAGGTCAATGTCTTCACCAACTATTATAACTTGATTGTCTTCGGTTTTCAGATCAATAGCAGTTTTAACGATTCGATTCGATATCGGCGTCTTCTATGCCTATTTTAACGTTAAAGGCATTATCTATTAACTCTTTGCGCAATAATTTTATAAAGCTATCCTTATTTTTACTATTAGCTAGAAATTTTTTTTGACTAAGCGATGATTTCATAATGTCACTTGTGACTGAAATACCTACGTAAATATTTTTTTCTACACGACGAATGCGCTCGTTATTCTTATATTAGTGCTATTCTGTTCATCGGCATACCCATCGAAAGTAATACTGCAGCCAACTGCAACCAAGCAGTCAACACTAGTGTTGACTGCTTGGTTCTGATTATTGATCATATATTATTATTATTACTATGCGTATGCTTAATAAATTTTCTTTTTAATTAATGAAGTTTCATTTTGTATTAAATTTTTGAAGTTATACTAGACTTTCTATAGCATATTTCATTTTGTTTCGATGATAATTGGGTAAAAAAAGGAAGGTCAAAGAATAAAAATGCAGTTTTTTGGAAATAAAAAAAACGCGTTTTTTAAAAATTAAAAAAATGAACTCTGTCCCCTAAAAGTACATAAAATAACGTACAATCACAAAGAAAAAATTACACCTTATAGAAAAGATATTCAATTTTGATGTTTTCGGCTATTTTTGATGTTTTATATTTTTTTCCAAGATGGTGGATTGACCAATACATATCGGACATATATTATATTTTTTTAAATTTTATTCCAAATAAGCCAGTGTTTTTAAAATTCCTATCCGATTACTAGTACAAGACATATTAAGCAGATAAGTGAGGAATCCGTGAAAGCGAGTGAAAAAGTACATATAACTTTTGACACACCTGGAATTTTTGGGCGCAAATATTTTTTTCGTAATCAGGAGGTCATAATACATAAGAATCAACAATAAAATTTCAGGTGGAATGTTGTCGCCAAAAAAAATCAGTTCAACTGCACTATTATATTATACGTAGCTTGATGAAATTAATAAGGGACCACTGACGCGCCATGCCTTAAAGTTTGAGAAGACTTCTTAGAAAGCGCTAAAGGGAATCTATAAATAATAATTATACAAATATAAAAAAAAACATACGAACAAACAAACCTCCTCGTTTCTTAAATTTTATGAAGTCGGTTAAAAATCCCGCAAAGCGAATTTCTGATACTGTGTAGATTTCCGCTGCTACCACAAAACAAGAAAAAATTCCTCTATAGGCACCAAAAACTGCAAACAAGTGATTAATCATTCACCATTGACTCCCAATATTGTAAAATAAATCTGTGCTGTGAATTGGCATTGACACAATATTCCATTGCGATATTTGTTTTTTTATACGTCTTTTATTTCTATAGCATTGCGTGTAAAATAATAATTGCTTTCTTTGGAAATTTGTGAAGGCGATATTTTTAGAAAATAATAAAACTACTGGAATAAAACAACTCGGGATTCATTGTTTGTGGAGAGGAGAATCACTGTAGCCTAGATGCCAATCAATGAATATTATCATCCCCAGTTTTAACATATTGGCCTTACCGTTTATATTTTGTTTCTGGCTAATTGGACTTGATCCAGAGTACCACAAAACTAAATTAAAATATGTATATCAAACAAAAAAACCGCTGCCCAAGGAATCACTACTTCCACATCCAGATTTTCTATCCAAGTCACTCACAACGAAAAAATTTTGTATGTGGAAATAATTGTTTATGGAACTTTAATAATATAATATTTGAAATCCTCTACCCCAAAAACACATAAAACGATACCCCACATCGCTAGTGGGCTGGGGGGGTGGTGATAGGGGGTGGTAGTGGGGGGTGGATGAAGTAAAAAAATATTTTGAGGTTTCTGGTTCTTGTACACACACTAAATCACATTTTTTTTTTCATTCCCCTTAATAATGGGGTGGGGGTGGCTAATGCCAAATTTTTTTTTGACACCTTAGCTTCTCTTGTATATAGTAAATACCAATTTTATGGGCTTTTACCTGCTTGATTTACCTATTTACCCCAAATTTACCCCAATTTACCCCCAACACTTCGACGGAACAAGATGAAAATGTAATCTAGTTCTAGATCTCGTTAAAGTACATATGTGTACCAAATTTCAAGTCAATATCTCAAACGGTTCCAGAGTCAACGTGCGCACAAAAAAAGTTACAGACACAGACAGACCGACAGACAGACAGAAATTTTTTTTCTCACTCAAACTTAAAATCTCGACGTTTCATGACATTCTAAGCCTATTTGAGCAATAAAAATTTTTAAAAATTTTTTTGTCGTTACTATACTTCCACGTCCAGTCCAATTATACACAGAGTCAGTTCCAATTTGTCAAACTCACTCTTACTCTAAATGAGATACAAAACGATAGTTTCATGTAAAACTAGTATTTTTTTAACACGTGGTCACAGTAACAAAGCAACAATTAACGAATTTAAACGTAAGCTAAAGTAATTTTCGCTAATCACAAAACGTCTGGCAAGACGTTGCAAAGAAGAAGAAGAAGAAGGCTCTCTGAGAATGCTAATAAAATGTTTTCGATATGCTTTGAAAATTATGATCAAATGTCACAAAGTATGGTCACTGGTCAGGACGTTCAAGAATTGCTTTATTTGAATGGTAAGCGTTTTTAGAGAATATTATTTAGGTATTAAGCAAATCACAACTTACACACTTTTTTATTTATTATGAAATTACCTACTTTCTGCATATTGTTGCCCTAATCTGAGTACGCTAATATGCTAGTTAGGTAAATACTTTTTTGTAATGTCATATCTTAAAGTGGCATTTATTTGACACTTTCAATGAATCAAAACAATGTCGTTATTGATAAGTGTAAAATAAAGAAAAAATAATGAAACAAAGAAATTGTAGTTCACAGTGTGATATAAAACTACTATGGAAACAGAACATCTATTTTTACAAAATTATATTGTTTTCTAATTTCGAATGGCGATACAAAAAATTTTGTATACAACTAAAATGTGTTTATTTTTACTCGTGTGGTTTATACGTTTAACGCCCCACTTGTAAAAAAGAAACACCATTTTAGCCACTTGTTATATAAAATACTATTTTGTAACGCCATATCCTAAAATGATATTTATTTGACAGTTTGCATGAATCAAAACAATGTAATAAAGAAAAAAGTGTGAAATATAGACATTTTATTTCACAGTGTGAAATAAAACTTATCGGTTTCTATGGAAACAGCAATAGAATTTAGTCTATTTTTACAAAATTATAGTTTTCTAATTTCGAATGGTGATACAAAAAATGGCATTAATTTGACAGTTTCAGTGAATCAAAACAATGTCATTATTGACAAGTGTAAAATAAAGAAAAAAGCGTGAAATATAGACATTTTATTTCACAGTGTGAAATAAAACTTATTGGTTTCTATGGAAACAGCAATAGAATTTAGTCTATTTTTGTACAAAATCATATTGTTTCCTAATTTTGAATGGTGATACAAAAAATTTTGTATATAACTCGAGACTAAAATGTGTTTTTTTTTTACTCGTGTGGTTTATGGCACTCGCCTTTGGCTCGTACTATAAACGCCCCATTTGTAAAAAAAACATCATTTTAGCCACTTGTTATATAATAGTTATTTACGTAACCAATTATGAAGAGTAATTTTACATGACGAATGTAATATTTGCCAAAACGAGCGAGCGCAGCGAGCGAGTCATTTTAGCCACTTGTTATATAATAGTTATTTACGTAACCAATTATGAAGAGTAATTTTACATGACGAATGTAATATTTGCCAAAACGAGCGAGCGCAGCGAGCGAGTTTTGCAAATTACATGAGTCAAGTAAAATTACTGTTTTCATAACATGTTAAGTACAAAATTTTATCTAATCCCGCTCTAAATTAGAAAAGAAATGACAATTTATTTTGAATACTATTTTGCGGTTCCCATCATAGCTACCGCTTGCAGCCGTACAAATAAATTCTGTGTTTATCGCTTTACCTGAGCGTTAGTAAGGATTGACGTTTGGATAAACAAACTTTACTTGTCAATCTGCTGAATTTTTTGAAGCAAATTAAGTTGAAATTGATTGATTCAGATATGGATATTCCATCTGATATACTTAAAACAATCGGCTTTAGCAGTAATTCAATAACACCTGGTAAATCAAAAGGCAGGTATGAAGCAGTATATAAAAAATTAGAAAATTGGTGTCAACAAATAGGTTCAATAATCAGTTACGTAAAAATTTTTTTACATAACTAGTTATGTAATGAAAATGACAGTTTTGAAAAATGTGACCTTTCGTAACGTCAAAAATGCATTTAAAATTTGACTTTTCATAACGGGGTTAGATAAAATACTATTTTCTGACATATAAAATGACACTTTTCAAAACTGAAATAAGTGTCAAAACGTTCAACTTTTCATAACCAGTTATGGAAAGTTAAATTTTACCTAACTGGTGAGGAAAAGTTTGTTATATCATCAATTAGGAAAGATAAACAACTCTCAAAAAGAAAAATAAACAATATTTTTCAAGACAAAATTGAATACTGAGTCCATAAAGTGGAAGCTTTTAAATTTTCCTTTCCTTCAAAATATTCTAAAAAAACTTTTTTATTAACACGATTTAACTTATGCTATCAAATTAGGAATCCAAATAATATTAAAATTTGGCTAAATAACGTCTGTCAATTTTGATATGTGATAATAGCAGCAAAAAGTTTACTTAATTGTTAAGATCTATTCCATTTACGTTTAAAGGGTTTTTAGACTTTTAAAATTAGAAAGAATCTTGTATGTAACACGTTCCGAAAGACAATTTTGTGTAACTCGTGTTATTTTGCGGGATCTCGCTTCGCTCGTCCCCCAAACATCCACTCGTTACACAAAACAAAGTCTTTCGTAACTGGTTACGTAAATAGCTATAAAACACTCATTATTGAAATTACTTAAATCATTTATTTAAGTTCAGTCATTCGCACTTTTTTATTTAATATGAAATTATCTACTTTCTTTATATTGGTACCTTAATCTATGAATCCTATCACGTATTTCAATAATTCGTCAGTATTAGCTAGAAAAGTAGTTGTCTTGATTGGTTCTCCAATAATGAGTGTTTTAAAGTATTTAGATCAATAGCAGGGTACATCTATCGAGGCAACAATATCGTTAAAGAAGATAATAATTAATAATGGATAGAGCCCTGGGGTACCCCAGCGTTGGCCGATTTCTACAGATAGAGAAAAATTACATCATATACCTAACAAAAATAAAAATAAAAATAATCTCCACAGTGGTCTGTAGGTCAGATGGACCGAAGATACGAGATCCTGGTGTAGGGTATAAAATCGTTTTATTTTGACTTTTTGGATAATCATTCAATAACTTCTTTGCAAGAAATGGGCAAAATAAAAATATATTATTACAGAAATGTTTATTTTATTCTTAGTTATGAAACACAATATTTTTTTACTGTCCTTTTAACATTCAATAGTTATATAAGGTTGTAACCATATGATACAAGATTATTTGGATTTACTTTGGTAGAAAAAGAAATTCATTCCTCTTCTTCTTTATTTTAATTAGTGTCATATGGGAGTAAACTGCTAAAAAGAAACTAATTTAGTTTATTCTTTTGTTCACTGAAAGTACCCTATAGGTTCTGATCTTTATATTGTGTAAAAGTTTAATACTGGGTACATCTTGAAAATATATAGCTACACCCACGTCCTGTTTTTGTCACATGCCAATAAAATAACATCCTGTTTGATGAAGAAGTTGAAAAATCAATTAAATATCAATTACCCTTAATTATACTTGTTTTATGAATAATCAACCTTTTCGCTAATGGATTTTTATATTAGTCGTCATTACACCTATAAATATTTAAATTAATTATTTGGCAAAAAGTCATTATTATTAACGATCAATAAAATAGCTCTTTTCGGAATCAAAATCATCATCAAAAAGCGTTTTTATATAAATTTCACAATGTAATTCCAAGCAAAGATTAAAATACTGAATTCATTACGGATATGGGACATTTCTTAGAAATTACTAAACAACGTAGAGATATTTTTTCGATTATTGACAACGATAATGACCATGACAATGCATTTATTGGTCCAGGTGATCACATACAGGATATAAAACTGGTGAAATAAATTCGTTCTAACAATACTACGGGGGTGTAATTATTAAAGAGGACTAGCGCAGAAAAATGTAGCCATTAAAGCACATGAAGCAGAAATTCATTTACAAAATAAAATACACTGATAGATAGTAAAATGGCTCTAACATTCGAAATAAGTTTGTTCAGACTAGTATTACTTCCACATCCAGTAGAAATAGAGTAACGAAAAAAAAATGTTGAAAATTTTTATTGTTCAGGTAGGTTTAGAATTAATGTCATGAAACGTCGAGATTTCAAGTTTGAGCGAAAAAAATCTGTCTGTCTGTCGATCTGTAACTTTTTTTTGTGCGCACGATTACTCTGGAACCGTTTAAGATATTGACTTGAAATTTGGTATACCTATGTATTTTAACGTGATTCGGAACTAGATTATATTTTCATCTTACTCCGTTGAATGGGGGTAAATTGATAAATCAAGCAGGTAAGAGTCCATAAAATTGGTATTCAGTATGTACAAGAGAAGCTATAAGGTTTTTAGCCCCATTACCACCCCCATTATTAAAGGGAGTGAAAAAAAATGTGATCTAGTGTGTGTAAAAGAACCAAAAACCTCAAAATATTTTTTTACTTCATCCACCCCCACTACCACCCCCTTATCACCACCCCCACCCTACTACCGATGTGGGATATCGTTTTATGGGTTTTTGAGGTAGACGATTTCAAATATTATATTATTAAAGTTCCATAAACAATTATTTCTACATACAAAATTTTTTCATTGTGAGAAACTTGGATGGAAAATCTGGATTTGGAAATAGTGATTCCTTGGGCAGCGGTTTTTTTTATGTTAGGTGGTAATATAATTCTAACCTATGTGTATCATATTGCAAATTTTGTCCATGTTTTGTGTTCTAATTAAGACATTCATTTTGTAAATTAAAATTGGATTTTTTTTTTCCTTTCAAAATGTCTAATATGTATATTGTATATACAAGGAAAAGTAAATATATTTTTTAATTAAATAATTATTTCATGCCTTACAACATACTCAAGATTAGAGTAATAAAAAAATTTGGTACTTCTTTGCTAGTAATATCACAAAGCCCTTTTAATGTAAAACATATACTAGGACTTTTTTACAAACGTAACTTACGTGATTGCGCCATGTTGATGGTATAAGTCTATGTATACACTAAGTAGTTGCTCAAGTTAATACTTGTAAATTGGTTTTCCATTTAACCTTCCTATAATAAGTAGCAGAACTTATGAAATACGTAGAATATACATTCCAGTGATTTAAAAATGGTTCTGATCTAATAACCGTCACCGTACGTCTTATATGTTAAATTAACAATTAGCAAAGACTTCATATGTACGGTATGTATTCATTGTTTGGAACCTATAAAAGAACTAATCAACACAACTTTTAAACGTATTTGTGAAACGTTTAAAATATGTAGTATACGATGTTAAAGAAATGTATCCCTTTAATACTTTTAATGAAAAACATTAAAATTACTTTACACTTAATTTATAGAAAAATGTACATAGACATAATTCAAATAATCTATAAGATTAAAAATATTTTTTCAAAAATTTTAAATGTCCATTTCATATACGGGAAGTATGTACATTTTAAGTCCATATAGGGACAGGAGATGGACGTCCATTTCGTGTCCGTTGATTTAAATATTATATTTTTGTGATAAATGATAATACCTCTATGCCGCTTTCTCTTTAACACATTTCAGAGACATATATACATACCAGCGAATACCATATTGAACGTCCATCATAAGAGTGCCGCAACGGACGTCCTCTGGATCACCAATTTATGTACGGCAAGTACACACATTTTAGGCCCATATAGGGACAGCAGCAGGATGTCCATTTAATATTCGCTGATGTAAATATTCTATTTATGTTGTATATGACGATATCCTTTACCGTTTTTTCTCCGACAAGTTTCCCAGGTTTGTATAAGTACCTGAATCATAAAACTAATTTTTAAAATAGTTGACCCCGCCCTCCATCAAATTTGAGATGTAAGTAATTTTTTTTTTCGGATTTACAAAGGATATCCATAGGGCAATGTTTATGCAGAACTTCATTTTTATCAAGTAAAGTACTTACATGTCAAAGTTATACTTTTCCGAAAAGCGTCCAGAATAATATATCTATATAAATAAAGAAGGATGTAGATCGTACTTCAGGGATGTACATATATTGTTCAAAGTTGTGACATTTGGACGTCCCTCGGCTGCCCGTCGGATGTACTTTGAACCAAAAACGAACATCCACCGGATGTCCTGTATGTCCGTCGAGGACGTCCTTCTGATATCCATAAGACAATGTTGTGCTATTAGTTTTAGATATTAGTTTTAAGTTGCTGATCTACGAATCAGTTGTATCATATACTTTAAAGAGGCATACATCAGTGGAAGATGGATAGCCCTAAGAATCGGCAAATACTGACCACGTTACCTGGTGATTAATGAGGTGGTTCTCCCAGGGTGAGGCATTTCCATTGTACTGCTGTTGGGATCACCCCAGTCAGGACTGCATATGTGCTCTCTATGTATTTTATAGGTAGTTTATAAAATGTCATATACAATATTAAATCCCCACAATACTTATTAAACACATTTCTGAAACATTTATTAAATGTCATAATTTAACTCATTTCCTAAGTACAGTACTTACAGCTTATAAACGTATTTGTGAAACTTTCATAAAATGTTATAAATAATGTTAAAAAATGTATCCTTACAATATGTATTACACACATTCATAAATTTCGGTTTATGTGAAGTTTAGTTTGATTAGACTTTGATCACCGTTTTAATCACATAGAATTTTCATCGCAATTGCCCTTAATTTAATCAGGTTAAAGCAATTAGCTCCCGATTAACAGAATTTGTTATACCTACACAAAATTCATTATTACTTATAGAATCACAAGGTTACGCGACATCAACTATGGTAAAGTTACTTTTGCAAAATGACTATTTACAAGATTGAAACCAAGGATCCACATTTATCTAGGCGGCAATATAAAAAATACACACCTGGCAATTGGTTTTTCAGGTCAAGTTGCTACAGTATACGGGACTGATACGAGAATATTGTTACGATGAACTACTTCTGATGTGTTTTAGATTTTTGTTCGCACATTTTAATACAACATATGAATAAATTCCTTATTAATAGTGGTACTAATAAATGGTACCACGGTACCAATATGATTCCATTTGAAAAAATTGAGTTTTGCCCCAAAAACTATTTTGATGAACTTTATTTGCTCATAAAGCACGTAATTTAGTATTTTTGACGGGATTTAGATTTCTCTAGCATTACACGGGTCATTCAGAATAAATCGGAACCATCATGGTACACTTAAATGGAAAATTATAAAAAATATTGACGATTGAAATGTCACTTACTTGGTATCCTTGGATTCAGAAAATCACGCAAAAATCAAAAATATAATAACATACAGGGTGTTCCATTTAAAAATCGAAAGTTAGGGTCACTTCCGGCGAAACCGGAAGTGCAAAAAAAATAAGTTGTATCTCAAAAAGTGCTGCTTATTATATTCTTCGCAAATACGAAAACGAAGGGTATATTGCATTTGATCGGTACATTTCTAAAACCGTAAATATCGCTCGTATCATTGTGTTAGTGAACGAATTCTGAACAACTTTCAAAATGTCCGTCTGTCCGTCTATCCGTCACGTTTCTTGTAAGCACAATAACTCAAAAAAGAAAATTCCGATTGTACTGAAATTTGTGTTAGCTAGAGGAGAACCCTATTGTTTTTGAACAAAATCGATCAGTAAATAAAAATGTTATTAATGATTTAAATTTGAAAAAAAAAATGTTTTGATTTTTATGTTTTTGTAATTGAATAGAAATCTGGTGAAATGATATTACAGGGAGAGCCAGCAATCGATTTACACATGTTATTTCAACAGACATAAGAATCGGTATGCACACCCTTCTTAACACACTAAACACGAAACGGAAGTTCTGGCCCCCGAAACGGCCGGGTTTAGTAACAAATTCAAATTAATTTTTTTTTTTCCATTTCCAACCTAAAAATTACTAAAAGTGACGCAGGCTGTCAAATTTAAATCGTTTAGTTCACACGAGCCATTCATGCGTAAAATTATTATTAAAATTGGAAATGGAAAAAAAAAATTAATTTAAATTTGTTACTAAACCCGGCCGTTTCGGGGCGGCAGAACTTCCGTTTCGTGTTTAGTGTGGTAAGAAGGGTATGCATACCGATTCTTATCACTGTTGAAATAACATGTGTAAATTCGTTGCTGGCTCTTAGTCTATAATGTAATATACAACCGTGAAAATATGATTTTAGCTCGTGTCTTATAATGTAAAAATTTACATTTTTTTACGTGTAAGGTGGTGGTGTAGTTCTTACGCTTTTGACTCGAAATCCAAGGGTTCCGGGTTCGGGGTATGGTATAGTTTTTTCTTATTTTTACTTTATTTTACACTGAATATTTTACCAAGTCCGTACTATAAAATTAAAAATGTCTAAAACTATCATTATTTACAAAAAACTGCGAAGAGTGTCCTATAGAATGTGTAACAATTATATAAAAAGTTCAGTGAATAGGCGAATAGTACGTTTTTAGCTTGTTATGTATATAGGATATCCCAAATTTCAATCAATTATTTTCAAAACTAAAGAAGAAAAGGGAGGTGTACCATGATTCTGTTACACCTGGTATGTAAGAGAAACTAAGGTCTCAAAAAAATTTCTGGAATTAGCCACCGCATTACCACCCCCACCCATTGTTAAATGGGGTGAAAGAAAATAAAATTGTGATTTAGTGCGTATACAAGAACTAAAGACCTCAAAAATTTTTTTAATTCATCCAAAACAAGCCAATTTAAATATTTGAATACAGGGAAATGTCAATATTTCACATTTCTTAAGGTTTCACGACAAAATTGTCTAAATTATAAATAAAAAATTATTCTAATAATTCTTTTTTGCGTGACAAAAATTCTTAGTTGATTGACCCCATATGATAACAACCGAGTATACAAGTGAATAAAAGGCAATTAAAATGCCTTAGCAGTTAATTTCATTTCTGACATTTAAGGCAGTGAATGTATTATTTGCTAACTTTGCATATAAACAATCAATTTATTGGCTAAATGTGAGAGTATTGTTTATTATGGTTCCTAAAAATTTTGTAGGTTTATTGCTGCTCATATAATTTATGCTAGGCAGTTTTAGAAATGGTAAGCGAAAAGTATAAAAATGGGTTTTATTGATATTTATTATTAATAAGTTTCTTTGACACTAGCTTTATCACCGCGTTGGTTTTTTGCTTCAATCCTAGTATGCAACTTGGATTGACAAGAGCTGACGTATCGTCTGCATACATGAATATTTCTCCCTCGGTGACATAAATTGGAAAGTCATTCACAAACATGAAAAAATGCACTGGGCCAATTATGGATCCTTGTCCTACTCCTATGTCAACGTTCTGTATTTCAGTCCAGTGACACAACAATTTTCCTATTCTGTAAGTATGACACCAGCTAATCCAAAATATTGCCTTTAATATCTAGTGTCTAAGTTTAATTACATAAATTTTATCTTTACGCAGTCGAAGGCAGCTGTCAAATCCAAAAAAAAGTTCAGCTACCTGTTGCCCTTATCTAAATGATTGTATATTTTTTTACTGAATTCTAAACTGTTTAATTCAGTACATCTTTTTGTTCTGTTGGTAAACGGCATGTTAGTTTCTAGAAAGCTGTACATGCTGGTGGCTATGGCTTTTTCAACAATTTTTGACATATTGTAACTGAATAATATTGTTGGCCTATAATTCTGGAGCTACTGTGGATCATCTTTTTTATGTAATTGAATTTTTTACCTAATTTTAGTGCATTAGGAAATTGATCTAGTTGTATTCACAAATTAAGAATAGTTGCAATGGTATTCGATATAGAATGCACCTTAGTAACATTTTACTCTAAAATTGTAATAATATACAGGGTGATTCTTTTAAGGCGGCCATTAGAGTATTTCCCACTTGCAGATGAGATAGCCATTTGAGATTTGGTACGCTAAGGTGAAAAATAAAACACTTGATATATTATTTTGGAATCTTTTTTTTTTGTAGAGAGTAGCTAATCTTGTGTTCTCTCTACGTACCAAGGAGCAAATAAGTATCTTCTACACGAAGAAAGTTATAACGGTTCTTGCAAACCATTGCACCTGTCAATTTTTTTATAAAATGTCAAATATCTCCGAAACTGCTCGGTTTAGGTAGGGTGTGCTACATGTTTTGACTCAGAATTTTATGATCATTTCGAAAAGTCGAAAATATATAGGGTGTTCCATTTAAAATAAGCAAGTTGGTATCGACTTCCGGTATTTCCGGAAGTGCCGCCATTTTAAAATTATTATTTTCGGACTCTCAATAGTTGGCTGTGGTAGGGCACCAAATCTCAAATGTCTGTCTCATCTGCAAGTGGGAAATATTCTAATGGCCGCCTTAAAAGAATCACCCTGTATAGTATGAGCTAATTCCAGTAACCTACATACCTACTTATTTAAAATGGTCACCACCAAAAAAGCTGAAGAAATTTTGTTAAAATAACGCTATCGTTATTTGTAAAAAATTAACCTTTAGCTAAAAATCATATTTTTTTATCTGTTAGTAACTAATTACACACTTATCTGAATCCTTTATTACATTTTGAGGAATTGCCTTGCCAAATATCTACCGAAATGATAATAAAGTTAAAGTTCATAAAGGTTATCGAAAATAGAAAATCTAACACATTTTTTTATTACCTATTTTATTTATTCTCACGCTTACCGAATGAATAAATGTAATTGTAAAAAGATCACTATGAGATTTTTTTCGGATGTTCACGTTTCAGATTATGTGGATTACGAAAATTAAGGTACTTAGGTTTTAATTTTAATTTTTAATTTAATTTTAATTCCTCCAATTCGTTTGGCTGTATGATGCTAAATCAAAAATTGTTTGTTGGAGAACAATAATAGTACGGGAGCCATCGATCAAAATTTCTCGTCATTGCGACATGGACAAATCCAGAAAAACTGTTTAGTTTGAGGGAAAATAGGAAACTTTTGTTATGTAAAGCAAAGCTCTGGCGCGTTGCGGATGTGGTAGAAAAAACATTTTCCGTCGGTAAAAAAAATCGCGTAATTTTTTTATAGCACCTCGTCCGTTTTTAATGGAATCCCATTCAAAATATAAAAACAAACGCCAATCCGTGAAACACGGAAATTTTTAGCCTTGTAGAAACCTGATAAATTAGTTGTTAAAAAATGGCTTTACCGAGCTACAGCGACATGGCATGTTTAGATGGTTGATCAGGACCTAGACATCCTAAAAAAAGTCTAAACGGGCATTTTCCGTGTTGCACGGTTGTACAAAATGAAATGGAGTCGTCTCTTACCCTGTGTGTTTCAGTCATCACGCGCTATTAATAGAGGTATGAAGATAACTGACCGCGGGAGAAAGATAAAAAGATCCAAATGACGTCCGACATCTTCGAGATCCGTAAATTTGTCTTTCCTCCTCATTCCCGTGGTCTAGCTGCATGCATGTTTTCCGCCTTCTTTATACCTGTCCAGCTAGACTGGAATTCATTTTATCTCCTGTGAATATTCATATTTAGTGATTCGCACCCCATTTCAATTTTACCTTTTACTTATTTGACATTTTTTGAAAATGTAACGTTTTTTTAAAATTTGACAATTTCTGAAAATTTTACATTTTTTGAAAATTTGAACTCAAGGGGTTGTAATGTTCCCTGCGTTAGGTAAATTTGCCTCTTTGCTTTCCCTCCCCATCAACCCTTTGACCCGTAGAGTTTGGTACGTTTGGCTCTTCAATTTCCTCTCCCCTGCTAGTTAGATTTGCCTCTGTATTTTTCCTCCCTACCTACTCTTCTGAGTGTGAGTGTGATTATGTGTGTGTATACAGTATAGGCAAGTCCTGGATTAGGTATGTATAGTTTCAACGACTTAACCGACCGCATAAAACAATTATTTTTCTAAGGCTATGTCGAAATTCCAATCGTGAAGGAGTGACACTTTTAGAGATTGAAGTGGGAATACATGCAAAACCTATTTAATGATACAGAGATCATAGAGAACGTGGACATCTAATAGCAATTAATTGCAATACCTGGCCAACAATCACTCGTTTACAATTTTCTCGAAAACTGCTAATTTTAGAAAAAAAGTTTCAAATAAAAAAGTTACGTCCATCTTTTATCTTCGTTACTTCTCGATACACTTGTGTCTATTTCGAAAGATAAAAAGTTTCCCGTATGTTACATTTGAGAATGCAAATCGACATAGCCTTAGAAACAAAATAATGCTTTCTACACTTATTAAAATTTGACTTACGTATTAACACATTATGTTAACAAATATATAGTGATAACACGATAAAAATTTGAGAGTAATCCATTGTGCCGTTTTTGAGTTAGAGCGAGTTAAGCGGAAAAATAATTGTTTTATGCGGTCGGTTAAGTCGTTGGAACTTTACATACCTAATCCAGGACTTGCCGATAGTGTATTAGTCTATTCACGTACCCGAGTTACATTTGCAAGATTCCGATAAATTACGGAACATGAAAACACGAAACACCCATATTGCGACTTTCTAACACGACGGAAAATGGATTTTCTGGGACCAACAACGCAGAAAGCGTCCGTTCCAATTTTTTTTACGTACGTCTAAATCCTATTTAATCAAGGAAAAGGACGAGTCGCGATATCTCGCGGGAACCACAAAAAATTATATTTTACAAATTCATTCACTCCCACGAGCAACGTTCAAATTGTCCGTTTTAATTTTTTCATTATTGTTTTGAGCGGAAATTCTCAAATTACACTGAAAACGGACGGGTCGCGATGACAAAATTTTCTACTTTCAAAAGAGGTTTTCAGCCTAATTTATTTCTTGAGGAAAAAACTTGAAAAACATTTCTTTAGTATCTATTAACAATATTTAATCGATTCCACACCCTACCTTTTTACTCCCTGCCATCCCCTCATCCCCCCCTCCCACCTTTTCCGAAATAACGAAAATACACGTACAAAATCAAAAATATCCTTATTCAGCAACAGTCATGTTCAGGAAACGAACGTGTCGCGATAACAATTTTAGCCCATTTTTTTTACATGTCCATTATTGTTTTTCGATCGTTTAGCAACATTGAAGACTTCTGCCATAACGGACTTTTTCTTTATTTGAGTATAAACCGTCCGAAAAAGTTTGAAATTCTCATGTCGCGATGAGGCTGAAAATCCTGACCGATGGCTCCCGTACTATAATATTTGGAAGGTAGTTATGACACAACTAATAAATGTTTGTTTTATCATGATGACTTGACGCTATTGCCGAGGAAGAAACCTGATATATTTTTAGGACGATGGACGGTGGACATCCTAAAAAATATTAATTAAGAAATGAAGTCATACCATATATCTATTAAACTGATAATAAAACTAAAGTGGAAAACAGCTATCAAAAATAGAAAATACAACAGATTTTTTTATTTCTTCTCTCGCTTACCGAAGGGAACTATTGTAATCGTGAAAACTCACTCTCCGAGATTTCTTCTGATTTTCGTGTTTCAGATTATGCAGATTACGAAAGTTAAGGTAGATAGGTATATTTTAATTCCGTCAATCTGCTAACGTTAAAACAAAAGCTGTTTGTCGAAGAAAATTGTCAAAAATAATACTGGTCAGTTCAGTTGATGCCATTGCACAACAAATAAATGTTTGTCGTATCATGAATTGACACTATTGCCGAGGACTTGTAGTCCAGTCGACGCGCGACGGGGGGTTTCACCTCTAATTTGAGTACGAATTAATGGATTTTGATGAAACATTGTGCAATGTGTTTGTAATGACGTTAATAAAAAAGTTGAAAAAAGATTAGAGTAGGAAATGATCGAAAGGGGTAGAAAATACCCCTTTTATCACGGGTTCCATAACTTGTAGAATTAAGTCAAAAATGAAAAAAAAAACAATATATTTACCTTTTTTGGCCCAAAATATGTTTCATTTTTTCGAAAAATGCATATTTTTCGAGATATGGCCACTCGAAATTTCCTAAAAGTGGGGGAGGGGAAATATAAAAGTTAAAAAAAAATCTGAAAAAATTCTGGTGAATGTATCATCGAAACACAAGACTTTTTTTATTTGCAACTTTTAACAGATGGTTTTTTTTTTAAATTGATTATTTCACTCATTAACGCTATAGCCAATGAGAGCCCGTTTTTTCAAAACATTGCACCAATCAAACGTCATTATTAGTGGTAATTCAAGCTAGATCGGCTTTTGACAGGACCAACATGCAAAATTTATCGCTCTAATTTTTTAGGTCGCTGCAGCGGCAAATATGCGAAAATTTTTTGACGTTTTTGTCGTGAAATATTTTTGGCAAATAGGGCAACTCGAGCTTTTAAGTTTTATCTATAAATATCTTCTCTAGCTTATTATTAATTGTTAACGTACTTACCTTGTAAGTTGTAATATTGTATTATGTAGTAGCAAACAAAAACACACCTCAATTCCAAAGCGAATCTTGTCTGAAATATATAGGCTGTAACTTTTGCCTATCTGTAACTATTTCAGTTTTCCTAGTGTTCAATCAGGTAACAATTACACACAAAGATTGTACTTAATATAGCTCATAATACAGGAACAAGTCAAGCACAGCTTTCAATAGCTCAATAACGTAGTTACAAAGGTAAGCAAATCATTTATTATAAATGTCAAGTATACATTCGCTCAGGAACAAACTAAAAATGTATAGTACTTACATATTATGGTAATCTACCAAAAAGTAACTCGTTGAATCAAAGCTGTGCATCAAACATTATAATTTGTTGTATTTAAAATTCTCTTTGCTTAACAAAGCAAACCTCAACATAATTCATAAACTTCGTAAGTTAAAAGTAATGATTAAATACGTAAATATGAGTCGATGAACATTTATTTATTATGGAATATAACTTGTAGCGCTAGATGGCGCTCTCTATGTCAATCTCGGAACCATGGGTGTATATTTAATTTGGGCGAGACATCGGTACTAAAGTAGTGCTCTCTCTATCGTTCCTCGTCGTATTGCACCTCAGAAACGCCTGAAAGGTGTTAAGCCAGTCTATATTTTATAATATCTAAGGTTTCAACTTGTTTTATTTACTAGTTGCCATGGAAACGTCACTAGATTATTTTAAAATATAGCGAATCTCCGTTGTTTCTACTGCGTTTGTTTGAGATTTGTTGTTTTGACAATATGAGTCGGTTTGGAAATATTTCTGTATATCAAATTAATGATGAAATTGAAAATAAAGGTCAGTAAACTCCAAAAAGTGACAAGAAAACGTCTGAAGGCAGTTAATGAGAAAACATAATATTGAAGATGTACTTAATGAATTATTTATTCGTGAAATATTCTCCTCAAATACCACTCGTGCTTTAAATTTTATCTAAAAATTTTTTCTCAAGCTAAGTCGCCCCTAGTTAATATAACTCGTGCAAATTGGCAGTTTATTATCAAAGATTAAATCCCTCCCGCTAAAGCGGTCGGGATTTAATCAGATAATAAACTGCCAATTTGCACTCTTTATATTACCAGGCAACACGCTTTCGAAAAAATTTTCGATAAAATTTTAAGCACTAGTGATATTACATACGATTAAAAAAGTATTTTCCCACTTTTATCATTAACAAATAAAAATTGTGAAAAAAAAATAATAAAATTCCAGAAAACTTTTTCACATTTTTAATTTAAAAATTATTTTGAACCTGGTGTAACTATATAGGTTTCATATTTTTTTATAATAATATATATAAATCACTTTCATTTTTCGAATTTTCATGTATTTTTTAATGTGCAAAAGTGTAGTACATTATTTATTGTGAACCGCCTGCAACCCGGAAAATTAGCAAGTTAAAAAAAATCCCAAGAGATAAAAAATATTTAGAAGGCCTCAATGCATACGTCTAAATTATTTAAAATTTTTAAATTAAGTACATATTTTTAAAGTGTTACAATTTCAAAGAAAGAGGTAGTTTTTCATGTTTTTTCGGAAAAACTCGTTGAAAACGCACTTTACAGAAAAGTTTAAAATAAAAAAATGTCTTGTATTTCAATGATACATTTACCTGAATTTTTTCAGATTTTTTTTTAACTTTTACATTTCCCCTCTAGGCCAGGCTAGTAAGTGCCAGAATAAATAAATAAAAAAAAATTCGTTACAGCAAACTGATAGCATAATATTTTAGAACATATCACAACTAAAGAAGGAAAAATAATCCGAACCACCTGCGGTTATCTGGGGTGAAATGGGGTGGCTTTTTAGGGGTTAAAAACGGTTTTTTGCGATTTATGGTTTAACTACGCATCCTATCAAAAAAAGTTAAACATAAATGTTGTAGGTAATAAAAATATCTACAACCTGTGTGGAAAGCATTTTTATCCTAACCTCAAAATTTTTCGAGATACACGCAAAAAAAACCCCTTTTCGGTTTTTTATTTTTTTCTTCCACAAAAATAATTCGATTCAGCTCAAACTTGGTGAAAGTATACCTTTTGGTGTCCCACATAAGCAAAATATTTAACGGTTGTTGTTTAATTCAATTTAAAGAAAAAAAAAGTGAAATTTTCAACTGCGATTCCTCATAAAAGTACTTGTCCGATAGAGTTCGGACAGGGCTCATTTTTTTTGTTTTTATGTCTACTTTCAATAAATAAAAAATATATATATAGTGCAATGGAAAAAATTTTGTATGCTTTTTAATTATTGTCGAAAATTTGTTATTATTTATTACAATTAATATAATTTTGTAATATCAATGTATGCTACAAACAATAAGTAAAATAATTAATAATTAATTACATTCCTCAACCACGTTTGAATTATTAAACAAACAAAAAAGTATGATCTTGATTTCTATGCCTTTTATTGTAACAGTATTGGTAGGGCGTATAAATGACCGCATTTTTATTTATTTGATAATCTACATATATTTACCTTTAATTTTGATTATTAATAACTTTTAAATTGTAAAAATTGATAAAAATTGCTTTGATAATTTTTATTATTAAACATAATATATATAATTTTTTGTAAAAATAATAAATGTACTTTTTAAAACTAAAGACTAAGAAAAGGCAAATATGTGTATATATATCCACATACACATACCTACATCCGCACATATTAATTGCTATCTTATAAAATTTGGAGAGAGAGGAAATGAGATTTTATCGTTTTGCGAAATTTATTTACAGAAGTTGTTTTCAGTTGGTCATCTATATTATTGTAGATCGAGATTGCGTTATATACAAATGACTGTACTTTTTGAGTTTAAATACAAATCTGCAACAGCTACTTTGCATATTTTGCAAATGATATTGCGTAATCTTATCAAGACATGGAAAGTATACTATATTGCAATAATTTAAAATGGGCACAAGATTTTCTCACAATTTTTTTCTTACTTGAAAATTTAAAATTCTTATATTAAAATATAATATTTTCAATGAGTAATATGCTTTTTTTAATAAAACTGCCACGTGCTCCGTGAAACGCATCTTATAGTCAAAAATAAGACCTACATTTTTTGCTTCATTTAGAATGGGCAAGTATTGCCCATTGATAGCGATCTTTAGATTTACCTTCGAGTGTTCCCGTGTTTTATTAGAAGTAAAGCACAATACTGCACTTTTGGTGGCATTTAGTTTAATACTGTTTTGATTAGCATAATTATGAATAGAGTCTAAGTCCGAATTAATTAAATCACGAATATTTATTGTGTTTTCAGAAGGAAATTTATAAAACAATTGAGTATCATCGGCATAACATTAGACTTTACCATAATTGATATTGTTATGAATTTGTTAATTTTAATTTTTTTTTTTTTTAAGATACACATTTATTAATTGACATACATAATGAACATAAATTATTATAATTTAAAAGGTTAAGTTGAGTAGCTATTAAACTAGACTTCGCCTTAGTTTAGAAATAAGGTGTAAATTTAATTATAAATAAAGCCATGTTATTATTATTATTATTATTATTATTATTATTATTATTAATTGTATGTTTACTACAAAATGTAAATATATTAGAATCTTGTATTAAAAAGTACATTTATTATTTTTACAAAAAATTATTTATATTATGTTTAATAATTAAAATTAACAAAGCAATTTTTGTCAATTTTTACAATTTAAAAGTTATTAACAATCAAAATTAAAAGTAAATATATTTATATTATTAAATAAATAAAAATGCCGTCATTTATACGCCGTACCAATACCGTTACAATAGAAGGCATAGAAATCAGGATCATACTTTTTTGTTTGTTTAATAATTCAAACGTGGTTGAGGAATGAAATTAATTATTAATTATTTTACTTATTGTTTGTAGCATACATTGATATTACAAAATTATAAAAATTGTAATAAATAATAACAAATTTTTGACAATAATTAAAAAAACATACAACGAAAAAAGGCATTTTTTCGGAATTTTCGATTTTCCGGCAATTTTTTCCATTGCGCTATATATATTTTTTTTATTTATTGAAAGTAGACATAAAAAAAAATGAGCCCTGTCCGAACTCTATCGGACAAGTACTTTTATGAGGAATCGCAGTTGAAAATTTCATTTTTTTTTTCTTTAAATTGAATTAAACAACAACCGTTAAATATTTTGCTGCAAAAAAAGTAGTGCTTATGTGGGACACCAAAAGGTATACTTTCACCAAGTTTGAGCTAAATCGAACTATTTTTGTGGAAGAAAAAAATAAAAAACCGACAAGGGGTTTTTTGCGTGTATCTCGAAAAATTTTGAGGTTATGATAAAAATGCTCTCCACACAAGTTGTAGATTTCTTTATTACCTACAACTTTTATGATCAACTTTTTTGATAGGATGCGTAATTAACCCAGAAATCGCAAAAAACCGTTTATCACCCCTAAAAACCCACCCCATTTCACCCCAGATAACCGCAGGTAGTTCGGATTATTTTTTCTTCTTTAGTTGTGATATGTTCTAAAATATTCTGCTATCAGTTTGCTGTAACGAATTATTTTGTTGTTCAACCCTTATCTAGCCCTGGCCTACTCCACCACTTAGAAATTTTCGAGTGGCCATATCTCGAAAAATATGCATCTTTCGAAAAAAATCACAAGAGTAAAAACATTTTATTTTGGGCCAAAAAAGGTAAATATATTGTTCTTTCTTTCATTTTTGACCTAATTCTACAAGTTACGGAACCTGTGACGAAGGGGGTGTTTTCTGATCATTTCCTACTCTGATCTTTTTTTCAACTTTTTTATTAACGTCATTACAAACATATTGCATAAGGTTTCATCAAAATACATTTATTAGCACTCAAATTAGAGATTTTAGTCATTTTAGCGCTTCGTTGACTGGACTACTGATATCGAGACTGATATCACATACTTTTAGTGAAAAATGTAGTACAGGGTACATAAAAAAATTACTGATTAAGAAATGAAAATAACTTTCAGATTATAGTCGACGTTATTGCCCAGCATTTATTCCTAATATACAAAAAAAAAAACAAAAAACAAAAACCTATTTCAAATTTTTTATTTAAGAGGACCTAATATGCCATTTTATTTCTTAGAAGTCGCTAAGGCCTTGTTATAAGCTCTTCAGAAGGACATAAAGCCATTCTCAAGATATTTCAATTATGAATCAAGGAAATAGTTTAAACAACTTTTAACTTTCTCTATTATCATCATACAAGGATGCACACTTTTTCCGTAAATTCATTTACATACAGTACTGTGTAATATACAAATTGATGTTTGCTTATTACAACAATTTTTAATTGATTATCTAATCATATCCATTGTAAAATTACCAACAGCTCAATATTATAACACTTTTTATAAGATAAAATTGCGGCAATATATAATGTAATTTGCGGTAGAAGCTAATATTTACTTCGCGTTTATGTTTTTTGCAAATATTGCTTAATGTTTTGCTAGTACCGGAACATAATTATAAGCTTCGTGCTCTAGATATTCGCTCACACAAAGTGATGTTTAAGTTTAAATCGATTATTAAGAATAAACAAATTGCAGATACCAAGGAACTATTAGGCATAATTTTGTTACAAAACGTATAACATCACCCGAAGATCACCAACAATCGAAAGTCAACATATCACTCAAAGAAACATAAAAAATGTTAAACTTAGGTTTTAAGGGAAAAACTAATCAAATAATAAAAATAAGTGATACCAATGAGTCAAGCTTAGAGAATCTCACAAATATCAAATTGTGGTATATAAGTATCTAGTAGTATTAACTGGGGAAAAGTTATACTCATCTGGGTTAAAGCACACACAGGCATAAAACAATGCATATGTTGATAGACGATAGACTGGCTAGAAAAGGCACTTCTTCAAGATGCACACTACAATACAAAAAACCGCTGCCAAAGGAATTACTACTTCCACATCCGGATTTTCTATTCAAGTCACACAACGAAAAAATTTTGTATCTGGAAATAATTGTTTATGGAACTTTAATAATATAATATTTGAAATTCTCTACCCCAAAAACCCATAAAACGATACCCCACATCGGTAGTGGGGTGGGGGTGGTGACAGGGGGTGGAAGTGGGGGGTGGATAAAGTAAACAAATATTTTGAGGTTTCTGGTTCTTGTACACACACTAAATCACATTTTTTTTTCATCCCCTTTAATAATGGTGGGGGTGGTAATGGGGGTGGCTAACGCCAAAATTTTTTTTGAGACCTTAGCTTCTCTTGTCTATAATACTAAATATCAATTTTATGAACTCTTACCTGCTTGATTTACCTATTTACTCCAAATTTACCCCAATTTACCCCCCAATTTACCCCCCTTCGACGGAACAAGATGAAAATATAATCTAGTTCTAAATCTCGTTAAAGTACATATGTGTACCAAATTTCAAGTCAATATCTCAAACGGTTCCAGAGTAAACGTGCGCACAAAGCCTATTTGAACAATAAAAATTTTTTAATTTTTTTTTGTCGTTACTATACTTCCACTGGATGTGGAAGTAATTAGTGTGTTTTAATAACCCTACTCGGTACACGATGGTACACCCCAATATATGTAAAAACTTTGGCATGAAAATAAGTACCGAGAAAGTATGTAACATCTCTCTTCATCTAAAATTTGACCACGCATATTAGCCCGCGCACTTACGAAAAATTGGAATTAATACCTCACCTAATTGTGATCAATGTAACACGACAGCTGATCTCGACCATATCTTTTTCGGATGTACGGAATACCAAAATGCCTATACTACATTAGTTAACAATATTACAAAAAACTGCAATATAATGGCTACGTTTGATATGCTTAATTTATTGACTATAGGATCTAGGAAAATTTATATGCATATTTTAGAGACGAGACTGGAATTAAACTGTAGGTTACACAGACCCGCAAAAACAAGGTGTTCTGTACAACGGATCAGAGTACTATATCCTTATAGACAAAATCCCTGAAACGGTGAATTTTGTAGTATGATTTCGAATCTGGTCATTTAATTTTCATCTAATATTGATGCGTTGATGTATCTGAGATCTAATTATCCTAAAAATGCCCCAACTGCACTGCTGCAGATCAACCTAACCTCAAAAAGTTGCAAAAATTACGTCTAACGGATCATTTCGGGAATCAAATATATTCGAATAAAGAAAATTATGACAGAAACAATGTGCTTCTTCACATTTTTTAATTAAAACGTCTCCATTTTGTTAATGTAAGTAGTCAGTAATTAAAAAATATATTATCTTATACTGATTTTCATATAGAATTACCTAGATGCTCAAATTTTTTCGTCCGTTTACAGCACTTACTTTAAAATAAATTGTATTTCAGAATGTAAAGGAATTTAACGTAAAAACCGTTCTTTTGATGAAAATTTAAATATTTTCCATGTGAAAAATAAAGGACTGAATTTATTATTTTTAGAATTCAGAAAATATAGTAAAATAAAATATCATTTAAAAAGTCGTTCGGCTACTTGATACACTTAACGTCCTAAATTCAGAGTTTGTTATGATTCTTTTGTCATTAGTATATAAATTGGCATGATGGCTAAGTTCAAATGGAAAAAAAATCGTTTCATTAAAATCTATACATTATTATTTACAATTAATTATTTTTTTATTTATTTGCTTTTATCATGATTAGAGAATATTATTTAGGTATTATGCAAATCACAACTTACACACTTTTTTATTTATTATGAAAATACCTACTTTCTGTATATTGTTGCCCTAATCTGGGCACGCTAATATACTAGATAGGTAAATACTTTAAAACACTTATTATTGGAGAACCAATCAAAACAACTACTCTCCTAGCTAATACTGACGAAGTATTGAATTACATGATAGGATTCTTAGCATTTTAAAGAAAAAAAAATATTGAAAATTGTTAAATCATTTATTTACATTTAGTCATTCACACTTTTTTTTTTTATTTAATATGAAATAGAATGTAAGGTTCAATAATAATTGTTGTGAATGACTGAATTTCAATAAATAATTTAAGTATCTTCAATATATTTTTTTGCCTTAAAATGCCAGGAATCCTATCATATAATTCAATACTTCGTCAGTATTAGCTAGAAGAGTAGTTGTTTTGATTGGTTTTCCAATAATGAGTGTTTTAAAGTGTTTTCCTAAGTAGTATATTAGCGTGACCCGGTTAAGGTACCAATATACAGAAAGTAGATAATTTCATATTAAATAAAAAAAAAAAAAAAGTGTGAATGACTAAATGTAAATAAATGATTTAAGTATTTCCAATATTTTTTTTTCTTTAAAATGCTAAGAATCCTATCATGTAAGTCAATACTTCGTCAGTATTAGCTAGGAGAGTAGTTGTTTTGATTGGTTCTCCAATAATAAGTGTTTTAAAGTATTTACCTATCTAGTATATTAGCGTGCCCAGATTAGGGCAACAATATACAGAAAGTAGGTATTTTCATAATAAATAAAAAAGTGTGTAAGTTGTGATTTGCATAATACCTAAATAATATTCTCTATACATTATTACTTCAGTTATTTTCAATTGTTGTTAAAGAGTCATATATGGTGCTTTTCTGCAAATATAAAAATTGACACAAAGTATTTTTATTTGCACCATTTAAATGCAAATATTTGTTAATCCCCAATAATGTAAAACACTTATCTAACAATGTTTTAAAGTTAGATATAACTGATATATTGGTAAGTGCTTTTGTTTTATTTATTTTTAGATTTATTGCACTGGAACAGATTAGATTGTAATATTCTGACTGGGGACACTGCAAGAAAGATCCTTCAAACTATTAAATAAAAATGTATTAAATATAATACCATTTAATATCTTAGAGTTGATGGAAATGAATGCTTTTTATTGTTCTCTGATCCTATAAACAAACTGCATGTATGTTATTATGCAGTTTTAATATCATTTATAATATTAAAGATATAAGGGTAACAATTTTTCCTATTACTATCGGTACATTTTTAAACTCAGTAAAAAAATTCAAATCATTATGTAAGTGAACGAATTCTGAACAACCTTCAAAATGGCCGCTTGTCCTTCCGTCTGTATGCCTGGTAGTATTGTAATTAATTAATAAATTAATTATTTTAAGTAAGTTTTACTTACTTACTATCCAAATTTCAATACTAGCTAGTGTGTTTTTGAAAAGAATCTATCGGGAAATATAAAAATTATATAACATCTCGGGAAAAACTGCTGTAAAACCTTTGATAAAATTCTATAGACACAAAAATATTGCATAGTTACTGACGAACGTTTCGTCAATAAAGATCATCAGGAGATGAGTAAGATGGCAAATGTGGCAATTATATGGAAAAAATTAACTTATATTCAAAAATTTGCGAAAAGTATACTGTAGAATGTAGAAACTTCGATAATCCGGCAGAAGCACAACCATCTACCCTACATAATATGTTGATGTTAAGAAGCTAGAAGATTGGTTGGTTGAAATAAAAATATACAAAAAAGAAAAAAACATAAATTAGAAAATTAGAAAAGATTTAAAATTATGAAATAACACCATTATGTTTGCTGTCTTTTTACTTTCGAGCGACACAAGGAGTGAAGAAAATATTTTGTAATCGTCCAAAAATTGTATTTCAAGTTTTTAACGAATATTGATTTTATATCAATCCAAACACTGAAAAAGAGATTTAGAAAAAACGTCCATTTGTGTGTGCCTGTATGACCGCCGCTTAGTCTAGCGCCAAAACCAATTGACTGATTTCAACTAATTACTTTCACATCCAGTGGAAGTGTAGTAACGACAAAAAAATTTTTGAAAATTTTTATTGTTCAAATAGGCTTAGAATGTCATGAAACGCCGAGATTTTAAGTTTGAGCGAAACAAAATTCTGTTTGTCGGTCTGTCTGTAACCTTTATGTGTGCACGAACCGGTCTGGAACCGTTTAAGATATTGACTTGAAATTTGGTACACGTATGTATTTTAACGTGATCTGGAACTAGATTATATTTTCATCTTATTCCGTTGAAGGGTTGGAAGGTAAATTGTGGTAAATGGGGGTAAATAGATAAATCAAGCAGGTAAGAGTCATTAAAATTGGAATTTAGTATACACAAGAGAAGCTATAAGGTCTCAAAAAATTTTTTGGCATTAGCCACCTCCATTAGCACCGCCATCCCCATTATTACAAGAACCAAAAAATATTTTTTACTTCATCCACCCCCACTATCACCCCCTTATCGCCACCCCACTACCTATATGTGATATCGTTTTATGGGTTTTTGGGATAGACGATTTTAAATATTATATTATTAAAGTTCCATATACAATGATTTCTACATACAAAATTTTTTCGTTGTGAGACTCCTGGATGGAAAAACTGGATGTGGAAGTAGTGATTCATTGGGCAGCGATTTTTCTATATTTAGAGTTTACTTATAAATACCTCCGCACTATTTTTTTTATTTTCTACCTATCCTTAAAATTAATATAAGTAGGTGGTTGACCAATACGAAAAAAATTAAAATCTCGGTTATCTCGAAAACGACTAGAATTTTGCATGTTAATAGTACCTAGTGTAATAGTACCTTTGCATGTTAATAGTAAGTAAGTAAGAAAGTAGAAAGTAAGTTCGGCGGGCCGTATCATTTGTTTATATATTATAGGTGTTTTTTTTTTCATAAAATTTGTAAAAGGTAATATAGAAAATTGCAATGCCCTGGAATCAGAGAAAGCAGCTAACAAATAATTTTCACCCAGAATTACTATTTTAGAGCAAAATAATATAACACTTTAATGCTGGGTTACAACAGACTTAAAAATATAAAAAAAACTTGTTCAACGTAAAACAAATTCCATTTTCAGAGGAATTCCTAAAACTGCATTAAACGACTAGTTATTAAGTTTCAACCTAATCAGGCATCATCATGTTTCTCGTGATACGTTTCACAAATATTGTTTTACCATGCTAACGCATTTAAAAATTAATTGACACTTAATGAATCTCAAACACGCACCTAAGTTAATTGTGCAAATTTTTTTACGCAAATTAAACGTCAAATTGTTTTTTTATAGCAAGGGAGCTGGTGGCAGGAATCTTTGAATGATTTGTTCGTATGCCAGAAGTTGAAAGTAATGAAGATATAGCAATAAAGAACACCAATTCTGGCATTACGTTTTCTCTACGTTATCAATCACACAAGTCTACAAAAAAAAAATTGTCTCCAAGGACTAAACCTTAAGTATTTTTGTGTGCTGAAACCTAATTTTCAATTATGTCAAAAATTGTCAAATTTGACAATAAGAAAAGGGATTTACTCGAAATCTACGCGGTAGAGAATTTTTTAAATTGAGAATTCAATATCAGCACACAAAAATACTTAAGGCATGATAGGTTTAGTCCTTGGAGCAGAATTTTTTTTTGTAGACCTGTGTACAGAGGTCTAGAAAAAAAAATTCTGCTCCAAGGACTAAACTAAAATATTTTTGTGTGCTGAAACCGAATTTTCAATGTAAAAACCTCTCTATCGCACAGATTTTAAGTATATTTCAGTTTTTATTGTAAAAAAACCGTATTTTGACAATAAAAACAGGAATTTACTCAAAATTTACGCAGTAGAAAATTTTTTAAATTGAAAATTCGGGTTCAGTACACAAACGTACTTGAGGAATGATAGGTTTAGTCCTTGGAGCAGAATTTTTTTTGCAGACCTGTGTTATTAACAGCTCATTAAAAATGTCAAAAAAGAGTCCACAAATCATTTGTTCGAGTCTGGTACTTGTTTTAACTTACGTTCTCTAACAAATAATTAATGAAAACCTAATTACCTGACATACCTGTATCTGCGTTAATGAGAAATTAATTTTTTCTATTTATCGATATATAAAAATGTAAGTGAATTATTCGTTGATCAAATTTGTATATTTTCATTAAGTCCTAAAAAAACAAAAAAAGCAACGTCTGGCATCTTCTGATTAGAAAAGACAAAATTCCAAAATTGCAAAAAAACGGAGTACTAAATTATTTGTTCACGTCTAGTTCTATAATGTGTAAAACAACTATGAATATTGCTAAGCCAGACGTTACTACTACTGTTTTTCCAAAGCCAGAAGTAGTACTTATTACTAAAATTAATAATATCATGTGAATTAGAAAATATTCTTTCGGTATTAAGCAAATCACAACTTACACACTTTTTTATTTAATATGAACTGACTTACTTTCTGTATATTGTGGTTCCTCAGTCTGGGCCCACTTATACAGGGTGTTTCATTAAAAATTGGACATACGCCAACTGAAGAATCCTTAGCCCAAAATATAAAGATTTAACAGGAAATAGATAAAATGTACCTCCTTACTGAGATACAGGGTCTTGAAGTTAAAAATAAAAAAATGTTCTCATATATTATTTTAAAATTTCTTAGTATTTCTTTACCATTATTGTTTCAACCTATTATGTACAAAAACAATAAGGAATTAGTTAGATGTCAAAGTGATTAGAAATTTATTTGTGAGATGAGTACACCAAAATTTAAAATACCATGTAGCCGCTTTTTCAGATTCAAATATCTCGAGAAATAGGCGACAATAACAAATAAATACTATTAATAATTTTTGTAAAAAACAGTTTTTTAATAATAGTTATTATTTAGTTATCACTTTAAATGTTATTATTTCATTATTATCGGGTATTAATACACAAGACAGGGTAAATTTTTTTTTTTGGACAAGAACCTGTTTTCCCATGAAAATTGTTCGAGAATTAAGGGCATAGAAAAATCGCGTGGAGCAATTTTTCCCATGTGCCCTAATTCGAGCAAAATTTTCTTGGAAAACTGGTTTGTCACTCAAAAAAAATTACCCAAGTAGAAAATCAACCTCGTGTGTATTACAGAAGATTAATATACGATTAAAAAATATTATCTAAAATAATTATTAGAACAACAAACTGTTTATTTAAAGTTTAAAAAATAACAATTTATAATAAAAAAATCAGTAGTCGCATCTTTTTCGAAGGAATAATGCTTCTCTTTGCAAAAAGCTTTAAATTGTTTCCATATACTTAAGAATTTTTAGTGTTTCTCGTTTTAACTGGGGCATTTTCATTGATAGCTTCGTTAATATATTTTCTTGTGAAACATCACTAAACCGCGTTTTCTGATTCATTTTGTGTACAAAAATCAAGATGAAAACGCGAAATGTCAGATTTTAATGATTTCATTGACTTTTTTAGTTTGACACATGGCGACTACGAAAAAAATAACGTACTTTTTTTCAATTTTTTCCACAGATCGATAGCCGTTTTTCTCACTTTAAAAAAATCCTATTGGTCGATTTCTTTGAAAATGTACATTTTAATTGGCTAATAAAGTAAGAATATATTAATCAAAATTATACAATATATGCAATGGGAAAATATTTCTCTTCTATTCATTTACAACTATTATAATTACATTAAAAGTCATCAGAATTTGTTCTAAGCATGTTTCCATATTTTGGAGTAATTTGGAATACCTCTTAAAATGAGGGACATAAACGTCTGGCATTGTTCTTCCCTTGTTCTGAGAACAAAAGCCAACAAATTAAAAAATAAATAAAAGACGAACAAATGATCTAATAGGATTTTTTTACACGTTAACAACTATTGTTATTAAAAACGCAGCGATCTGGACGTTTGTAGTATAATATTTGAAAAAAAAAAGTAGCTTGTTCGAAAAACTCCACTTACCGCCTTTACAGGTCGAATCTGGCACAGAATAAGTGAGATCCTGAAATTCTATATGCACCGGGGGTTTCTTAGCTATCCTGTTCAATTGTTTTAAGGGTTGTTGCCTCAAGGGAACCATCAAAGATGGTTCCTCTCTGGTCGCACAAGTCTCTAACATTCTGTCCCGACAGTAATATCAGACTGTAGCAAATGCAACGAAAAATAAATTACATTAAACTTGACACTTCATTAATCCTGCCGAACTGATTTGTAACTAACCGCGAATTTTGGACTGAGCGCTGGTCGTCCAGTGATCGTTCGCCGGCAGCCTACTTTGTTGACTATGACTTATTGCAGGAGTAATGGTAGTACTTTCACTAGAATCGGTTATGTGATAATACTCTCTCATTTATCAGGAGCGTACCGGTGCTGATTGATCTTCAGACAGAGTGTCTCTAATAGGCGAGTCGATAAATTTTAACACTGTAATATGAGCGCGTATTATTAACTCGGTATGACACAATTTTCCGACTTAAAAAATTTACTCCTGCACTGTTATTGATTAGTGCAAGAAAAGGAAGTGGTTCGCTTTGTGTTAATGCGTGCGAAAATGAGCGTCTGTGTGTACGTACGTGTGTAGAAAATAATAACTTCTGTTAGAATAACACTGGAACGAAAATAATTAAGTTAAAAAAACTATACCGCGTTAGAGAATATTATTTAGGTATTAAGCAAATCACAACATATTGATGAAAAAGTAAATTTACTTAACAGCTATATTTTAATTTTATTCGACAAGCATGGGCCCTATAAAACCTCAAGGATAACTAAACCATATGTACTATGGATTACACCTATATAAAATATGATCAAAATCAGAAATAAAGCCCTTGGTAAATATAAGCGCTCCAGATATCTAAATGATTATAGATCTTATAAACAATTTCGCAACCTTGTAACAAGTTCCTTGAAAAGGGAATAGCCTCCTACTTATCTTTTCAGTTAAATAATCCTAACAAAAAAGAATTATGGAAGTCGATAAAAAACCTAAATCTCAAACAAAAATCTTCGACCGACATTTCTCATGAATTAAAAGATGCAACTAAAATAAATAATTATTTTCTATCAGTTTTCAGTCCGGTTAATAATTGTCCCGAGGCTACAGAATATTACAAAGCTAATAAGTTTAACAATAATTTATCATTCTCGTTTAGTCTAGCCACCGTTGAAGAAATTAAAAGTATCTTACTTGACTTAAAATCCAACGCGCAAGGAACTGATCAAATATGTGCAAAAATGCTACAACTTTGTTGTCCAGTAATTTGTCCTCATATTACGCATATAATAAATTGTTGTCTCGAGTCTGGTTATTTTCCAGATATATGGAAATCTTCTCTTGTTAGGCCACTACCTAAAGTTAGTAATCCGTCTGACCTTAGCGTACTGCTACCTATCAGTATACTTCCTGCTCTTTCAAAAATATTAGAAAAATGTATTACCTTGCAAATGTATGATTATATAACTACTAACAATATCATTTCCAATAGACAGTCAAGCTTCAGAAAATGTTATAGCACCACAACGCTACTTACAAATGTTACCGATGATATAATTAGGTCTTAAAGGATTAACTACAGTACTTGTCCTCCTGGATTTCTCTAAAGCCCTCGACATTCTTGATCATTCTTTGTTATGTGCTAAATTAGTTTACTTTCGATTTAATGATATAGCCGCACAGTTCTTCGGTTTTATCTTAATAATAGGTGCCAAAAAGTAGTAATTGATGAACTATTTTCGGAGCCAGCTTATGTAACATCAGTCGTGCCGCAGGGATCGATATTGGGGCCCTTATTATTCCTCATATATACATCAGACCTTTTTAATGAAGTTAAGCAATCAAATATTCAAGGTTTTGCAGATGACACACAGATATATCAATCATTTGACCCAAATCAGGTAAATTCAGTCCGTGAGTTTATAAATAAGGATCTAAATCCAATTCATGAATATTCTGTGAGACATAACTTGAAACTTAATGCTACCAAATGCAACGCTCTTATCTTCTGCAAAAATCAGCAGAGCAATTGTTAAATAATTACTTATTAATAAAATCAGACTCTAAACGTGGTCAAGAGCGGAAAAAATTAAATATAATACCAGAATCGAATACGATTCCAAATTAAGATTTGAAGAATATGTCTCTCTTCTGGTAAAAAAATCATATATTGCTCTAAAACTGCTCTATCGTTACACTAGTACCTTAAATTTTAAATTACGCAAGAAATTGACCGAAACGCTTGTTTTGTCTAAACTAAATTATGGCATCACTTGTTGTCGTTTTATTTTTGGACTTAAAATATTCGATAGAGTGACGTCAAAAATTAATCAAGGAATTGGCTTAAAATAGAAAACATATAAATATCACTTGGCTCTCTTTGTGTTTCGTCTTATTTCTACTTCACTACCCCCTTACTTATGTGAAAAGTTGGTCTTTAGACGCGATATTCATGATGTTAATATTCGAAATTCTAGTGAGTTATCAATTTCGTTTTCGTTTAACCCTTTTCACCAGATCTTTTACATTTAATGCAGTTAAAATATACAATAGTATCGATGAAAAATTAAAAACGTTTTCCCTGAACACCTTTCGTGTTAACATTAAGCAAACATTTCTTACCCAGGATTAAGTAAATTAATGTTTATCTCCTTCACAGCTGATCAGTTCTTTTCATTTATTTTTTTTTCCTCTCTTTTTTTATACTTTTATGTTCTTGGTATAGTTATCTCTCATATATGTTCTGTTTACATTAGATGTTTACCTTGTATTTTATATTTTAATATTCATATTTTTAATTTTTTTTGACTACGTATTTTTTCTGTAGTAGGGTTAAGTAGAGTAGCTCCCGCTAGACTTCGCCCTCATCTTCATAATAAGTATTGTATATTACGATACTACAAAATAAAGTCTTATTATTATTATTATTATTATTTTTAGCTAGCTAAAAACCAGTCACCCTTCTCTGTGGCTTCGACCCTCACAGATGGGAGCTGGTAGTACCGGTAGCCACTCCCCACGCCCGTGGGGTGAGTAACTACTGGGTCCGGGAATCGTGTGCCCTGAGAGACCCGGAGTCGGTGACACTGAAAGCCCCCTCATAGCGGAATCGAAAATTTTTTATGTGAATTGATAGTTAAAAATTATACGAACAAAATAAGATTGGTATGCGTAGATTTAAAAAGCCGAAAAAATGTTAAACAAAATTAATTATTATAAAAATGCAATAATGTTTTACCGTCATCGCGGATATTGATTATTTGTAGTGTTTTCGATAGAAAATGTCGTACTCTTTCAGAAAAAAATTACGCAAACCACTTTATTTGGCCGGACGGGTGTGGCATACCTATTTTGAAGTCTGTGAAGGGGGATGAAATTTCCCCCTTATAACGTGCAAACTTTTTTTTTTTTTAAGTTCGTTTCGATGTGATCTTTAAAAATATCTTGGTATGCGGGCCCAAAAACTGCCGGAAGTATCCGGCATACCAACTTTATTGCATGATCTCGATTCACATATATTACAAAAAGTAGTACGTTAAACAAATTTGTTTTGGAGTAAAATTTTTTATAGAATAAAATGTCTTGTTCCTTTCTTAGATTTATAATTATACGAGGATAAATATGATGAAAGGTATTATAGGAAATTTTTTTCTTTAGATGATTCAAACAATAAAATAAAGTTGATATAATTAATTAACAAGAGTTTATGTCCAAGCATAGTATATTTATTAATAATCATCAGAGTCAATATCATCAATATTATAAAGTCTATCATCCTTCGATTCTTCACTTTCTTCCTCATTTTCTTGGACACTAAGAATTTCTTCAGCTTTTGAAGGTGCTGCTATGCCTTTATACCACAATGGTTCAAGTCTATTGTTTTCATTTAATTGCCATCCACATTCGGTTGGTTCATATAAAATACAAGTTCGGTAGCATTTTGCCACATTGTATTTATAAATATGGTGCGCAAAATTTTTTGCAGCATGGAGGAATATTACTGGAATTGATATTTATTAGGTCTTTGTAAAAATTTCGTTTTATTTGATTTAGAAAATTAGAGGGATTTATTTCTCTTCCATAATTTCACTAATTTTAGAATCTTTTCTTTTCGCAAATAACGCTTGTAATATTCCTTTGTTTTCTTCCTTTATAATAACAACAACATTCATATGAAATGTCCGAGTTATGTAAAGGACATTCCACCTTGACCATCTAAATTACCAGAAGTTATTTTTGCCCATGTCTTGTTATGACATTGTAATGTCACCGGAATTATTAGTTCTCAATTAAAGACATATATAGTATTGCTTTCACACCATTAACGTTATTTAATTAGTTTTGTAATGTATATTTTTTTTCCGATGTCATCCAGCGACCTCAGTAAAGTGTCTAGTTAAATAGCTATTTTATGTGCGATGGTCGATAACAAAATTTCCACCAAATAATACCCAGCGGTGATACCACAAAATTTCGTAATCTTCTGTCGCTTTCTAGGACTACCAATTCATTTCAATGGAACTTTATTTTAAACTAAATATTACAGCACAGTATCCTGGCATTCATGCCTGAAGCTACCACACATCCACGACAGAACACAGTGACAACTGAAGGACTAGATAGGACAAAGCACAATAATGGCCTGGTTCCTCTTGCCTCATGTGAATTAAAAAACTGGTGGAAATGTAAATTTTCAAAAAAGAATATCAAAAATAGGTTGCCATAGTACTAATGAGGAATTTTTGTTGCTGCCTCAGGTAAAGACGATAAAGGAAAGACCTGCGTAGATGGAAATACCTATGCTGTGCTAAATTTTTTAAATTAAAATTAATTCTTATTTAAAAGAAAGTCAAGAATGTGCGTATGAAGATTAGAGAGAAGATAAGTTGCCCGTATCTGTGAGTATTAAACCTGGTATCTAGTAATACAAACAATGCAGGGTTGAACGCCGATTGACATTATAAACGGAGAGCTGGGAACAAAATTTCGATGTGACTCGGGTCATGAAAAATTTCCGTAACAATACGTCGTACATTAAGGAGGGACCCTGATTTGGGAATTTGCTGATAGCTCAAGCGGGGAGGGGCACGGGTGAGAGCGGTGAAAGTTGACTTTTTTTAACAAAAATCATGGCGGTTACGCTTAAAAATTTATAGAATAAGACATTGTGAATTACGTAATTGAAATGTCAAGTTGCTAACAGGTAGGTAAGGGATAAGTAGGTTGCTGACGGGTATCAACTTGCCAATTTATAAAAAAAAAATTACTGCGGTTATAATACAGCAGTGAGAGCATAAAACATGAGGTTTGGTCCGAATAAGTGTGGGAGTTTTCAAACTTTTGGAATTTGTAGATATCGAGCCCTGCATGAAATAAGAAGAAATGCAAAATGTGTCTTTGAAATATCTCGCTTCGGGTGCTTCATACGGAAAAAAATGATCGTATGAAAATAAAAGAGCATTATATTTTCTACAAAATATGTTGTATACATTTTTTCGCTAAACTGAATAGTTTCGGTGCAACAGCCGATCAAAGTCAAGCACTCTTGACAAAATTATGATTTTTTGTAATTTCTCACTTTTATGAAGCAGTATTTATGGGGTCAAGTGGCAGAATAGCCTAAGCTAAGCTTCGCCCATGAAACTTTGTATTTTTTTACATTGTTCAATATAGACGTTTATTATTATTATTATTATTGTGCTGAGACAAAATTTGTTTCGTACCTGAAAATGTTCAAATATAGTTGATTTTACTTGTCTGCTACGCATAGCTCAATGTTCAATACTCGTTTCCACATCACCTTGAGGTAGATTATATGGCGCGTTTTTTTATATAGGCCTAATCTATGACTAGCCTACTTCTTGAGGCATGCTTGATGTCGAAGGTCCAGATTCGTTGTAGTCTTCAACAATATTTTCTTTGGAAATTGCTTGCGTTACGTTCACTGATTCTACGTATTGATTATTCCCCATGCGAGAAATTTTTCAACTGGAGAGTTGACTTCTTCGTTGTCATGAAGCTCGTCGACTGTTGCTGGTGCATTGTCGCAGCTTTGTCTGTTACAAAATTTGCAAATTACAGCTTCACCCTGCCTTCCTACAACCACATGCTGCACTGCACCCTTTCTTGCATTTACAGGAAACAAATTTAAGTAACTTTTCAGAAGCAGGATCTTTCAGCATTGTTACTGGTGTAAGCTTGGCTTTACTTTGTTTCCAGCCCTATTCTTCAACATTTTTGGATTAGGGCTATAGGGGACAACCACATAAAAAAAAAACGCGCCATATACTCTATCTACCTCAACGTGGTATGGAAACGAGTATTGAACATGTAGCGTAGCAGACAAGTAAAATCAACTATTTTTGAAGATTTTCAGGTATGAAAACAAATATACTCCTTCATAAAAGTCGCACTAAATTGAGAAATAACAAAAAATTATAATTTTGTCAAGAATGCTTGACTTCGATCGGCTGCTGCACCGAAACTATTCAGTTTAATGAAAAAGTGTATATGTCATATTTTGTAGAAAATTGAATGCTCTTTTATTTTTATAAGAACATTTTTTTCCGTATGAGGCACCCGAAGCGAAATATTTCAAAGACTGTTTCTGTGCTGTTTCTTGCTGTTTCTTGGACAAACGATAATTCCTAAGCCTGGAATTAATGAAACCTAATTTTTTTTTAAACTATTCGTTATAAAATTGCCTTTAATTCTATCGAGCCCGAATTTTGAAATTTCAAAATTAGAGATGGCTAATCCAATATCGCGGACATAAATTTTGAAAGTAAATTAAAATTTTATCAGAAGACTGTTTAAAATTATAAAAAATTGTTACTTGGTGGGTTTTTTTGGTGTCTAATCTCATTTCTGATCCCCGAATTTTGCGATTCAAAAAGCCAAGATAGCGGATCCAATACGGCGGCCATAATATTTTTTTTAATGAAATGTAAATGCACAAACTGTTAAAAATTGTTACTTAGGACTTTTAAGGGTTTCTGATCGAGAATTTGAAATCTAAATTACGTAATATCGTAATCCAAAATGGCGAATCCAATATGGCAGCCATAATATTTTTTTAATTGACATGTAAATGCGCAAATTGTTAAAAATTGTTACTTAGAGGTTTTAGAGATTGCTGATCATGAATCTGAAGTCCAAATTACGTAATATCGAAATCCAAGATGGCGGATCCAATATGGTGTCTGTAAGTTAAAAAAGAATGACAAATCAAGAAGGAAACTGTTAAAATTTGTTTTTTGGGGGTTTCGCAGTTTGCTAATCTCGTTTCGGATATTAAAATTTCGATATTTTGCAAACCAGAAAATTAAATTCAATATGGCTGCCATAAATTTTTTAAAAATTATGAAGTACATGCGAAAATAGTTAAAAATTGTTACTTGCAGGTTTTTGGGATTGCTAACTACGCATTCGTAATTTCGAATTCTAAGATGGCAGATTCGAATATGCCATCTTATAAAAAAATGAGATAACCAATCAAAAATGTTGATATCTTTAAACCTAATGTAACCTCATGAGTCAAATCATAAAGGAGCAGGTAGGCTATAAACCTATTATTACTTAATGTAGAAAATAAAACTTGAGTAGAAAGGGGCTCTAAGCCTAACATAACATATACCAAATCGTTTAAAATAACCTAATTAGTCAAGTCACGAATGAGCAGTGATGTTAATACTATAAGCTGTAAACAAAATCTAGTTGGCCAAATCTTAAATCACTGAATAATTCAATTCTTGATTTATCATTCTATTTTAACTTATGGACACCATATTGGATCCGCCATCTTGGATTTCGATATTACGTCATTTAGACTTCAGATTCATGATCAGCAGCCCCTAAAACTAGCAAATAACAATTTTTAATAATTTGCGTATGTACATTTCATTTAAAAAAATATTAAGTCCGCCATATTGGATCCGCAGTATTGAATCCGCCATCTTGGATTACGATATTACATAATTTAGACTTCATATTCATAGACTTCATATTCATGGTCAGAAACCCTTAAAAGCCTTAAGTAACAATTTTTATCAATCTCATTTAAAAAATATTATGACCGCCATATTGGATCCGACACCTTGGATTTCGATATTAGGTAATTTGGACTTCAGAATCATGATCAGCAATCATCTCTAAAACTCCCAAGTAACAATTTTTAACAATTTGCGCATTTACATGTCAATTAAAAAAAATATTATGGCCGCCATATTGGATTTGCCATTTTGGATTACGATATTACGTAATTTAGATTCCAGATTCTCGATCAGAAACCCTTAAAAGTCCTAAGTAACAATTTTTAACAGTTTGTGCAATCGCAAAATTCGGGGATCAGAAATGAGATTAGAAACCAAAAGAACCCCCCCAAGAAACAATTTTTTATAATTTTAAACATTCTTTTGATAAAATTTTAATTTACTTTCAAAATTTATGTCCGCGATATTGGATTAGCCATCTTTAATTTTGAAATTTCAAAATTCGGGCTCGATAGAATTAAAGGCAATTTTATAACAAATAGTTAAAAAAAAATTAAGTTTCATTAATTCCAGGCTTGGGAATTTTCGTTTGTCCAAAAAATGAACTATTTGCCCCACTGTGCGGCGTCGCGCGCCGGCGGCTGACATCACATTTTGCATTTTTTCTTATTTCATTCAGGGCATCGAAATCTACAAATTCCAAAAGTTTCAAAACTCCCGCACTTATTCGGACTAAACCTCATGTTTTATGCTCTCATTGCTGTACCATAACCGCAGTAATTCCTTCCACATCCAGTGGAAGTATAGTAACGACAAAAAGATTTTTTTAAATTATTATTGTTCAAATAGGTTTAGAATGTCATGAAACGTCGAGATTTCAAGTTTGAGCGAAAAAAAAATTTCTGTCTGTCGGTCTGTAACTTTTTTTGTGCGCACGTTTACTCTGGAACCGTTTGAGATATTGACTTGAAATTTGGTACACATATATACTTTAACGAGATCTAGAACTAGATTATATTTTCATCTTGTTCCGTCGAAGGGTTGGGGGGTAAATTGGGGTAAATTTGGAGTAAATAGGTAAATCAAGCAGGTAAGAGTTCATAAAATTGATATTTAGTATAGACAAGAGAAGGGGAGAAAGGTCTCAAAAAAAATTTTGGCGTTAGCCACCCCCATTACCACCCCCACCCCATTATTAAAGGGGATGAAAAAAATGTGATTTAGTGTGTGTACAAGAACCAGAAACCTCAAAATATTTTTTTACTTTGTCCACTCCCACCCCACTACCGATGTGGGGTATCGTTTTATGGGTTTTTGGGGTAGAGGATTTCAAATATTATATTATTAAAGTTCCATAAACAATTATTTCCAGATACAAAATTTTTTCGTCGTGTGACTTGGACGAAAATCCGAATGTGAAAGTAGTGATTCCTTGGGCAGCGGTTTTTTTTTATAAATTTTTGGCAGCAACCTACATATCCCTTACCTACCTGTCAGCAACTTTACATTTCGATTGCGTAATTCACAATGTCTTATTCTATACATTTTTAAGCGATGATTTTTGTTAAAAAAAAAGTCAACTTTCACCGCTCTCACCCGTGCCGTGCCCCTCCCCGCTCGAGCTTTGAACAAATTCCCAAATCAGAGTCCTCCCTTAGTGTACGACGTATTGTTGCGGAAACTTTCCATGACCCGAGTCATGTAGAAATTTCGTGCCAAGCTCTATTATGGCATTCTAGTTTATTAGTAATTCATGCTTCTTAGCATGAATTATTATCAAAAAAGAAATATCAAAAATACCTGTCATATTTTTCTAACAGAGACCCTATCAGAAGGATCAAATCTAAGGCCAACTAAAACTACCTTGTTTAAAACTATTGTGCAGAGCATTTCCACATACAGCTCCGAAACATGGGAATTGAATAACAGAGATTGCCAGAAATTGCCCTTGAAATGGACTTTTGGAGAAGAAGCGCAAGGATCTCTAAATTAGACCACGTTAGGAATAATAGAATACGTGAGATTATGAACCCGAAAGAATGTATCCTAGACACAATCGAAATCAAAAGACTAATAAGGTATGAGCACCTCCAACGTATGAAAGGCAACAGATGACCCAAAAAGTATGGAGCTGGATACCACTAGAACACAGAAAGAGAGGATAACCTGGAAAAATTATGGAAGAAGTAATGGAAGCCAAATGAAGGACTTAAGAAGGAGATTGGCAAAATAGAAATTATTTGAGGTTGAGATGCGAGAAGCGGCAAAGGCCTTTATATAATATATAATTAGAAAATTGCCAGAGTTTGATCTTTTTTATTCACAACATTTTGATAGACTTTTGTAACCTACGTATTGTTCTAGTTTATCTCTTCTTACTGTACGACACGTTTGACAGCATCATACCATATGTAGCGGTTGCCTTCCCCTCTCACCAAAGGTCTTTCCCACCCGCTAATTGCTTGAGGATTGTCAAGTAGGTGTATGAACTTATCTTGAGGCTACTAAAGTAAAATCATCTGCAAATTTCAAGTAAGAAATTTAGTTCCATCTGTAGCTACCTTACCCTGTCAAGCTTCTACCACTCCAGAAGATTGGTGAGAGAATGCAGTCGCGTGTAACGTCTCTGTCAATTTTACATTTGTTATTCTTGATCAGAACTTAACATATTTCCAGTAGAAAATTTTTTTAATTGAAAATTCGGATTTAGCACACAAAAATACTTAAGGCATGATAGGTTTAGTCCTTGGAGCAGATTTTTTTTTTTTTTTGTAGACCTGTGTTATTGGCAGATTAATAAAAATCGTCGATATATTATTTAACTTACGTAAGGTGCTAGAATAAAGATCTTAATTTCAATATGAGTACACGGGCAAATCATTTATTATTTGTTACTCTAAGCACCAGATAAGTTAGTTAGCTGTAACAAATTTTATAAATATATATCCGAGACAATTTAAAAAATTGAATATCCTTCTCTGGTAGTCGAAAATTTGATTTCTTAAAATACGCTCCTAAAACGTCAAACCCACTACTCAGAGATATAGTTTTGCAAAAATATGAACATTATCTGGAACGACCTTGGGTATCTAAATATAGAGGGCTCCATGCTGTCTGCTTGCAAAATAGCATAGAAAATTCTTTCAATATCTTTTTTTGTATTACTTATAACAATTGCTCGGGAATTTTATCTCGGCGCCAGAGGCGGCTCTTGAATAGACATAATATTATAGTGAAATATTCATCATTGCTTAGCTGCAATGTATTTTTGATAATAAATTTAACCTAAAAACGGTAATGGTTCTTACAAAGACATGTAATACATATCTAGAAAATAAAAAAAAAACAATTTTGAATCAAACGCATACTTTCTTGTTCTGTTTAATATGCGTGACGTGTTTATTATGTATATTTTCATAATAATTAAATATAAAAACCCAATAAGCTGCTTGCAACATAAAATATTTTTTCCCAATAAAATAAACCATTTTTATATAATCTTAAATTATACATAACAAAAAAGTCAAGGATTAATGGCATAAAACTACCATGTACCGTATGCATCACAAAAGAGAAAGAAAATACGAAAAATTCGGAGAAAACCTCATCTCGACGAATGGTCCTATTGGGTGGCCTCCAAGGTCACCTGATTTAACTCCTCTAGAGTTTTTTGTTTGAGGTCATTTAAAAAATATTGTCTAAGCAGTCGCTGGCTGTTACAATCCGTGAAAACCTGGAGCTACGAATAAGACACCGAATTAATAGCCAAACGGAACAGCAATTGGTGAATATTCTTCGAGATTCAGCTATGAGAGTTCAGAAGTGTATTGACATTTATAAACTGAAATTTGAACAGATGCTGTAATGTCTTGTGTTCCTTTTTTGTATCGGAAAGCCACCTTATATATACACCTATACACCTAGGTAATTATAAATAAATCGTATTTTCATATTTTCTCTTGATGAAGTTTATTTGTTCATAAATCACATAATTTATTATTTTCGACAAGATATAGATTTTTCCAGCATTACACGGGTCAATCAATTAGAAGAAATCGGAACAGTCATGGCCAGGGCTCGGGAATTTTATCTCGGCGCCAGAGACGGCTCTCATATAGACATAAAATATTATATTGCAAACATCTACTAAAATATTCAAAAAAAACGACAAAATGGTGAAACATTTATCATTCAGCTACAATGTGTTTTTGGTAATAAATTTAACCTGAAAACGGTAAAGGTTCTTACGAAAACATATAATACATATCTAGCAAATAAAAAAACGATTTTGAATCAATCACATACTTTCTTGTTCTGTTTAACATAAGTGGCGTGTTTATTATGTTTATTTTCATAATAATTAAATATAAAAACCCAATAATCTGCTGGCAACATAAATAGTATATTATCCAACGAGCGGTAATGTAGGTAATAACTCACGCAGATGATAGTTTAGAGCACGAGCCGTAGGCGAGTGGTGTAATTTATCAAGTGAGTTATTACCATTACGGCAAGTTGAATACTATACTTTATCTACGATTATAACAATGAATATTAAATTGAGAAAATTTTGTTTAAATTACTCAGTTTGTTTATTAATAATATTAACTGTAAAATTTAATTTTTGTTCACCCTTTTATATTTGTTGTCTTCAAAGATTTAGCCACCCTTAAGCGGAGGTAGAATGTGATTTTTAATCGAAATAGTGCATAAACTGCTTGTAGACAAAAAATCAGCTGTGTAGATTAATATTACGCGGCGGAATATGCAAAACTTCTCCGCGAACTACAATAGCCCGGAGCGCATATTCGGTCAAAAGTCTTGTTTCTTATGTTAGAGAAAAAATTAAAAGCGTCGGAAAGCTCAATCAATTCTCTTTACATAAGCTATCTACAAATTTTTCGAAAAAAACGATAATTATCGAGATATTCTAGGAAATGTAAGAAATTACACGTTTTCCTATAGAGTGTATGTGAATCTTAAAAAAATAATTTTTCTCAGAAACCTTTGTTTCGAAGGGCCAAGATCAACAACATTCAGATCCACACTGCTCGGTACGCCAATGTACATATTTCTTCAAATGTATATCTTTGAGTGCACAATCTATGATCAAATTTGTGTTTCCTCATTACCGATTATGTCCTAATAATGGTTCACAAGGTCTGCGGAGGAGGTTGTGAACAAAGAGAATAATATTAATTTTGATATCTACAATGAACGTTTCAAGTAAATTACGATTCTGTAAAGTAAACATTTGAATCTCTGATTACTATAAAATGTATACTTAAACACTTATTGGTCATATCCATTAAATGGAACTCATAAACATTTAACTTTAAAACGGTGTCATGGTACTTGTGGATGCTGAATATAAAATCTATCGCAGTTTATTCGCATTTCAGTTGGTGATGGTAAATTAGGTTCTTGTAATAAATTATCTGACAGAGACAGCTGAAATATATAGTTTCAGAGAGAGAGAAAATTTTAAACGGTTGTTCAAAACGTGTAATTTTCTGTTGTTAATATATTCACAAAATGAATTATATTTATGAGATCGTTTATGAAACGTTAGAATTGTTTAGAATATCTAACAGTTTAGACATATGTAGTTACTGTGGTAGCTGTTGTTTTCAATAGTCACAAACAACTCCCTAATCATTCAACAATTATTATAATAAAAAACATTCTGATTAATAGAGATGTTTTATAACCGGATAAACATTTTTAATAATAATTATAGAAGTTATATCTTTTAAAGTAATTTAGTTTTTAATGGCTTGTAATTATGGTAAAGAATATGTTTTACAGGATTTTGCAAATGTCAGAAAAAGTGATCTATGAATCAAATAAAATTATCTAAAAAAAAATATTTTTAAGAAAAAACTTTTATTTGAAAAAACTGTACTAAAAGGTAAAAATATTTTTTTTAGATAATTTTATTTTTTACTTTTTAGTCTACTTATTTTACAAACAGACAGACAAAACCTTTTAATTTGCCACCGCCATTCACCCCTTCCCTCTCCCGTCTTCTCACCTCTCTAACCCTACTTCCCAGTCCTTCCCACCCCTTTCCCACCCCTTCCCCTCTCCTTTCCCATCTCTCTCCACCTATTTCCACCCCATTCCCACCCCTTTACCACCTCTTCCCGTCCATTCCCACCTCTTCCCACCCCTTCTCATCTCTTTCCACCCCTTCCCCACCTCTTCCCACCTCATCCCCACCTCTTCCCACCCCTTCCCCACCTCCCCCACCCCTTCCTCATCTCTTCCCATCACTTTCCCACCTCTCCCACGTCCGTCATATTGAATTTAGAATGACGTCACATGGTTTATCGTATTTTACTCGTCAAACCTTTCATTTGATACCCATATCAAGGGAGTTGTGAAGAAAAAGGCGATCCGCCATCTTGGGAGGTCCGCCATATTGGATTTAGACCGAGAATGGCTATACTATGTTGCATTGTCACCGGACTTATACACGTGTGCCAAATTTCAAAGCTCTAGCTTAATTAGAACTAGTCGAAATTCAGCTTGCAAGATTTGACCTAAACTAACAAACAAACAAACAAACAAACAAACAAACTTTGCAAGTTAAATAAAAGCTTTTAATAAAAAGAAAGTCTATCTACGCAAATATTAATTTCCAATATTTGCATGGTTTTGATAACTTATGTTTTGGTTATAATAAAAACTCTAAAATGAATTTATTTACAAAACACCTATCTATTGAATCAAAATTGAATAGAACAATGAGCACTCCAAAATTAGTAAAAAAAATGGCTTTCACAATTTACCACAGATGGGCCAAAAAAGCCTTTTTTTAACATTGTTCTTAAATTAAAATATACATTTTTAATCTTTGAACTTATGTGACAACCCTCATCCCAATTAACACTAATTATTATTTTATAATAGCTGTAAGAACATCTATACCACCGTCGTATAAGAGTAAAAGCTTTATAATTAAAATCTAAGCATGTTCCCTTTCGGATATTCTCTAGCTATATGTTCTCTTATATTGTATAAAGACTGCTGCAGATTTTTCTACAAAGCAATTTTCTTATACAGGCATTAAACAACCAGAAGCTCACATGGTAGTACACTGGATTCTCTCATGAAACAGTGTATTGGCGGTAATTGTATAATTATGTATCATTGGAAAATTTCAATATTATCAATAAAGGGTCAAGTTGTTCCAGAATATTTTTCACTACGTTTCATTCCCTTCCATGTTGACATCATCCTGATTATTCTGTCTCAGACAGCACAAGGTTATCCTACGGACATCCTAGGGATAAACAAGCTAAGGACATCCCAAGATATGCGAAAGATATCCTTGGGATCCAAAAGTGGCTCTACTTTCTGTATCCTCAGGATATTCCACGGACGTACTTTTGTGTATCCTTAGAATATCCCTGGAACCCCTACAAGATTTGTTTTATGCTATCCTCAGGATATCACTGTACAGCAGAGCGAATCTGGTTTTGAAATGAATCCAACATTTTAATTTTTTTTGACAATTCGGTTATACGCGTCCTATTTTATCATGTTATCAAGTTAGTTCATACGGGGTGGGGGAGAAATTCGCATTTAAAATTCGCAAAAACACGTTTTTCCACGATAACTTTGTTATTATTGACTTGGGAGGTGAGCGTTTTTTGGAAATTCAGTTTTCATTTTGAAAAACGTCTCGTTTTTTTAATAGCTCGGGTTCTGTTCATCGGAACTGGCCAAAAAAAAAACCAAAATGGTTGCAAATAAATTGTTAATAAAACTGCATAGGTTTAAATCCGATTTACTTTTTGTCTTTTTGTATGTAAATTCCACTATAATTTCTAATTTTACATAAACCTAATTTACTAATAAAATGATAAATATTTTTTAATGAAACTTGGTAAATTATATGCCTTGTAGGTGTAAACTATTATGGAAAATTACAAATAAAAATATTTATTATTTTCCAAGTGATTTCTGAAAAAAATTTGGAGCCTCATAAAAACTGTCATTTGATCATACTAAAACTTCTTTTGTTAAATTGCAGCTTCTTGAATGTGCTTTACAATGGTGAAAGAGGCCAATTTATTTATGTTATTTTAAAGTTACATGTTATGCACTTTTGTAAAGTGCATTTTTGTAATATTTTTGTTACTATATAATTATTTTATTTAATTATTTTGATTACATATATCATAATTATACTAATTATACTCATATTCAAAATTATAAATAATCTTTTATTTACTTAAATTTAATTGTCGGAGATAATTGCATTATAATTTACAATTAGAAATAAAAACAATTAAACTTCATGACATTAATTATAAATTATATAAGATTTAATATTACAAAAACAGCACAGCAATACATATTTTGATCACTTATTTTCCACCTTAAAAATGTTATATTTTTTATTATTAGTTATTAAAGTCAAGATCTGACAGAGAAATAAATAAAATGATACCAGTGCGATATAATTTTAAGTACAATCCTGTACGTACGTTTAAAATAATTATCGACATTTTAAGCTTTTATTGCCATAATCAGAGCCGTATGGGGGGTACTGGTACAGACTTGGTAAAAGTTGGAAATTTGAGACATAAATTGGCAATTTTTTTCGGTGGGGAAAGATATTTTTTATTTTGGTGGATTTTTTTTGAGATTTCTACCCGCCTCCCCCCCCCTCCACTCATCAATTTTTTGGAGAAATTATTATTTATTTATTTATAGAGTTGGCTTCTTAAGTTTATGAAAATCTGAAAAATAACCTCACAGAAAGTTGGCTCGCTACGGCTCTGGTCGTAATCCTTTCGGATATAGCCTGAGGGCTGTATTTATATCTGAGACCGTGCTATACTTTAAATATCATTCCTAGATATTCTTTCATTTAATGCACATTTTCAGAGTGAAAAAATCATAATTCCGCCTACATACAATAGAAACATTTCAAATTGCTGTATCTTGGTTGATTTATCGTGTAGCAACCAATTCAATTTATGTGTACTAATAGGGAAAAGTATATCTTCGAAACATTGTTTCTTTGTAATTTTGTCATATACTATGACCACTGCCCAAGTAACAATTTAAATGCCAACAAGTATTTATAGGGTTTTATCACAGATTTAAGAAGGCAAATAAACCGAACTGGGTTTTATTATTTCTTTTGTGCATACCAATTTATCTGCAGAAAATATGTACTTAAAAAAAGACCTTCACGTTATCTTTAAAGCAATTTGTTAAACCTCTTTGCTCTTTAAGACCTATTGGTTTTATAGCCACTTATTCAAAACCACAATAAACTCATTAAGTTTTATAGTGGATTTTAAATATTTTATGTTTTGTGGTAGACATCTATAAATCTTTAGGTTTTATGGGAGTTTTAAAATATGGTCTTACTCCTTATGATCAAGTAATAAAACTAATAACCCTTAAATATTCTTACCCTTAATATATGTTATCATAAATACTATTTGCTTTTAGCCATAATTGGTAAAGGTTCCTTAAAACCTAATAGTTTTTTGGTGGCTTTATTAAGCTACGTTAAAACTTTTTTGGTTTAACTTCAACATCCAGTGGAAATATAGTAACAAAAAAATTTTTTTTAATTTTTATTGTTCAAATAGGTTAATGTCATAAAACGTCGAGATGTTAAATTTGAGCGAAAAAAAAATTCTGTCTGTCGGTCTGTAACTTTTTTGTGCGCACGTTTACTCTGGAATCGTTTGAGATATTGACTTGAAATTTGGTTCACGTATGTACTTTAACGAGATCTAGAACTAGATTATATTTTCATCTTGTTCCGTCGAAGGATTGGGGGGTAAATTGGGGTAAATTTGGGGTAAATAGGTAAATCAAGCAGGTAAGAGTCCATAAAATTGGTATTTAGTATATACAAGAGAAGCCAAGGCTCAAAAAAAATTTTGGCTTTAAAATAGTAATAAAGTGGAGCAATTGGAATTTAACAAAACCTTTTGTTTTATAAAAATATTTCCTAAAGCCATAAGCTCTTAATAGGGTATTCTATTAAAATAAACGGTTTTATTAATTCTTCAGCAATGTTTTTTTCTGTTAACTATGGCAGACATGTTTGAACAAAGTCGGGGCAACAGTGTTTAGTTATATTTTTCTTATTCTTACCGTTTACATTTAGCCTGCAACTATCTAAAATATGTTAATATGTCATATAAACCCCTAAAAAGCTCAAATTCATACTGAGTAAGCGAAAACTAAGGTTACTATTTTTTTTTATTAATTGTATTAATAAAATTAATAAGCTGACAAATGAAAGGCGTGTGATTTTTTTAAAAGTTTTTTGACATACTTTATCAATGAAGTGGTCTGCGTTGACAATTTTTTGATACTAGGTTGTTTATTAATATCAAATTTTAAAACGTTAGTACATGTAGATATTTCAATCGAGGCAGACATATTTTATTATTTGGCGACATTTTCTGATTTAGACAGTTTAAGTGCAACAAGTTTTTGACAAAGAATTATTAAAGACAATTATTTATGTTGTTCTCAAAGCAGGCTTAAAATTTGATTGCAAGTACTAACGTTTTTAAGAAGATTTTATAAAAGGTTTTATGGTAGACTTGAAAACATCTTGCAGATTTGGGTTCTAAAGTGCTGTTGGTTTTATTGATAGTTTTAAGGAAGGTATTTATAACCTTTATAAAAGGTCTTTTTTGGTTTTATGCCGGGTTTATTGTACCTTTTAAGAGGTTATCTAGTATAAACAGTTTTACGATCACTTTTATTATATAGACTTAATAACCGCTTGTAGACTATGATAAAACTTAAATTGTTACTTGGGTGTGATTATGAGATTCGGTAAAAATACAAATTGCAAGATCAGCAACTTGTCAAATATTGAGCAAAATTTGAATTGATAGGAATATCATAAAACCCACAAAAAACATACTTCCTAATGCCCTAGTTTTCTAAAAAAGAACACGCTTCTGAGACATGGACATTTCGCCCAACTATCATTATTGCGCCAATATTCAGCTGAATCGTCGTATAATTATTTTATAGTGGTGAAAAAATGTTCTTTTATGTTTTATTAAATTACTCTTGTGAACTAATTAACACTCTGTGACAATTTAGCGATAGAGAAACGCCCTAAGAATGTTCTTGCAACATAATTATACAACTATTTTATAAAGACTCTATTATCCCCTTGTAAATATTCCCGATATGTCTCTTAGAGAGCTTCAAGTAATTATTCCCACCCTTCTAATTGTATATCGATTATATAAATGTTGGTTACAGAGCTATTATAAAATTTCTGGGTTGCTCCTTTAATCCCGTTATTACCAAGTGATATATACGTTCTTACAATTAATTATAAAGCAGTTATACAGAAGCTTTATTAAGGTGTTTTATCGGAACCCAGTGATTGCATGAAGATCTTTTATATAGCCGAAAGTTTGCCATTGCAATATTTTACCTTCTATAGTTATATTTATAAAACTGTGCAAGTGTGGGAAAGAATTCCTGTTCTTATTATAGCATGTGAAATACGTCAGTCGATATACAGTTTCCGATATCATCAGAGTAATCAGTATGATGTCAACATAGAAGAAAATAAATCGCAGTGGAAACTCTCGTCGTAAAGTGAAAGTCAGACTTGATGAAAGTCAGACTCAACGACAATAATTTGTGCTGAACCTCACATAATTTCAACCGCAATAAATATACAATAAATATTTTGAAACCACTTGACTGTTTAGTGGAAATATTGAAATTCACCTGCTTTCACTAGACAGCTATATGATGCGTACCTATATAATTACCGCCAAACTAACCAAAGAGCTGTATGGGTTTATAATGGCTGCGCAATACACTGAATTGATCTATAAGAGAACCCACTGTACTACTACGCGAGCTTCGGGGTTGTATAATGGCTGCGTAAGAAGATAAATTGTTCTCTAAACTAAACCCTACCCTGTCAAAAAAATCTCATCAATCCGTATTAAAAATTATCAAAAATTAATAAGTATCTATGAGAACCTATATGGTCAATAAGTTTCTATAAGAGTTAGGTAAAGTTGCTGTTGAAATTGTTATCAGTTTATATCAGAATTGACCAGCAAAACGAGTCAAGCCATATCCATTTGTAAATCCAAACATTTACTTATACCACATCAATGGGAATTTATGAGCACAGTATCTAATGTAATTCGTGCGGTTTTCCATGATTAAAAGACAAGTGTTTCTTTAAGAAACGAGCTGCATTAGGTTAGAACAGTTTTGATTTGCAATTGAAGATTACAAATTACAATGTTTGAATAGGGATTTATGAGATCAGTTTCTATGAGTATTAATGTTTTTTTTTCAGTAATATATTAAATGTGTTTTCATTTGTTTGAATGGGTAAATAGAAAGGTCAGTTTTCAACTGCAATTACAAATACAAGTTTAATCGCTTCGAATGGGGTTATATGCGATCAATTTCTGAAAGTATTTATGCTGTTTTCCGAATATAATTTTGATGAGGTTTAATCAGTAACAAATTGTTCACTATTTGTTATGATATGGTCGGAAATTCCAAGTACACATTTAGTATTCCTTCAAGAGGATTGATGAGAGCAGTTTCTACGAGTATCTATTTGTTGTTCCTATAGTAAATTATATAAGTCTTTATCAGTACAGATTCGGATCTAATTTAAATATGAAAATTATATCAGAATAAAGCAACCAAATATTTTTAACAGTATCTATTTGTAAATCCAAACATTTACTTATACTATCTCAATGAGAATTTATGAGAACAGTATCTAATGTAAAACGTGCGGCTTTCCGTGGTTAAATGGCAAGAGTTTCTATAAGAAACGAGTTGCATTAGGTTAGAACAGTTTTGATTTGTAATTGAAGATTCAAAATTATAATGTTTGAATAGGGATTTATGAGATCAGTTTCTATGAGTATTAATGTGTTTTCTTCAGTAATATATTAAATGTGTTTTCATTTGTTTGAATGGGTAAAAAGAAAGGTCAGTTTTGAACTGCAATTACAAATACAAGTTTAATCACTTCGAATGGGGTTATATGCGATCAATTTCTAAAAGTATTTATGCTGTTTTCCGGATATAATTGTGATGAGGTTTAATCAGTAACAAGTTGTTCACTACATGTTATGATATGGTCGGAAATTCCAAGTACACATTTGGTATTCCTTCAAGAGGATTGATGAGAGCTGTTTCTACGAGTATCTATTTGTTGTTCCTCTAGTAATTTATATAAGTCTTTATCAGTAAAGATTCGGATCTAATTTAAATATGAAAATTATATCAGAATAAAGCAACCAAATATTTTAAACAGTATCTATTTGTAAATCCAGACATTTACTTATACTATCTCAATGAGAATTTATGAGAACAGTATCTAATGTAAAACGTGCGGCTTTTCGTGGTTAAATGGCAAGTGTTTCTATAAGAAACGAGCTGCATTAGGTTAGAACAGTTTTGATTTGCAATTGAAGATTACAAATTATAATGTTTAAATAGGGATTTATGAGATCAGTTTCTATGAGCATTAATGGTTTTTTTTTTCAGTAATATATTAAATGTGTTTTCATTTGTTTGAATGGGTAAAAAGGAAGGTCAGTTTTCAACTGCAATTACAAATACAAGTTTAATCACTTCGAATGGGGTTATATGCGATCAATTTCTAACAGTATTTATGCTGTTTTCCGAATATAATTGTGATGAGGTTTGATCCGTAACAAATTGTTCACTACATGTTACGATATGGTCGGAAATTCCAGGTACATATTTAGTATTCCTTTGTTGTTCCTACAGTAAATTATATGTCTTTATTAGTATGCATTCGGATCTAATTTAAATGCAAAAATCATATCAGAATGAAACCTCAAATATTTTCAACAGTGTCCACCTGTAAATCCAAACATTTAAAGATAATATTATAATGAGAATCCATCAGAACAGTATCTATAATGTAACGTGTGCGGTTTTCCGTGGCTAAATTTTAAAATTATTTGCAATAAATAAGCTTTAAGGGATTCGAACAGTTTTCATTTGCATTTCCAGATAAATAGTTTTAATTGTTAGGGATCTATGAGGTCAGTGTAATGTTTTTTTTTTCAATAAAATGTGTTTTTATTAAAAAAAAACATTACACAAAGACACTGATCTCATAGATCCCTATTTAACAATTAAAACTATTCATCTGGAATTGCAAATTAAAACTGTTCAAATCCGTTAAAGCTATTTATTAAAAATACTTTTAAAATTTAGCCACGGAAAGCCGCACGCGTTACATTAGATACTGTTCTGATTGGTTCTCATTAAAATATATCTTTAAATGTTTGGATTTACAAGTGGATACTGTTTAAAATATTTGGTTGTTTCATTCTGATATAATTTTTGTATTTAAAGTAGATCCGAATGCATACTGATAAAGACAAATTTTCTATTGGAACAACAAATACATACTCATAGAAACTGCTATCATCAATCCTTTCGAAGGAATACTAAATATGTACCTGGAATTTCCGACCATATCGTAACATGTGGTAAAGAATTTGTTACTGATCAAACCTCATCACAATTATATTCGAAATACTGATCGCATATAACCCCATTCGAAGTGATTAAACTTGTACCTATTTGTAATTGCAGTTGAAAACTGACCTTTCTTTTTACCCATTCAAACAAATGAAAACACATTTAATATACTTATTACTGAAAAAAATAACATTAATACTTATAGAAACTCATCTCATAAATCCCTATTCAAACATCATAATTTGTAATCTTCAATTGCAAATCAAAACCCGGTCTTCGAAGCGTGTCGCCCGGGTTGGCTCCGGCGGGTTATATCGCCTGTAGTCCCCCCTCAAGAAACATGTAATTAGGTTTGTAACCTGTTTGTTTTTTCTTCTAAATAAATAAATAAATAAAAACTGTTCTAACCTAATGCAGCTCGTTTCTTATAGAAACTCTTGCCATTTAACCACGGAAAGCCGCACGTTTTACATTAGATACTGTCCTCATAAATTCTCATTGAGATAGTATAAGTAAATGTCTGGATTTACAAATAGATACTGTTTAAAATATTTGGTTGCTTTATTCTGATATAATTTTCATATTTAAATTAGATCCGAATGGATACTGATAAAGACTTATATAATTTACTATTGGCACAACAAATACATACTCGTAGAAACTGCTATCATCAATCCTTTCGAAGTAATACGAAATATGTACCTGGAATTTCCACACGTAACATGTAGTGAACAATTTGTTACTGATCAAACATCATCACAATTATATTCGGAAAACAGCTTAAATACTGTTAGAAATTGATCGCATATAATCCCATTCGAAATGGTTAAACTTGTATTTGTAATTGCAGTTGAAAACCGACCTTTCTTTTTACCCATTCAAACAAATGAAAACACATTTAATATATTACTGAAAAAAAACATTAACACTCATAGAGACTGATCTCATAAATCCCTATTCAACCATTATAATTTGTAATCTTCAATTGCAAATCAAAACTGTTCTAACCTAATGCAGCTCGTTTCTTATAGAAACTCTTGCCATTTAACCACGCAAAGCCGCACGTTTTACATTAGATACTGTTCTCATAAATTCTCATTGAGATAGTATAAGTAAATGTCTGGATTTACAAATAGATACTGTTTAAAATATTTGGTTGCTTTATTCTGATATAATTTTCATATTTAAATTAGATCCGAATGCATACTGATAGAGACTTATATAATTTACTATTGGCACAACAAATACATACTCGTAGAAACTGCTATCATCAATCCTTTCGAAGTAATACTAAATATGTACCTGGAATTTCTGACCATATCGTAACATGTAGTGAACAATTTGTTATTGAACAAACCTCATCACAATTATATTCGGAAAACAGCATAAATACTGTTAGAAATTGATCGCGTATAACCCCATTCGAAGTGATTAAATTTGTATTTGTAATTTCAGTTGAAAACTGACCTTTCTTTTTACCCATTCAAACATATGAAAACACACTTAATATATTACTGGAAAAAAAACATTAATACTCATAGAAACTGATCTCATAAATCCCTATTCAAACATTATAATTTGTAATCTTCAATTGCAAATCAAAACTGTTCTAACCTAATGCAGCTCGTTTCTTATAGAAACACTTGTTCTCATAAATTCTCATTGAGATAGTATAAGTAAATGTAAAGACTTATATAATTTACTAGAGGAACAACAAATAGATACTCGTAGAAACTGCTCTCATCAATCCTTTTGAAGGAATACTAAATGTGTACTTGGAATTTCCGACCATATCATAACAAGTAGTGAACAATTTGTTACTGATTAAACCTCATCACAATTATATTCGGAAAACAGCATAAATACTTTTAGAAATTAATCGCATATAACCCCATTCAAAGTGATTAAACTGGTATTTGTAATTGCAGTTGAAAACTGACCTTTCTTTTTACCCATTCAAACAAATGAAAACACATTTAATATATTACTGAAAAAAAACATTAATACTCATAGAAACTGATCTCATAAATCCCTATTCAAACATTATAATTAGTAATCTTCAATTGCAAGTCAAAACTGTCCTAACCTAATGCAGCTCGTTTCTTGTAGAAACACTTGCCATTTAACCACGGAAAGCCGCACGTTTTACCTTAGATACTGTTCTCATAAATTCTCATTGATGTGGTATAAGTAAATGTTTGCTGCTCCATTCTGGTAGAAACTGATAGAAATTTCAGCAGCAGCTTTACTCCAGGCTCCAGTAGAGGGAGCTGTATACGTGTCGCTAATTCATATCTACTCTAATGTGACCTAAGGAACTGACGTGTGTTTGTTAAATTAAAAGTAAAGCAGTCTCTTTCACTGCCAACTCATTCATTGCTTCTAGGCTAGAACAAGAATACCCGAGGAAATAAGGACTTTGCAGTATTTTGTGTTTACCACAATATTAGTATTTATATTTGAAATATGCAATTTAAACTGTACATTTGTTGGCATGCATATCCAAATTAATACTAATAAAAAGGCAAAATGGAAGTTTACAATAAAAATACATCTGTAAAATATACAATTGAAACTGTACATTTGTTGACATGTATATCCACATTAATACTAATAAAAAGACAATGTTGAAATTTACAATAAAAACATGTTGATAAATGGTGTGTTATATACGATAGATACTGGAGAAAGGACGAACTGGACTCTTATGATATTACTTATAGAAAAGTTTAGAATCTCTTTAAAGTTGTATCTGTAATTCCATATGTTTACAGATATAAGGGCAAGGGTGCATTTGCAGACACTAAACTGTAGATTTGTTGATGTATATTTTGTATAAGTACTCATGAAAGGGCAACATGATAATTCCAAATAGCTCATTCGGAATTACTGTTTCATAACCGATTTAAAACTTAATAAAACAGATAAAATCCTGTCTGTATAATAATAATATAACTTATAGGAACGATAAAACCGCATCACTTTTTTTTTATAAGTTTCTATGTGGAATTTTTGGCAGGGTAGCCTGTCTCTATAAACTAATTTGATTTTAATTTTTATATTGTTTGGTAAAAATAACAGTCGACGCCTCTGGAAGTGCTAATTTAAGAATAACTGAGTATCTACTCTACTTTCCTGCATCACGATACTTTCACTCTTTCCGCAGACTTTATTTCCGTAATTCTTACGCATAAGTGATTATGGAGGCAGCAGATATCACTTTTAGATAAACTTGCCAATTATGTAACCCAGACATCTCACGAATTAAAATTAATTCATCGTGTGTATCAGTGGCGGCTCGTGATATTGTCTGCAGAGGAGGCTTGATATTTTGAAAGAGAGAAATTTCTACAAGTAAAAGATATTAATTTGGAAGATTGGAAGATATGCTGCTTCTTCCAAAGGGAGGCTCAGCCTCCCCTGCCTCCCCTGACGAGCCGCCACTGGTGTGTATACTTAATACAATATTTACTATTAATTAATCTTCAATAAATTCTAAATACAAAGTTTAAAAGAAAAGGAATCCTACACGGTACCCATTTTTACCCGACTTGTTTGCTGTTCCAATTTTTATAAACCTTTTTAATTATTTTCATTATTTCCACGTATAGACTGGCGGTACATGACCAGTCAGGTGCAACGTTTTTAAAATGCATGCCAATCATATATATGAATGAAATTACCATGAATATGCCAGAAACGCAAATTTTAGGCAGTCGTCGCGTGCAAAAGGGTGTGCAAATCGGTTTTTGTTTGTTTTTTTTGTGTTTTTTTTTTTAATTTTAAAATGGATGCCAATAGTGCCAAACGAAAGGCCTTGAAAAAAAATCCAAAATCAAAATCATCCAAAATCAAGAACACCATAAAATTTTACGATTTAATGTGCACATCAAAGGTTGTTTTGTGCGCGAAAACTGCATGAATTTCCGCTGGATTCTTTTTCAAGGTTTTTCGTTTGGCACTATTGGCATCCATTTTAAAATTTAAAAAAAAAACAAAAAAAATCGATTTGCACCCCTTCTGCACGCGACGACTGCCTAAAATTTGCGTTTCTGGCATATTCTTGGTAATTTCATTCACATATATGATTGACATGCATTTTAAAAACGTTGCACCTGACTGGTCATGTACCGCCAGTCTAGTAGTGGAGTGGAAGTACAGTAAAGGTCAAGAAAATCAAAAAAAATTGTTCAAATAAGCTTAGAATGTCATGAAACGTCGAGATTTTAGGTTCGAGCAAAAATAATTCTGTCTGTCGATGTCTGTCGTTCTGTCTGTAGATTTGTTGTGCTCACGATTACTCGGAACTGGACTATATTTTGATCTTATTTCGTCGAAGGGTTTGGGGGTAAATTGGGGTAAATGAAGGTAAATAGGTAAAGCAAGCAGGATCACGAAACAAAAAAGTTTAGGAGTTTTGCGGATCCGCAGGAACCTATAGGGGGTATTTTTAATTAAGAAATCGATTTCTCATTTCTTTTTTTGGATGAAGTAAACAAATATTTCGAGATTTTTTACTCTTGTACACACACTAAATCACATTTTTTTTTCGTCCCCTTTAATAATGGGGTGATGGTGGTAATGCCAAAAAATTTTTTGAGACCTTAGCTGCTCTTGTATATACTAAATACCAATTTTATGGACACTTACCTGCTTGATTTACCATTTACCCTCCCCCCCACGGAATAAGATGAAAATATAATCTAGTTCCAGATTCCGTTAAAGTACATACATGTACCAAATTTCAAGTCAATAACTTAAACGTTTCCAGAGTAATCGTGCGCACAAAAAAAAGTTAGACAGACCGACAGAAAGACCGACAGACGGACAGAAATGTTTTTTCGCTCAAACTTAAAATCTCGACGTTTCATGATGTTCTAAGCCTATTTGAACAATAAAAATTTTCAAAACATTTTTTGTCGTTACTATATTTCCACTGGATGTGGAAGTAAAATTAATGTACAAATGTACATAATGTACAAAAATAATTATTTCCTCTGCCGATGGTTAGTCAATAAACCGTAAGAAACGTATGAAAATATAATAACTCTCAATTAACCTGACTGAAAAATTCCAGGATACATACCTATCAAGTCAGGGTTAATAATTGCTTTTACCTTAGATTCTTTATTTTTTCCAGTATTATGCTGTTACGAATATAACGGAGCATGCATAGCATTCTTCTAAAATTAATTATTATCATAAATATCTCTTTATGCCTATGATTATTGATTAATCATATCTTAACCACAGACCTGTAATAAGTCTGTGTAAATAATACTTGTAGTTCTATCACCACCAAAACAACGTCTTGCAATGTTGGTTGCCTATCAATAAAATTTTACTGTGGTCACCAATCTTTTTCAGACTTCTACATATTTGTTTCTGATTTCTGAAGAATCAATTTTATTTTCCAGTGTAAGTAAATAATTACTCATCAGTGAGGATTCTGTATTTGTCATCTATGAGCTAGTAACACATCATTGGCAATATTTTACGCCAATTAAATCACTCCACTGAAATAATATCCCTCGTTTTCTACTAAAGAGTTTTGGTACCTACTATAGAGAATATCTAAGGTCTCATTCTGTACTAATAATATGCCTCAGGATACCAGTTCCCAATTAAATATCACGTTGACTGCCAAGACAATTTTGAAATTTTCATCCTGAGGCTGATGCTGTTTTAATACATGTTTCTGTTCACTTTTTCACTATATTTGATAAAAATTAAAATATAGAAAAAACTTAAAATGCTGGTCCCATAGGATCAGCGGTGCCCAGTAGTATAATTTCCGTAGAATTTTTTTATATAAAATCTAACCAGCAGCATGAGGCGACCAATACCTATTGATTGCTGGTCCCATAGGATCAGCATTGCTTACTTATGGACATGACTTGCTGGTCCCATGGGACTAGCCGGAACTGAACGTGATATCCTATTTTAAAGCAACAAGTAATATTTCTTTCTCGTACATATATTTGTTGTATACAGGAATCTTATAAGTATCTAGTACCGAAAAGCTAGTTAAGCAGTTTTAAACAGAAAGCGTCAAGTATTAACATTTTTCAGTCAATGTTCAGTTTATATTCCATTATTTAAAGTTCTATACAAGGATCCAGCGAGACTAGACCTATTCAGGATTTAATTAGACCCGTTTTAGTGGGAACTATTCTTGCCTCTCCGTAAAGTCAGCGGCGTAGTAGAAAGAGAGTGTTAGCCAATGTGTTGAGATTTAAATGTTTGAACATAAATCTAGAGATTTATATGGGTATGCCTACTGTTAGATTTAAATTAAAGGACTCAAACCTTAAAGGACCATTATGAATATGTCAAATGATTTGTGTTGGAAAAAATCTAAAAATATGACTTGAGAAACTATCTTTAAGAAATTTTTCATGCTACAATTTCCTAATAAGTTAACTACCTATTGTTAGATGAAACCTTTGGCAGAAATACCTAGTCAATTAAATATAAATTGATTAAATGTACAGTTGACCACATTTTTTTACGACAATATAGAACATTTTCTCCTTGTTTGCCCCCTTCCCAGGTAGCAACCCCAATAACACATAAAGGGCCAATGGACATCCACTGGCTATCCACTGGACTGCCACCCTCAAAATCCCAGACATCCAGTGGATGTCCGTACTACTACCTTTCTCTGTACAATGGACAACCAGTGGATGTCCAGCTTAGATACTTTTATTCCTAAAATGGACATCCAGAACAATGAACAGATATCCACAATCGTGCCAAATTGTATCCATCTGTGTACAGATGGCCACAATCTGGATGTACAATGAACATCCAGAATTATGCCGAATTGTGTCCAGTCTATGTACAGGATTTTCCCTTATAATATGCCATCCATCTAAAAAAATTATTTTGAAATGCAAAAAGCAGTTTGCAAGAGAGTTTTAGAATATTTACTAAACTTTTGTAAATTGTCAACTAAAAAAACCCCGCAAAATGCGAAAACGCAATATTTTCCAAATGGAACACAAGCCCAAGATGCTCCATTTTCAAAATATTAGTTATTTTAATTTACACATTTTGCAATCATTATTTTTTTTTATTGCAAATTATAACATTTCAGGAAAAACATCTAAAACTTTTGCATAGACTATTTTTTTTCTTCATCTCTTGGAATAAAGATTTTAAAGGGGTGGAAAATTGTAATAAAAAACCCTGTACAAGCAGAAATAATAAATATATAAAATCAACCGACACAATATGGCTACTTTTGTTTCTTTTTACCTTTTCGTGGTAACAATTGGTTGGCAATTAGTTCGGCCAATTGAAATCACCCCGAGTTACAATTTTCTCAGTTGTTCATAGGTAATAAAATATGACACCTACCATGGAGAAAGAGTCTCAGGAAAAATGTACATTAAGAGATTAATTCATGCATGTTTTATGCTGAAAATACAAAATATATTTATTTACCTATATTGAAAATGTATAGACAGAACTATAAAAAAAATATATTTGAAAACATCCAAAATTCTTGCGTTCTTTTTCTCCTTAACCATTCTCTCATGCACTCTTGAATTCCTATTCTGTTCACTTCTTAATCATTATAAAATTACTTAATGGGGGCCATATTTTCCTCCCCGGGTCCGTATTTCCTCTCCACGGCTCTGAACAAAGGTGGTTAGAATGGGGAATTTTCCTATTTTTTTTTTTAGTTATAAGTTATAATAAGTGGAGCAACAGGTGTTTTAAATTGGTGACGTAGGTAGTTTGGCCGATGACGTAGCTGGACTCTATGGATTTGTTGATAGAATGGTTTTATACAAAACAGTGTGGTGTTGCCAAGTTGAAATTCCTTCTCTAGTTCTAACAAAGATAATTGAAGAAAACAGGAGTATAAAGCTTATTTATTAAATCAATTTTAATATATTTATCCACGAAATTTAATTTTCTTATGTAAAAAATAATAATAGGCGTGAATTATTAAATATTTTAAATAATGTTTAATGCCGATTAGATTTTTAAAAACATATTTAGCAAAACATGACAACAATGTCAACGGCTAGTCAAATGACAGATGTGTTCTAACGTCGCCGTCGTGTTGATTTGAAGCATTTCAGTTTCTTTCATTGAGGTATTTGCTGTAATTTACAAATAGTAAATAATGGCATTTAAAAGGTATTTTATGAAAGTTGTGGAAACACAAATATAAGTTCTTCGGAAAAAAATTTTGTAACTGTTCCGAAAAAATTGATATTCGAAGAACTTGATGGCAAGCTTCCAATATTTTGGATCCCATCCCTTCAAACATTCAAATTTTGTTATAAAAAGAATCTATCAAGTCATAATCAACTTTGGGCAAATTGGACGAATCTCCTTTCACAAAATTTAACTCCGTCTTAATAGTTTATTGATAAAGTAAAAATCAAACGCCACGTAAACAAACAACAAATAAATCTAACTTGTATTGTGACAAGAAACGTCAGCTGGCGGCAGGCAAGAAATGTTGCCACATAATCCTCGCCGTAAGTTTTGTTTACATTTTTAACTTCTACGTAAACAAATATAAATACCTTTTAACTCCTTCTAAATATATGTGTATAATATTTATTGATATTCAAGATATTGAGAAAAATTGAAGTGTCATATGTAAAATAATGTAAAGTAAATACACAATTTGGCATTCATATAAGTTAGTTACAGTCTAAGCGAAAGTTGTCTATGATTGGTTAAATTATTTCCCGCCAAATAAAATCATTTGAAATCTGTGTCTAGACGGGCGTATTCTTATTTCTTATTTTTATTTAAGAAATTATTGTTTTGGTTTAAATTGCTTATGCAGTAATTGTTAAAATAATAACTTTACTTGATATATATCACCAAAACTGAATTTAAAAAAAAATGGAAAATACCCCATTGACATTTTCTGTTAATATATTAATAGTACACTTACGAAACATAGAATATCAGGAATATATACATAAATCTCAAGTATTCATTCGGGCATGAGATTTGCCTTTTCTAAAATAAATACATTTATATTCAGTTTTTAGATATTTGTATTTTTCTTGTATAAAATCATAGCATTTTGTTGATATGTTTGACATATAAGAATGTTGTTGTAAGGGAGATGTTAATGTGGTCCTTGTTTTAGTTGTTTTTATACTGCATGGGCCTAAACAATTTAAATAAATCAATATTGAAGGCAATAAAATAACGAACCATTATACCTCCGTTGCTGCAACTTTACATACACGCTATCGTTTTATGTATTGCAGCATTTGAGGCCGTTAAATAAAAGCTTTCTTATTTTTAATAATAACACTTTTATTTAGCGGCCGCTTATTGCAACAAATAAAACGATGGAAAGTGTGTAATAGTCCAGTCACGAATAGTATTAAAATGTGGCGAAAATACATAACCACGATTTTATTGTTTTAAGTTGATGAGTGGACATCCAAAACAAGCCCTTATAGCGTGCCAACTGCCATACCGGTTAAGGGGGATGGGAGGTCGTAAAGTTGAAAAATCGGTTTTTCGCATTTAAAAAGAAGGCTAATAATCTGAGAGGAAAGTTCAAATGGGGAAGTTATAGGTATTAAAAAAAACTGGTGATAGCCATATAAATCTAATAGCTATTTGTGCAACAAGTTAGGAAAAGTGTTTCTTTTTTCGTATTACATGCAGGCTTACGCCGCTTACGATAAAAACACTTTTCCTATGTGTTAAAGACATGATTATATCTACTGACCCATGACGTTTGGAAAACTGATTAAACCGAGATATTTTTCGAATTTTATATTTGACATTGATATATTTATTACTTTTTTCTTCTTTTTTCCACTTCTGCTAACACCTGTCGGAAATTTTATTTGTAAATTGTAAATAAGTAAATGTTTAATATTCATTACGGTAAAAAATAATACATATAGGTATAAGTATTAATAAATTGTTCCGCTCTAGTTAGGAAAAGTTAGACTTCTCCTAACTCAAATTAATACTGAAATATAGAATATTTTCAAACGTCAATAGAAAAAAAAATATATTTCACCAAGAAAATAAATTAAATTACCAGTTGAATTACCACCAGTCATAGCTGGAAGCTCGATACGTAGTAAACCTTTTTTAACCAACTTTTAAGAAACTTAAAAAGAAGCAGGCTTTCAATTCGACCCATATATGTTGTTTTATGTTCAATCTTTACTTTAAATTGGCTTAAGCAATTTCTACGAAATATTTTGCAAACCGTAGGTCATGATGATAGTTTCGTTATATCAAGCTACGTTTTTTTTTTCGAGAAATGGCAATTGCATTAGTGATAATAGAAAACGATTTATAATAAAAATGTTTCTTTTTATAAATTGTAGGGTATTATTGCTCGGCTGTGATCCCATTGTAGCTTTTTCATGAAGTTACGACAAGTACACAGTATTTTTTTCTCAAAACAGTGGGTCGGACTCTCAAAAATTAGGGAAAATTAAAATTTTGTCGACTTCGTCGGAATTGCATTAAGATCAGGGCTGGCTTTAGGGGGGGTGGCGAAGCGGGCGGCAAAATTCTAGGGGCGGCAAATTCTTCAAATCCACAGTTACCAAAAAATATAAAAAAGCTAGGAAACAATTGTTTCACTAATATAGTAATAATAATGTTAACTTTATATAAATAATTTGTAATTGTTAGTTTTTTTTTTGTATATAAAGTAGGTTACATACATATATTCTGTTTCTTATATGTGATTTTATTTATTGTCTAATTTCTGTGGTGTGGTATTTTTTTTAAGTTTCAATACGGTTAATTTTTTCAATTATTTTATTTTACTCTTTTAAATACAGTAATCATGTTGCTGAAAATCCAAAAATTGCTGTAAACCTTATAACTAAAAAAACAAACCATCAAGAATATTCAGTAGGTGACTCTTAAAATGTTATAAAAAATAACGGACTGAAAAGATAGGGTCAGGCGGGGTAAAAGTAAGACAGACAGGTAGCGGGGTAAATAAAAGACAAGGTGATATCCAACCCAGATTGAAATAAATTAAACTTAATTATTTAGTCAAGTTTGTTTTGTACATTCAGAACTGTTTTATGTTATCCAATCAGGGCCTATGCCTACTGTTAATGCGGGAAAAAATATTATTCAGTAAACTCTTTAATTCAGTTTTTTTTAATTTTTGAACGCACCTTAGGTAGTACTTTTTTGCATTGTCCGTACTTGGCAGATGTCAACTAGAAGTGTCATATTTCACATTTTGTGATCAAGTTTATTAATCTGCTAGTAAATCATCAAAAATTTGATTTTAACGAAAAAATTAAAAGCGGGGTAGAAAAGAGACTAAAGAGACCAAAAGGGCAGACTGAAGCAGGTACATTTCAGCTTCCTTCTGCAAGCCCCTTCTTGTTTAGTAAAAAATCTGAATAAATTACGTATAAAAGAAAAACCCTCCTCTGTCTTATTTTTGCACTTCCATTTGTACGACGTCAATAAGAATGGGAATAGTGTACTTCATTTGCCCTCCAGTGTCTTTTTTTACCCCACTTGGAAGGTAAAAATGAGACACTGTTTATTTTTGTTTATCAATTAACTGTATTTTTTAGTAAAAAAAATACATAGAAATATAGTTTTTCCTGTTATTTTTACATATGATACCAATCTTTCATTAAATATGACTCTATTCTAAGCAACCTAAAAATTGAAAGATGTCATTTTGTCTCATTTTTACCCCGCCTGACCATATAAGAGAGGGGCGGCAAAATGAAACTGTGCCCGGGGCGGCAAAATACCTGGAGCCAGCCCTGATTAAGATTGATAGGGGCAGCTGACACCCAATTTGATGTCAACAACTAAAAATTCAAAAGTGTCAATACAATATGGCTACTCACACAGCACAGGATGACCCCGGGACATCCTAAAATGATCCCATATATCCGATAAATGAATTGTTCATTAGGGATGCCGATAGGAAGGGTTATCCTTTGATCCTAATAATAGCCAAAATGAGGATATCCACTGGATAACCTATACGAATATCTATAGGATAGCCTTTGGGGTTGTTGATGTCCTATATAAAACCTAATGGGGATAACCAAAGGCTAGCCCAAGGGCCATCCAGTGGTCAACTTGTTGGGCTAATGTAGGTCCCAAATACATGATAATTCTTAATTCACCTGAGGTATAGATAAGACATGTTTTATTTAGTTTATGTTTACATTATATTTTCATTGTAACAGAATGAATTTTATTAATGGAAGAAGATATTACTTAGAAAATATGGTCCTAATAACAGCCAGAATAGGAATATCCACTGGATAATCTATATGAATATGAAAGATAGAAGCGTACAGTGAATATAATACGAAATTTATATTATCAGCACAAATATTAACTCTTTATGTGACATAAAAAATATGCAAATAGGATGGTAATAGATATCGCTGTTTTTTCGATAAATACATCTCGACATGAAGGGCTATAGACAACGTAATAATGCCAAAATATCTTCAGTGTAAATATAAATACAAGTGACCAATACTTTGGGATTTACGTATGCTCAATTTCATCAAATATTAATATCGTTTTCCAAACATTACACAGCTTCATAAAATAAAAAAAAGTGGTATTAATGCAGGTATTTTTTGGAAAAGTCTCAAGAAAAAACCAATAAAGAGACGTATAAGTTTTAATTTACTATACGGTAGTGACATTTTAAAATATTGAGTCGATGCCAATGTAAGGTAGAAGAGAAGAGAAATGGACAAATAATATGCTGAAAAGAAGCAGATGTAACCTAAGCTATTGCCACTTTTTTATTTAGCTACTTTTAGTCGTCGGCAGAACATGCTGAAGTGCCTGACATTAATGTTAATATATCGCTTTCTTTCACGTACATTATTTTGCTATTTATATTTCACTATATTTTATTATAGGGATCGACCCAAGATTTCTAGGTGCCACTATATTCAACTTCAGAAGCCAGAAACACGTCCTCTAGAGGAGGCGTTCGCCCTTATCCTGATTGGGGAGGCAGATTCTTACATGTACTAGATAGGTTCTTACACATTTACCGACATTTACTGTACACTTTGGAATAAACCTTAATAAACCTCAACATTAAGTCTATCCTCTCTCTAGCTTTTGTGTGTTGGGTCGACACTGAATAACGGGATCCTCAAGTATCCACACGGCTGAAATTCAGGACATTGATCAGATCACAGAAACTGAAGAGGAAAAACTAATTAGGATATCTTGAAGTAAAACAAAATCTATTACATTGTTAGAATATAAGCTAAGTGCATCGTAAGAGAAGACGAATCTTAGAGAGAGAGCAATAAACAAATTTGTTTTATAATTGTCATTTCTACAACAATTTTGTTTAATTGCTATTTTATTACATTTATAAAATTCCAATAAAACAAAATAATTTTATAACGTTCAAATTTTGCTTGTTGGGAATCCACGGTAAGTACAGCTTTTACCTGTCTCAGTGGTGCCGTCAGATGTTCCATAGAGCAAACGGTAGCCATCTAAAATAATGCGTGAATCAAAAAAACGTCTGGCAAGACGTTGTGTTCTAAGCAGGATAACAAACTGACATAATATTCTAAAACTAAAAATACTGCGTAGTATGCTGATCGTTTCGCCAACCAAGTTGCCATCATCAACAGATGAATAAAACTTAGCAATTTTACCTAACAGTAACTTATTTTCAAAAAATAGCGACTGTATCCGACAATATTTACCTATACCTAGTATTTATTTGTATTTTTTGTTTACTTGCCATCAGCTACAAACGTTAATTATTTTTCATTAAAATGACACAAAACTAGGAATTTCTGAATACCCGTAGGATGCGCAACTGTCGAACACTGACAAATCCTAGATTGGCTTTAATGAAATGACTTCGGTATCACTATGTTAATGAATTACCCTTTCTGTAGAATTTATTTTTAATTTAACCTGAATCTACGCATGTCGCACGTATTTTAAAAGGGGATTATAAACGCGGAACAACGAGGTTTTCAGAGTTGTCTCATCCGTTTAATCCCTGAACCGACCGAAAAATCGAAATAGGCAAAATGAGAACTATCAAATTTGGTTGTGTAAAATTGTTGATATTGCTGGTTTTGGGTTTCTTGGTAGCTTCCATCCGTAAGTACTTTTCTTTTTATATTTTGTTTTTATTTATATTTTGTGTTAACTTCTGTTCAGTCAAGTACAAAGTTCAGCCACGATATCAAAGATTTTCGCAACGGTAGATATTTCGATATACAGGGTGATCTGTAAGTAACAGTTCATAGAAGAACGGTTGATTTCTGACGTTAAAATGTCACAAATTAGCTAAACTTACCTTAGACCAAAAGTTGATATTAACAGAGTAGGCGCCTTATTATGTGCTTTGACCTGAAAGTAATTAATGCAAAAATGAAGGCAACGTCATTCGCTCTTGAAAAATATCGTAAATAACATAACCAAAATATGCTAAAATACTGACTTCCTCTCCATCTTTATTATTCCTCTTGAATTTCCCTTTAAAATAATATCGGAAGTAACTGCCGAAAGTGGTGCTAATATTCGCGATTTTCAATATCACTGAATTTACCCACTGCATTATCAACTGCTTCGTTATTGAGGCAGAAACCTCTGCATTCTGAACATGCTTGAGAATACTTCAAGCCTTTCTTTCGGCATCCACATCTTTTTCCACAATTGGTTTTTCATGTACAGCCAACAAGCTTCATGATAGAAGTGGATGCTGTAGGCATGACTGTTTAATACGGAGCGAAGGTACCCGCATAAGTCAGGTGCCAACCCCATTCTGTGGGATGCAGTTTGTCTGTTCCAATCCATTGTTGCACTTGGTCGTATACTCGGAGACTGTGCTAAGCAGCTGATGATGTTAGTGGCAGTTTTTTGACTTCAACAAATGTAATGGACTCCGCAGTCTCCTAACAAAATATTTTCTTACGTAGGTTTCTAACATTTCACTTCTGTGCCACCATAGATATCCACAAGTGCTCTTTCACTAGCATTACATCTTTATTTTCATTGTTGGCACTTTCTCAGACTTATAGTTTTCGTACCAAAGAATAGTCACTGTGAGTGCCAACATTTCTTTCTCAAACCACCCCCAAACATATCGATTATTATGCCAAAAAGGATACAAAAATGACACAGAGTAATGACCGAGAAATTGTCCTTTCTAACATAACAAAGTATTTGAATGTTTTGGGGGTTTTGGGGGTGGTTTGGGTGGGTTACATTGAGAAAAAATGTTGACACTCACAGAGACTATTCTTTGGTACAAAAACCACAAGTCTGAGAAGGTTCCAATATTTTTGTTTTGAAAAGCACTAGTTTTAGCCCGTTTTAGGCCAAAAGTCTAATTTTTTGCCAAAAAATCTGGAAAATGGTCAAGCAGAAAATACTGGCATATAGTTTTCCAGCAATGAGCATTGACAACGAAAATTTTCCGCCTGGTCAGAAAGGGTTATACTACGTTCAAATTTTGGCTATAATTGATGTCGCCAGTGCTGCCAATTGCACGGAGAAAAAATGTTGGCATATATCGAATGTTGATCGCCAAGATACCCTCTTCAATTAGCACCAAGCCCCAAAGTGTTATACTCTGTTCCACAATTGAATATTTTCGGGGACGGCTAGCGCCAAAACGGTTAGGGGGGGAGGCCTCACTTCATAAGATAAAATACTCAGAAAAATATTTGCAAAAACATAACAGCAAAGCCGACAGGTTATATCACAGGCCCCATATAGTAGCTATCTCCTAGACTATAACAATATTTGAAAGCGACCTGCATTCTGGCTATTTAGGTATAGACTATGGCCCTAACAGTATATACAGTGTTATCCCTGTAAGGGTCCCAGGGATATCCTAAGGATATACAAAAGTACATCTGTGGGATATCCTGAGAATACGGAAAGTAGTGCCACTTCTAGACCTCTTGTCGGACATCTTGGGACATCCTCAGGATATTGCTGTATCATAGCTTTTATATCCCTAAGATGTCCGTAGGATAACCTTGTGCTGTCTGAGTTATCGGCTAACAACCGTTCTATATTGTGCTCTCTCTGATTGATGTTGACAAAAACTGAGACGTCTCTAGACCCACATCTCAAAAGCCTCAATACGCCGTCTGTCTGTCTACCTAACGGTTCATGTTTTAGGGATGTAAATAAAGAACGATGGAGAAAACTTGGGCGTTAGCAATTAAAACACCTATACAGAGAAAATTATCTTTGCTTCGAAATAATTCATCACAGAATAATATACAAGACTAATGTTTTTTCACTTGTATAATTTTCTTAGACATTTTCTGCTTTAAATTCATTTATTCAAATGCCGTCTGATAATCTTGATTTATTTAGGTAATTTGGATGGGGTACGTTTATCGAGAGAAATGCTGGATAAAATCTAGAACACATTTTTCCTTTATTATTCATCAGTACGGTGTACTTATGAGAGCTATACTATTATTTGATGAAGTTAAATAATTTATTATAACCGAACAAAAAATCTTGCTGAAACTCGCTTCACGTTTTCGTGGACTTAAAATAATACAATTTTTTGTAGTTTAGCAAGCATTCATATAATAATAATGAAGTATAAGAATAAAATTTCAAAATTTTGCAGTTGTAACTGAAACATGAATATGCTTATCGACCACGGCCGACTGCAACTTCTACTAGTTAGATTTAAATACACTTTATACAGGGTGGGGCAATAGTGTGTCGGACTTCGATATCTCGAGTTCTACGATAGCTAGAAATTAAAAAAAAAATGCAAGTAAACTGGATGAAAAAATGTATAACCGGAAATTATTTCCGAATATACAGCGCAAGCCAAGACGAAATTACAAGATCAAGTGCCTTTTTTTAAATGGAATGCTATTATGTATATCAGTATATTTTTTGAAGCTTCTTTCTAGACTCCATTCATTCCAATATTATTATTGACTCTCTCCCAACCACTTGGATGTAATGAATTTCTTTGTTGAAATAATTCCATCTGCAGCTGCATATTGAAAAAATCACCAAAGTCACAATTACGGGTTTTAAAAAAAACTTATATGAATGCTAGTTACGAGACATCTAATTAATGTTTTTGAATCATTTTTACTTCCTAAAAATGTACAGACAGGGTGGTCAGAAATTATTTTTCAATTAAGAACTTTTTAAATTGAATTTAACCCTATATATTTTTCGACGATGTGATGAAGATATGAAAAACGAACATTTTTTGTAAATACTTCCCTATGGATAAATGCAACCATTTTCGTTTTATTGAGCAATCATTACTAAATTCAAGAATAAACTTAAAAAACAGATGTTTTTTCAAATAATTCATTAGAAAATATTATAATAAGTACTCCACATGTTGACCATTTTGATCGGCACACATCTCTATGCGCTCTTGAAATGAGGTTTCTTCTGTTCCTAAAATTGCCGGTGTAATAGATCTAAAAGCAGTTATTATCCTTTCTTTCATGTTTTGTACTGTTGGTAAATTTCTTCCAATCCATTGAACTGGGTAGGTATTATTTAAGTGGTCTCTAACTGCATTTAAATAATGTGGTGGAGCACCACCATCTTGCTGAAACCACATCCTATTGCGAATCCTTTCAGGAAGATTCACCAATAATTATGGCAGATAGTTTTCCAGAAAATGAAGATAAATAGCTCCAGTCAATGTACCGTCAAAAAAAATGTGGCCCTGTTACATGTTCCCCAATAATTCCTCCCCAAACGTTTGTAGACCATCTGCGCTGGTTATCAACTTGCCTATAAAAATGAGGATTTTCCGATGCATAATAATGGAAATTGTGTCTATTAACAAATCCATTTTTATGTACAGTTCCCTCATCAGTGAATAAAACATTATGAAAGAAGGCGACATCTTGCATTTATCTCTGGCCCAATTACAAAACTGTAGACGCCTTTGAAAATCGTCATCAGGTAATTCCTGGTGCATTTGAATATGATATGCATGAAACTTATTTATTTTTAAGATTCGACCGTCTACTTATTCCTACTAACGAGCTCACTTCTCTCTGACTAATATGGGTATTTTCAAGCGTTGCCAGCACCACAGGCAACTTATTTTATTCATTCACAACACGTTTTATTCTTTCACTTTTTTTATATTCGATATTTCTAGTTTCCACAAATCTATCGAGAAGGTTTTGGAAGCTGCTAACATCAGGAATCCTTCTTTCAAGATACCTTTGCTTATAAATTCTAGTGGCAAGCAAACAATTTCTGACCGACTCGCCCAAAACAAAAGTCATGTCTACAAGTTCCGCTTTATTAAAATTCATTTTATAAAACTCTAACTATTTTAAATTTAATACAAATGACGAAATGACGATCGATGTGCGATAAATGTTCATTTGTACAAGACAATTTATACCAAACTGAGGTTTTATTGCTTGTCGAATAATGAAAACAGCAAAAAAATTTACAAAAAACTATTAAGTAAGGGAAAAATGAAATACCATTTACCCACTTCAATGGATTGGAAGAAATGGTCCCACTAAATGGACTCATTTCAAAATTGCATAAAGACGTCTCTCAATCAAAATGGGCAACATGTGGAGAGCATTTATTATAATTTTTTTAAATGAATTATTTGAAGAAACCTCTATTTTATCAACTACGAGACATCTTAAATAAAACAAATCTGCACACAGTGTATGATGCTTTAGCTGAGGTACTGTATTATAATCTGGGGAGGGTTATATGAAAATAAATTGAAAAATTTGCAAGTAATGCAGAACACATTGTTAAAAATTTTATTTAAAAAAGACAAGCAATACGCATCAGAAATTCTTTACACTGAACTAAATAAATTCAATATAAGGAAATTATACACATACCACAGTATGCTATGGATGCACAGATCACAAGTAGACCTTGTTAATCATGACTATCAAACAAGGAATCAAGCTAAAATGTCCGTTCAGATACCACTTTTTAGAAAACGCCATACCCAAAGATTTATATTTTATTACGGGCCAAAGCTATATAATTTATTACCAGTAACAATGAAAAATGTTAAAAGTACATATATATTTAAAAAACATCTAAAAAAGTTTATAAATGAAAATCATACAAAACATTTAAAAACTAAACATTACATTTAATTCGCTTACTTATATCAATTTACCATTAACACAAACTAGAAAGCAGGCCTTATAAATTTACATCTCTTTCCTCCTCCTCATTTGTCCTCAATAATTTTCAATACATTTTGTACATTTTTACTAATTGATAAATTTGTAATACCTTTACATAAAGAATCCATCAATTTTTATTTTTTAAAAGCTTTTATTTAACTTGCAGTGTTTGTTTGTTTGTATGTTTGTTTGTTAGTTTAGGACAGTTTAGGTCAAATCTTGCAAGCCGAATTTCGACTAGTTCTAATTAAGCTAGAGCTTTGGAATTTGGCACACGTGTATGAGTCCGGTGACAATGTAACATCCCAATGGGCACACGTACGTTTATTAAACGTTTCTAAAACATTGTAGTCGTTGATTAAACGTTTTACGTTGAAATTTTCAATGTTGCATTTGGTAGAAAATTTCAACGTTTAAATAAGACGTTTAAAATACGTTACTACTACATGCGTTTTTAACCATTAGTAGAAGAAAAGCTGGAATAAAACGTTTTGGTAAGCACGTTTTTTTCACAAAAATGCAATAACGTATAAAACACGTTAATAGGTAACGTTTATGAAACGAAAAAGTTTAACATTTTTTATTAGGTATATTTAATACGGTGATTGAAACGTTTTATTTAAATGAAAAAAAAATGTATTTTTTACAATGTCAAAATAACTGTTGTCTCCAAATGCAAGGAAATTTTACATTCACAGGTGAAATAGATGGTAGAAGTTTACGTTATTTAAATGTTTTTCTACGAATCTATATCAACGTATATTTGGTTGAAAATTTTATAGGTATCTAAATAAACCTATAAAATACGTTACTCCTACACACATTCCCAACCTGAGTGGAAGGGAATACTGAAATAAAACGTTTTAATTACAACGTTTCTTTTACTGATATATTAACGTATAATACGTTACGTTACTTCATAACATGAGAAGTTGTAGCAATCCGAGTTTGTGAAATGAGAAAATTAAACGTGTTTTATTGTATTAATCAAATATAGCAATTGAAATATGTTTTACTTAAAGGAAAAAAAAAATTGTATACAATGTTAAAATAACTGATGCTTTCAACTTATTAAAATGCACTGACATTCTAAATCTACAGGTGAAATAAATGGTAGATGATGACGTTTTTTTAACGTTTTTCTACTCAGATATATTAATGCATAAAATTTGCCTATTTACCACGTAGTTTGCTGCAGAAATTATTTGTAGATGGCGCCACATGCGAACCACTGACAATAATCAGTCATACTTCATCTTATACTTTTATGAATTTATATAAAATAAATAACATAGATTGCGATGTTCAAATTCTTTCAGGGAGCATCGATTTATTTGGATGGATCTTATAACGATCAGGTTCAAGATCATTATTCTGTGGCTAAGCCGAGACAGCATAGAAGTTTTATGCTATCTGTTGGTTAAGCACCCACTGGTTTTATGATAAAACCCAGCGGGTGTTTAACCTATCAATTGTCCATTCATCTACATGGCGGCTCATCCTGTAACATATCATATATATGTATATTGGAAAATGGAGACCTAAAGCCCCTTTAATTTCGTTTAATTAACGTACAAAATTAGTGAATATTTAACGTTATTAAACTCTTTAATAAAACGTTTATATTCTGCATTTACTTTCGTTTCATAAACGTTGAATACTAACGAATATTTATCGTTTTTTTAATGTTATTCAATCGTTATCTATGATGTTTAAAAGACGTTTATATTTGGTTAATAAAAACGTTTTTCCGCGCGACATTTTTTCGTTGAATGAACCGTTGCTAAAAACTCTAGAACAACATGTGGTTTTCAATCATTTTTTAACGTTTTTTAAACGTACGTGTGCCCATTGGGATAGTATAGCCATTATCGGTCTAAATCCAATATGGCGGACGTCCCAAGATGGCGGATCGGCTTTTTAGTCACAATCCCCTTGATATGGGTCTCAAATGAAAGAGTTTAACGAGTAAAATACGATAATCAATGTGACGTTATTCTATATCCAATATGGCAGACGTCCCAAGATGGCGGATCGGCTTTTTAGTCACAACCCCCTTGATATAGGTATCAAATGAAAGGGTTTGACGAGTAAAATACGATAAAGTATGTGACGTCATTCTAAATTCAATATGGCGGACGTGGGAGAGGTGGAAAAAGGTGGGGAAGAGGTGGAAAGAGGTGGGGAAGGAGTGGGAAGAGATGGGGAAGGGATGGGAAGGTGCGAAAGGAGTAGGAAGAGGTGGGAAAAGGGTGGGAAGAGGTGGGGAAGTGGTGGGAAAGGGTAGGTGATTGGTAAGAGGTGGAAAAGTGGTGGAAAAAAGATGGGAAGGGATGGGAAGGGATGGGAAGAGGTGGGAAGAGGTTGGTAGAGGTGGGAATGGGGTGGAAAGAGGTGGGGAGGGATGGGAAAAGGCAGAGGAAGAAGTGAGAAGTAGTGTTAGAGAGGTGAGAAGACGGGAGAGGGAAGGGGTGGATGGCGATGGCAAATGAAAGGGTTTTGTCTGTAAAATAAGTAGACTAAAAAGTAAAAAATAAAATTATATAAAAAAAATATTTTTAAGAAAAAGCTTTTATTTGAAAAAACTACTAAAAAGTAAAAATAATTTTTTTAAAATTCATACACCTGGAAACCAAAAACTTTGGGGGCGGTCAATTGAGCAAATTAACTATGCAATAGCGCTATATGACTGCCCCCAAAGCTTTTGGTTTCCAGGTGTATGAATTTTAAAAAAATTATTTTTACTTTTTAGTAGTTTTTTCAAATAAAAGCTTTTTCTTAAAAATATTTTTTTTATATAATTTTATATTTGTTTTACACTTAATAACCGTGGATATGGTATAAGCACACTTACAACACAAGTTACATGTGTAACTTAGGGAAGTTGCTTAAATGATTTTTTATATACTTAACGGAATGTAGTTATTTTTAGTTATAAACAACATAGTTATCTTCTACCTAATAAAATTGAACTGAATTGAATTGAATTTTTAAAGTTTATTCTTGAATTTTACACATATTGCTCAATAAAACGAAAATGGTTGCAATTAGCCATAGGGAAGTACTTACAAAAAATGTTCGTTATTCATTTCTACATCACATCGTCGAAAAATATATAGGGTGTTCCATTTGAAAAAAATGAGATAATTCAATTTAAAAATTTCTAAATTTAAAAATAATTTTTTGCTACCCTGTACATTCTTAAGAAGTAAAAATGATTCAAGAACATTCATTAGATGCCTCGTAACTAGTATTCACATAAGTTTTTCTTAAAACCCATAATTGCGACTTTGGTGATTTTTCAATATGCATCTGCAAATGGCATTATTTCACCAAAAAAATTCATTACATCCAAGTGGTGAATAGAGTTTAGAGAGAGGCTTCAAAAAATATACTAATATGCATAACATTCCATTTTAAAAAAGGCACTTGATCCTGTAATTTCGTCTTGGCTCGCCCTGTATATTCGAAAATAATTTCCTATTACAGACTTTTTTATCTAATTTACTTGCATTGTTTTTTAATTTCTAGCTATCGTAGAACTCGAGCATATCGAAGTCCGACGCACTATTGCCCATAGTGAGCTTCAGTCATTAGAACTAGAAGAAACACAGTCTAAACTTAGTTTAACGCTTGGGGTGCAAGTGGCCCTTAACCAGTTTAATTAAACATGTTGAAATACTTAAGTAGACAATTAAAAATATATAATTATGCAGATAATAACTTAGATACATTAACTTTCAAGTTGCATAAATATATGTAGGTACACTGTTTGCCTTGATAATGGCGATCGTAAAGTTCCCAGGAATTTAATTTCGCAACAATATTATTATGTGAATATGCAAGTATTATAAACCAGTACTTTTTAAAATTTCTTTCATTGTGCCTATTTCCTAGTTTCTGTAGGTCAAGATATATCTCGATACAACTGAACAACAATTGCCGAGACCCAATAGCGCGGAACTCGAGGAGTCGGAAATATTTAAAATTGAACTAATACTTTCGAAAATTTAACAATTTAACTTCAGCTTATTTTATAGTAATTTCTAATAGCAATTAGATCGTCATTACTTTCATCTTTCAATAAATCGTTTGCTTCGAATCTTCTTTAGGCTTAAATTTGCTATAAGTAAAATAAATTTGGGGTTTTCTCTAAAATTATAGGAGATAGACAAAAACCTTTGCAGATGTCCTGGGCTCGATTTTCAAGAAACAAACAATGGTGCAAACCGCGATCGTCTCTTTTTCGACTACCGAGCTACAGAGTTTTTTGGAAAATTGGCATTTTTGAATGACCTCTGTATCTCAATTACCAAGTGTCGATCTAAACTCGAGTAACACATCCTTAAGGCACTTTTTTGAGTAGAATCCGTTGCTGATAAGGAGAAAATTATGCATACCTCAGTTTTCGAGATATAGACATAACTTGTGTTTTTTAAATTATTCATTATTCGATCACAACTTAAATTAGCTATCCAACGATATATCATGTCATATTTATCTTTAGAAATTGTGGTTAATTTTCGAGCAATTTAATATATTTTTGAGGAGGCCGTGGAAAACTATTAACAAAAACACTTCTTATAATATAAAATAATTTTGTCAAAAATAGAAAAACTAAACTGCAATAAATGTTGTCAACTGCAATTGTCTTCCATTGACATCTATGCATTTTTGACACCTTCTCCTCACAGCATTTGTTGCATTTCCTATCATGACAGGAGATATTCTCCGCAGCTAATGTTTTGTTTACCAATTCTCAAAGCCAAAAGTCGGCAGGGGTTATATCGGGAGATCTAGCTCACCAAAATGGGACCATTATTTCCAAAAAATTAAATATTATAGATAAACAATTTAGTTAACTTAGCTAACTAGATATTGAAAAACTGGTCCTGAGTGATATATAGATACTATCCAATTCTCCCCAAATTGAGCATTTAAATAATTTCGTGTCTCATTTGACGTATGACCTGGGGTGCCATCGTGTTGGTAATTTAATCTTTGAAATTGTCTTACAGGCTTATTGCCTACAAAGGGCTCCATTTATTGCCGTAGAACGTTATTAAAATTTTCGGTATTCAAATTACCGTGAAAAAAATGAGGATCTATTATTTGGTATCCAATGAAACCACACCATACACCAAATCCAAGTCGTCCTTGACGATTAACTGTAGCGGTTACGTGCGGATTTTCAGCCCAATGGTGGTTATTATGCCGATTAAAAATTCCGGCACTGCTTATATGGGCCTCGTCTGTCCATGTAATTGTTCCTTCAAATCCTGGCCTTCATTGCACTGACGCAAATCCACTGGCAAAAATCGAGACGCCTTTGAAAGTCGTTTGGGTATAGATGATGACTAATCCTAATTTTGTAGGGTTTGAATTTACCTTTTTTTAAGCAACGCAACGCAGTTGTTTTTGAGATTCCTAAATTTTCCTGTATTTCGCGAGGCGATAAATTAGGATTTTCTCTTACAGTTTCTAAAACAATATTTTCTTCAGCTTCTCTACCTGCTTTGTTATATATTTTTGCTCGAGGTTTTACAAATGATCCAAACTCTTGAAAAGGGCATAGCCGGGTAAGCATGGTGTGACTGCCCCCAAGCGTCTGGCGCTTATATTTGTGCAGTAGGAAGCAATCTTGGAAAGTAGCAATTTCACAAAATATTAGCCCGAAAAAGGGACCGGTTTGGGGTGAGTAAGGGAGGGTTGATTTTAGCAAAACTATTTTTTTTCTAAGAAACGGCGCATTCAATCGTTTTGTAAAAAATATATGTTAAAGACCTACTGAGAAAGTACTAAATAAAAAATCATGCTCAAATTCCGAAAACAGATACAGTAAAAAAAACATATATTATTTTCAAATTTTTTTTAGGGTAACTTATCCCTGGGGTACCAGCCTGAATTTTTTTCTGTAGCATGTCTGGGGGCTCACTTATGTTATGATTTTTTCCCAGTCTTGTGCGAAGATTACGCCATACTTAAAAAAAATGCCGAAGTGTGCAGTGTCGTATGCATATTTTGTCAACAATTAACCCCTTGCACGTAAAGAAGGCCAAAATGCAAAGTAAATATGGATACCTGAGTAGTGTATACATACTAGTGATTAGTGATTATGGAAATGGTGAACGTTGTAAGAGAAACCAATATAACGCTGCAACGCTGACAGTTAATTAGGTGATCAATAGAGTTTAACTCTCTTGCGCCGCAAAAATCAGTTTATGGCCGGAATGTTAAATATCATTGAGGGTAAAAACTAAAGTCAGCGGTACTATCGATATTACCGTCGGCGGGGATAAGAGCTTGGTCTTAACAGTCATGTGTTGTTAATAATTTGCAGCACTAAATCGTAGCATTACTAACCTGTGATGGATATGGATGTTAATCTTCCTCACTGTCATCTGCAATCACTGCACTCATGCTATCCTTCTGAAACAATAGAGAAAGAACTTCCGCCGGTTTAGGTATGCTTGATAGATATCGTCCTTGCGAAACATAATGCACGACAGCAGCTACATGGGAACAACATCCAACACTTCGATTCCCACTGGCACATTCAAAGAAATTGCAAAACTGCCTTTTGTAGATATTTCCAGCAAAAATGTACTGGACTTCCCAGAAATGACGGATTTAAAACTGTTTTTTACCGGATCGTATCATTATAAACAAACGATTTCGTACCTCGAAGTCATAAATGAAGACGGAACACTTAATCTTCAGTACGCTAAGGACCAGTCCAATGTACTCAAAATACAAGTTTGTTCACGTCACATCAAAACGAAGGTTTACCGATGTTTCCTCGACTATATTCCCCACAGTGTCGGCGTTAGAAGACATTTCTGTGAATGTGCCAACGGGTATCAAACTGTTGGATGTTGTTCCCATGTAGCTGCTGTCGTGTATTACCTTTCGTACGGATGATATCTAGCAAGCATCCTAAACCGGCAGAAGTTCTCTCCCTATTGTTCCAGAAGGATAGCATGAGTACAGTGATTGCAGATGACAGTGAGGAAGATTAACATCTATATCCTTCTCAGGTTAGTAATGCTACGATTTAGTGCTGCAAATTGTTAACAACCAAGCTCTTATCCCCGCCGACGGTAATATGTGAATAATGACAGTCTTTGACAAGGTACTCCATAGTACCGCTGACTTTAGGTTTTACCCTTAATGATATTTAACATTACGGCTATAAACTGATTTTTGCGGCGCAAGAGTCAACTCTATTGAGCACCTAATTAACTGTCAGCGTTGCAGCTTTATGTTGGTTTCTCTTACAACGTTCACCATCTCCATAATCACTAGTCACTAATATGTATACACTACTCAGATATCCATATTTACTTTGCAGTTTGGCCTTTTTTACTTGCAAGGAGTTAATTGTCCACAAAATATGCATACGGCACTGCACACTTCGGCATTTTTTTAAGTATGGCGTAATCTTCGGACAAGACTGGGAAAAAAATATAACATAAGTGAGTCCATAGACATGCTACAGAAAAAAATTCAGGCTGGTACCCCAGGGATAAGTTACCCTAAAAAAAATTTGAAAATAATATATATGTTTTTTTTACTGTATCTGTTTTCGGAATTTGAGCATGATTTTTTATTTAGTACTTTCTCAGTAGGTCTTTAACATATATTTTTTACAAAAAGATTGAATGCGCCGTTTCTTAGAAAAAAAATAGTTTTGCTAAAATCAACCCTCCCTTACTCACCCCAAACCGGTCCCTTTTTCGGGCTAATATTTTGTGAAATTGCTACTTTCCAAGATTGCTTCCTACTGCACAAATATAAGCGCCAGACGCTTGGGGGCAGTCACACCATGCTTACCCGGCTATGCCCTTTTGTTGTGACTTTTAAATATTTTTGTGTCTGGTTGTCTCTTTTCTGGATATCTAAAAATATTGTTTAGGCGGCATTTTTTGCACAAAGTTTTTCTGTCTATAACTTACTTGTTAAAATAAAGCTCGGAAGCTAAATTTGAATCTTCTCTGCATTCTATAAAACACTTAATCATATCATATTTTTCAACATTACTAAATTGATCCATTTTTAGCAATAGGGAACTTGCCCAAAAAATAAAATTAATTTAAAATACTCAAAATCGTAAACTAACATCACAGACAAAAAAATTTAAAAAAAAAATCTCCAGAAATATAAACGATTAAAATCTACCCGATTTTATCCACTTCTGAAACGTGACGTCAGATGGAGAAGGTCGGATGACGGCGTCAAGCGACACCGATTCTGCTTTGGCTTTGATAATTTCGCATGCGCATGGGCATTTGTCAGAAACAACTAGCAGTGAACACAACCTAACCTAAAATTTAAACGTATTCGTTGGAAAAACATCTCAACATTCTGAAATGTCACAAAATGCTACTTTTGATTCGTTCATGCCGAGCCGAATTTTCGAATTTCGCCGTGCAATTTACGATCAGGTTTATCTGGAAGACTTCCTCTTTACGTCGCGACATCGTATGGTCGTCTCAATGGTGTTTTTCGAAAAATATGAACGTGTCAAGATTGCATGTTTCTGTAATTTTTTCGGCTTCGAAATGTAAGCTGTTTTTTGCTATTTTTCGCAAATATCTCCGAAACGGTGGGAGTTAGCTTGAAATAAAAAATAAGGTCAAATGAGTATTTTCCATTACGAATCTTTTGCTGCCATCAGAATTTGATTTTTTTTTTTCGTTTCGGAGATAACTACTGAAATGTCGGCCATGTACGGCAAAAAATCGCAAATTTTGAACTTCTACAGTTAGCAACTTTTTAATCTTGGCTCCTACGGCAAAAGACTACTCTAACTAATTTAAATAGAATTAAATTTGCTAAAACTCTTTTTTTTTAGTTTTTGAATTCCAACTAAAATTAAGGAATTAGAGGGGCGGGATATGGGACTTTTTTTTTCGGTAAAATTTTTCCATTTTATCACCGTAATTAATCGGTAATTAACTGAAATCGATCTCATATACGATGTTCACTTAATATCATGTACTACTTCGACGGTCCGTTAATCTCGGCCCTTCGAAGCAAAGGTTTCTGAGAAAAATTATTTTTTAAGACTTACACTCTATAGGAAAACGTGTAGTTTCCTACATTTCCTCGAATATCTCGATAATTATCGTTTTTTTCGAAAAATTTGTAGACAGCTTATGTAAAGTGAATTGATTGCGCTTTCCGACATTTTTTTAATTTTTTCTCTAACATAAAAAACAAAAGACTTATGACCGAATAAGCGGACGTCTCAAAGCTAACCTCCGCCCAGTCTATTAATTAGGGTGAAGACGGTACGTCCACGCTCGGCTAAAGTTCGCCATTTGTGGGACACCAAGTGAGACTATCCTCTCGATCTGACGTCACAGTGCTTTTCGTGAGGAGTGGCGAGGATCTCAACTTTATTTATTTATTGCAAAGTAAGTACTGCGATTTAAGAGCTGATATTCGGTGTGGCGTGTTTTTACACATAAACACACATTTTAATGAAATTTAAAAAAATGAGCAAGTTCGCCATTAACTCACAAACTAGTTTTAGACATTTACGATTATTTCGATTCTCTTTTTTTTACCATGGCCTTCCCAATAAATATCAGGAATGCGATAAATATGCATAGAGGTCAATGGAGGACAATTCGAACATTTATTGTAGTGTGTTCCTATTTTTAGCAAAATTATTTTATATTATAAGAAGTGTTGTTTTTCTTAATAATTTTCCATGGCCTCCTCACAAATATATCGAATTTTTCGAAAATTAACCACTTTTGAGATAAATAAGACATATGATACATAGTTGGACAGCTAATTTAAGTTGTGATCGAATAATAATAATAATAATAATAATAATAATAATAATAATAATAATAATAAATTGCCTTTATTTCAGTATTATACATTAATACAATACCTAGGGCGAAGTCTAGCCGAAGCTACTCTACTACTCTACGCTACTCTACTCTACTCTACTTAACCCTAGAAATAATTTACAAGGTGTTTCATTAAAAAAAACTGAGGCAGGCATAATTTTCTTCTCATCAGCAACAGATTCTGCTTAAAAAAGTGCCTTAAGAATGTGTTACTCGATTTTCGATTCGACACTTGATAATTGAGATATAGAGGTCATCCAAAAATGCCAATTTTCCAAAAACGCTCTGTAGCTCGGTCAAAAAAGATAGACGACCGCGGTTGGCGTCATTGTTTGTTTCTCGAAAATCAAGCTAAGGATACCTATGTACAGTGTGTCCCAGGAAAGATGCAACAAGAGGTGTAATGGACCAAAAATTTTGGAATTTTGGAATGATATTTGGGGATTGAGTCCTGCTTGTTGTAAAACTAAAGTATACCAAAAATGACTTGATTTGGTGTTTTACAGGGTGTTTTATAAGCAAAGTTGTAAAAATCACCACTAATAAAATACCTTTATTTTTCAAAATATGAGAAAATTCCACTAACAAAAGTTATTTAGAATGCAATTTTATATCTTTATACCAAATTTCAGGAATATAAAATTATTTTTTTGAAACTTCCCATTTTTTGCGAATTGAGAGTTAAATTCGTATTTAAAGTTGTGTAGGAGCAAATGTTAATCATCTCAAAAAGTAGGCTATTGGTAAATAAAAAATTGAATATACGAGATGTAAGAAGGTATAATATTAATCGAACTAATTGTAAAACAAGAAACAATTACTAACAGAAGATTAATGAGGTTTAAAAATTATAACAAGTAATAAATGTCAAAAACATAACAGATTCACAAACAAATTAATTATTGACCAATACAAAACAATGTTTACAATTTTTTTATTATTCGACGTAGCTACCACCCACATCCACACACATTTCGATCCTTCGCCTGAAGTTCTTAAAACTGTTTCGAATATGATCTAACGGTATGGAGTTTACGGCATTTGTAATTCTCTGCTTCAATACTGCTACATCGTTAGGAAGTGGTTCAGCGTAAACCAACTGCTTGAGGCGACCCCATAAAAAGAAATCCAATATTGATAGGTCTGGGGATCTCACCGGCCACTTGATCGGTCCATTCCTGGCAATCCAATTTTCTCCAAAATTTAAATTCAACCACCGATTAACCATTTCTGTGGAGTGGCGAGGGTAACCATCATGTTGAAAATGAACTAAAGGCATATCTCTTAAAATATTTAAATGTTGTTCAGAAAATATTTCAAGAAGCTGTAAATAAGTGTGCTGGATTAACCTTCCCTCAATGAAATAAGGTGATAAGAAACGGCACACCACACATTCACTTTTTTATAATATTTTCTTCTACAATGAATTCTAAAATTTGGATTTTCAGAAGCCCAAAACTGACAATTCTGAGATGAAACAACACCATTGGCTGAGAAAATTATGAAATGATGAAAAAATCTCTCTTCCATGATTTTTTCTCCAATGGTCAAACAAAAATCCAACCTACGGCCGCCATCTTCTTCTTCAAGCGTATGTTTATAATTTGCTTTATATGCCCTAATTTTCTTTGCCTTGTAAATTCTTTGGAGTTCAGACTTGCTAATATTAATAAGAGCTGATCTCTCTCTTAGTGACATCCTAGGATTTTCTATAACAGAGGCATGAGCTATAATAGCCCCAACATTGTCTTCATCATATGCTGCTATTTTTCTTTTCATATTAAGAACACTACCAGTAGCCAGAAACTTTTTAATTATTCTCATAGCCTGAGTACGTGACAAAGCAGTGTTTGGAAATTTCAAATTAAATCGGCTTACCACTTCTCTCAGCGAGTTTTCACCGCCAATTCCGTAGCATTGCACAATATAAATTTTTTCACGCACTGTGAGTGCCATTTTCACTTAATTCTTTATGCTTGGTTCGTTAATTTGAAACAGAAATTAAGGATAATATTGACTACGTTTGACAGATATGTCAATAATAAATGATAAATGTGTATCCACTGCTTTTCTCATAGCCTACTTTTAGCTTCTACATAACTTTAAATATTAATTCATAAAAAATAATTACTATGCAGTTTTAATTGAAGGGTTCAAAATAAAATACTAATTTATTGAAAAAATGAGAAGTTTCAAAAAAATAATTTTATATTCCTGAAATTTGGTATAGAGATATAAAATTGCATTCTAAATAACTTTTCTTAGTGGAATTTTTTCATATTTTGAAAAATAAAGGTACTTTATTAGTGGTGATTTTTATAGCTTTGCTTATAAAACACCCTGTAGAACACCAAATCAAGTCATTTTTGGTACACTTTAGTTTTACAACAAGCAGGACTCAATCCCCAAATACCATTCCAAAATTCCAAAATTTTTGGTCTAGTACACCTCTTATTACATCTATCCTGGGACATACTGTATATTGGTTTTTGTCTATCTGCCATAGTTTTATAGAAAACCTCAAATCCCATCTAGTTTGGTCCACCTGTACAATAGACTGCATGACCCTGAATTGAGTTCACAAGAGAGAAAATATTTTTATATTTAATAGTACAAAAAATTGCCAAAGGAATAAAAATGGTTGCTTGATTTAAAAGGACAATAATTAAAACTATTTTCTTTGTAAAATTAAAAATTAAAAAAATTATTATGTCTATTTTCCGATTTTAAGAGCACACTGTGTTAATATTGAAATTTTAATTATAAATTTGTCAGTTTTATATGAAACAAAATTTTTTATTTCTTTGGAAATTTTTAGTGAAATAAAAAAAATTTCTTCTTGTAAACTTAATCCACAGACATACTGTATATGTATTTCTCTGTTGTTTTCGAGACAATTGTTGTTACATAGACAATAGTCTATGTGCAATTGTGGCAGCCATTTTGAATCTGTCATTTTGGATTTTCTTCAGAATCGTTATCAGCTATTAACCACCAATTTTAATGCAATGTGTAACTGTAAACTTATTTACCCTGTTCTTAATGATTTTAAATTCGGATACTGAATATCAAATAAGTAAACAATTATTATATATGTATTTCAGATTCGGAGACATATTATTATCCATCGGGACTAAGTCAAATGACTCGAGTAGGCAAAAGACTTATGGGTAGTCCTGATCAATGGAATCGACACACAGATGCAGGTGGGTACGATTTTATTTACTTATTTATTTTGTATTGGAAAATATAACGAGTTTATTCAATATTATAGCTCCTTTTTCGATTCGTTGGTTAACGATGTGCCTTTGATAATATGTATGAAATATATTACTTGTTGACTTCTCCTTTACGTATTCACTTAAATTTTGAATCGATATTTTATGTTATGCTTTTATTCTTAATATAAAAAACTTCCAGAATGAATTTATCTCTATGTTAATATTGTCTATTTGCATTACTTAGACAACGTAGTGAATTTACTCAGCTTATTTAAATAAATTTTTAATATTTGAGACAATACAATCTTGACTTTGTGCTTCAAATATCATAACTTCTTTTAGATAATATTCTTGAAAACTATGAGATTCGGTGCTCTTCAAAACTCTTTGAAAGGAAATATCTGACAGTAACAGTCGTGAGGACATATTTTCAGATTTTCTTAGAAACATACAAATTTTTTTCGTTTTTTTCCATATAAGAAAATGCTTTTCATTAGGGGGGGGGGGGGGGAAGGGTAACTGTGGACGTACCGTCTATTAGTAGTCAAACATATTTTTTTAAGCTAAATTCTTAGAGTACTTAACTTCTTATAGAGGGATTATGGTGGCACATGTTTCAGCTGAATGATTTCTTCCAGCCGAAGAGGAAACTTGCTGTATTTTCGTGGCCACTATTTCCCCCAGAGAGAAATATAGACGGAGTCAATGTTTCAGAGTAAGAACGCAATGGGTAATAGTGGACATAAGTGGATTCTCCACAATTAAAATGCCATTTGAAATTTTGGAAATTGGAAAAAATAAAAAATAAATAAGCCAGTTCTTCAAAAGTTCAGCGCCCTCTCTAACTTCTGGCGTAGAGAGCATGGATTTGACCTAGTCAAATGGGACAATAGTCTCGTCGTTCACCTGTGGAAAGACAAAATGTGTTCTGCTTCCCTTTGCAATTTCGCAGTAAATGCAGTAAATTTTCGTGTTTTTATTTTTCAAGCGTTGATTTTGGAATCCCATGCTTACAGACGACATCCCTCAAAGTATTTTCACTTCTAATCTCTCCTATGTAAGGCTTCGGATTCATAATTAACCTTTAACTTCTTGGATTAGTGTCTACTGGAAGAATTAAAAATATTGCACGCACTTTATGTACGCTAATATAGAAATGGTAATTTCGTCTGTAATAGTTGACACACTCTAGTGTAAAACCTGCTGAAATAATGTTACTGATTCTATGCAACTTTCCATAATCAACGTGGATGGAATTAAAACCGTTGTTGAGTTACGGTGCATGTTTTTTTTTTAAATGTGGCGAATTTGATACTCAAATTCAAACAGAGTATTTTTAACGACTAATATTACACGATGAAAATAACTTACCGCAATTTTGTACACAATTAATTAAAAAGCAATGTTAAAAGTAACTTCACGGTGGCAAATTCGAAAATTATAAAGAGTTATAAGTCTATTATTACCCCCTTCCATATTCGGCTTCCCTGCCTTAGAGGTTTCTTTCCAATCTTAAAGCTATTTTGTGACCTGAAGAGTTTTTTTTTACTTTCCAAACATAAACAATATACCATCTCTTTGTTGATGTGTCTACGTCTAGTCCCACATAGCACAGGATGACTCCGGGACATCCTAAAACCATCCCGTATATCCGATAAATGGATTGTTCATTAGAGATGCCGATAGGAAGTTCATCGGTTATCCTTTGGTCCTAATAACAGCCAGAATAGAGATATCCACTAGATAACCTATACGAATAGCTTTTAGGGTTGTTGATGTCCTATATAAAACCTATAGGGATAACCAAAGGCTATCCTAAGGACCATCCATAGGTCAACTTGTTGGGCTAATGTAGGTCCCAAATACATGATAATTCATAATTCACCTAAGGTACAAATAAGAAATTTTTTATTTAGTTTATATTTACATTATATTTTCATTGTGACAGGATGAATTTTATTAGTGGAAGACACTTCTTATAAAATATGGTCCTAATAACAGCCAGAATAGGGATATCCACTGAATAACCTGTATAAATATGAATGATAGAAGCGTACAGTAAAAAAAACACGAAATATATATTATGAGCAGTATCAGCACAAATATTAACTCTTTATGTTGCAAAAAATAGGAGGGTAATGCACATCGCTGTTTTTCATACACCTCTGCATAAAGGGCTACAAACAAAGTAATAATGTCAAAATATCTTCATTGTAAATTCAATACAAGTGACCAATACCTTGGGATTTACGTATGCTAAACATCGCGAAATATTTTAATATCGTTTTCAAAACATTACTTATCAATCTAATATCCTTATTAATGCAGGCATTTTTTGAAAAAGTCTTGCCCTTAAGAAAAAAAAACAAAGAGACGTACAAGTTTCAATTTACGATTTTTCAATGAGTTACCTTAAACTAGGATATAAATTTAAATTCATTGAGTTCATATTGGATACCTGTATATTTATATATTGGCTAGCTCGTTCTTAGGACTAGTTTCAATAAGTCATGGTAGATGGCTTTCCTTGCAAGTTGCAAATTACTTCTGTTGCGATACTCACCGAGTCAGCAGTGACCACTGCCAAAAAGCCAGAAAGTACAGGTTGTGTACTCTATCCACTACGCAGGAAATGTACATCTTGCAAATGCATATTTTATTAAATTTTATTTTTTTACAATATGAGATTTATTTATCACGCAAGGGAGGGTGAGTATACCCAGAATTTTAAATTATTGTCTACAGCAATCTCGATATTTTAGGGGAAAACAGGGATCAATTTGATTTAAAATTTGAAAAACCTACAGACATACACAAATAATTGCGTCCGGTTATCTATAGTATCTACACAGGATCAATTTTGATCCTGTATAGAAACTATGTATAGAATTAATGCATAAAGTGCCTTTTTTTCACTCACTCCCCCCCCCCCCCCCCCCTTATTAAAGGGGATGAAAAAAAATTGTGATTTAGTGTATGTACAGGAACCAGAAACCTCAAAATATTTTTTTACTTCATCCACCCTCCAGTATCACCCCTATCACCACCCCCATCCCACTACCGATGTGGGGTATCGTTTTATGGGTTTTTGGGGTAGAGGATTTCAAATATTATATTATTAAAGTTCCATAAACAATTATTTTCACATAAAAAGTTTTTTCGTTGTGAGTGACTTGGATAGAGAATCTGGATGTGGAAGTAGTGATTCCTTGGGCAGCGGTTTTTTGTTTAAATTTTCTATTTTCAGACGGGTTTTTAATTTTTTGAAATTTTTTATTTTATTTAAATTTACAGATTTACATCACACTAGTTAAATAATCTACTGTTATTAAAAATACTTATTAGGCAAACATGCTTTTCATTTGTTTTTTTTTATATTTCGTAGGAAACAAACGATATAAAATTACCAATTTTCCAAGGATAGGCCGGTCTTTGAAATCATATCCTGAAGATGGTGACCAAGGAAAAGAAATGTGGTTTGGAAACAGATTAGGAAACACTGTTTACCCAAAAATTAATAAAAACATGGATGAGCCAGCCTGCGTTATACTGAATGATGGTGAGCTGCTGGTAGTTAAGTGTAAAGTATTCCTAGTTAATTTCAATATAATCTTTCCAAAAAAAAATGGTCAATATATGTAGTGATTTCAAAAGTCAAAAAGAGCTTTTATTATAAAAATGTGAGAAAAAGCTGCAATTTAAAAAATAAGCACCAAAACTAAATAGTCATCTTTTATTATCAAAACAAATCTGACTAACAGAGGGGAAGAGAGAGACAATATAATTTCCTTCCTCTATTTTAAAAATAAAAATTTTCTACTTCTTTGCGCATAATTCCTGAACTGTGTTTTTAAATATTTTTCTGTTATTGATAATTATCTCTATTTAATCGTTTCAGCCTAAGTAATGGATTAAAGTCCACTCTGAAGAACTTTTAGCAGTACTTTTTTAACCAAATAAATATTTTGGGAAAAAATACTGAATTTCTTGGTGCATAGTTGTTCTCTTCTTTTCTAATGTTAAGATTTTTGAAATGTTTTAATACAAATCACTTGAAAAGAGTTTCATTTAGTTATTTGTATTAAGAAATTTCGAAAATGTTAACATTAGAAAAAAATACAACAACTATGATGCACCAAGAAATTCAGCATTTTTTTTTTAAATATTTATTTGGTCAAAAAAGTACTGCTAAAAATTCTTCAAAATGGATTTTAATCCATTACTTAGGCTGAAACTATTAACTAGAGAGAATTATTAATAACAGAAAAATATTTAAAAATATAGTTCAGGCATGCGCAAAAAGAATGGAAAAATTCTATTTTTAAAACAGAACAACCAAATTTGATATCTGAATATTACTTGGCATTATAAACAACTTCTTTAAATAACATTTTTCGATATCTCCAAAAATAAATACAATTGAGAAAATTTCAAAAAAAAAATAATTTTCCGACCAGGACTAACCCACATTTGTGCAGCTCCCTTTTTGTTTGAGAACATGCACTAACTTTTATCAAAAATAAAAATTTTCAAAAAGTCAGTAACAACAGTTTCCCATATGGTGCAGTTTTTATGACGGACACCGTATATACATTACCTACCTCATATATAAGCATATGTATATGTTTTAATATCTTAAAATCATGCTGCATAATATCATTTGGTATTTTATCCTATAATAGATATTCTGACAAATAAACAAATAAGTAAATAAAAAAATAAAAATTTAAATTGATTAATTAATTATTCAATTATTTAATTAATTAAAAACTTTCGCGACGTCGGTGATTTTATTGCACTTTTTATAATTTTTGTACCTCTTTTATATTTCTTATATATCAGAAATGGACTGTACCAATTTTATCTTAACAAATGTAATTTTATCATAGATTATAGAATTATTTATTACGGCGATTGAATTTCAAATTAATTCATAACCTTGAACGAGTTTTATAATTATTCATATGAATAAATGAGGAAGTTAATATATTAATTACTAATTATTGTTTTTTTATAGATAACCCAACAAGTCAGCTGGGCTATTACAATCAGCAACAAGATGTTATTGAATCGGATCCTCTTCTTTCTGAAGAAACCAAACAACTACTGCCTTCGCTATACTTTGAACAACAAACAGTCTAGTCAAAAAACTATAAATTAAAATTAATATAATGTCATTTTAAACAACATACACCAATTGCTTTTATGTGATGAATATTGAATAGAACATAATAAAAATGTTTATATTTAAAGCTTTGATTTTTCATCTCCAAAAATACAGTATATAATATTATTAATAGTCGTTTTTTTTTAACACAAAATAATATTATAATGCTATACATTATTTTTCCTTATGTTTTTCGGGGCACTAAACGCGAATCTGAAGTCAGAATTGTTTGTGGACGAATTTTCGAGCCAGAAGTAAAAATTGGACGAGAATCCTAAAAACTCGAGATTCGTGATATTTCCAGGTTTGAAATAAATAGAAAAAATTTAGAAGACGTGGAAATATCATTTTTGGGAGAAAATACAGTATTTTTCAATGTATTCCATTAGTTCCAAAATTTCCTTGAATATAGCTCCCAACGGTGGTTTATAAACGTATTCATGTAGATTGATTTGGGATTGTATTTGTGTTCGCGGTGCTGAGCAGAACTGCACATGCGGGAAGAACAATGAGAAGAGGCAGGAATTATATCTTGAATGGAACACTCAGCCTGTGTGATTGGACGATTGGACCCTTGCCAGAATCGACTTGTGATGAAACCTTTTGACGCTTACCTTCGGACACCTTGCACCAGTTACAATCATATCTTACTTCCACATCCAGTGGAAGTATAGTAAAGACAAAAAAAAAATTTAAAATTAAAAATACACCAATCTAGAGATGATATTAAAAAATATAAAATATGAAGAACATAAGTGGCAAACTTATGGTGATCTTAAAATTACTTCCATGATTTTTTGTCAAAAGTCAGAATTTACAAAATATCCTTGCTTCCTTTGTGAATGGGATAGTAGAGATCAAAACAATCAATACAAAAAAAAGATGGCATAAACGGACTCATACACGCTCACAGAAAAGTAAGGCACAACAAAATGCACAATTCAAAAGTACGCCAAAAATATGTAAGAAAGGCTGTAAAAATAATCAGTGTAGCTGTAGAAAACTGAATATGTAATGTTAATAGAATATAACATGTGTCTACTGTAAAGGAAATAATTCTGCCAATGTTTCTTCTATCTTTGATGAATCGGCTATCGATGAGGAATGTGGTGAAATTATGGCATGACAGTAATGAAACGAATCAGTGGCGGCTGGTGAAATTTCAATATTTTTTTTCTCGTCTGTGGCGCATGGGACCCATACGAAATATGGGAAATAACATCTAGAGAAGCACTTCCCTAATGACCTCTAAAAAATTTTGAAAAAGCAGTTTGCGAAAAATTTTTTTAAAACTCATTACTTATGCATAGATAGATAATTTTACAGGTTCTGTGCATACGTGCATACAGTGTTGCATACATTCGCGGCCTTTTGTTTGTGTTTAGTGAAACAAGAGTCCAGTGACATCTGACATTAAGTAGCTAAATTAAAAACATTGAAAGAATATATGCAACACTACATGCAGCATGGCAATTTCGTCAAGTGCATCTGCACGATACGTCACAGCTAACCTCAAAAATATATATTTCTTAAGATTTATGAGTACTACATAGCTATTATTAAAATTTCTGCCTGGTTCCCGTACTTTCAACTAAAATCTAGTTCAGTACAATGTTTATGAAGTTCTAAATACTTTATCCTAATAAAATAGGACTCTTCTTGTAGGTTGGAAATCTAACCTGTAATTAGCAATCTATTTTTAAATCAACAATACTGAAAAATTATTAGCCTGAATTTTTAAATATTTGCCGATACGGCTCCAAGCTAAAAATGCGTATAAAAACATTAAAAATGAGGATAAACCTGAAAAACATAAAATTTGAGGTTATGTTAGTTACATGATCCAGATGCCTTCGGACCCTAAAGCTCGCGCCATCTACTAAAGTAAATAGAAACCATGCACTTATGAAGCCATAGGGCATTTGCACGTCACGTCATAAGGTCATTGCTTGGCACGGTCAATAAACGGTACGGTTACCTCAATCAGCAGCTTTAGGACGAGAGAGACGCGGGGGGCGGGAAATCGAATGGAAGAGACAGACATATCTGATTTCCGTGCAAAAGACAGAGATAAAGTTTCCGGTAGGGTCTACAACCTACGTCACCTGTAGACACTACAGGCATCTTTGTCTCTGTCTTTTGCGCGGGAATCAGATATGTCTGTCTCTTTCATTCGATTTCCCGTCCCCCGCGTCTCTCTCGTCCTAAAGCTGCTGATTGAGGTGACCGTACCGTTTATTGACCGTGATTGCTTGGATGGTAAACAAATAAATAACCTTACTTTATTTCTAACGTTTGTGGTTTGGTGAGAGTTGTGCTTTGTGATATTCGAAGTTTGTATACTTTGAACAATAATATATTTAGCTGGGCGATTTTCTGCGTGTGTTATAAGGAAATTTGACTCTAATTATGTATATTAATTATTATTATATGTTGAACACTGAAGTTCATGAGGAAATAAAGTGAGGTTATTTATTTGTTTACCATCCAGGCAACGACCTTGTGACGTACGTGCAGATGCCCTATTATTATAATAGAAAAGTGCCCTCGGAGCACCTATTTAATACACCGTGGTCTAGGGACTCCTGTTTATTTTTTTCTTTTGTCATATGCATTTGACTTTTCATAAAAATACAACAATACGTTTTGGAGTTTATGAAAATAATTTCATTATTAACTGAAATACAATGAACTGAAATTTTGTAATTTACAACTTAATAAATTACAATATTTCAATTCGTTGTATCTCAGTTAGTAATGAAAATATATTCATAAACTCCAAAACGTATTGTTGTATTTTTATGAAAAGTCAAATGCATATGACAAAAAAAAATTTTTTTCGCAAACTGCTTTTTCAAAATTAGAGAAGTGCTTCTCTAGAGGCTATTTCCCATATTTCGTATTGGTCCCATGCGCCACAGACGAGAAAAAAAATATTGAAATTTCACCAGCCGCTGAAACAAATATAGTATATTTCATTTTGTTTCGATGAAAATTGGGTGTAAAAAAGGAAGGTCAAAGAAAATACATTTTTGAAAATTATAAAAATGAACTTTTTTGAAAATTAAAAAAAAATTAACTCTATCCACTAAAAGTACATAAAATAGCATACAATCGAAAAAAAAGTGACGTACAATGCCTCCTTGATAATTAGGAAGTTTCCTATTTTAGAAATATCATGTACATTCAACCTCATTTAGTAGTCTTTCAGATAACTAGTCAAACAAAAAATAAATTATCTCGATATCTGAAAAACTCACGAACTTATTCAATTTCTTATTTGAATACTTCCCTCGGCTGAAGTCCACCGTGACGTCACAATACATAACGCGCTGGCTTGCCATGCCGGCGGCCCGCAGTATGTTCCCTTTATTTAGCGTATGTGCTCGATTTTCTGAAATTTCACAAAATGTCACTTTAGATTCGTTCGTGCCGAGCCGAATTTTTGAATTTCGCCGTGCAATTTACGATCAGGTTTATCTGGAAGACTTCCTCTTTACGTCGCGACATCATACGGCCGTCCTGTCCTAATAGTGTTTTTCGAAAAGTATGAACGTGCCAAAATTGCATGTTTTAGCAATTCTTTCGGCTCTCAAATGCAAGCTGGCTATAAACTGCCGGTGCCTGCCAGCGAGTATAAAGGTGCCCGCACCCGCTCGCTGTTGGCGGAATCATGTATTGTGACGTAATCGAGCCTCAGCCCAGATGATCGCAGCATTTTAAACTTGGAAGGATCATAACTTTTTTATTTATAGAGATAATTTAAAAAAAAAATTACAGATATTTTTTAGATTTTTACGACTATTTATTACGAGAAAATGAGAAAAATGGAAACTTCCTAATTGAGGAAGAATTAAAAATTTTATTTCGTCTGCCATCTTTACCCGTTCTATTTGACATACGATGTCCGAGATTGGTGCATTATATTTGGCTGATTGCCTGTAAAGTGTCATTTGCCTTGTCCTTACCAATTTTATGATCATGTAAACGATAAAAATTGAAAATAAAATATGGAGATGAATCAGTATTTTATTATTATTTAAAGCATAGCCCAAATTGTACTGAAGAGCTTTTGATTTTCTTTAAAAAAATACATTTCTTCCTAATCGTCATTCCCATGTCATGTCCCACCTGTGGTGTTGGATTCATAATATGCCATAACTCGAATAAAAAATTTTCATTTGCAATCTCTTTTCTAAGTTGGTCTTATTAGATTAATGAGGTTATACTGTGGCCAAATTCGATATAAGTTAAAGAATATTCACACGACAGTCATTATTTAAAATATGTCCCTAAAAAAATGAGTCATTCCCATGTACACTTCATTAAATTATAAAATAGCAACCCCAATGCGCATGCTCCAATAACGCATAGGGTATTTACAAAGGAACATTACAAGGGTCTCATCAGTTTGATGTTGACTGACAAAGTGGATACCTAAGTGACATACAAATTTTTTGTTGGCGTTGTAACACACGGTAGTAACATTCCCGTGGTAAGTAATATTTGCAAAATAGTTAATAAATTACTATCTTTGCATGGTTAGAAACATTATAGGTACGTTCATTGACTAAATAAAATAACAAATTTTCGTAAATAAATTATTTTAGTAATTTAACTAACGAAATACCTAATATTTCGTCATTCTCGTGGAACCATTCCCGCGATTCCTTGTGATCACGGGAATGATTCATCTTACACGGGAATGATTTCCATAGAATGTTTTTGTTTTAGACATATTACACAATCATAATGGCAAGCAAAACAAGTAGAAAAATGAATCGTGAGAAAAAATTAAGAATGAAAAGAGAAGTCGAGAGGCAACGTCGTAAAAAAAAATTAGGGAGGATCCAGTTAAGAAAGAAGAACAAAAAGAAAAAGAGCTTCAGAAGTTCTTGAAACAAAGAGAGAAAAAAGTTAAAAAAACATTGAAGAATTAGCACCTAGAGAGCAACGTAGAAGAAGGAAGCAATGGACAATTAATTCCATGAATTATAGGATTCGGCAAAAGAGAGGTTACGAGCAGCAAAACTTAGAAAATCTTACTCCTCCACCTTCTGATCAAGAGAATCAACCACCAAGGGAGTTATTTTGCAGTCTAGACAGGACTCTGGGAAAAAAGGGCAAACAAGAACAGGGTAAAACGCCACCAGGAAAGAAAAAATGTGATCCTAAAATTGAAAAATCTTTAAAAAAAAAATTGAGTAACTACAAAAACGATGTCAGCACCTTAAAAAAAAAGAAAAAATGAATGAATGAATCCGGTCACGGAAAAGGTGCCCCTGGAGGAGTAGGAGGTGTATGCAAGCGTACTGCTGACAGGTCTATAGTCCAAGGAAAAGACATCTCCAACTTAAGTTCTTTATTTGAAATTCTTCAGAAAAATTGCATTTTCAAAATAGTCCCTGAAGAAATTGAAAGCTTTGCCAGAGTTATCGAAGGAGGATTCATAATTCCATTTCCTAGTACCATGAAGGTATGTCAGGATGTAGCTGATACAGTTTCTCGGAAGTTGTGGTTGAGAAGCCTTTCTTATTTCACGTGTGTACAATTTTGTCAGCATTATGAGATTGGAACTTTTGAATATGAAGAAAATAAAGAAGAAACATATGAAGAAGGAACTGAAAGTTTAGAGGAAGATTTGTTAAATGTTGGCGAAAGCAGTGGTCATCAAAGAATTCATTATAATGAAATCTACAACAGCAGTGATGACGAGCCATTGACTTCTATTCTACAAGGTTCATCAAAGCCTGCTCCAACATAAAAACCGGTGCATATGTATTAGAAGAACTTGGGGAAGCAGTAAACAAAAAAAAAATAACTGTGGTACAAAATATAATACGTAGGGGTCTGTCAAAGTGAAATTGAGGAAGATGATGAAATTAAAGTTCTCTTGAAAATTTGTGACTAGTAGGACCAACTTTTTAGAATGGATGAGAATAATTTATGTTATGTGACTATCGAACAAATTTTATCCATTTTGCTTGATCCAAATTTAATACTCAAAGGAAATAAGAGTGTATTATAAATTTCCTAACTTTATAAATGTATTTGAACTTGCTTAGTTACAAATCAACACTTTGTTTTCAGTTTGTAAGGATACAATCTGTACCTGCAAGTAATAGAAGGCTGTTTATTTTGTAAGAATATACATTTTATTTTATACTATTTTACTTTTATTTTTAAATATATAATAAAGCCGATTTATTCGCCATAGATAATTGAAATATAATATTCGGTCATTCCCATGTGGATATCAACATTCCCGTAGCAACAAATTTTGCAAAACTCTTAATAAATCGAGACAAAAAAAATATTATGAGTGTTCCTGAAAATAGTGTTCGATACTGAGAACATTTAAACTAGTAGTAATGTCAAAATTGTTATTTATGATAATTTAATGTTAGACAGTTTCACCTTTAGAAATAGACACTTTCCAGGCAATTACCCATTTGACCATCCATGAGTTTTATTTTTGCCAACTTTGGTGAAATTGCTTCTTCTTATAGAAAAGATATTCAATTTTGATTTTTTCGGATATTCTTGGCGTTTTCTATTTTTTTCCAAGATGCATATCACGTTTGACGCACACAGAATTTTTGGGCACAAATATTTTTTTCGTAATCAGAATCTCATAATACATAAGAATCAATAATAAAATTTCAGGTGGAATGTTGTCGCCGAAAAAAAATTAATTCAACTGCATTATAACAATACAATTTTCGTAAAAGTTACTTACATATTCCTTAGTGAACTTTTCCGTACTTCAGCCTCAGAACGCCCCACTGTCGATGTAATTGCATTCTAACTTTTGCCAACGTTTAAATTGTGTCTCTGGGCTCTAGACTAATCAAGATTTTTGTAAATAAAATTGTCGCCTTTAACTCCAAAGTGAAACAAAGTAATTCTAATCGTGACAGTTGTTTGAGTAGGAGTTGAAGCAGTTAAGGTTAATTTTAGTGTATCAGAGCCGAGTATCAATACCTGACTCGACTTCGTTCTTTTTTCTTGCGCCCTCCATATTAATGACTCCCGGACAATGCTGTTATTTCGCTTGTCATTCAGATCAGCTTTATAAAGTTAAAAGTTCCGTATCACCTTAGAAAAATAAAAGTAAGTTATAGGCAACGGAAATAAAAAGGTATTTACTTTTATAGATCTGTATCGCGCAAAATGGGGTCGTCGCTGCAGACGCAACTTCGGCATTTAATTATGCTTAAATCGCAATAAGCGAGGACGTGGGAGATATATCATCAGAGGAAGGGTTTGATTTAAGACAAAAATGCACGGCAACTTATTCATTTTAAATGCTTCGTCTTAAGAATAATGACGCACATTGATTTGAAACACCCTGCAACGCCTCCATTTTACACAAATGATTATAATAATGTAGCAGTAAAAAACGTTGGAACATTTCAAATAGTGTGGTGGCTTAGCGAAGAGATCGTGACCTGCTGGATTAAAGCACCAAATTTTGCACACTTCTTATATACCCTCAGTACTATCAATTCAGAGAGGGGGTGCCCGATTTCAGTGTCCGTCATCTTGAAATACGACGCCATCTTTGTTTTCTTTGGACTCTATCTGTAAATTCTCGACTTTTATTTGGTTTTTACTAAATATCTCCCCAACTTCTGGGTTTGTAGCAAAAAGGATTTAATTTAAACTAAATTTGCTACAATTTGAGACCAGAGCCGCTTTTGTAACTTCAATATTTTGCGAGATACATTCCAAAGTTTTGGACTTTTTTCCAGTTATTACGAAAATCTATATTTTTGTCGGTTTTGCTAAATATCTCCAATACAGTCAGTTTTACAGCAAACATTGTTTTATTAATGTTTAAGAAGAATAAATAGGCTACAATGTGATTAAAGAAAGACATTGATACAATCACAATTTGCTGAGATAATGTATTTGACCATGTTACTAACGTTTCAATAAAAAAAATTACAGAATAACTATTAAGAAAATAATCATAAAAATTATATTTATAATTTTTTCGTTATTATATTTACAATGTTGTCGTTATTATATTTATAATGTTGTTGTTTACTATTTATAATGGCCTCTGCAATGACAAAGAGCTGTGCAGGCAAGTGCTCTTAGAGCACAGGGGTTCAGCCTTACATCCGCACTTGATTAATTCTGTAGCTTTTGCTTGCTTCCGGTATAGACATCCAAATTGGTTGCCATGTCTCTTCGTTTCTTTTCCATCCAAAGTTAGTCAGAGTAGGGTGCATTTTGGAGTGATTTCAAACTGGTTAACCAGATGCTAGATTGATAGATGCAGCGATTAGTGTGTTGAATGAGGGCATCCTGTGTGGACGGTAGGCTTTGCATCATCTTTATTTTTTTTCTTGTGTGAGATCCTCTCTGAGCTTGTTGATGATGTCAAGTTCTGTTGTGCCATCGTACAGGATGCATGTAAATTGTTCTATAAGTTCAAATGCCTTTGTTTTAGCATCTACTGGCTGGAATGGATGTTTTGCAGAGGAGATAAATCCTTCAGTGCCTGGAGGGTATTTCCATGTCTTCCATGCTGACATTTTCCCCTTACCAAAAAAATTGTTATGTAATGTTCGAACCCGTGAAAGCATGGAAAAGGGCAATGCTTGCTCTTGGCAGATGGCGTTGATATGATAATATCGGAAGTGCAATCCAAATGGTATTCAAAGTTGAATACTAGGTTTGTAAGTTTGTAGCTCGAAAAAGATGCCTACTAGTACCACAATGACATCTGTGTCAACTGTACTTATGAGGATGTTGGTTGCACTCTATTGTAATGCATCCAATATATGAAAACACTTTCTGTATCAGCTTCTTCGTGGTCAGTTTCCGAAATCGGTGCACTGCTATTTTTTGAAATAACAGATTTACCATCAATGATGTACATTTCTTTACTTTCTTGTACGTTATAAGCTGCGACTGCATCACTTAGTAGGATAAACAGTTCCGTCTTTTTCTCTGAATTCTAAATAGGGAGTGTGGTTTCCCTTGTGACTTTTCTCCTTTCTCCCTTCCCTCTCTTCACACGTATAGTTTCCTTCATACTGTCTGGCTTGTATATGTTCTATACAAAATCGATTCTTAGACAATCCTGAAGTTGTCTCTTGGTCCATGGTAAGAAGACCATATCACTATATTCTCCAAATGTACATGCATCATATTTAGGAAATGCATGTACATTGGCAGGTCCATGAAATATTTTGGCCTCAACGTTTGATAAATCGTGGTCTTTAATTGAATATAGGCAGTAAATCTGATTTATCGTCAGTCATTTGTAAATCCCCGTGATTAGTCAGAGACGAAGGCCAAGCATTTAGAAAGTCTGGATGCTTGTATCTCGCAAAATATAAAAGTTACAAAAACAGATCTAATCTAAAGTTGTAGCAAATTTAGTGTAGATTAAAATTGATTCGAATAGTGTTGCTGTAAACCCAACCGATTTTCGTAATAACCTGAAAAATGTCCAAAACTTTGGAAGCTTGTATCTCGCAAAATATTAAAGTTGCAAAAGCGGCTCTGGTCTCAAATTGTATAAAATTTAGTTTAAATTAAATCCTTTTTGCTACAAACCCAGAAGTTGGGGAGATATTTAGTAAAAATCAAATAAAAGTCGAAAACTTACAGTTACAATCCGAAGAAAACAAAGATAGTGTCGTATTTCAAGATGGCGGACACTGAAATCGGGCACTCCCCCTCCCCCCCCCCCCTGAATTGATAGTACCGAGGGTATATAAGAACTCTGCAAAATTTGGCACTAATCCAGCAGGTCACGATTCTGCCTAGTATTTGCCCTAAGCCACTTTCCTTCGGTATGCGAGGGAAGTAACAATGAAACATTTTTGAACTTTGGTTTGACTCTCTGCTTTTATTTTGTAGCTGCAAATGCTTAAAGTATTAGAAATTTTCACTTATTGTACGAAATATATCATATCGTGCTTCAAAAGTTGTGAAAACGTTATGAAAACTCATGAAGTAAAAATGTATTACAAAGAAATTCGTATGTACCGAGTGTCAAGAGACATGGTTTTAGAGTTTCCAACCCCGGGAATACGGGATCGGAATTTCCCGAGATTACCTCCTATTTTTTAATGCCCCGAGATCGCAGCTGAATCTCGGGAGTCCCGAAAATCCCACGAAACTTTGAATTTTACGCGGGGAACCACTTGGCGCTTTAAAAAACTGGTGAAAAGATTATCATCGGGTTAAGCTAATAATAACGAACACGGTGGCTATAATTTCGACGGCGATGTACCTATTGCCGAACTGAACAACAGAGAAGAGAACATTGTCGAGGTATCACTGAAAGAAAAAATGAATATTGCGATCCAAAATATGATAAGGCCATCTACCTCAGCAGCAGATACACCACCACCACCAAATCTGTCAACCGTAATTAAAGGTGTTAAATAAGTTGTTTCTTTACCATATACAGGGTGGTCCATTAGAGAAAGGAAGTCCAATATCTCGCTTATTATAAGAAACATGAAAAAATGTTTTCAATAAAAGTTATAGGGCTTGCTTTGTTCTTTATTTCTAAAATACTGTGAAATACACAGGATGTTCCTTTAAAGCGGGACAGCTTAAAGGTCGAATTTTTTAAATGACACACCGTATATATTTTTACACCATTGATTTTTGCGTAAAATTTTACGTATAGTGATATTTTTTTTAATGCTGCAGCGTTGCCAAGTTATTGTGAAAAATATGAAAATTCTCGGAAAAACAGTGCGTCACAAATATCATCAAAATAACTTTGTTAATGATAGTTAAGGGAAAACATTTAGTAAGTGCAAAGATAAGAGTTAGTTGAATTGTCTGAGAGAAGCAAAAGTTTATTTTTATGTAAAGAGAATTTTATTATAGGGGCATCAACATGCCAATCTTCAAACATCTGAAACTTCGTTTTTTCAAATGGAACACCCAGTATATGATTCCACCATTTTGTAGAACTATTTTATTCCTTCAAATTTGCTATCATGATATTAGTCCTTAAAATTAATATTTTTTGAGATATTTTCAATTTAATTGATAACTTAAAAATAATTGCGTCTTTTCTCAAGTAAGCTATGACTTTGATATTTACTAATTTCAGCTTTTAAAACTGAAAATAAAAATCAAAACTAAATGATTCAAAATTATATTTTTTATCAGAATCTTAAAGGTGGAGAATAATTTAAACAATTAAAATATTTAAAAATAAGAACGGTAACCAGGAGAACTACAACAACAAATGTTCAAAATGACCACCGGCTACTTCTAGACAATAATGCACGTGGTTTTCAAAAGCTCGATTAATATGACTTAATATATTGATGTTGATGTTTTGGAATACCTCCCTAATTCGAACTTTCATATCCTCCTTTGTAGTTGGAGATGTTTTGTATACTTGATCTTTGACGTAGCTCCACATAAAAAATTCATTTTTGTCAAGTCATGTGAGCGAGGTGGCCACTTCAAAGGCCCTCCTCTACCTATCCATCTTCCAAAGATCTAGAAAATGGTTTTTTGGACGAAACTCAATTTTTTCAAGTAGAATCGTATTGGTACCAAGGTACCATTCAATACTAACATTAATGAAGAATCTCTTGATATACCTACTTGTATCTGGGACAAATACAATTGAAATTACAGTCCATCAAAAATATATGAATTAAATGGTAAGGAGTGTAATTACGATGGCTTTGAAAACAATAAAATATATAGTTTGTCAAGTTGTAAGTTGCCTTATCGACATCTGCACTGTAATTTTTTAAATTATTTATAATTAGTAACATAACTGAAAATGTGATGATGTTATTAAGAAGCTTATTGATAAGAGTTTTCGTGAGGCCGTACGCCAAACAGACAATCGCGGCAGATGACATGATGCTTTCAGACGTGTCATACAGCAATGGAAGGCCACTAGAATAATTCGTGAATCAAAAAACGCCTGCTAAGAATGAGAAGGATATTATTACGAATACACTAATTATATTACATACTGATATAAATAAAATACCAAAAGAAAATGCTGTTAATTTAGTTCAAAAAATGTCTGCTTACAAAGGCAACTTTATTTATAGGCCACACATAAACTTATTTTCCAAATTGTTTATTGGACCTTATAGGCTATTGACTGTACAAATAACTAAAACTAAAAACGTACTCTTCGCCGATTTACTGAGCTTTTTATATAATTGTTACACATTCTATAGGATACTCTTCGCAGTTTTCTTGTAAATAATGTTAGTTTTTGGACATCCTAAATTTTGTGATACATAAAAAAAAAAATTGAAAAAAAAAACATCTAACCTGTCCGGGATTCGATCATACGATCTTTGGATTGTAAGGCAAAACTTTAGCCACTGGACCATCACACATTACTACAAAAATTGAATGTCTATAATATACATATATCTTTCGAGAATCATATTTCAACGCATTAAATATATTATTATAAAATATATATTAGTAAAATGTATAAACAAAAAAAATATATTATAGAGACAACATTTCGTAAGATTTCTATAGGCCAGTCCAACACGCTGTCACTTTGCTTTGTTTGTACTACAGCAGCCATCTTTTGTGGGTAAGTTCAGGGTTTTCGACAGGCCTAAAGGGCACCATACACGTTCAGTAATCTCATTACCTGAATTTTCGCGTTTTTTCAATCATACTTAATTCAATAATTATAGCTAGATATGCTTTTTTCTTAAATAATGGACATGTAAGGTGTGAAAATAATGACAGGGAATGACGGAAAATTTTTTAGTAATGATGTTTCTGTAACGAACTTCTGGAATATTATTACTGAATGTGTAAGGTTCCCTTTAGGCCGGCCAAGACCCTACCCCACCACAAAAAAAGATGGTTGCTGTAGTACAAACAAAGCAAAGTGACACCGTGTTGGACTGGCCTATTTAAGTACAAGCGACAAAAATTAAGAAAGTAAATTTTTTTTTTAAATTAAATGATTAATAACTTTCTTATTTAATGATTGATTTTCTTCAAAAACAATAGGGTTCTTCCACTAGCTAACACTAACTTACTTTCCAAATTTCAATACAATCGGACTTTTCTTTTTAAGTCATCGTGCTTACAAGAAACGTGACGGACGGACAGACGGACATTTTGAAAGTTATTCAGAATTCGTTCATTAACACAATAATATGAAATTTTTTCTCTACGAGCGATATTTCCGGTTTTAGAAATGCAATATACCCTTCGTTTTTGCGAAGAGGAACAATTGAGTTAAAAATTTTTTATTATTTCATCCGTTTGTTGGTTACCTAAATATGATAAAACCACAAAATGCTATTAAATTTACAGGTGCATTTTTGAGAACGGAGTGAAAGGGGTGGTTTTTAGTTTTTTCAATACAACTCAAAAACTAAGCGGAATTCAAAAAATTACAATAATACTTTTTTTGTAGAAAATTGAATTTCTCATCAAAGCATTTTGCAACCTCGAAAAAATTATTTTTTATACTAAATGTAAGACTAAACAAATCTGCAAAAAATGCAAAAAACTGAATTTTCTTCTTACATTTTCACTTATAACTTTTTTCTTAGTAGAGACAGGTACAGGTATTGTCTCAGAGAAAAGAAAGTAGAGATTTCAGCCCTTAATGTGAGCTGTAATAAAAGATTCTGTGAAAATTGACCGAGGTATTGCCGTTCAAAGTTGGCTATTTTTTGTCGTTTTTTTACCGCTTTTGTTTATATACCTTTTCTTTACAACTATCAATGAATTTTTTTAAATTTTTATTGAGTACAATGCAATTACCTTCAACAGTCGACGCCACAAAATTCCATGGCAGCGAGCATATTTACAAGTGCAGCAGTGGCAAGGAAAGATTTTAAATCCCCTGCAAACGGATTAGAAGGAAACAATAAAATTAAATTACAAATTTAAAAAAACCCCGGCACAAAAATATCTACTAAATAACTAATATAAATAAAAATAAATTAACACAACTTTAAAAATTATGAAATAATTTTGATTCCATATACGAACTCTTATGATTTATTTAAATCCAGCTTACATTTTCTTTATGTCCTCGAGATTTGCTTTCTTATACGCATGAATATATCGGGAGCTGCTGTTTTGAATATAACTATTTAGTTGTTCGTCTTTACAGCAGCTCCCGACATATTCATGCGTATAAGAAAGCAAATCTCAAGGACATAAAGAAAATGTAAGCTGGATTTAAATAAATCATAAGAGTTCGTATATGGAATCAAAATTATTTCATAATTTTTAAAGTTGCGTTAATTTATTTTTATTTATATTAGTTATTTAGTCGATATTTTTGTGTCGGTGGTTTTTTAAATTTGTAATTTAATTTTATTTTATACTTTTTAAACTAAACATATACATACAACATAGCGTATTCTTATATAACGAGTCCCACACAGAAATTTCTAACCTTTAAGTCGACGCGGTCCAATTTTGTATTCTACTAGTCGCACACGGTCTACAAGGCTGGTTCTATTATAAATATGTTTATGTGTTATATTTAATTTTAATAAAAACTGCATCAAAATCGGATCTCCCGTTGAAGAGGTAGAAAGCCACAGACAGACAGACAGACAGACACACACAGACAGACAGACAGACAGACAGACATACAAACATACGAGTCAAACTTATAACTTTTTGAGTCTGGGGTTAAAAAATTGACAATTTTTAAAAACTCCCGATCAATGTATCTAATCGTACCAGTTTCATATGACCGAATCAAAATGAGGCCGAAATCATATTCGACTACCATAATTGTCTGCACGTTTTCAATTTTAATTCAATCGGACAATTTCTAGAGAAGTTCAACATGGCGAATTCAAGATGGCGACCAAACATCAAAATCTAATATGGCCTAAACAAAATACTCTTTCAAATAAAAAAAAAGTGCATCAAAACCGGATCACCCGTTGAAGAGTTATGAAGCCACAGGCAGACAGACAAACACACAAACATACGCGTCAAACTTATAACACCTCTCTTTTTGGGTCGGGGGTTAAAAATTAACTAACTTCAAACTTTTGGTTATTTTTTGGTGGTGCGTTAATTTCTTGGAGAAGTGTATATTCATTGCGTCGTTCCTATCCGATATAAAACTTATAGTTTAAACCGAATCCTTCACCATTTCTTAGAATGCAACGTATGAGCGAATACACTATAAATCAAATTATAGTGTTAAAACTAAAAAAAATTATCCGCCATCTTAGGACGTCCGCCATATTGAATTTAGTGTGACGTCATTTTGTTTTCGTATTCTTCTCAGCAAACCCTTTCATTTGATACCCATATCATGGGGGTGCATAAAAAATAACTGGTCCGCCATATTGGATTTGGAATGACGTCACTTAGCTAACCATGCATTGTCATCCAAACTAAAGGTGTATGCAAAATTACAGCCTCAATCGGTTGGAGATAACTATATTTTAAAATTCAGTTGCAAGATTTGACCCACAAGAACAAGGCAAGTCAAATAATAGCTTGTAATCAAAATGGCGACCAAACATCAAAATCTAATATGGCAAAAACCTTCTCGACAAAATACTCTTTCAAATAAAAAAAAGTGCATCAAAATCGGACCACCCGTTGAAGAGATACGAAGCCACAGACAGACAGACAGACATACGCGTCAAACTTCTCTCTTTTTGGGTCGGGGGTTAAAGAATGAATTGATGGCAATTCCCACAGCACAGCCACACACTTTGCTATAGCTTGTGGATGTTTGAAAGCTGCCGTGGAAACTGTAGTTGCAGGAAGTTGGACATTAAACGCTCGCTTTTTTTGCAAAGAATGTACAGGAGTCAACTGCCAAAACGCAAATATGCCAGACATATCTGAAGTCGATGCAGACATCGATGAAGAAATTGATTTTCAAATCGACAACTGTAATTTTGTTAAAGAGACATCAGCTTAACTTTTATATACAAAAAACTGAAAAAAAAACATGTATTATTCTTTTTTTTTATTTGCAACATTTATTAAATTTTACAAATTAATATAAAACATGTCAACTATCGCTCAATAACCTTAAAACTGCGTTATACCCATTAGAAATAAAATTTTTCATTGATAATTGTAAAGAAAGGGGTATTATAAGCAAACGCGGTAAAAAAAAACGACAAAAAATAGCTAACTTTGGCCGGCAATATCTCAGCCAATTTTCATCGGAGAAGCTCATTTTAACGGTTGGAATCTCTACTTCTTTTCTCCAAAGCAATTCCTATACCTATATCTGCTCAGAAAAAAGTTATAAGCAAAAACTGTAAAAAGAAAAAAAAACGGGATTTTTCGCGTTTTTTGCAGATTTGTTTATGCTTATATTTAATGTAAAAAAATGTTTCTTTCGAGGTTGGAAAAAACCATGGAAAATTTAATTTTCTACAAAAAAGTACTCTTGTAATTTTTTTAAATTCTGCTTAGTTTTTGAGCTATATTAAATAAAAAACTAAAAAATTACACTCCGTTCACCCCGTTCTCAAAAATGCACCCTTTTAATAGCATTTTGTGATTTTATCATATTTAGGTGACCAATAAACAGAGCTGGGCAAATACTTTGAAAAAGTATTTAAATATTAAATACTAAATACTTTCAGAAAATTGAAAGTATTTAAATATTAAGTATTTTCAAAAGATAAAAGTATTTAAATAGTAAATAACAAAGGTAGTTAAATAGTTTAAACTTAGTATTTAAATACTTTCTGAATATTTAAATACTTTGATCACACTGAAATATTTTGAAGCATAGTTAAATGTCAAAAAAAGCCCTTAATGGCTAAACTTCGCCAAATTGTAATTTCTATTTTTGTATAATACAAAGACTTAATATTATCATCATCATTATTATTATATTAAATACTATTTGACTATTTGAGGTGTCAAAATTTTAGGTTTCATGACTTTCATGAACTTCTACAACACTATTTTAATACCTCTATACTTAATCAGTTCTAGTTGGTTATTGGACTTTTACTTATCCGTAGAGCTAGACCTTTGTGCCTTCTGCAAATACCCATATAAAGCATAGAGACTATGGCACTAGTTCAACTGTTCTCTGTCACAATCACAAAACATATACATGCAAAGTGAGAGGCAAACATGCGTTTATTTTCGGTTTATTATAAATATTTAAAAAATCATAAATGATATAATCCTTAAAATAGTTTCAAATACTTCCCATTGCTCTAAGGAATACAACCATATACAGTTTTTATCATAAACTTTGTATATAGTTAAATGCCATACTTTATTAATGAAATTAGGAACTATTTTCATTGACAAACTACGATATTCAAGTACAACAGAAATTTACAATAAAAATGTATATATATATAGTTATATTCGTTAGAACAGCAACTATTTAAAACAGTTTTAAAGATTATAGTATATTTGGTTATTTAATTATTTATAATAAACCTAAAATAAACGCATATTTGCCTCTCACTTTGCAAAAGCCTAACCTTAACAGTTAACACTTACTGTCTATGTCTGCTCTCAACCAATTTTCTGGGATTTAAGACGTGAATGACTGAAGACTGAATGATGCAATGTGTTTATTAACTACATAGTATAGTACATGTCTTGATTCTTGACGAGTATCTGCCTGTCTCCCTGGTGTATTTGATCATATTTGTTGTATTTATTTAATAACTTTTGAGATTCAAATACTTCTGAAAGTATTTAAATACTGTCAGAAAAGGATTTAAATAAATACTTTAGGATCATTTTCACAAATACTAAGTAGTAAATATTTCAGATAAAGTATTTGCAAGTATAAATACAAATACTTGTTGCAAGAAGTATTTAAATACTTGATATTTAAATATTTTCTAGTATTTAAATGGTTATGAGGTATATGTAAGTACATGTTTGCCCAGCTCTGCCAATAAACGAATGAAACAATAAAAACCCTTTAACGCGATTGTTCCTTACTAAACCACATAATCAATAATAGCCTATTAACCTCTCAGGAAATGCGACAACGCTCCAAATGCAACTTTCGTATATTTATGAAGAAATAATGTGTTATTATTGAAATTACGTGACACTTTTTGAATGAGGCGAGCTGGTGTATTTTTAAAAGATACCGTGAAAAATCCGGTACGTGCTCTGATGGTGGACAATCCATATAGTACCCCGCGTTATTATAATATTCGTGATTGTTTAACTTAATTAGTTCAACACTGGGCGGTAATTACATATTTACCTATGAATATTAGTTCTGACGATTGACGAATATGAAATTTGCATTGAATTTTTAACTAGAATGAATATTCTGATATAGTCCGGGGTCCAAGCACTCCAAACTCAAGATGGCCTGTTCCGACATGACGTACAAATGTTGATATAAGTAATGAAGAGAGCATTACCTGGGGCACTAGAAAACACTTGTCGGATTAATTTTTGCTCTTGCGCAACTTCAGAAATCGCAAAAAAGATGGCGGATTGATAATTACAAAATTATGTTTTACAATGGTTATTCTCCGTTAAAAAAAACTATGTAACCTACCGATCTGATTTTTGGTACGTATGCTCAAAAGATATACGTGATGCTAACTAAGCTATTGGTATTTTTGAAAAGAATATTTTTTTTGGAAAAAAATAATTAAAATTAAAAGGATGATATTTACGTTCTAAAAATTTCGATATGCGGACAACTATGTTAAATTTATGAAATTCTTATATACAATTGCTTACCAAATATAGTACATATATTGAAAAAGTTTTTTTAAAAAAGATCATGGCTATAACGTATACAGTTTTTTGTTTATGATTTTTTTTATGAGGCGCGTAATTATGCAGCATTAAAGTAAAAATAGTCTACACGATAATTGGTACAGTGTAACAGTAAAAAGTACTATATTGTTCAATATAATTGCAAATTTGAATTACTTTATGTTAATAATACAACAAAACGAATGAAAGTAGTAGTCGGGCGTTGCCGATTGCGGCCACTCATTTAAAAAAATAATAATCGACACAAAGTGAATTGTGTGTTCGGGCAAAATGTTAATCAATTAATCAAATAGGTATTCGCAATTAGCCATGCCCGAGTACAACTTCTACTCGTTTTTATATCGTTTAAGAAATAAAACATTAGTGCGAAATATTATTTTAGGTATTTAGCATATTAATAGAAAGCAGAAAAGGGAGATATTTTAAATAAAACATTAATGTTGTATATTACGAAATTTTTGTGTATAACTATTCTTACATGTTAGTCAGAATCACTATCATTATAAAATGATGCATATTGCTTTTTCCCTTAAAACAATTTTCAGGAAAAGCAGCACACGAGCACGCAATTGAATACCACTCACAAGAACATTTTGTGTCGCATTTTATTTTACAGTTGCACTTTTTAATTTAAGTTCAGATAAACTTTTTTTGTCGACATTATCGGTACCAGCTCCTGATTTCCAATTCTGCATCCAAAATTTTGTGCAAGAGGTAATTTGAATGACGGTTCACAACACTGTAGGGAGCGTAAATAACTTTTATTAAATTATTTTACCTTTTAATAATTTTCAAACGTATACATATAATACATTTGTAAAGTTGACGTGTATGTACATTGAAGATATTTGTAAAAAACTGATGTGGGGAGTGTAAGATGAGTAATGGAATACATTAAGACAGATTTTGGAATTTTTCTCTGTTTGTCTGCTTGTCTGTTTGAACGCGCATCACACAGAAACTACTTAACCAGTGAGGTTTATCTAAGCTTGGAGTAACATTTAGTTCTTATTTCATCGAAATCGGCCTAGACTAAGTTTTATGAAAATCGGTCTAGTAGAACAGGAGATACTGCTTGATCTCTACAATAAGCGTATTTGCACGGCATAAACTTTTAAGATTAAACTTCTGTAATATTCCAGAAAATTCGAGAGTATTCTGGAATATTCCAGAAAATTTGTGAGTTTTCTGAAATATTCCAGAATGGTGATTCTACCTCAAACGTCGTTTATAAAGAAGCTTTTTAGTCAATTTCAAAATTGCACGCGAACGTAACCGCGGGCATAGCTAGAAAATAATAAATATGAACCGCAAACAATATAATCAATCGATTTAAACAATCAAACACAAATAGTTTTTATAATGTTAAAATGTTAAGACAAATAACTTCACACTATATACATAAGTACATACGCCTAGTAAACATAAACATACCAGCTAATTCCACTGTAAACTGTTTTCATGCGCTTTATGAATTTTGGCCTTTATTACATGCGCCGCATCATGCACCCATTTTAAAAATTCACAACTCTAATACTATATGCAATATCAACTTAGTTCTTGTCTTAAAAACATTTTCAATATATTGGGTGTTTTTTAGCATAGTTTGTACACAAAAAATTTAAAATTGAAGTACTTGCTCGTATGTCGAAATTCTTACTGCAATATTTTATAGTTACAGATTTCATATTTTTTTCCCAAAAAACTAAACATATTTAAACAATGCCATCCAAGCCTCATCCAAGCGCATATGTCTTTAGTGTATACTATAAAAAAATTAGATGGATAGCACTCATAATTTCGTTTACAGGACGTGTTATCTATTAAAAAACATTTTTTTAGGAATTATCATTTCGTCTCTTCTCTTATCATTTAAGAAGTTATGCAAGAGCTGATAAGAATCTGACAAGTCATTTCTGGTGTCCTTTTTGCAAATCTGAAGTTGAAAAATGTACGTCATGTCGGAACAGGTTACTTGGAATTTAGAGAGATTTCGTACTGTTGAACCCAGACTAATATCCTTTCCTCTGGATTGGCTTAAACAATTTATAGAATAGAATAGTAAAATCTGTTTTACTTGTGCTAAAAAGCTTAAAAAAGTGGACAGGAATAGACAACTTAGTTACAGAAACCTAGAAAAGGTTTGTTCGTGACTCCTATCATATCTACAATTTATTGATAAGAACAGTAATAAATCAGATGCAATGCAAAACAAATTTTTAAAATACAATAATATAGGGTTTACCTTAATGACTAATAATGTGCTAATATTTCAAGATGTGATTATATATTAGGTTATTTTATGAAGAAAAGTTCATATAAACATATACCCGCAACGGCTTAAATTTTTTGCTACAGGGTGTTGCATTTTTTTTAAATCGTTATTTTTTAATATCTCAGAAAGTACTTTAGATATTATTTTCAATTTTGGTACGTGATAATAGGATAAAAAACCACATATTTTAGTTAGAAAAGTTATTTTATCGCTCCACCAGTGGTGTCCCTGCAAACATGTCCTCTGATATTTTTTTCCAAAAAAAGTGGACTTCCACTGACATTTTTCCATGTGGATATTTTTTGTGATTAGCCTGGTTACTTCTACATGAAAATTGGTCAGTCAACTTGCCCCCCCTCAGTTACTTTTTCTTCTCCAATTTGCTAGCACACAATGTTTAGACCTAGCACACCCTCGCACAACCATTTTCAAACCTAGCACACCTACAGAGCCGGTAATATACAGGGTGTGAATTTTTTTCTCAGCCTCCCCCCCCCCCCAGTTATTTTTGTCTTGATTTTGCTAACACATAATGCTTATACCTAGCACACCCTAGCACAACCACTTTCTAAGCTAACGCTCCTACAAAAGATGGCGGAAGTAGATAAAAGTGCGGTAATAACTGAGCTAAATAAACTCAAAAAAGCGAGTTAATTGAAATTATTTTGAACAAAAAAGTGCCCGAGGTGTTACCTAAGAATACTATAATCGAAAATGTGCAACAAGATAGCGGCATCCTTCTAGGCTTTGCTGAAAACAATGCTGGAAGCTGTCAAAATCACGAGTGCAGAAAAGTGCATGTAAGCTACGAATTCACCAAATACCAACTACAACTAAGTGAAAAACTAATGACACAACTAGAAAAACGAACACAGGACCAAGAATTTATAATAAATTTGTTAAAATGTGAAGACAAAGAAAGAAAGGTTATAAGTAAACATAATGAAACTAGCCACAGTCATAAGACAGTAGTCCCAAAACAAACAGTTCAAAACGCACCAAAGGAGAAAGACAAGCCACAAACCCAAGAGCAAGAGGAAAAAGAAATAAGGGAGCAAAATGATAATAAAGACAACGTAAATATATGGAAAACAGTACAAAAGAAAAAGAAATTCAACATTACAGGTCTGGCCAAACCAAATGCCCAACAAAGTTTTAGAGCTGCTGATAGAAAGGCATAGTTCTATGTGGGTCACGCAAGACCGGACACCACGGCGGGAGATTTGAATGAATGAAATGAATACCTGGAAAAACTATACCCAAACAAAGAGTGCATAGTGGATTAAATAAAAAAACATGAAAGTAATAAAAGTAAAAATAAGGCATACAAAGTAGGAGCAGAGATGAATTTAAAGAAAGACATGGAAAACCCCAATAACTGGATTGAAGGACTAGTAATACAGGAATATGATTTTTTTCGTGGAAGAAGAGCCTAAGAATACAAATCAAAACATAAGAATTTTAAATATTAACACGCAATCAATAAACAATAAAACAGCCTTATTAAATACCTGTCTCATGAATAATAACATAGACATAGTAACCATAACTGAGCATTGGTTAAATGATACACAAATCGAACACCTAAAAATTACGAACTACGGAATGGGAAGTTACTACTGCAGAAAAGAATACAGTCATGGTAGAGCTATGATACTAATAAAAAACAACATAAAACATGAAGAAATCCGAGAAGTTAAAAATCTTTCTATAGAGAAACATATAGAAATGGAGGGAATAAAAACAAAGCATGGAATTATATTCTCTATATACAGACCGCCCCAAGGAAATCTAGATATTTATATAGAGAAACTAAATGAAGCTCTAACATACGTTAATAATAAACATAAAAATGAGAATATATATATCGGAGGAGATTTCAACATCAATATCCTAGTAGAATTAAAAGAAAAAGAGGTATTGGAAGATTTATTAACATCGTTTAACCTTCACAGACTAATAATGAACCATCAAGAATTACAAATGTCTCTGCAACATGTATTGACAATATATATTCTAACATAAACGAAAATAACTACAAAACAAAAATAATTAATCCACATATATCCGATCATCTTGGACAAATTCTTACGGTCAGTGGTGAAAGTGAATGCCGTAAAACAATAAAAGAAATAAAGAGTAGAAAAATAAATGAAGCAAATATCTACATGTTTAAAAACAAACTTAGCCTGATAAATTGACAAATAATTACAAATAAAACTGCAGAACAAGCATTCACTGAATTCCACAACAAGATTATAAAATGTTTCGAAGAGTCGTTTTCTGAAAAAACAAAAAAAAATTAAGAATAAAGAAAAGAACATAAAATAGTACACAGAAGAGCTAAAAAATATAAAAAACACTTTAGATGCCCTAAACACAATATATAACGTACGAAGAGATAAGAAATCATTAAATGCATATAAAGAATATAAAAAATTCTATATTGCACACTTAAACGAAACTAAAAGAAATCATAATGAAAACTATATAAACAACGCAAACAACAAAACAAAAGCAATATGGGAAGTAATAAAAGTAGAGACTGGTAAAGAAAAAATCGACAATGAAGGGGAAAGCAAATTAACATCGGAAGAATTAAATCAATTTTTTTGGAAACGTGGGAAATACAACGGTGAGTTCGCTCGGTAAACCTGTACAGACCTACAGTAATCTCCTAAATAAAATAAATATAAATAACTCTAAATCAATATATCTAGAAGAAGTAGACGAAACAGAAATCAGGAAAGCAATAAAAGCAATTAAGAAAAAGAAAACCAAAGACATATATGGTCTCTCAACGGATCTTTTAAAAGAAATAGCAGATATTATAGCAACACCCCTCACTGTATTAGTAAACAAATGTATCAATGAAGGAGTATTTCCTAGAGAATTAAAACATGCAAAATTAATCCCTTCAAGGAGCATATTACTCACTACAAGAATTCTTAGAAGATAACTTGTAAGCAAAAATTTGAGCAGTTATGTACTGCATCACTTCTAACCTATGCCATCTTGTTGTATTTATATGATGTTTGATACTAATCGACTGTGATAGAAAATTTTTATGATTTTTAATTTAATTTATGTTATTTATTTCATATATTACTATAACTGATAGAATGTATTGTATTAAGATATATTACTGTAATGTATATTATTATATCCTGTAGTATGTATAAGTGATATACATATTGACGTATTCATGTAGTAATCTTTTACGCGAATAAATTATTGATTGATTGATTGACTGGGTCGATAATATACAGGGTAGATATTTTGTCCCGCCCACAGATATTACATTTTCTATTATTACCCAGATTACTTTACCAAAACGAATCACATATATAATAGAGGGTTGAAATAGAGAGGTTAATATAGAGGGTTGAAATTTATTTATTAGCCCCCGTATACATTTTTTTTCTCAAATTTGACAGCACACAATTTTGCACCTAGCACAACTAAATAATCAAATAAATAAAACTTTGTTTCACCAATAACTTTTACAATCCTTTTAATAAATACAATAATACACCACAAAAATAATAATGACATACTTAAAAATAATATACAGTGTTTTTCAAAAAGCTCTCATCATGGTGAGAAATTTTTTTATTATTGTTTCCATGGAAAATTAAATGGACAGTCAATATCTCCTCAACTGTTTGAAATTAAAAAAAATGTCCAATATATAAATTGTACGAGATCTAGAGTGATATATTTTAAAATTATTCGGACATCTACAGGATGTTTGACATAGTGGTGGCAAGCATTTACTTGGATTTTTCAATGGAACACTCAGTAATAATTTTTTTTTCGATAAAAAAATGCATTAACAACAGTCAAGGAATAAAATCTCCAAAAAATGCATTTTCATAAGGATCCCGCGCCTTTTAAATGCAATTTGACTTTCATTCCTGGGAGCTGAAATTTTGCACAGAGGTAGCTCATATCATTCTGATCAAAAGTCTCTATGGTCACAATAAATTTTAATGACAGAATTTCGAGATATTGGCGGAAGAAAGTCGTAACTTCGTCGATAATAAGACCAATATCTCGAAATCCTATAATTAAAATTTTTTGCGACCGTGGAGACTTTTGATCAGCACGTCATGAATTACCTCTGTGTTTCAGCTCCCGGAAATGAAACCAAAATTGCATTTAAAAAGTGCGGGGTCTATGGGCTTCACACTTTTCTTTGACAATGCATTTTTCAATCATGGAAGACATTGCTGAAATGGTAAAAAAAAGAATTCCGGATTTCTTATAATATAAGTCCAAAATGATATATCCTTGGATAGAGAACTAAGACTCAAGTATAAAGTTATAAAAAAATTTTGGGTATTCGATTTAAGAAATCCTTGCCACCACTATGTTATACACTAAGTAGATTTAAAAATAATTTTAAAATATGTTACTTTTGAGCCCCTACAATTATTATAACAGGCATTTTTTCAAATTTCAAATGGTTGCGGCGATGTCTGCGTCATTAATGCGACTCACCCTGCATTTTGTTAGGGTCGGAACGGCTTGGTTCATTTTTTTGTGGGATTTTGAATTTTTTCCATATTAATTTAAAATTGAATCCTAGTTCTTAAACTATTCGGTCCAGTTATGCAAAAAAGTGTTTTTGTGAATTACTGCATTTAAGGTTATAAAACAAATTATGACTTAATTTTTTGGTGGACTCTGTTTTCGACTCTCAATATGATCGTTCATTATCAAGAACATTTACTACAAAAAATTTAAAATTAACCCAATGGGGTTTTACCCAATGCGATTGCGCCGCTCTACCCGGTCGCCATACTTGCGCGAGATTCAATTTTACGTGCAAATAGGTACAGACATTAGCCTTAATCTGAATAATAATAGAAGATGAAATGTATCTGTGGGCGGGACAAAATTTATACCCTGTATATTATCGACCCTGTAGGAGAGTTAGCTTGGAAAGTGGTTGTGCTAGGGTGTGCTAGGTATAAGCATTGCGTGTTAGCAAATTCAAGACAAACAAATAACTGGGGAGGGGACGAGGAAAAAATTTACACCCTGTATATTACCGCCCCTGTAGGTGTGCTAGCTTTGAAAATGTTTGTGCTTAAACAACCGGGTGTGCTAGCTATAAAAAAGGTTGTGCTAGGGTATGCTAGCTCTAAACATTGTGTGCTAGCAAATTGGAAGAGAAAAAGCAACTGGGGGGGGGCAAGTTGACTGACCCCATGACAATGGTATCTGACGATTTTCTCGTCATACGTACAGTTCTTGATTACATACCCACAGTTCTTGATTAAAACAATTAAATTCAAATTGAAAATAATTGTTATTAACATTGATGATGATAAATTTTGTTTTATAAAAATTGTGGAAATGGCTACCTTTACTCCATCCCCCAAGCTATTATCCAATTATCCCATAAGATAGTTGTGATTGCACTAATGCGAAATATAGGATTTTTAATTCTTTTATACAGTGTGTCTCACTTTTCATCACTACACCCCAATATCTCGGCCATTTGTTGATCGATTTAGATCAAATTTGGTATACTTCTTTTGCTTCAGATTGTGATTAAAAATTTATTTAAATTTTTTTTTTCAAAATTAAATACGCCCACTATGATCAAAAGAAATTGGCAAAAATTGGGAATTTATATTAACGATTGAGATAGGGTTTCTGTTTTTACAGAGTCTTGTTCGGCATGACCTAAAACCCCTGTATACCAAATTTCGTTAAAAAATATTCATTCCTTAAAAAAAAATCATATCTAAGATTTCAATAATAATCACCCTACTAGTTGAGTTATTTATTGTCGGATATTTACACAACTTGGTAGTGGTGTAATAATGACGCTAATTAAGCATTAGGACACATTTTTTATCCAAAACACTATTATGAAATGAATATTTGAAAAATGGTGGTTATTTTTTAAAATACTTAGAACTCGGCATACCAATATGGAGTGCTTTGGAATGACAATTCTTATTATTTCAATTTTATCAGCAATAATTACTTGTTGTGCAGTCATGTTTAAGTTTAATTTGACATTCGATGAAATTGTCAAATCTATTCCAAAACACTCCATGTTAACAAAGATATTCGTATGCTGAGTACTAAGTATTTTAAAAAATAGCTACAATTTTTCAAATATTCATTTCATAATAGTGTTTTGGATAAAAAAAATGTGTCCTAATGCTTAATTAGCGTCTTTATTACATGACTGCCAAGTTATGTAAATATCCGACAATAAATAACTCGAATAGTATTGAATTGAAATCTTAGATATGATTTTTTTTTAAAGGAATGAATATTTTTTAACGAAATTTGGTATACAGGGGTTTTAGGTCATGCCGAACAAGATTCTGTAAAAACAAAAACCCCATCTCAATCGCTAATATAAATTTCCAATTTTTTCCAATTTCCTTTGATCATAGTAGGCGTATTTAATTTCGAAAAAAAAAATTTAAATTAATTTTTAATCACAATCTGAAGCAAAAGAAGTATACCAAATTTGATCTAAATCGATCAACAAATGGCCGAGATATTGGGGTGTAGTGGTGAAAACTGAGACACACTGTATATAAGTATTTTTTCAGTTTAAAATTTGACAGAAGATATCTTATTTTGTTAGTAATATTATTTATTTGTAGATCCCACTTCAGATGTCTGTCTATGATTACGCCCAAATATGTCATTGAATCAGCTTCTGTTATTTTAATATTACCATTTATTTTGATAAGGTAATTTATTTTTATATGATGCGAAAGTTAGATATTTAGTTTTATCAATATTCGAAATGTAATGCATCCCCTCGTCCCACCCTTAAACAAACTCCATCTTTATTAGTCGCTATAAATAGCATATAAAACATACTCAATTCTCCAAGTAACACCTCCAGAGTCGGCAGTTAATCTCAAAATAATTTAGGGACTAATTTAATGAATTACACTTTTTGCAGGTAATCATTTTTAAATTCAAATTCGAGTCTACGCATGACGCACGGGCGGCCGTATAGCAGCGTTATAAAAACAGAGCATCCCTTAAAACTACAGTGTTGTCTCACCTGTTGCAGCCCTTCCCAAAAGCATTCTTTTGGAGAGCTGAACATGGGATTTTTTAGTTTTTATAGTGTTAAATTGTTGGTTTTAATGATTTTTCTCGGTTTTGTGGCTTCCATCGGTAAGACATTTGTCATTTTTTTTTAAATTGTTTTGATAATATTTCTATTTTGTAACATATTATTGACTTATTTTTAGTTTATTTAAACTTGGTACGCTATGCAAACGCCTTTGCTGTAAAAATTTGAGTGCGCTTAAATTTTGAATAGGAAATCGATGCGGCCAAAAATTTTATTGCAGAAAAATGTTATTTAGAATTTCATAATCATAAATGTGTAAAAAGATATTCCATCAAAATCGACTGCCGGCTAAACTTTTGATGATGGTGGGAAGGGGTTAAAATACGGTTTTTTGCATATAACTTGAAAACTAGTAATTTTATCAAAAAACGTTAAATGTGTTAAATACTCAAGTTTATGAAATTATCTTCAATTTATCAGAAATTGACCAAAATATGATTTTTTAAAAGATAAAGTGTTTTTTCACACCTTTCAAGAACCCAAATTTCAATCCCCGTTTTATATTATTGACTCAAAAATTAAGGCTTTACAAAATAATGTATTCATTACAATGTTGAAAAGTAATTTAACTGTTTACAGAATGTTTCTTAGTACTATCCTCTACTACAAAAATGGCTAGGTTATGGATACTAAAAAAAAAATACGTTATTATCAAAATCGAAATTGCAAATTTATTCATTTAAGTAACTTTCTGACAAAAAAGTTCATTCAAATTTGTTTGTAGTTTTTACAATAATGCATCAAGTAGCATATATTATTTCCCTTCAAAATAATTTGTAATTTAAAGAAATCATTTTTTTGGAAGAAGAGATGTTTATCCCTTGTTATAACGAGGCATCTTCAACAAATAAAATATTTCTTTCTATTGTGAAACAAAGTTTATTCAATTCTCATTCAAACGCAACCAACCGAGTTTATTTATTTCAATTACAGTGTCTTCTATAGCTGCTTGAATCTGGTAAAATTAGGGGAAGAAAACAGTTTTATAATTATGTTCAAAAAAATTTTTGGAAGTTGTACAAAAAAAAGTTGATGCTTTTAATACAAGTAAAACATCATAGCCGACTTTTCTATTGCTGACCGTGCTTGATAATCACAAATTTGGGTGATATAGCAAAATTCTCAATTTTTTACAAATATCTTGATAAATATGCATTCTGGGAAGAATGTTGGTTATTAAACTGTAATTGAATTTGCTTAGTGACATGCCTGGATCGGACATTTAAGCGAAATTGCGGTTATTTCAAGCTGCACAATAAAACTGTATTTTCCTCCCAAAAAGATCCTATAAACTATTCTAACTGATATTATTTAGGTGTATGGTTTCGGACCTTTCAAATTCAGATTCTGCAAGTTAAAGATCATGATACAATATGATATTGATGGACCACCCAGGAGTTATATGGGAAATAATAGTGTCTAGATTCTGCTTTTATAGGGTTTTCACATTTTTTACAGGATTTTGACAGCTGTCTTGTGTTAAAAATAAGCTGGATTGCAATTTTCGCAGTTCTTCATTAAAGTGCTCAGTATTATGAAAATTTTGAGCCCAGATAGATTAATTTTGGTTGAATTAAAAAGGAAGAGTCGAATTTTAACGTAAAAAACTCGTAAATGCCACACTATGCGCCTCAATTACATCGAAAGTAATGTACCGAAAAGACATCAATAAATATACTTACATCTTTTTAGAAGATTCAAATCATCTGCTGCTACGCTTACTATATGCAGGTCTGTTATAGCATCAAATACTTCTCTTGTAATTACCAAATTCGAACAAAAATTTATTTCATCAATCTCGAACTTTCGTACTTATTTTTTATGGTTTCGAACTGTTTTAGGTGGCCTGAAACAAATTTCTAAACATTAATTTTTCTGTCATTTTTAAGATACTTTTTGAAATTCAGCAAATAGTACAGTAACTAGAGGTTTTAACTTCGGAATAATGTCATATTGAACAGATTTCGTTCATTTTTGGCAGTATAATAGTAAATGCTTCATAGAAAAGTTTCTATATTGTGCGGGGGCTTGCTAAATATAGGGGGTGGATGCCACCCACCCCCTCCAGGGAGTGGCACTTAAAAAGTATATATATTAATTGGAGCTGAAATATAATCAAATTTTAATAAGAAAAGGTTCTATGCAATTTTTCACATAAATTGATAGTTTTTAAGTTATAACGACTTCAAAATTGCGATTTTAGCTTAAAAAAAAGGTATTTCCAAACGGCTTTCGACAAGTATCTTGAAAAGTATTACTTTATCGAAAAAAAGTTACAGACCAATTACAGAAAGTACAAACTGGGAATTAATTATATTTTTTGTTTATTGATGTAGGATTAATAATTTCGGAGATATTTAAGTTTATATTTGGTATCCAAGTGATTCGAAATTACCTTTATAGTTTAAAATGCATTTTTTTCTAAAGCAAGTGCTTTAAATGAGCAAAAAAATTTGAGCATCTACATAATGCTACATCTTAACGAAAAACTGTATTTGAGGTATTTTTTTAAATTACTGGGCTAATTAGAGTAACAAAATGGCGACCTTTTTATATAAAAAAATATAAATGCGCACATTTTTCCTTCATAACTTCTTTATTTTTTATGCTACAGGAACGAGTAAAAAATAATTTGAAAGCGCAATTAATTGTCTTTAATTTCATTTCTTAGCATGCGTGACGTAGGTGTCACAATTTCTGAGATATTTAACATTTAAACTGCATTTATCGTCTTATAAACGTTCAGACGCCATTTGTAAACTTTCATATCTCCGAAACTATTAAATCTATGTAAATAAATAAATAAGCGAAATTCATTATCAGTTTATGAGCTTTATTTTTGGTCTCTACCCATTTTTCAATAAAACTAATATTTATTGAGATATTTGTAAAAGGAAAAAAAAATTACGTTTTATCGAAAATACCTTTACAGTTTAAACTGTATTTTTTTCTTAAGCAAGTGCTGCATACAAACCAAAAAATTTGAGCATCTACGTCATGCTATATATTAATGAGAAACAGTGTTTGAATATCCTTTTTTTTAATTACTAGTAACAAAATGGCGACGTTGTTATTAAAAAAATGTGTAGACGCACATTGCTTCGGTAATAACTTCTTTGTTTTTTATGCTACAGAAACAAATAAAAAAACAGTTGAAAGCTTAATGAATAACCTATTATTCTACTCATCAGCATCCTTGACGTAGGTGTCACAGTTTCTGAGATATTTAACTCTCACTAAATAATTCTCTTATGAAGACTTGGATGTCAAATGTAAACTTAAATATCTCCGAAATTATTAATCCTACATCAATAAACAAAAAATATAATTAATTCCCAGTTTGTACTTTCTGTAATTGGTCTGTAACATACTTTTCGAGATACTTGACGAAAGCCGTTTGGAAATACCTTTTTTTAAGCTAAAATCGCAATTTTGAAGTCGTTATAACTTAAAAACCATAAATTTTTGTGAAAAATTGCGTAGAACCTTTTCTTCTTAAAATTTGATTCTACTTCAGCTCCAATAAATACATATACTTTTTAAGTGCCACCCCCTGAGAGGAGGTGGCATCAATCCCCTATAAATTAGCAACCCCCCGCACAATATAGAAACTTTTCTGTGAAGCATTTACTATTATACTGCCAAAAATGAACGAAATCCGTTCAATATGACATTATTTCGAAGTTTTGCATATTTTTTACCTCTAGGTACTGTACTAAAAACGAGACTAAAAATATTCATTCAACATCCAAAATCAAAACTATTAACTTTTCAGTCTTCTAGGGCGCTCTTTTATGAAATTTTAACTTAACTGTTAACTTTCCTACATTTTTTTGCACCTAGAGTAAAAATTATGGAAAGGATCCCGCACATTTTCTTATATAAAAAGGCTCTCGGTGAAATTTTCTGAATTTTTGATGTGTTATAAATTGAGACATCCTGATTAAAACTGTAAAGGTCCCAGCTCAATCTTTTGACTACATTTTGAGGTACAGGGGGTTAAAGTTAAAAAGCGGCTTTTATCATAAAACATGTTTGTAACAATTTAAGGATTCGATTGCAATTTTCTTGCATGAATGTTAATTATTTAACTGAAAATAATATATTGTGACAAAATATTTGTTAATACACAAAGCAGATATTTCATGTTGAAGATATGTTCACAAAAGTTCATAATAAATAGTAATACGACTTACTCTTATATGAGCTGAACTAATTTTAGTTTATATACAGGAATAATCGGGTTTTTATTTAAAGATATGTGAAGACGGTGGTGCAATTAAAAATAAATTAATAATCCTATGAGTAAACGTCAACTTGAAGTTACGACAAGTTTATAGTATGGTTTCTATTAATAAGTGAACTTATCACCATCCTTATTGCATTTATGAATCATGTTAGTTGCTATGTATGTAATAATCCTTTTCGTCCTCAAATAATGATGCGAATTAATGGCGATAATGAGAATGCTTATAAACTCTAGATTGCCGCACGTAGACGCCATGAACTTCAGCATCCTCCCTTGGATATATTAGAACCAGGCAGCCGATTATGTATAAAAAATGTCCAGTTTTCTATGTTGGGCTTGTAAACTTTGTTCAACTGGTCGAATACTACAACATACTATTTTTTAATCAAAATTAACCGAAATTTTATTTGCGACTCGCTCTGTATATGAACAAATATTTTATTACAATATATTATTTTTAGTTAAATAAATAACATTCATGCAAGAAAATTGCAATCGAATCCTTAAATTTAGTGGCGAGCGTAGAGGCGACTTCAATGTGAATATGTGAATATCAGTATTCCGTTGAAGCAACGTCGAGCGCGGTTAGTACTTGGATGGGTGACCCATCTTGGGAAATACAGCGTTCTCGTCCCACCTTCTAGCGGCTTGTATATCAGTGTATACGCGGAAGCTACGTAATTTCAGACGAGGATTACGTAGTGGATATACCATCCTTCGGAGGGGATGTAAAGCAGGCGGTCTCTTGTCTATTAAATGTTACGCAAGTAAAAGATCCCTACTATTCTTAAGGGAAGAGGTTCGGCAAAAATTTCCAGGTTGGGGGTAGCTCGTCTCCTGGCGTCGGTGATAGGCCCTGGTAGCGGAAATAGGCCTACGTTAAATAGTTTTAAAAAAATCCTTAAATTGTCACACACAAGTTTTATGAAAAAAGCCACTTTTTAACTTTAACACCCTGTACCTCAAAAACGAGTCATAGGATTGAGTTGGGACCTTTACTGTTTTAATTAGGAGATCACAATTTATAACGTACTAAAAATTCAGAAAATTTCACCTAGAGCCATTTTATATAAGATAATGGCGGGGTCCTTTCTGCATATAAATTTTTCTGTCATTTTTAAAATTTGAAATTCAGAAAAATATTCTTTAATATCCAAAATCAGGACTACAAACTTTTCAAAATCTTCTAGGGCGTTCTCTTATGAAATTTTGAGTCGCAGTCTCGTTTGCAAATGATTTCGGTTAATATTGTCACGCATATTATGGATCTCATTTAACGGAACTCTAGTGTGTGATCTTTTGTTAATAACAACTGAAGTTGAAAAACGTGTTGTCTCGTAATTTCGAAGGGCTCAATGTTAACTTTTCTACATTTTTTGCACATAGAATAATAATTATAGAAATTTTGATACCCGACTCGATTCTCTATTTCAACCAAATAGTTTATTATAAACAAACTCAGTTTTAATTTTGTTTAAATCCTTAAAGGCATCGAATTATTTCGAAACACATGCCGTCAGTTGTCTTGCGTGGTCAAAAGCCTTTACCTAACATTTTATAAAAATATTATTTAAACATTCTTAGCAATGAACAATTCGACGCCCTAACCTTGAACGTCCATAAATCATTGAGGAATTAACGGATTTTGACGAGTAATAGATCAAACTGTAGCTTATTATCAACGCTACGACATTTAAAAATTAGAATTTTTAATAACAATTAACATATTATTTATGTAAAAGTCCATTTTTTAAAATAAGAAAAATTGATTTCTCCGGACATTTTCCACGAAGAACTATTGCAGAAATCTTTGGTTCCTAACTTGGAAAAACTTTTCTGGCTGAGACTTTTGATCGCTCGTTTTACATCTTTATAATTTCTGGCATAGCTGGCAAATATCCTGATTATAGGCTATTGTCTATGTACAAAAAAAGAGGATTGAAAGGAACTAAAACGTTAAAGGGTTTTTATTGTTTATTATGTTCAATTGACCCCAAGATATGAAAAAACCGCGGAGTGCTACCATTTAAAGTGGTGCGTTTTTGAGATCGAAGTAAAAAAGGTCCACTTTTCATATTTTTTTTTGCTCGAAAACTAGGAATTTTTTCTATAAACACGTCAATAGAAAAGTGTGTAGAGAATTAAATTTCCAATCGAAATGGCACCTTCAGAAGTCAAAATTTTTTTTTTTTACAAAAATACGTCCAAAAAAACAAAAAAGAAATCGAAAAAAATGCAATTTTTAATTTTTTTTTTATTTTAGCCTGTAACTATTTTTCGGGTATATTTAGGCATAGACATTGCTGCATAACAAACAAAGCTGGCGTTTTACCCGTTAAAATGAGATTTTGTAAACAGTTTTACGATTAATAGTGACCGAGATATAGCGTTTCAATGTTTGCAACTTTTAACTTTTTTTGCTCATTTTTACTATTTTTTTTCAAATTTTGTCGTGTAACTTTTTTCTGAGTGAATTTAGGTGTAGACATTATTATATTAAAGTGAAAGCTGACTTTACGCCCGTTGAAATGGTGGCTGGTAAAAGTCTCTACGACAAATAGAAACCTAGATACAGCGTTTCGAAGAGTGTTACTTTTATTAACTTTCTTCCAAGAGGATGCAGACGTACTAATTGTAAATACTGCAAAAGATAAGGCATACCAATCAGAAAATGTTGTTATAGTTGGTCAAGATGCCGATCTTCTTATTATCCTATCATTATTACCAGAAGAAAATGAAAATATATATTTTTTAAACCTAGTATACGAAATGTAACTGCCAAATTATATAACCATAATAGTTTCAAATTTAATCATCTACAAAAATACCTTGGCTTCGTCCATGCATTCAGTGGCTGTGATACAACCTCTTCCTTTTTTGGTATTGGTAAAAAAAAATTCTTGAGTTTCATTAATAAAAATATTTTGCTTTTGGAAAAGTATTTAAATGAATTTTTGTGTGAAAATGCAAGTCCAGCAGCCATCGGTTCTACTTCTGAATGTATTGTAACATTACTATACGGTATGAAAATTGATGGCCAAAGCACCTGTCGCTATAAGTTATTTCAGAAGTACTCAACAGATGCGAAATTCTCATTGTCCCGATTGCCTCCAACAACTGATGCTGCTAAACATCATGGTTTAAGAACTTACTTGTAAATGCAACATTGGAAAGGAAATATTGTAAATCCTCTCATCTGGGGATGGAAAAGTTCAGAAAATGGACTAGTACCAATTTTGACAAATAAACCTCCCGCACCACAAGTTTTGCTGGAAAAAATAGCCTGTAAATGCGGAGAAAACTGTGGTTGCAGGAAATTGGGAATGAATTGCTCCATTTTTGCAAAGAATGTATGGGAATGAACTGTGAAAACGCTGATGTACCTCAAATAACGAAAGACGATGTTTACATAGATGCCGATGAAGAAATCGACTTTGATTTTGACAATATGTTAAATCCAGCATTTGAATAATTTCATAATGTAAGTTATTAATCTAAGTTATTTGAACAAAAAAAACAGAAGTGGAAAAATGTAAAAAGTTATTTTTTAAGTACAATAATCTACTATATCTAGACTGTATCTTGGTTACTATTGATCTCATAAACTTCTATTGCAGACCATTTAAACAAGAATGCTGCGAGTACATTCCATGTAGCAATATCTGTATTCGACAAATAAGTTATAGGCCGAAATTTAAAAAAGAACGTAAAAATTGGAAGAAAGTTAATAAAAGTAACACTCTTCGAAATGCTGTATCTAGGTTTCTATTTGTCCTAGAGACTTTTACCAGCCACCATTTCAACGGGCGTAAAGTCAGCTTTCACTTTAATATAATAATGTCTACACCTAAATTCACTCAGAAAAAAGTTACAGGACGAAATTTGAAAAAAAAAATAGTAAAAATTAGCAAAAAAAGTTAACAGTTGCAAACTTTGAAACGCTATATCTCGGTCACTATTAATCGTAAAACTGTTTACAAAATCTCATTTTAACGGGTAAAACGCCAGCTTTTTTTGTTATGCAGCAATGTCTATGCCTAAATGTACCCGAAAAATAGTTACAGGCTAAAATAAAAAAAAAATTAAAAATTGCATTTTTTTCGTTTTTTTTGTTTTGTTTTTGGACGTATTTTTGTAAAAAAAAAAAATTTGACTTCTGAAGGTGCCATTTCGATTGGAAATTTAATTCTCTACACACTTTTCTATTGACGTGTTTATAGAAAAAATTCATAGTTTTCGAGCAAAAAAAAAATATGAAAAGTGGACCTTTTTACTTCGATCTCAAAAACGCACCACTTTAAATGGTAGCACTCCGCGGTTTTTTCATATTGTGGGGTCAATTGAACATAAGAAACAATAAAAACCCTTTAACGTTTTAGTTCCTTTCTACAGTACATGGACAATAGACTATTATCAAACAAGAAATTATTAATTTATTGGGCAAAATCAAATTTTTAAGAGAAATAACTATTTTTTAAATACTTTTTTTCTCCGAACTAATAATAGATTCGTCCAAACGAATTCGGTCAAAAGCTTCATGAGGTGGCAAATTTGTTAATGGAAATTCACAATTACACTAGATCACGAAACTCAAACAATGAACTTGTTAGTATTAATCAAATCAAAGTAATATTCAATAATCTACCGAATTAAGGTGACAGAATGTATATTTTCGATGCGATCACGAAGTTACTGAACAATTGTCTGAAAAATATGTGGAAAGTAAAATGTGAACTCATAAATTTTTTGAAAGAAATCGAATCAAATAAAGGTTCAATAAAAATTATGAAATAAAATATTACCGTCGCTCGGTTAGTAGAACCTTATTACCTAATATCGATAATGAAGTCGGTAAAAATACTGTTTGATTTCATTATTTGTTTATTTTTACACCTCAATATCGATATTAGGTAATTAGTTCAATCAATGAATGCCCAAAAGGGGATTGGGGGAGAATTTTCCTCTTCAGAAATGAGTTGAGGGTAGTTAGGATATAAACATACTAAAAGTCCCCCCCCAAAAAAAACCTTCGGTGAAAAAAGCCTTATTTTACTGATAACTCGTTCACCGCCCCTAGCCCTGCTGCTGCAGGAGGGAATGCGAGTGGAAAGGTCCTTTTTTTCGATTCTTCGCTTATAACTCGGAAAAGATGAGTCGCACGTAAAAAAGTATTCGATGATGTGCAGAAAAAGTCACCTAGCTCCCGGTCTATAATATTTTGCCGAAATCTATACATTTCCTTAAATATATAGTGTCACTCACTTAAAATGAAGACACATTTATAACTTTTTTATTGTGTTTCCGACTTGAATCAAATTTTACTCAAGTATAGAACAAATTAAGATCTGCTTATGACCAGAAAAACGTTCGCCTGCTACAAAGGCAAAGCCACCTGCGGTACAAAAATATTAGTGGGTCTTGACGAATTTCACGTATCCACCACAAATTTCGAAAACTGAGGATCCCCTTTGACAGATGAGCTATGTATAAGAAATCCCCCATCAATAACCAAATCAAATGTTTTTTAGAATTTTTAACATTCAAAATATTTTTATTTTTTTTCCGTATATTTTGGTATTTGTAACTATTAGGTATCAGCTACTCAGAAAATACCTATCAATTTCAACGCCATTCAAAGAAAACTTGAATTTTGTCTGGTTTTTGAGAGTTTTGTGAAAATCTACTATGGGGCCACCCTGAGCAATATACCTACGAGTTTGTAAAAAATATTATTACGTCTTTTTTTATTGTCCCTGCGCATTCACCATATATGCGAAAAGAAGAACTTGTCTCCAATTTTGGCTCACCTTATATACAGTGTGTTTCACTTGAAATCGTAACACCAATACTTTTTGTTATTTTTTTCCGATTTGAATCAAATTTTGCTTAAGTTTAAAACAAATTAGGATCTACTTATGACCAGAAAAACATTCGCCTCCTACAAATGCAAAGCCACCTGCGGTACCAAAATATGCGGAGAAGATCAAAAAATCACATTAGGCATATTTTTACCGGAAAATTTTGTTAATGAAACTTGTTCAGAATGTCCAAAAACCTTAAGTCCAAAATTTAATCAAAATAAAGAAATATTGAAATTTTGATTAAAATAATGTCGAAGTCCGAAAATATCATTGTAATGGGTTTTTTGTTTAAAAAACTGTATTATGATAATTTTGTTTGAATCTAAACTCAAGCTTCTAGGTAGCTGTCAAGCAATTTACAGTTTTTTTTTTAAATAATTATTTTAAAAATTTTTAGAAATTTAATTTTTCAATTTTGATTAAATTTTGGGTATACGGTTTTTGGACAATTCTGAACAAGTTTCATTAACCAAATTTTCCGATAAAAAAATGCCTAATATGATTTTTTTATTTTCTCCGCATATTTTGGTACCGCAGGTGGCTTTGCATTTGTGGGAGGCGAATGTTTTTCTAGTCCTAAGTAGATCCTAATTATTGTATACTCAAGTAAAATTTGATTCAAATCGGAAAAAAATAAAAAAGTTACCATTTCAAGTGAAACACTCTGCGTAGTCCGTCTCAAATAAGAATGCAGTGTACATAAAGACAGGAGAGCCGTGTCTTTGTCTCTAATTGGTAATTTACAAGCCACATACACACAGGGAAAAATAGTAATACTGAACAGATTCTTTGCCAGATCCGGAAAATTCTTTATAAGTAATATTAAAACGATATATTTTATTAAGAATATTTCTATATACCTATACAAAGGAAAATCTAGCAATGTTTGTTTGTTTTTACCTATATTTATCTGTCTGATGAATTGTCTGGGATACTTTCCGATAGGTTAGGAACTTAAAATTCGGCATATACATAGGCAGTACCTTTCCGACACCCAGATAATTCCAAAATTTGTAAAATTCAAAACGGCCCTCTAATATGATATGTAGAATTGTAGAAGGCAACGGCCACATTAAAATGAAGCATATATTGTCAAAACAATAAAAAATACATTTATTATGCCATCACTCTCTTTTTGATGTGGTAGTTAACTTTTTATAACTTTGTTATTGTTTTTTTTCACTGCTCTTACCATTTTGGCAGGTATTGTCTACTATGTAAAGATAAATTAGGCGTCATATTGGATTTTCTAGTGGTCGGTAAGGTACTCTTTGCCTCCATACTAAGTTTAAAGTTCCTAGCTTATCGGCATGTACTCAAACAATTGGGTTGTTCACGAATTTTTAAAAATGGTGAAATAAAGCTAAAAGGCAATATATCTGTTCATTTGGGCGTTTCCAGACATGCTAAGAACTTTTGAATTATTTTGCACGTAGAGGGACTAAACTCTTGGGAAAATTAATCAAATTGGGAAATCCAAAATGGCCACCTGAATATAAACTATTTTCGGAACATCTTGGATAGTTTATAGATGGTCATCACTTGAATAGTTTGGTTTTTGTTTACTAAAAATTGGATGGGGGGGTGTTATTCATTATTTTTAGCTGCTTTAACGATCCCGTAGTGGAACACAGGAATTTTGATAGTATTTTATAAAATTTAACTATAAATATTGTTATTTATTAGAACAATAATATAATTATTATAACTACTTAGTATACATGATGAGGCAATAGTGAGTCGGACTTCGATATCTCGAGTTCTACGATAGCTAGAAATTACAAAAAAGTACAAATAAACTAGATAAAAGTCTATAACTGAAAATTATTTTTGAATATACAGGGCGAGCCAAGACGAAATTACAGGATCGAGTGCCTTTTTTTTAAATGGAATGTTATGTATATCAGTTTTTTGAAGTATCTTTCTAGACCCCATGAATTCTTATATTATTATAGACTATCTCCTAACCACTTGGATGTAATGATTTTTTTTGTTGAAACAATGCCATCTGTAGATGCGTATTGAATAAATCATCAAAGTCACAACTATGGGTTTTAAGAAAAACTTATGTCAACAACTGAATACTAGTTACGAGACATCTAATCAATGTTTTTGAATCATTTTTACTTGGTTAAAATGTACAGAGTGGCAAAAAATTATTTTTAAGCTAAGAACATTATAAATTGAATTACCTCAATTTTCTCAAATGGAACATCCTGTATATTTTTCGACGATGGGATGTAGAAATGAAAACCGAATGTGTTTTCTAAGTACTTCCCTATGGCTAATTGTAACTATTTTCGTTTTATTGAGCAATAGGGTCTCCCAGAAAAAAAAATTATTGCTGAAATACTTAATTCACGTAAAAAAATTATTTATGGCATATTTATTATCTTTTTAATATTATTCACCATTTCAAAGTCTACTTTAGGTAAATTATCAGCAGCACCTTTAACATATTCCTCTTCCACTTTACTCATTTTGATCGTAGAAATAATAAAAAATAAAACATAAATCAGAAACAGATAAAATATTTTCACTCCAAACAATCCAAACATCAAAATATAAATAAAGTTTTAGGTTAATCATCTGATGTGAACTGTCAATGCAGAAGCGGGTGAAGGTTAAGCCTAAACTACAAAATATCAACGTCCGACGCTTTTACGAATAACTTGTGTGGTATTTATCTGGATTCTGATTGGCCAATATTTATAAGTCCACTGCTTTAGACCAATCATAGTACAAACAATAAAAGAGGAAATTCTGAGGAGTTTTAGAGGAAAGCTTCCTTTAACACACAGTTAGAACCCATTATCAACTAATTATATCCATAATCTCATTGATTTTCCGGGCAGATACGTCATTCTGGCGCGTAAAATACCCGTTTTAAAAAATCCTGAAATTATCAGCAAGTTGTTTTAACGATATTTTCTTAGAAGTAATTCTTATTAGAAAAGTAAATTGTTATAAATTAATAGAATGTTTTATTATATCATCTTCACGACATAAAATGTTAAAATAAAATTAGTGGGAAAATCCTATTAGTACAAAATTCAAGAACAAACTTAAAAAAATAGAGGTTCCTTCAAATAATTCCTTAGAAAAAATAATAGTGTGCTCCACATGTTGCCCATTTTGATTGACACACGTCTTTATGCCATTTTGAAATGAGGCCATTTAATGGGACCATTTCTTCCAATCCATGAAAATGGGTAAATAGTATTACTGGTCCCTTACTGTAATAACTTTTTTGTAATTTTTCTTGATGATTTCGCATTTATCGATCGTCAGTTATCATTTGTATTAATTTTAAACTATTTCGAGTTTTACAAAATGAATTTTAACAAAGCAAAACTTGTAGACATGACTTTTGTTTTGAGAGAGTCGGACAGAAATTGTTTGCTTGCCACTAGAATTTATAAGCAAAGGTATCCTGAAAGAAAGATTTCTGATGTTAACAGCTTCCAGAACCTTCGCGATAGATTTGTGGAAACTGGAAATGTCGAATAAAAAAAAAGTGAAAGAACAAAACGTGTTGTGAATAAAGAAAATGAGTTTTCTGTGGTGATGGTAATGGTTGAGAATCTCCATATTAGTCAGAGAGAAGTGATCTCATTAGTAGAAATAGGTTCAATCTTGACTGATTGATTGATTGATTTACCAGCGTGCGGTAGGCATTGCTGCCACTCCCAGGTTATACAGCTGGGCCTGCTACGTCCACGCTAGGTTGGACTAAGGTCATGCTTGTTGCCAGCAGCGAGAGCCACATGGCGCATGGTAAAGGAATGTGGGATGGGAGGTGTAGGTATTTGTGAGATGCGTTACCGCATTGTGTCGTGAGGGAGCGTTTAAGCTCCCTTTTTTTTTTGTATTTTTGGTTCTGGGCTTCTGCCTATTCTGGGTCTTCTTGTGAGATATGTTGCCGCGTTGTGTCGCTGCTGTTTGTGCTCCTATTTTTGTACTTCTGCTTCTACAAGCCTTCTTCTTCTTTTTCTGAGACTTCTGATTCCTCCGTTTCTGATTCTGGTAGAGTATATATCGCTCCGATTTCTTTGTGGAAATTCATTTTTCCCCTCGCTTTTCTTTCCCAGTATGTTTGGTCCTTTCCCAGTTTGTTCATGATCCTCTCGATTGTTGTTTTCCACGTGTAACATGGTCTCCCTATTTTTAGTTTGCTGTTTGATTGATTGATTGATTGATTTACCAGCGTGCGGTAGGCACTTCTGCCACTCCCAAGGATTATATAGCTGGGCCTGCTACGTCCACGCTGGGTTGGACTAGGGTCATGCTGGTTGCCAGCAGCGAGTGCCACATGGCGCACGGTAAAGGAACGGGGGATGGGAGGTGCAGGTATTTGTGAGATGCGTTACCGCGTTGTATCGTGAGGGAGCGTTTAAGCTCCCTTTTTTGTGTTTTTGGTTCGCCTTCTTTTTCTGACTCTTCTGATTCCTCGGTTTCCAATGCTGGGTTGGATTTGGGTCGTGCTTGTTGTCAGCAGCGAGAGCCACATGACGCATGGTACAGGAGTGTAGGGTGGGCAGTGTAGTTTTTTTTGAAATGCGTTGCCGCATTGTGTTCGTGATGTTTATGCTCCTCTTTTTTATGTTTCTGCTTCTACAGATTGTCTTCTTCTTCTTCTGAGTCTTCTGATTCTTTCGTTTCTGCTTCTGGTAGAGTATATGTCTGTAGGTATATGTGAAATGCGTGGCCGCATAGTGTCATGATGTGAAATGTTTGTGCTCCTCTTTTTGTATTTCTGCTTCTACAAATCTTCTTCTTTTTCTTCTAAGTCTTCTGATTCCTGGGTTTCTGGTTCTGGTAGAGTACATATCACTGCGATTTCTTTGTGGAATTCATTTTATTTTTCTCCTTTGCTTTTCTTTCCCAATATGTTTGGTAGTTTGTTCATGATCCTCTCGGTTGTTGTTTTCCACGTGTAACCTGGTCTCCCTGTTTTTAGTGTAGAATTTAATGTAGAATTTTTCACTTAACAACGAGCACAATATTGACCTGAAAACCATCACTTGATAATTTACCTAGGAAAATATTATGAAATTAGATTATCAACACTATATTATAACACCCACAGCGCAAAGAACATGCAATATCATAAAACACACTCCTATTAAACCAGACACCAACAAAAGTCAAAAATCCCCAATCCCTAACTGTGATGCTTCTCTTTCCTTCCATTCTCTTCTCTTTTTGACTTGTTCTATTGCATTACACCAAAAACTGTACCTAGATCTGAATCACTACTCACAAAATCGTTAATCGCACGTCCCGAGGTATGTATTACCCTTCAAACACCCATCACCCACATGACAGCTCAAAATTTGTTATCTCTATTATTTCCCTGCTTCCTGTACACAGTCTCAATTGGCGTGTTGTCGTCTTCTTATTGGTTGTTGAGGTGAAAAGTTATGATTTCGCCTTCCTCTTGGTGTATTATTATTGTCCTCTTCAAGTTTGCTGTTGCTGCTATCGTCTTGGGTGGCGGATAGGTACTTTAAAAATGAAAATGGGTATACTTAGCTTATATTCCCGTTATTTATTGCCTGGTCCTTTAAGCTTGTTCATTTAGCATACCACTGCACTCGATTCTGCCACTAAATAACTCTGTATTAGTTATTTTCAAATATTAATTTTATTTCAACTTTGTTCTTTTGTTATCACATATCAATTTACGCGGGATGTTTTGGGCTATAAATTCACCTAAGTTTTATCAAATTTAGCGGACTTATATCTGGTGTTCTCGCGTTTAAATGGGAGCATTTTTCGGACGCGTCCGCTCGCTCGGGAAGCACGATTCGAACTCCTCCTAGTAGAAATAGGTTCAATCTTAAAAACAAATAAGTTTCATGCATATCATATTCAAATACACCAGGAATTATCTGATGACGATTTTCAAAGGCGTCTAGAGTTTTGCATTATTATTATTATTATGCTGCGGAAAATCCTAACTTTTTCAGGCAAGTTGATAACAGCACAGATGGTCTATAAACGTTTGGGGGAGGAATTACTGGAGAACATGTAAGAGAACATTTCTTTGATGGTACATTGACTGGAGCTATTTATCTCCATATTCTGGAAAATTATCTGCCACAATTATTGGTGAATTTTCCTGAAAGGATTCGAAATAGGATGTGGTTTCAGCGAGATGGTGCTCCACCACATTATTTAAATGCAGTTAACCACTTAAATAATACCTACCCACTTCAATGGATTGGAAGAAATGGGCCCACTAAATGGCCTGCTAGATCCCCAGATCTTACAAAAATGGATTTCTTTTTATGGGAAATTGTTTATAAAGACGCATCAACAACAGTACAAAATATAAAGGAAGATCATCACATCGGAAATTTTAGAAACAGTAGAAACCTGATTTCAAAAGCACATAGAAATGTGTGTCGATCAAAATGGGCAACATGTGGAGCAATTTTTTTAAATGAATTATTTGAAGAAACCTCTGTTTTTTAAGTTTATTCTTGAATTTTGCACTTATTGCTCAATAAAACGAAAATTGTTGCAATTAGCCATAGGGAAGTACTTACAAAAAATGTTCGTTTATCATTTCTCCATCACATCGTCGAAAAATACGCAGGGTGTTCCATTTGAAAAAATTGAAGAAATTTACTTTAAAAAGTTCTTAATTTAAAAATAATTTTTGGCCACCCTGTACATTTTTAGAAAGTAAAAATGATCCAAAAACATTAGTTAGTTGTCTCGCAACCAGCGCTCACATAAATTTTTCTTAAAACCCATAATTCTGACTTTGGTGATTTTTTCAATATGCCTCTGCAGATGGCATTATTTCAACAAAAAAATGCATTACATCCAAGTGGTTGGGAGACAGTCAATAATAATATAGGAATGAATAGAGTCTAGAAAAAGGCCTCAAAAAATGTACTGATATACATAGCATTCCATTTAAAAAAAGGCACTTGATCCTGAAATTTCGTCTTGGCTCGCCCTGTATATTCGAAATATTAGTGGAGTGCCTGGAGCGTTAAAAACATGAAAACCTCGAATTTCAGTGAAAGTGAATGAAATTTAAAAATTCAAAATGGAATGTTTAGCTAATAATATATATAAAAAAGTTTACCTATTAAAGAATTGTGATCTTAATTTGAATAAAAAAAATTGATAATTGCAACAATAGTACGGTATATAGAGGTAAAAAATATGCAAAACTTCGGAATAATGTCATATTGAACGGATTTCGTTCATTTTTGGCAGTATAATAGTAAATGCTTCACAGAAAAGTTTCTATATTGTGCGGGGGCTTGCTAATTTATGGGAGGTGGATGCCACCCCCCTCTCTGGGGGTGGCACTTAAAAATATATATATTTATTGAAGCTGAAGTAGAATCATATTTTAAGAAGAAAAGGTTCTATGCAATTTTTCACATAAATTGGTAGTTTTTAAGTTATAACGACTTCAAAATTGCTATTTTAGCTTAAAAAAAAAAGGTATTTCCAAACGGCTTTCGCCAAGTATCTCGAAAAGTATTACTTTATCGAAAAAATGTTATAGACTAATTATAGAAAGTACAAACTGGGAATTATTTATATGTTTTGTTTATTGATGTAGGATTAATAATTTCGGAGATATTTAAGTTTACATTTGGCATTCAAGTGTTCATAAGATAATTATTTATAGTGAGAGTTAAATATCTCAGAAACTGTGACACCTACGTCAAGGATGCTAATAGGTAGAATAATAGGTTATTAATTATGCTTTCAACTGTTTTTTATTTGTTTCTGTAGCATAAAAAACAAAGAAGTTATGACCGAAGCAATGTGCGTCTACATATTTTTTTAATAACAACGTCGCCATTTTGTTACTGTAATTAGCCAGTAATTAAATAAAAGGGATTTCAAACACTAATTTATAGCATGAAGTAGATACTCAAATTGTCTGGTTTGTATACAGCACTTGCGTTAGAAAAAAATACAGTTTAAACTGTAAAGGTATTTTCGATAAAACGCAATTCTTTTTTTTTCTTTTCCAAATATCTCAATAAATATTAGCTTTATTGAAAAATGGGTAGAGACCAAAAATAAAGCTCATAAACTGATCATGAATTTTGCTTGTTTATTTATTTACATAGATTTAATAGTTTCAGAGATACGAAAGTTTACAAATGGCGTCCGAACGTTCATAAGACGAAAAATGCAGTTTAAATGTTAAATATCTCAGAAATTGTGACACCTATGTCACGCATGCTAAGAAATGAAATTAAAAACAATTAATTGCGCTTTAAAATACCTTTTTTTAAGCTAAAATCGTAATTTTGATGTCGTTATAACTTAAAAACTATCAATTTATGTAAAAAATTGCATAGAACCTTTTCTTCTTAAAATTTGATTCTATTTCAGCTCCAATAAATATATATATATATATATATTTTTTAAGTGCCACCCCATGAGAGGGGGTGGCATCCACCTCCTATAAATTAGCAAGCCCCCAAACAATATAGAAACTTTTCTGTGAAGCATTTACTATTATACTGCCAAAAATGAACGAAATCCGTTCAATATGACATTATTCCGAAGTTAAAACCTCTAGTTACTGTACTACAATTCAAATAGTATAATACATATTAGGCTGTAGAGTATTTTTGTATAACGAAATTAAGTTAACGTATCTATTTATATAAAGACAGTAATCGGGGAAAAGAAGTAAAATAAGGAAAATTAAGTAAATAAAAAAGAAAATTATTAATAAAATATCTGTTTATTTAAACAATTTACATTTTTGTCCATATCAAATATTTTCTTCGACTTCATTTATTTGAATGAAAGGTGGAGTATTAAAACAACTATTTTCGCTGCACTGTAGATATGCTACACTACAATATAAGCCACTCTTCCGACATCCACAAGCAGCTCCACATCCCTTTTTGCAATTACAAAATAACATTTGCAATAGATTATCCGGATCCGGCAATTGATTCATTGTTATTGGAATGAACATGTTATTGGAATACTTCCATCCCCAATTTTCAGTATCTACGTCTTTTCCTGGCCATATCTGGATTTGCAGGCACACTCTCTTTAGGTGTTCAAATGCTGCATCAGTTGTAGGAGGTAATGACGACAAAAGAAAACTTGTATTTTTGGCCGTTGCTTTTATGAAAGAATTGAACCTCAACATATTCAAATCTTTAATTTTTGCAGAATTATTATTGGCCATTTGCAACGATGTAATAATATGCTTCCATCAATGACGTAATGAACATTGTCTAGACTTTTTAAATTAATGGAAATTTCCGAGAATAACTCGTAAAAAGTAGATTTTTTTGTCTTTCGCAGTTCGCCATTTTCAAATAGAGCAAGCGGATATGGTGCGAGTTTATAATTCATATAATTTTTAAGCTCTTCATCGGGTTTTTTTTTAAATACAAATACGTTGAAACAGCAGCAATGAATCAACAGGAATCACATCGTCATGAATTTTAATTTTGTTATTTTTCGCCAATAAAGGATTTATTATATCTTTCCTTGATAATTTCAATTCGCGAAAATTTTTTCCCTATGTTTTCTTCATTACATTTAAACCTTTTTCAAAAGCATCGTAACAATTTGTATCTTTATCTCCAGTAATTCCGATAGCAATGGACGTAACAGCATCTGTATCAGGAAAAGGGCTGTGTTGCTTAAAGAAGTCTATTCTAGCATCTGTCAAATCACTATGCTGATGACTTTTCTTGAACGATATATCACAAAAATGTTCTATGCCTCCAAGAATATCTTGTCTATAACGGACAACTAACTTGATTTTTGCAATTAAAAATCTAGAACTACGTCCGTAAAGTTGAACATTGCAGCTGTCGCTGTCGTTCTCCCCTCCACGTTTTACTACCTGTTTAAGGACCCTACGACCCTTATTACACTCAGGTATCTTTGAAAGATATTCTTCTATGTATATTTAGATGAAATTCAACTTATACATAAAAAAAAATATTATTTAAAATAAAATTATATGCTAAAATATTAATTTTTTATAGTTTTTTGTTCAAATAATGATAAAATCAAAAGCACAAAAAAATTTTTGGTAAACTTTGAAATTTATAGTATAAAAAACAAAATCCCACCTCGACCATATAAATTCATTCACTGTAACAGAAGTCCGAGGTCAAAACCCCCAGGCGCTCCACTACATAGACTTTTTTAACTAGTTTATTTGCCTTTTTTTTAATTTCTAACGATAGCGATTAGTTTTATGTAATGTTTTTTATAATTCTTTAAAAGTTAAAATGTTAGTTGTCGAACCATGTTAAATAGCAAGGCCAAACCAGAATCTTACTAATATTTAGATTTAATGCTATTTGCCTTATGCCGCCATATCTTGGATTCTCTCTAAAATATTGTAAAATGCATTCTTCGTTTTCAATTTGCCGATTTTGCAAATTATAATTCTTTGGTCTTAACTTACATACATTTCCTGGATTGTTAAAAATGTTATTGATGTTGATGATGTTACCAATTTATAGCGAATGGGAGGCTGACGGTCAGGATGCCGTAAATAAAATTCAACAGCAGCTTGTCTAAATGATCTGGCATTATTATCTAACATTAAACCAGCATTCACATGAATTTCTAACTGATTAATTTATTTACGTTCAACAATAAATTGACTCTTGCAATAACTTTTGTTTTCATGGTCTACATACAATAGGTCTTTATTGAAGATTATTTGTTAGAAAAATTGTAGGTATGTACGAATTAGAATTGTTGACTTATTAAATAAATAATTATTTTGTTATAAAATCAATTCAAACTAGTAGAATAGTAGAATACATTATGCTGAAAAAAAAAAGATTCTATTCCATTCCATTTGAGAATCCGTTTTACAGATAAAAGTTATTTTTAGTTGAAAAAATTGTTTTTTGACGGCCCCTACCTCAAACACCTTTGAACCCACTACGAAGTAATCTTGTACAAAGAGGTTTCTAAAGGTACTGATTAAGAATATCTTACTAATTCTTTTCTAAAAAAATCGTTAATATTTGTGTTTGAAAATCGCTCATCCCTCTTTTTCCATCCTAGAATCGGACAGCTCTGGCCAAAACCAAATGTGGTTACGTCTAAAGACTCACTTTATAGGTATATATTCACTACCAAAATTTAAGATTATTCGGATATCAGACGAGCGAGATATGAGGGTGGCTTCATGAAAAGTGGGACACACTGTCTATTATATATCCAAATGTTTTATATATGAATCATAGTGATACGTTATGGAATATATTTTTAATTTTAGAATTTTCGAACATATAAGATTAAAAAAAAATTACAAATACCCGACTGCATTGACCCTTCTAAAAACTTCTACGAAGGTAAAAAAAGTTATCGGGACTTGAGACGACAAGTATTTAAATTATATCAAATCATTCTGCTCCAATAGCAAAAATCAACAAATTCTCTTAATGTCGTCAATATTCCAGCTCGTTATACTACGAATATATAATAATCTTAAATATTTACGTTTAATTAAGATGTTTCTTTTGCAGAACCAACAAAAACACCCGAACGACGTGGTCTTCGGAATGTAATAAGGGTTGGCAAAAGATACGGCGAGGAGGAGTTGTGGGATTTTCCAACAGGTAGGTATACATCAAATCATTTAATCAAACATTTACTTCAAATAAAGCGCAAAAAATTAGTTAAAATACAGCGAAATTGCGTTACAATCGAACTGCATATATATTCGGTGTATTTCGGAACGGGGTGCAAATATTTGGCAGGTAAATTGATTGATAAAAGTTATAGACTAGGAGCTGACGACAAAATCACTGTGTTATTTTATTCTTCTCCATATTAATGGAATTAGCTGTTTTCGTCAAGTAAGAAAGGTACATAATAATGCCGAGGTCAGTCAGCGGGACATTGATGCGAACATGTAACTTTTCAAGGGGTTCTTGTCAAATCTTATTCACCTTGAAATTTATTAATTAGCTAGTTTTTAATAAATAATGTATGAATAAACATTTCTTACACCTGGCAAGCGGGACAAAATTGTTCTTACACCTTGTAAACAATGTAATATTAAAAATTCTTACGGCTTGAACGCGGACCAAACGAGTTCTTCTGCTCTGAACTAAAAATCGAGAGCGCCTATGTCGTTCCGGAGCTGCTGTGTGCTGAGGATAATTTTCCTTTATTGTTATATAGTAGTTATAACAGAATTTTAAGCATGATTAATTAACATATGTCAATTCGAAGGCAAGTTACTATAGGCATTCGATTAATTATAAGAGAAAACCGTGATTACGTTCTTGTGCACCAGCGATAAAAACTACATTTTGTTATGCTTTTTATCCCTGTTGGGATGGCTCAGTACATTTTGACATGTTTTATTTTTCTTTTTTTTCTCTTTTAGCATTGACTAAAGTAAAGGCTAACTACATTTTGAAATACAGAAAGGGCATCGGTTATATTGTGGTCATACATCTTTGCCAATAACTCGTTTATTTTTAATTTTTCCAAAAAACTGTCCGAAAAGGTCCGTGCCTTATACCGGTTATAGAGATTGATCGACGGAATACTTAATTTTCGATTTTTATTAGGAAACTGTTGTGTATTTGTAGAATTTATCAAAAAAATGAAGTTCTCCAGGATTTGTAGATTCGCTTTTGTTTTGTCAAATTTCTCACAAACGTCACCTAATAGAATTAATCGAGCCCTACAATCGCCATTTTTGAAAATCAAAATCGGACCTTCGGTTCGGGAGTTATCAATTTCTTTGGAAAATCATACTCGGCCTTGGAAAAAATACTTGCGGTCCATGGATTCGGGCCGCCAGCAATAGGCTTCATTTGTGGCCATGTACCTTTGATCCCACCAAGTCTCATCGAAATCGATCAATATCCTGGACAGTTATCATGCTTCCTAGCCCGATTTCGAGAAAACCAGTTTTTCGCAAAAAAATTCAATTTCTATTTGTTTTTCGACATTGTCTCCGGTATACTTATCTGTAGATTGTTGCCAGCGGCACCTTTTTTGAAATATCTCGATCCGACTGCCCGTTACCGAGTTATTCAATTTTTCCCGAAAAACTTGAAACATCTATATAGGGTACTTCCGGTTTCCGAACGGAGCCGAGCTTCCAGCGTTAAGGTTTTCTAAAGGCCTCCTATTAACTACCCAAGTTTCATCGAAATTCGAAAACGGATTAGGGGGGCTGAGCGTGACAGACAGACCGACAGGCCGACAGACCGACTGACCGACGGACGGAATTTTCTAAATTCGCTCTCGAGTCGATAGATACGACTTTCATTTCGATCCGACGTTTTTTTCGGATTTCGATGGTCCACTGGAAAAATGCAAAAAATATACTACATGTTTTTTCAAAATGTTAAAATATTACATTGTTTACAAGCTGTAAGAACAATTTTGTCCCGCTTGCCAGATGTAAGAAACGTTTTTTCATACATTATTTATTAGAAACTAACCAACAAATGAGTTTCAAGAAGAATAAAATTTGTAAGAAATGACTTTCCGTATGGGGAGAATGTACTTTACCGAATATATAGGGTTTCCCGGTGAATAAGATTTGACACAAATTTTTGTCGTCAGCTCCTAGTCTATTAATTGAGTTTTCAAATAGACTTTTAAAAGTTATCTCTAGAGAGTTATTCCCTTATAAATAGATACATCCCAATATCGTTATATTTGTTTTTTCAAGCCAAGATAGTAGACATTGACTTTCTACTCATAGAATGCTGTCACAGAAATAAGGTACTCTGATCTAAGGATTATATGAAAGTGATGAAATAAACCAAACTTGATGATTTTTTAAACAGGCCATTCCAACAGTTAAACAGTTTTTAAATGACTATTTCATTCGTACAAATTTCGTCCAATCAAAATCGATCATTTTAATCAAAATATAGTTTCGCATCGACAAAATTTAACATTTAAAATTTTGCCAGGGTGGCTCAACCAATAAAAATCCAGAATGAAGCAACCAACCTGTTTTTCAGCGGCAAATTTTCATTTGTTTTTTGAAAACATAGTAACCGATTCAGTAAGTCGGCGTCATTACAATAATATTTACAAACGTCAGTTCACGTCAGTTGTAAAAAATGTGCGAGAATAACGGCCCCAAGATTTGGTGATTTATCCATTGAAGACATTGAAGAGTCCATTTCCAAAATTTGTATTCATGAAATAGTCATGACGAATACCATTCGTGATATAATTTCGTCTGGCAAAATTTAATGATTATTCTACTCAAGTTTGTTGTTTTGGCAATTTCGCTCTTGACATTGACAAAATTAACTCGCCTAACGGCTCGTTATTTTTATCTGTCAATGTCAATCGTGAAATTGCCAAGCAACAAACTCTCTCAATAATCACTAAATTTTGCCGACAAAATTATATTACTTATGATATTATATATGATAAAACCCTAATAGAAAATCTGAAATAATTTTCGAAGACGAGTTTTAGAAATAAAATACGATATCTGACACTATCATTAATTTCATTGAAAATACAAAGCTATGGAATTTATAAGTAATATACAAGAACTACCTTTTTCATTCTTCGTATATCCTAATGCGCAAGAAGAAGTCATCAATGTTGTTATGTCCTTAAGGAATACCAGCTTACTTGATCTTCACGGTATTAACAGAAACAATCAACATTATTGCTGTACCTTTAAGCTTGTCCCAATGCTCGTTCCAAAAAAGATATTTCTCCTGACATTTTTAAAATAACCAAAGTCATACAAATTTTCAAAAAGGGAGACATATCTCTTGGTAACTATCGTCTAATATCCATTACACCAACTTTTTGGAAAATTATGGAAATTCATTTGAAAGTAAGATGGTCAGGTATTCAGAAGTGAGCAACATTTTTAATTCATGTCAATTCGGCTTTAGGAAAAACTGATCCACAATAAAAGCTACTTCAGAATAGTCTCTACTCTTCTGTTACACTATGTGATTTAGGCATTTTATTGCGTTTCTCACAAAATATTAATCCAGAGACTTGAATTTTATGGTATTCGAAGATTACCTTTATCTCTATTTAGATGATATCTTTATAACAGAAGACAATGTCTTAAATACACCTCAAATGACGTGGCAATGTTGTATAACTCTCCAAAATCGTCCTAAGTTGAAGACAGAATCAGAATTTGATTTAGGCAAAAATTTCATTTAAAGACATTTTTAAGAGTCTGCAGAGGCACAGATCAGTCCATAAGGACCGTTTTGGGTTCTATAAGGCGTTGGAAATGACCAGGTGAAAATTCGAAGAAACACCGAATTTTCACTTAGGAAAAATGTTTTTGGTTCAGGATATGAGAGCAGAAGTATATAATGACAAAGATTTATGAATAATATACTTTTTCAAAGGTACCACAAATTGGACTTTGAAAAATAATATTTTTGAAAGGGCGTCAAAATTTGGCTCAAGAATCGATTTATCGAAAGTACGCCAAAATTTCACTTGCAGATTAATTTTTCAAAACTACCTTGAAATTTGGCTTGAAAATCGATTTTTGAAAAGTACGCCAAAATTTCACCCGCAGATTTGTTTTTCAAAAGTACCTTGAAATTTGGCTTGAAAATCCATTTTTCAAAAGTACGCCAAAATTTCACCCGCAGATTAGTTTTTCAAAAGTACGCCGAAATTGGTCTTAAAATAGATTTTTCAAAAGTACCACAAAGTCAGTTTAAAAAGTACCGCGAAAATATACTTTGAATTATTTTTTATTTTTTATTCCTCCACCAAAGACATTGACCTTTGAGGTACGGTCATTGAAAGCCCAATTCTAAAGTATGAGCATAAAATTTTAGCGATGCACTGCATCCAAAAGGCAAAATAGAAGATTTTGACAAAGCCGGCGTAGTGCCGATAAGCAAAAATTGATAAAAATCAATGCACATGTACAAGGCCGGTTTCTCGCATAGAAAGAGTTTGGATTGACTCAGCGGCTCGCAATTTGGTCGAGCGCGGTGGGTGGTCCAGACAAAGTAATGGTAGAAAAGCCAATAACAGGGCTTTTCAAATGACAAAGTTATAGAGGAAAACGCCTTGTGCATAAAAATCCAAAAATTCAATTTTGCCTAAAAGTCGCTCGAAGGTGGGTCACTGACATATCGATAATATTGAACGACTGCGATAAGGGCTAGTAAGTCGTGGATTGATCGAACGCCATTCAACTTACGCAGTAATAAGTCCTCTGAATGTGTTTGAGTACGTGAATCTCCACGATACAAGAACTTTAAAGCTAAGTAGTCTCTAGCGAAACTAAATTCATTTAGTAAAACTTTTTTTAAGTTAATTTCAGTCAGCCGTAATTATAAATTACAAATAGTCTCAGACTTCTCTAAAAAGCTCGCATTTTGATTCTGAGGAGGTATGCATGAATCTTTTCTACCTAATCGATCGTTAGCGTGAGCGCTCTCGCTTGTATGGTCTGAAAGTCATTACCTTGATTGGGGAAGACACGATTCTTGAGAATCTTGAGAATTTTGTATAACCAATTCTGTTAAATAAACGGATTCTTTGTTGATTCTTAATTGATCTTGAGGCCTGTTGACGGTCTATAATCCCTGGAACTTTCGTATAGAAAACCGGATGTGTCGAGTTAATTCGCATTAACGTTCGACCTTCTGGTTGCTTTACGGAGGTTTGATAGACCAAAACGTGGTTTCCGCGTACCAAAACTAATCCCTCCGCAGAGAAATTCTTCGGTTGGGATTTTTTTATGCAAAAATTCAGGAAATTAAGAGGTGCCTAAACCCCTAATGAGGGAATTCAGGTCCAGAGAGAGCGTCATTTCCGATCCGTGGTAGTGTAGCCTTGGTCCATTACTCGGCTACCGAAGTACATCTTATCTCGAACCCGCCTGGGAGGTAGAAGAACGGGGTAATACGCGACTGGCGCCCCCTGAGAAATAAATTGGTGTCGCGTCATTTTGACGCCCGGTAGTGCGTTCTTCTACAGCAACATCGGACAATTGTGACTTGAATTGGCAAGCAACCTAGGCCCAAGTTCTGGAACTCAGGGGCGGCTTAAGGGCCGGGCAACCCGGGCGACTGTCCGGGGCGCCGGCTCGGAGGGGCGCCAAATTGAGGGCAAAAATTCTTATTTTTTTTTTAATATACCTTTTTTAATTTAATAATAGTTTTCGTTGGAAAATAATATCAATTAATATAATTTATATCAGTTTAAATTGTAACAATGCAGAACAATCGAATAACATTAAAACCGTCTAAATAATTAAAAAAATGTAATGCAAATATGTTTGTTTAGCTATGAGACACATCACTACTCATACCTCAAGCTTCCTGTCCTATTATTGACTGACACGAAGTTAATCATTTTAAGATTTTGATAATTGAAGGCAGGCAACATGCACTTTTCATTCAGAAACAATTCAGAATATTCAGAAAATTGTTATACCAACATTAGTTGTATGTATTTCATATTTTACATAATTTGCAGTTTATAAATAAATAAATGGCAATTTGCTTTGTATGAAATATTAAAACAATAAAGAGGAACTTTCCCCTAAGTAAACTTATGTCGGGGGGTCCTCTCATTCTAATAGCGTTCAGATGGTGTAGACAAAAAAATTTATACTTATTACAAATTAATTATTATTAATAATATGTTGTAAATGCACATTGATGTGTAAACATAAATTACTTGAAAATGGTTTATCGAAATGCAACAAGAACAACTTTTTATTTCTAGTGATATGAAAATATTTTTTTTACAAGAATTTTTATAAATATGTAAAAATAAAAAGTTAGGGATAAAATATTGATAGCCACCTCCTAAAGTAGAGGAGAGGGTTTGACTGGTACTATCTAAATTTAAAATATGACATATATTTTAAAGCGATTGGAAGATATTGCCGAAAAACTGATATTTATAATTCCCCGTTAAAGGGGAATTATACCCCTTTAATATCTATTTAGAGTACCTATATTTTTGGGTGTACTATCAGCCACATAAATATCCAGAGACAATTTTGGACCACCGTGTATACACGGTTATGTTACTCCATGTGTTAAATTAAAAAGTAGAGTGTTCGCGGGGTCCAAAGGAATATCCTTGCACTTTAGTACGTAGTACGTCCGTGACATTTTTGTGATTATCTCAGGGAGGGGCGCCAAAAAGTGCTCCCGCCCGGGTGGAAAATTTACCTTGAGCCGCCCCTGCTTGAACTGGACTATGGAAGGTTGTCTGCCATGCAAAATAATACATCAATTTTGTTTTCAAATTTCCAAGGCACTCTAGACGAATGTCTTAAAATGATTAAAAAACTGAACGTCGACTCAAAAATTCTCGAAAATCTCATGGTATACTCAAACTGTTGTCTTGAATCCAAATATGTAAAAATATACAGGGTGTTCGATTTAAAAATCGAAAGTTGCGATCATTTCCGGGTAAACCGGAAATGGTCTCATATCGTTTTTTATGTCCAAAAATCCATTTTTACAGGTAGTTTTTGCATCCTAAATTTCAAATGGATAAGGTAAAAAATGAAGGAAATATAAGGGGGAGCCGCTAGCCTGTGGCACCCGGTATATTTATAATGGTGCTGAAAATACTTCCGAACGTTACTAAAAAAGCGCTATAAAATTATTTAGTTTTATAAGCTGAAATGTTTTATAGCTTAGTCACGGAAATGTTTCTAAAATAATTTCTTAACTGCTTTATAAGATATTTAATAATTTTGCTGTAAAAACGTTTTGATGATAAATTTATAAAACAGTTCAGTCGCTGGCAACCAGATAGTGTTTTCTGCAACTCTAATATAATCAACTAGCATTTTAGAAGCATCAATAAAATAACAATAAAAGAAAATAATCGTGTAACTTTTAAATTATAAAACAAATTTGCTGGTTGAGTATGAAGAAATAGTATATTCTGTATTTAGGTGTGAAAGCAATACATTCCCGGACGACGATGCAAAGGTTGGCCGAGGCGCTAGCCGAGGCCAACAAGCATCGAAGTGTGCTTTTGTGCTTTCACACCGAAGTACACATACTATTTTTTCTGAAATCACAATCAATATTATTATAAATTAAGGAATTTGTATTAATGCATAACATTTCTTCATTACAATCTAACTGCTTACTAATAAATGCAATTTTAATGTGAGTTGGTTTGTCTGCATGTATTTATTTACTGTCTAAAATATGCATATAAAAACCGTACGGGAATGTTACTTTCCCGGCCTAGGCCGGGAAAGTAACATTCCCGTACGGTTTTGTTGACCGTTGCTTGGCAACGGATCTTTTCCGATCTGTTTTCTGATAGTTTCTTAGTAACGGACTAAAATACTGGAATTGTGCATTTTTCGATCTGAAATCGCGCCGAAAATGTAGACATTGCCGATCGATTTCAGAAAAAATATATTTCGCAAAGTCAGAAACAGTTGGCTTAAGTTTAAAAAAAAAAAACACTTTTTTGTTGTAGAGGATAAACGATTCGGAAAACTAATGGCATTTCCGAGGGTGGGTCGATCCTCAACATCCTGGGCGGTTGATGACAATCCCGAAAAAAGGAGTGGTTCTAAGCCAGGAATGTGGTTTGGACCTAGGATAGGGCGTTCACCTCCAAGAATTAATAATGACGTCGACGATACATCAAAATGGACGTATATGCTGTTGAATGACGGTGAGTAGAAAAAAAAATTAGCCGCCTTCAAAAAATGGTCACTAAAAATTCAATTTTTTCTTCAATTTCTTTTTCTTTTTAGTGGCCTCTCTATTTAGCTTCTACACAGCGCAAGAAAATATTAGTCGTTTAGAACTGTTAAGCTTTAATTAGTGGAAGTAAGGAATCGAGATTTTCTCGAAAAAAAGCAAAATCGTGCTAAAGTTACGAAACTTATCCCCTCCGTTCTCGAGGGTGCTGAACAATAATAGGGTGAAAAATATTTTTAGTCATGGGCACCCCCTAAAAGGGCCAAAACCACCCTCTTTTGCTTATTTCTCATATGACAGCTTGGCATCGACTACTTTTGCAGAGATTCTTTGTTTTTTCATGGGGATATAACATATGGTGAAAGATGATGTCAGATAATAGACCGCAACCGCTTTGGGGGGTGGAATCTACCCTGTCAGGGGTTGTAAAATTAGTCATTTTATTTTCTTGTTTTCGAGGATGCTGATCAAGAAAAAATGGTTTTACGCTGGTTCGACCCTTCCTTCACCCTTAAACTGTCGGAAACCACCCCTTTCATCATAATAATAATAATAAAAATAACAATAATAATAATAATAACCAACTCAAGACAATGTTTGTCGTGGAGTTCTCGGCTCCCGCGGAGAATAACATTGTCTTGAAGGAGGAGGAAAAACGGACAAAACCTCGAGATTTGCTCTTCGAGCTCCTCAGGCTTTACCCTGGCCATACTGTGAAGCTAATGGTCCTAATCATAGGAGCCCTCGGTGGAACGAGACACACACTGCTTTCAGAACTAAAGATCATACCGGCATGCCGAATGCAGAAGGCCGTCATTCTCGGTTCATTACGTCTGCTCAGGGCACACGATTCTCGGACCCAGTAGTCACTTACCCCACGGGTATGGGGAGTGGCTGCCGGTATCACCAGCTCCCCTCTGTGAGGGTCGGAGCCACAGAGAAGGGTGACTGGTTTTTAACAAAAAGCAAAAAAAAAAAAACAAAAAAATAATAATTAGACAAATGTGCACTGGTCCATCTCAAGAGAGGACGATGCGGAAACTACGGAGAGGACGTGCAGCTCGTGGACGGAAGCATCTTACATCATCTAGATGCCGGAGAGTCGTACACTTACTTGGGTGTCGAGCAACGCTCCACTCAAGAAGTGAGTGTAGTGAAAAACGCTCTCCGCGGCAAGTATCAGCACCGACTCCGACAGATCTGGTCTTCAGAGCTGTCGGGGAAGAACAAGGTGTCTGCTACCAACATGCTTGCCGTTCCGATCCTTCTCTACTCTTTTGGAGTAGTGAAATGGACTCAAGAAGAGTTGCGTCAACTCGACGTAGGAACCCGCAAGAAGATGCATCTCAATAGGAGTTTGCATCCTAAATCGTCCGTTCCACGGCTATACCTCCCACGACATCGGGGAGGCCGTGGACTCTTGAGTTTGGAGAGTCTCCATAATAGGATGGTTCTGGATGGAGCCTGTAAGGTCATCAGGAGTTCGGATCCCCTCCTCTGCATGGTCCGAGACCATGAAAATGCAGGGGTAGGAGCCTTTCTGTTTAAGGCAGCACAGAGAGCAGCCGATGAACTTGGTCTTTCCTTCGACGTCGAGCGGGTAAATCGCGACTCTGTCACCGAGTTGGAACCTGCTCGGCGAAAAGCCGAAATTAAAGCTGCAGAACACAACAACTTTCTGCAGCTGCACACGGATAAGCCAATGCATGGAGTTTTTTATAAAAATATAGAAAACCTTGGCTTATCCGAAAGGCTGACCTTTGCCTTCTTAAGGTCAGCCGGGCTGAAGTCTGAGACCGAGGGATTCATAATGGCTTGCCAGGATGGTGTATTTAACACCCTCGTCTATCGTAGTCGTGTCATGGGTATAGAGGTCCCTGATGTCAGCTGCAGGGCCTGCCGCAGCTGTCGGCTTGCCCGACATATGCAGTCTCGGCCTATATCCAAAGGCACGACGGAGCATTACGAGTGCCTTATTACCATTTAAGGCACTCGTATGGGATAGACGAAACACCAGTGCTGCCTTACGCTCCGGGGGATATTGAGTCCGTTGTGGGAAATGAGAAGTGTCTAATTTATTGGAACTACTCTTTTCCCACCGTCAGGCAAATACAAGCCAACAAGCCTGACGTAGTACTCCTCGACCATCAACTCAAGAAAATGTTCGTCGTGGAGTTCTCGGCTCCCGCGGAGAACAATATTGTTTTGAAGGAGGAGGAAAAACGGACAAAATATCGAGATCTGCTCTTCGAACTCCGCAGACTCTATCCAGACCATACTGTTAAGATAGTGGTACTGATTATAGGAGCCCTCGGTGGAACGAGACACACACTGCTTTGGGAACTCAAGATCATACCGGCATGCCGAAATTCGGCAGAGATCTTAGCCGGCAGAATGCAGAAGGCCGTCATTCTCGGTTCATTACGTCTGCTCAGGGCACACGATTCCCGGACCCAGTAGTCACTTACCCCACGGGCGTGGGGAGTGGCTACCGGTACTACCAGCTCCCCTCTGTGAGGGTCGGAGCCACAGAGAAGGGTGACTAGTTTTTAGCTCGCTAAAAAAAAATAATAATAATAATAATAATAATAATAATAATAATAATGACTGAGGGTACGGAAAACGGACCGGCAGCCTCCACGCGGTGTACCTGGACAGGCAGAGGCAACTCTGCCTGACAGATGTCGGACGTGGATCTCAGGGCTAACCACTCTGAGATCCACTTCTCTGGTTCTACCACACAGAGGAAGGGCCCCTCACAATCGACCCCAACCGGATGGGGGTCAGAGACAAGTTGGAGGGGCCATACCGGACGGTCTCAATGATGACAACACACGCTATGACCATGGACGCTTTAAGTGGACGAGGGAACTTCGAGATGACTTGCTGACCTGCTATGAGAGCAGCGAACCTGCGCGCAGGGGGTACATGGCGCGATTGCACGAAATCTGGTGCGACACGCATCCAGAGCATCGCGCCTTCTCTGAGCAACAGCTCAGAGATCAAGTATCCTACCTGCGCAGGACCGGTTACGTAAGGGCACCCCGCCAGCAGGAAGAAGCGCCAGCCGCACTGCCACCGCGGCAAAGAGCTGACGGGGAACATCCTAGAAGGTACGCCGAAGTCAACTTAAGGACGAGGGTTAGCCTTAACAGCAGGGCTAACCTAAAGCCACAAGACCTGGCTCGGATGGACGCTGTTATCGATGAGGAATTACCAGAAGACGCCGACATTTGGCAGATCAACTGTGCCGTGTACAACGCTGCTAGCCAACTCGTGCCCCGCGAGAGGAATACCAACCCCTCGAGCGGTATCGAAAAGGCTAAGCGGCGTGTACAAAAGATCGAAGGCAAAATACAGTTGGCCAGACAACACGCTTCTCGAATCCAGAGTGTGGTGGAATACGTAACCACTGGCAAGGCATTTACGCCTAAAGTCCGGCGAACAGCAGCCGGACTCAGACGCCAACACCACACTCTAAATCTGACAGTGATGCTCACTATTAAGCAGCACTGTTTAGATAGGATTCGAGCGCTTATGGCTATCAAGAAGAAGCTAAATAGGCGGGTACGAAGTATGGAGCAAAATACGTTGTTCCGTACGAATCCCTCCCGCCTATTTCAAGAGCCACAGCGTGTTGTCGATAATCCACCAACTGTAGCCGATGTCGAAAGCTTCTGGAAAGGAATCTACGAAACGACACGTCCGTTCGATAGCAACACTCCAGCAATAGCACACTTCGAGGCTCTGTGCCACAGAACCTTTGAAGAGCCGGAAGAAGTGTGCCCGGCAATCAGTCCGGAGGAAGTCCAACAAGCTCTTGTTGGCACCAAGAACTTCGCTGCTCCGGGGCCAGACGGCATAAATAACTGGTGGTGGAAAAAATTTCCTTCCACCCACCGTCGTCTGGCCCGAGTTTTCAACAAGTGGTTGAACGAGGGGCAGCAGATTCCGGAATGGTTTGTCGAGGGACGTACTGTGCTCATCCCTAAAAAGGGTAATCTGTCTGACCCAAGGAATTATAGACCAATCACCTGTCTGAACTCCTGCTACAAGCTATTTACTCGTATCTTGTATGCTCGGACCCTACGGCAGGTTGATCCGGTCTTCCAGCAGATATACGAGCAGCGTGGCGCCAAGAAGGGCATGGCAGGTTGCAAGGACAGCCTGCTGGTAGACCGCTGTATTACGCAGGACTCTGTGCAGTACAAGCGGAATCTATCGATGGCCTGGATTGACTATCGTAAGGCATTTGACACAACATCACATGAACTTTTGTTACATTTGCTCAAATGTCTTGCGGTAGCAGAGCCACTAGTGAGATGCATAGAACAACTGCTGCCACTCTGGAGGACCCGCTTCACCATAACATCAGGTGCACAGCGGGTTACAACAGAGCAGGTGGCATTCAGAAGAGGAGTATTCCAGGGAGATTCTCTGAGTCCCCTCCTCTTTTGCATCTCACTGCTGCCGTTATCTGTTGAACTCCGCCAAACTCGCGGGTACCACTGTGGACCACCCAGCAATCGGAGGCATAAGGTCACCCATTTATTCTATATGGATGACCTGAAACTGTATGCCTCCGGAGAGCGTGAACTTCAAAATGCTCTAAGGGTGGTCGAGGAGTACACGCGGGCCATTGGTATGGAGTTCGGGTTGGACAAGTGCGCGGTCGTCCACCTCAAGAGAGGGCGATGCGGGGAATTTTCTGAGGACGCGCAGCTCGCAGACGGAAGCATCCTAAGACATCTGGATGCCGGAGAGACCTACACATACCTGGGTGTGCAACAACATCACATCCAGGATGTGCAACAAATCAAGGAATCTCTCCGCGGCAAGTACAGACGCCTACTCCGAAAGATTTGGTCGTCCGAACTTTCGGGGAAGAATAAGGCGTCTGCTACTAACATGCTTGCCGTTCCTGTTCTGCCCTACTCCTTTGGAGTAGTAAAATGGACGGTAGATGAGCTGCGCCAACTAGACAGAGACACCCGCAAGATGATGAACATCCATAGGAGTATTCATCCTAGATCGTCCGTTCCTCGTGTTTACCTCCCACGTCATCGGGGGGGCCGAGGACTCTTGGGTCTGGAGTGTATGCATGGCAGAGTAGTACTGAGTATGGCATGTAACATCCTCAGGAGCTCGGATCCGCTCCTGCTATTAGTGAGAGATCACGAAATCGCAGGGGTGGGCGCAGGATTGTTTAAGGCAGCAAAAAGAGCCGCAGATGAACTCGGTCTCGTATTCGACGCCAGACGAGGCGGCCGGCGCGGTGCTGACCCAGAGTCAGTCACTGAGCTTCAGCCGACTCGTCTGAAAGCCCAAATAAAAGCTGCCGAACAGGAGAGCCTGTTTAGGCAGCATGTCGATAAACCCATGCACGGTGTATACTACAAAAACATGGAAACACTGGGTTTATCGACTAGGCTGACATTCGCCTTTTTAAGGTCAGCTGGGCTTAAGTCGGAGACCGAGGGATTCATTGTGGCCTGTCAGGATGGTGTAATAAACACCTTGGTCTACCGGAGCCGCGTAATGGGTGTAGAGGTCCCTGATACCAACTGCAGGACCTGCCGTCAGGCGCCGGAATCGCTGATGCATTTGCTTTCAGCATGCCCGGTATACGCGATTTCGGCCTACATCCACCGCCATAACGCGGCTTTACGAGTGCTATACTACCACCTACGGCACTCGTATGGGGTAGACCAAACACCAGTGCTGCCTTACATCCCCGGAGATATTGAGTCCGTTGTCGAGAACGAGAGGTGCCGAATTTATTGGAACTACTCGTTCCCGACCGTCAGGCTAATTCAAGCCAACAAGCCTGACATAGTCCTCCTCGACCATCAGAACAAAGTGATGTTTGTAATTGAATTCTCAGCACCTGCTGAGACAAACATCGCTTTGAAGGAGGGGGAAAAACGGACCAAATATCGTGATCTCCGGTATGAGCTCCAAGTGTTGTACCCAGACTACTCGGTCAAGATGGTCGTCCTAATAATCGGCGTACTCGGAGGGATGAAGCCTTCGCTGCTCTCAGAATTGAAGATCATACCGGCTTGTCAGAATTCAGCAGAATGGTTGGCAGGCCAGATGCAGAAGGCGGTTATCTTGGGGTCCCTTCGTCTACTTAGGGCACACGATTTAGGTATTTGCAGTCACTAACTCCACAGGTTGTGGAGAGTGGCTGTAAGGAATTTGCCGGCGCGGCTACCGTGAGGTGTCGGAGGCCACGGAAGTCCTGTCCGGCAGCGGGCTACCCGAAAAAAAAAAAAAAAAAAAAAAAAAAAAAATAATGACTGATATTAGGGACTCGCCGCCTTTACTGTTTTCTGGGTAAATCTTGTGTCCTCTAGGTATCCGTAGTCCATCAATTTCAAATTTTCAGAAGATTAATTGGTTCCTGACGTCTTTTTTAAAGGCTATAATTGTAATTGTAAGGGCGTATGTGTGAAACGATGCGGAAGTATAAAATTATGTTTACGATGTAGCGTCTTTTGTAAGACTTGTCAAGGCAAATTTATTAAGAATTGTGCATCAGAGGAAGAAGATGATGAACCAAGCATAGAAACAAACGAATCCAATGATATTAATTATGATAATGCTGTAAACTTCCTAAATTTTATACCCGAAGTATACAAATTAGAATACAAAAAAATCAATTTTCAATCTCCTGAGTTTATCAGAATTCACTCTTACCATTTTCCTTGATCAGCATCCTCGAAAAGTCTTTAACAAGAAAAAAAAAAGAAACAATTTTACACCCCCTGACAGGTAGATTCCACCCTAAGAGCGGTTGCGGTCTACTAACTGTCATCACCTTTCACCCACCATCTGTTATATCCCCATGAAAAAACAGAGAATCCTTGCAAAAATAGTCGATGCTAAGCTCTCATATGAGAAATAAACAAGAAGGGTGGTTTTGTGGACGTTTTTGGCCACTTCAGGGGGTGCGCATGACTAAAAACTTTAGCACTAAATATCAGTCTCGTTATCAAAGAATCTTGAAATGTATCAAATTTCATGTAAATCTGCAAAATCTGCAAAATATTACACTTTTGTCTTCAGATTCAATATCAGCTACTCTTAAATTTTATAACGAATTAAATTTTTTATCGCCAGCCCACTTTCGCTCATCTTACACTAGATGTAGCTTGATGAAATTAATATGGGACCAAACCCAGTCTACTAAGCAATTTCTTCCTAGAATTGTATAGCTTCCGCGTTTACGCTGGTATACAAGTTGCTAGAAAGTGGAGCGGAGTTTTCCTTTTTCCTTGTCATTGTCCTTTTTCCGTAATTGGAAGTTCACCTATTGAGAGCGTAGCATATAAAGAATTTAATTAATTAATTACATGGAAAAATTTAATGTTTTTTTGTTTTTTCAGAGAAGCCTCTAAATCGTAACGTCCATAGCGCTAACCAACGACCACCAGAAGAGTCTGATGATTTCAACGAGTACGTTTCGGACGAATTTAAAGAACTCATACCATCATATTAAAAACCATCCAATGAGTTAAATAGAAATCTTACACCAATGGGCTTTACCACTGAATATGTAAAAATGAACAATGAGTGTTAAGTGTATACTATTGAACTCACTTTTTCTTTTGTGTTTGGGAAACTATACAGAGTAATTTAAAAATAGTTAATAATAGGTTTATTTCTGCAAGGAATCACAAACAATTCAGGTCCAATAAGCTCTGTCTAACGTGGTCCGCTGACCAATCACGAATTGTTGCCAACAATCCTGTTATGTTTGACTAGTCCGTGATTGCTGCAGAAACAGACTTAATGTAGTAAAATGTGAATTATAATTCCTGTAGACATATTTAGTAAACCCTAAGCGATGATATCTTTAAATTGTATGGATTTAAAGATTAATGCAATTATTAATGAAACTACTCACAAAAATAGTTTAGCACCACTAATACACGTGTACCTTAATATCTTTTTAATATTGAAAAGTTTACAATAATTGGATATTTGTCAACGGTTACTATTCTGCTAAGATCAGTTGATTTTTCTTATCAATATCGATTTAGACATTGATCTGAAACATAATCAATAAACTGTATTCTTGTGGCGGTGTAATTTTCAATATTGACAATTTAAGCAAGAAAGTTACACCACATGCTAGAGATTTCAAGTGTAAAACATTAATTTCATTCATTAGTATTTCGAGAGTGTCCCTAAATATCAAAATAAAAATGGCTGGAATTTATTCTATTTTATTGATACAGGCTTTGCAAAATGATGAAGAGAGGTAAATAAAACTCACCTTACTCGAGGAACTTTTTAGCAGTTTTCAAGGCTTAATAAACAGAGAGATTTAATTATAAAATTGGCTCCACATTTCGTAGATGCAGAAAGAGAAATCATTCTAAAAAAAAAAACAAATTCTAACGGCGAGAAATATTTTTGCAAAAGGAGCAATTACATATTTATAGCATTTAATTTCCTGACTAGATTGTTATTGTTAATTATGTGGTAAAACCACACCCAACACCCGTTCACTATCACTAATAAAATATTGTGATATATTGGGTGATATTTTAAAAATGTCAGGATGTATGTTCTGTCGGTGCAAATGTGTTTTAGATATGTTTGAAACTTCATAGGGGCCTATTGATAAAGATGTCAGTAATGAAAATGAGTTATCAATGGGCAAAGCAGAAAGCAACATTGCTGTTGAATTCAATAATTGAATCCAGAGATGGGTCGAGGAAATTTTCCATATTTGATAAAAGTCTGTAAAAGTCATGTAAATAATATAATTGTAAGCACTTATTTGGTATCAAAGTGAAGCTTGCATCATCTTGATTCAGATTTTACCATAAAATAAGCTATCAATATACCCAATCGAAAGTTAGAAGGAAAACTTCCTAGAAACTTTCGGAGTTTTCAAAACGGAAAGTTTCAAGGAAGTTTTTCTTCTGACTTTCCGTTGGGTATATTGACAGGCTATTTTATAGTGAAATCTGATTCGTGATGATGCAAGTTTCATTGTGATACAAATAAGTGCACACAATTATATTATTTACATGACTTTTACAGACTTTTATCAAATGTGGAAAGTTTCCTCGACCCATCTCTGATTGAATCATCATTTTAATCATTGTCAATCACTGTTATTATAGTCCAGTCAACGGAGTGCTAAAATGATCAATATCTCTAATTTGAGTGCTAATGAATGGGTTTTGATGAAACCTTGTGTTTATAATGACGCTAATAAAAAAAAGTTAAAAAAGGGTTAGAGTGGTAAATAATCGGAAGGGGTAGAAGATGATCCGTAACTTGTAGAATTAGGTCAAAAATAAAAAAAAAACAATATGTTTACCTTTTTTGGCCCAAAATAAGATGTTTTTACTCTTGAGATTTTTTTCGAAAAATGAAAACTCGGTAAAAGCGCACTTTACAGAAAAAATGCAAATAAGAAAAAGTCTTGTATTTCGATGATACATTCACCTGAATTTTTTCAGATCCTTTTTTTTAATTTTTACATTTCCCCTCCCGCCATATCTCGAAAAATATGCATTTTTCGAAAATATTCACAATGTAAAAACACCTTATTTTGTGCCAAAAAAGTAAATTTTTTTTTATTTTTCACCTAATTCTACAAGTTACGAAATCCGTGATAAAAGAGGTTGTTTTCTACCCCTTCAGATCATTTCCGACTAATCATTTTTCAACTTTTTTTATTAACATCATTACAAACACATTGCACAAGGTTTCATCAAAATCCATTCATTAGCACTCAAATTAGAGGTGAAATCCTCCCGTTGACTGCATTATTAGGAAAAATGGAGGAAATCAATGATATACTTTGACGTTTGGAATTATACGCGCAAGGTGACTAATTTTCAGAAGCAAAAGAGTTGACAAGTGGCCGCTTCACCCTTTAAAACTACCTCTAACACACATTGCCGCGATTTCTGTGAAATAGTTGGTATCCCAAAAAATTGTATTATTGATAATAGTCTACATAACATGCAGATAAAGTTGTATGCATATTTCTGATAGGCGCCTAATCTGCTGCATGACTATCAAATTGATTAACAAACATAGTTAGCTGAACCACTGCAGATAATTTTTAATATCTCGTTGAGGGCTCAAACATTTCCTGATAAGTTTAAAATTACCCGTATTACTCCAGTTTCTAAGAATAAAAATCGTAGTGACGCATGTAATTATCATCACATTGACATTCTCTTAAATATATCTAAGGTGTTTGAAATAATTATCTATTAATATAACATAAACACACACGTGGAAGGTATATAATCAGATGGATGTTATCTACATCACTTTTGCCAATGCACTTGACACAGTTTATGCTTATTATTTTAAGTACTTAAGTTAAAATAATTTTCTTTTTCTAGTAATTTAGTACACTTAATTTTCTAATACTTGTTAAACAGAAAACAATTTGTGGAGTTAATAATTTTGCATCTGTTTACTGATAATTCGGGTGTTCCTCAGGGTTCACACCTGGGGCCTCTTTTGTTTTTGTTATTTGTAAATGATATTGTGAGTCAGTAAAAACCTGTGTAACACTACTATTCGAGTGGTCAATTAGTAATTGTTTGCCATTTTATATTTCATTTTAATATCTAATGGATAATGCATATTTAAAGAGAGTTGAGGAAAAAATTGATCTGGGTGCTCTATTTGATGCTAAGTTATCATTTAATAATCATGTCAAGCGTGGTAATACCTTGATCAATGTTAAACCACTGTTTACAGTCAAAAGTCTCATGTATAAAGGAAAATCAACGACAGGTTCGGTAGTAAAACAATTTATCCCTGGAATTAGATGGTGTAAATCAAGGTCAAACGACGTTAAGTAATCTAACCTCACAATTTATTGTTTGATATTAATATTTGCTTAGTCAAAATAATTGAAAAAAGGGAACTTATAACTGATGATGAAGACTTTTTAGAATTAGTTGAATTAGTGGAAGCTGAACTGTATAGCAGTCCACGAGTATTTCGACTCAAAGTATTTTAGTAAATTTTGTACAATATGAGTTTAAAAAATATTAGGTACACAGTATTTCATTCCAATCTGCCAGTGACGTAGCCAGGATTTTATTTCGGGGGGGGTCCGAACATTTTAAAGGTATTACCCAGATACGAGTACAGTAATCCGGTTGGGATATATGAAAAAAAAAATCTTTAAATTGAATGTGCTTTCAAATTACCGCACTCTAAATAAAGTCCCTTCAGTCGATTTATATTTTCGAGGCCCAGTTCACTGAAGGCGTTGAAATTCTTTCTCTTTGAAAAGTTGTTCCGCCTATAAATCGTTTTTTATTTTTACAGAATTCCAATTTCTCCATTTCTTTTCGAGAATTGGCAATCAGAGTTCTAAGTGAAAAACCCTATATTTATGGCTCTGTTCAAAATAGAAATTATTTCAAATATAATAATATCACTTATTGAAATGCGTTGTTTTTTTTTTTTAATGAGCGGGGCGCGCTAATGTTGGTCCCACACGCAAGCGACCAAGCTTATCTAGGAACGACCCTGTAGTAAACTATAAAGAAACAATTTACTTCATCTTGTTCAGTTCTGTTTATTTTTTTGAAAAAAGATGTAATGAGGTACCTGTGGAACGCTTCATTATGAAAAGGAACTAGATTTCTACAATCACATCACATCAGTCATATGTAGCAGGTTATTTAAGACTAAATCAGATTTAGATTGAGCTAGATTGCGTCAAATCGGCACGTTGTTGACTCCGCCCTATTAATATTGCTGCAATAAAATTGCAGGAAACCACATCACGATTTGCAACAGGGCTGGCTGGAATGGAAATTTTAAATCAACCAGAAAAATTTTCAACAAAAACCGAAAATTAATATCATAATTTTAAATATCATGTCTGTCAATTATTTAAATGTCAACTAATTTCGGGGGGGGTCCGAACCCTCTGGACCCCTCCCCTGGCTACGTCACTGAATCTGCCCAGTAAAAATAATAAATGTTCAGTAAAAATGACTTCGATACCATATTTATAAGGTTTAAGTATAATGATTTTTCCTCATCTGTAGTCAATATTTCAACACAAACATACATAAGCTCCAAACACCAAAAAATTAGGTTAGGCGGTCGACGCTCACGTCAAAAGCCAATCGGAATTGTAGTGGCAAACTGAAAGTCCCTTGACTTTGCCCTACCAACTGTTAAATACATTTAGTACAATACTGGTCAGTTGACAAATTGCTGATTTTGGTTTATACAACGCTCATGCTTTGATCAATGGCCAGATCTTAAACTACAGATCAATGGAACCAAAGGTTCTTTTATACAACTGGCCCTAAGTATATTTATTTTAAACAGAGGAGGATACACAAAAAAAAAGTATCAAACATTCTGAATACATTCTTACCGGTACATATAGTAGTAATTCTAAATATCTACGAAACTTTTCTAAATGTATCTTAATGACTCTTCATAATAGACGAATTTATAATTAACAATTAATAGTTTAGCTTATGATCCAACCACATTGGAATTTACATTGGCTTTCCTAATATTAATACAATGTCATATAAGACATCTTCCTTCTCTGAAGAGAAATTATGAAATCAGATTTGCTATATTTGCAATGATCAATGCCTATAATAGGTTTCAGAAATTTTGTGACTCTTTCCGGTCGTTTTCAAATGAATTGAAAAACAGTATATGATGCTTCTAATATTTTCTAACACACTTATGATATAGAGGGTGTTTCAGGTATGCGGTCATTAATTTCTAGTGGTGATTCTACATAAAGAGATTTGAAAAAAAGTTCATATAAACATGGGTCCAGAGCTACAGTAACTAGTTGTTGCACGTGATTCGATATCAATAAAGGTCATTATCTGATGTTATCCACCAAGGGTAAATTCACAAAATTGGAAAGGGGGACTTACTTCTCCCCCCAAATTTTTCAATGTGAATTTTCTGTGATTGTCTCGTCTGAATATGATCCCTTGGCTATAAATACACGCCGTACTATCAACCGGTTTCGAGAAATTTGAACTCTAAAGGAATTTTTCCAGTCTTCTTGCGTAAACAGAATTTTTTCAACAAATTCATCATTTTCTTCACAATTTCGCAAGTGCCATGGACAGAACGTCATCCTTCCATAACATCAGATAATGACCTTTATTGATATCGAATCACGTGCAAAAACTAGTCATTATAGCTTCCTGAGATATTAAATAATATGTTAAATTTGGGTGCCCCATTCAGAGGCCAGCAGCGCCCTTAGGGGGATGTTCACATTAACTTTTTTTCATATTTTTTTATATAGAACCACCACTAAAAATTAATGACCGCATACCTGAATCACCCTGTATATATATTTTAACACTATCTAGAATGCCTGGATTGCAGGATATTTTTAACCTATTGCTTGTTCCCTAATTGCCTCATTTAAAATCTATCACGAATGGTAATAGCTAGAGAGCCGCGGGTTCTGAAACGCGATGAGAAGCTATATGTCTTCTGCTTTCTAAGGTGAAAGTACATACCTCAAAGACGCTAAATATAAAATATTTTTGAATTTGGGCAGGGCGCGTCCGAAGCCAAGATGTTTTAAAAAATTTTTAGCGTTATATATATGTTTTCCACTTGGATAATCTGTAGTAAAAGTGATCAGTTATCGTCTGACAAAGCTGAAGAAATGTTGGTCACGGCGCATTTCCACAAAAAAAAATTGAAAATTTTTTGTCAAAACTTTAAAAACAAAAAAAATACGTGTTATATATGCTTACTTTTAAGTTCTTTTACTTTATTATGACCCTCATACAAACGAAATTGAGGTGGAAGACTTTTTGGGCAAGGCTAACTTTATTCACTTAAATATGAAAAAAAAAAGAAATTGTCAAATGATAAATAGTACACTAAATAACTATAAAAAGAGCAATGATTGAAAGGGGTGTAATGTTGGCCAAAACTTCTTCCTTCGTGAATTTAGTGTTATTAGTCCTTAAAGAAGCCCCGTACAAAATTTCAAAGCTTAAAATGAACTCCAAGTACACTTAAGTATTTTTAAATTTAGCCGCACGCGCAAGTTTTTCAAGTGGTTACTTTGGCCAACCCTGTGACTGCGCCTTGCCCAAAGAGTCTTCCACCTCAATTTCGTTTGTATGAGGGTCATAATAAAGTAAAAGAACTCAAAAGTAAGCATATGTAAGACGTATTTTTTTGTTTTTAAAGTTTTGACAAAAAATTTTCAATTCTTTTTTGTGCAAATGCGCCGTGACCAAAATTTCTTCCTCTTTATCAGACGATAACAGATCACTTTTACTACAGATTATCCAAGTGGAAAACATGTATATAACGCTAAAAGAATTTAAAAATATCTTACCTTGTTCTTGGACTCGCCCTGCCCAACTCGCGGCTCTCTAGCTATAATAGATATAGTTCTGGTTGTAGTTATGATCATAGTTATAGTTATAGTTTTAGTTATAGTTTAGTTCAATTATTTTCTGTATCTTGTCTGCGAGTGGTACAATTACAAATTGGAGTGGGTATGTACCACTGACGCATATTTAAACAAATATCTGCAATTGGAAATTTGTTTCTTGTAGAACAGATAATATTACCAGTAATTGTCGTGGGTAAATGTTGTAACGTGAGCTCAGGTCTATAAGTACCCAGAGAAAAAGTAAGAAAACTTCAGTATACCACAAATAAATTATTATAGACAAGGCATTTACCTCATTTGTCACATTTTATCTTCGAATCTACGTCTGGATGCATAAGTCATTTGGACGCGTGAGTCAATTGGACGCATAAGTCAATTGGGCTCATAGGTCAATTGAACTCATAAGTCAATTGGACTCATAAGTCAATTGGACGCATATGTCAATTGGACGCATATGTCGACTGGACATGATAAAATAGGACGTTTAGAATAATTCGATGCGTTATTAAAAATATATGTATATGTGCACCCTTATCACATGAAAACAGAAGCATTAACTTATAAAAATATATTATATTTGAAGTGGAAAATAAGAATGCAAGACATTAAGTACAAGACATCTTACATCAAACATAACATAGAAACAGACTCGCTAGGAAAATATATTTCATCGAAAACATGAGTAATAAGAGGAAGAATATTATCATAAATAAAAAATAAGCCATAGAAACTATAAAACATATTTTTTATTCTTATTATAAGAAAACAATGCTTTTAAATGTTTCAAAATAATATATTTAGAATATTCTACATATATCTCAGCCTGTTGGGGCTTTATCAAAAGCATTTACAAGATGTATACTAAAACTATAAGGCAGTCATTCTAATATTTATTCCTAAAGTTTTTAACTTAATCCCAAGAATTCTAGGACTTCTCAGGTTCCAAAACCTTAACCTACTAAAAATCATAGCAATCGCTTAAAATTAAATATATACCGAAAACATTACCACAGACACACCATTATAATTTACAATAATGTTGGCGAATTAATTTTTCGTAATTTAATACATAGACAACTAATCATAAGTAGATAAACCTAATTATTTTGTGTTATTTTTGTGTGAAGGAAAATGGTTGCAACATATTTTTTTTTATAAATAAAATACATTCTTATTCTTGTTTACCAGAAACCTAATATAGATGAGTCCAATACACGCGTCCTATTCTATGACGTCCAACTGACATATGCGTCCAATTGCCATGCGTCTAATTTGCTACGTCCAATCGTTGCGCGTCCTACTGTTTACGTCCAATTGACAGTACACCGTTATTTTCACGTGTTTGGTGATATTAGGATCAGAGAGTTCTAAATTAAGCTCTTCTCCTTTGAGAAACATTAACTAATTGACCATAAATGTTAAGCCATATGTATCTTGTAATTTAGACTACTATTTTCTCTGTTGTAATTTGTGAGTAATGATATGTAAATAGATTATAATCCTATTAATCGATAAGTGAGAAGTAATATATTATGTCAAATGATAAAAAATATGCATGCGAACAATGGTATTAAACAGTAAAATCACTCTAATTACAGTGGTAAAAGCCCATTCTCGTGATATTACCACATTGAAGGCTGGAATGTCGTAATAACACTTCGTTAGTATTTCTTCTTTGTTAAAGCTTTAGATTTACTAAATTGTGCAGCAAAATAAAAATGTTTGTATTTTTACTGGTGTATTTTTTAAACAAATAATGGAGCAAAATGTCTCCTCGCTTAGTTCTGGTAGTTTTTTTTTGAGGGTACGACTAAACGGAATTTTCACCGTCTTGTAGAACTTAATTTGAGCTATCCAAAATGTACTTTGACAACTTCTTTTAGTAGGGCAGAATTTTACAAAATCATTTTTTCCTGCCGGGGAATTCATTCAATAAATGTGTTTTTCAAAACATACAGTGTAACCCATTTCAAGTGGACACACCTTCATAACTCAGTTATTTATTGGTCATCCAATTTCAAAAAAAATTGAATCGGTATCAAAGACCTTTACTATATCCTTTTTGAGTAAAAAAAAACTTATTTCAGTCATTGGCGTGCATTTTTATTAAGAGATGTCATAGTAGGCATTTTTTTGTTGAAAAACTAATGCAATTTATTGATCAGCATACTGTAGAACCCATATATTCAGAATTTAACAACATTTTGATTTTTAGTTTTCGAATTACGGCCCCCTTAAAATTACCTATTTCACTAAATTGGTAAAAAAGAGTATGAGCGGATAGCAATGTAAAAAGTGCCCCCACACCTACCGAACTAAAATGGCTTCCATAAAATGTCTAGTATGCTGACTGTCTTGTGTACAAAATTTTAAGCTCCTGGACTCTGCGTGGGGCGGAAAAAAACATAATTTACCCCTAAATGTTTTTTTTTCTCACCTCCTATTTGACGGATCACTTTATAATTTGGCACAAATAATATTAGTGTTAGGAGAATTTATTTTAAAAAATATTACTCTTCTACGATGATGTTATGCATTAAAAAAAAATTAATATTTTTTCAATGGCCTGAAGGGTGACTACCCTGTTTGACACTATTACCATATTTTGATATAATATGTATTTAAACTATAACTATAAAATATAAACAGTTATAGTTTTATTAATGCGGTGGAACAGGATAAAAATAAATAAAAATTATCTGAACTTGCAATATTACGAGTATATTATTTAATATTTACATAGGTAATCATATAATTCATTCAGACAAGAGTAACTGAGTGATGCAGAAATTGGACCCATATTGCGAGCTAAGGAAAAAGGAACCCGACCAGGATGGAGAGATGCCTCAAACAAAGGAGTAGGATTGAAGGCTTTGTGGTCGCAATAGGATTCACTTAGAGCATTAGACGGGCTGTTATTATTATTACATACGAACATCCATTAGGAACATGATATCTCATAAAAAACAAAATTATGTATCCAAGTCTTTTTCATCATCTAACTGTGGCAGTAAATAAGGTTTTATTGGTTAATTCGATTATAGTACCTCCAATTTTTTTAAATATACATTGTTACGGTTTTTGCGTTTTAAATTAAGTGAGCTGATTTTGCTCTCAGATTTATTGCTATCAGTTGTAGAACTTTCCATTTCGTGCATAACACTAACTACTATCTAAGTTTTTTAAAAAGGGAAAAATTAGGTATTAGATGCAATAAAAATAACAAGAAAACCACGAGTATGAGGCACACTTAAAATTCCAGAGATAAGATACTATATATGAAAATGTAACAAGTATGAGATGGAGCTACGGAGATTTGTAAGACAGATGCGGCTGCGGCAGAGCGGGGGCGTGAGTAGCCAGCGGTCCGGCAGCCAATTGAAAAATGACTTATTTTGTATTTTTAGTGCCTCTTCAACTGCCACAGCACGCACTTCTGACCGCGGGGTGTCTTTAAAGGCAGCTTCTACTTCGAGGGCACGAACCAAAGCCTCGCTAATACTTTGATGGGATATTCTAAGAATTCGCCTGACCTCTTCGGCCCTGATGCCATCTAAAAAGGCTCTCACGGCTAGTTGTTTCTGAATTCTCTTGGTGCACTTGGATATGCCAGGTGTGCCAGTCTCTCTATCGGAGCTTCGAATTATTGTAAGCCTTCCCCAACCTTTTGCGTCCTTGATTTTAGCTGAGCCTGATACACTTGGGCAAGGTGTTGGTCGCCATATCTCAAGTCTAATGCAGCTTCCAAGACTTTGAAGTCCCCTTTGTTTCTCCATGGTCTGAAGTAACGCTGAAGCTTGGCCCCTTAGCGCCAGAACTAATTCCATAGCCTTTCCCTCGTTATCCCAGTTATTGGCACTTGCAGCCGCCTTCAAATTGTCTCTTGTACGTTGTCCATGTGCCTTGGCCGTCAAATGAGGGAGGTTTTAAACGAGGACCTGATGATGCTACCAGCTGGCCTCCTTTCCCTCTCAATTGTCGTTTAAGGCGCTCCACTTCTCCTTCGACTCACTCAATTTTTCTTTGATGTCGCTTACTTCCCCTTTGACTTGACTGACTTCTGTTTTGACCACATCTACTTTATCTTCGACCTTCTTTGATTTCGTTAGTGATTGAATTCATAGCGTCTTATTGGATTTTCATTTGATCGCTCAGGATTTTTCTCAGTTCTTCCTGGCGTCTTTCTTTTTCCTCTTTTTCTTCTTGGCGTGGTCTTTCTTCTTCTTCTTTCTCCCATTGACGCCTCGTTTCCAGGTCTTCCATTATTTCCTTCAATTCGTGTCTTTCTTCTTGACGCCGCCTTTCTTCCTCTTGACGTCTTCTTTCTTACGCTTCTTTTTCTTCTTGACGTCGCTTTTCTTGTTCTTCTTTTTCTTTGCGATGTTTTATCTGAAGTGAAATAACTAAACATGAATGAATTATTTGATTACCTATCTAAATATTAAAGAATATACTCGTAATATTGCAAGTTCAGATAATTTTTATTTATTTTTATCCTGTTCCACCGCATTAATGAAACTGTAACTGTTATATGTTATAGTTATAGTTTAAATACATATTATATCAAAATATGGTAATAATGTCAAACAGGGTAGTCACCCTTCAAGCCGTTGAAAAAATATATTAATTTTGTTTTAATGCATAAAATCATCGTAGAAGAGTAATATTTTTTAAAATAAACTATCCTAACATTAATATTATTTGTGCCAAATTACAAAGCGATCTGTCAAATAGGAGGTGAGAAAAAAATAAAACATTTAGGGGTAAATTATTTTTTTTCCCAACCCATGCAGAGTCCACGAGCTTAAAACTTTATACACAAGACAGTCAACATACGAGACATCTTATGGAAGCCATTTTAGTTCGGTAGATGCGGGGGCACTTTTTACATTGCTACCCGCTCATACTCTTTCTGTTCGAAAGAAAGTCATTCTTTATTTTCTCTTTAAATTCATTTTTTCTACCTCCCCATATCATCGATACTTTCAAATGCGATAATCCTTAATGCCTGAATAATTTGCGGCCCAAAATTTTTAGCAATTTTTCAATGGCCTACGAAATTTGAAGTATCGATGATGATATGAGACGGTAGAAAAAGTGAGAATGAAGAATACATTTTTTTCGAAAAAAAATTTCGTTACCAATTTATTGATCATTTAATGTTTAAAATAGGCAATTTTAAGTGGGCCGTAATCGAAAACCAAAAATCAAAATGTTGTTAAATTCTGAATACGACATACTGATCAATAACATTGCATTAGTTTTTCAACAAAAGAATGTCTAATATGACTCGAAAAATCGACCCTTTTTTCTTAATAAAAATGCACGCCAATGACTGAAATAGGTTTTATTTTACTCAAAAAAGGATATAGTAAATGTCTTTGACACCAATCCAAACTTGGTGGAAATTGGATGACCAATAACTGAGCTACGAAGGTGTGTCCATTTGAAATGGGTCACCTTGTATATGGTGTTCTTATCCAGCTAGAACTTACAGTTATTTAGCTATAGTAGCTACCACGTCAACTTTACAATAAAGTTGCGACACCGCTGTAACAGTCAAAGTAGTAAAACATTTGCTTGTTTTGAAAGTGTTGCGAAAGCCTTTTAGCTGCAGTTATTGGGCGGGCGATAGAACTAGAGTACAGCCATTCAGATGTAAATTTTTAGCACTACATGATAAACTAAACTGCTGACCAATTGAACTGACCAAGTGAATTTTTAGATTGAATTTAAATCCACATTTTTTGAGAAAAAGAATAGATATCGATATGTGGTTTTCAGGATTTAAGAGATAATGTATTTGTGAAACAGCTAGTTTTACTACTAAGATTCCACAAAAATTATTTTATATTTTTTTGATACGCATTTTTTTAGTACTGGAATATGTAATGAAGAACTAACTTCTCAAATTTTGATATCTTATTTTATAAGATACCATTTTTCATTTTCCCATCTTTATGCCGTTAGACCTTATTGGGTCGTAGGCTATTATAATACCTTAATGGCTCCTTTAAAATAATAATAATGATAATAATAATAAGTACATTTTTTATACTTTTAGTTCATGGTGAATAATATTTTATTTAGCTGCCTGTATACAAAAATACAAACTCACACATATACTCAAAAAAACACATACACATGCAAAGTATCTCAATAATATAGCAACTCAGGAGACTATTCGAGAATTAAACACAGTACATAAAAAAAATTGAATTTTTGCCGTTTTTGCCCCTTAAAAACGGCCGCACTGCCTAAAGATGGGCATTTCAAGCTTTGACCCATTGAAACTTTCGATCAGGGATACAAAATGAACGATTTCCCAAATTTTCAGTCAATTTCACCGGAAGACCGATTTCCATATAAAACGTACGGGGTCCTTTTGTATATAGTTAAAACTATTTTCATTGACAAATTACAGTATTCAAGTACAACAGAAAATTACAATAAAAAAAATATATAGTTTTATTCGTTAGAACAATAGCAAGTATCTAAAATAGTTCTAAAGATTATACTCTGTTTGGTTCTTAAATATTTATAAAAAATCGAAAATAAACGGATATTTTCCTCCCATTCTGCAAAATCCCATCCTTAACTATTAACTTAACTAACTACTAGCGTCATGATTTTTTTATGAACGTAATCCAATCATCCTTAAAAATATTTTTTTATTGGAACCGAAACCATTTAGACAAAAAAAATAATCTTTTCAAAATTGTATTAAAACAAAAAATTATTCCATAACTTTAAAACAGTCTTACTCATTTTGTAACTGTAATAAGCGATCTTTTGGTGGATATAGAGGGCAATAAAGTAGGTGAAAATGGCTGAACTAAATATGCTGCTCAGCCCTCGATACATATTTAAAGAACTGCATTTTAATATCCAAAGTTTACGAGAAAACTACATTTAAAGGTGTGATAATATTATATTCAGTGTAACGTAGTGTGCAAAAATCTACCAAGGAAACATAATAACAAAAACTCTCTCTGGTGAGTCGAAGAAACCACTCTATAATATAAAATCAAATTATGAATTAAAGGAAACGATACATAAAATGTAAGAAATTTATACAAAAAACTTTTAATAGACTGAGTCATCTTAATATAGTTCCTAATAAATAAATTTAAATATAATTACACCAAAGCTTATCAGTTACTGAGTTCCATAAAAGCTGCAAGAAAGCTTCTAAAGCTCAAGGAGCCTTTAGCGAAATTGAGCTAAGTTCGAGCTTTTCTCCGGATTTGGAGACTACATAGAATTTAATAGGTAAGGACAGGAACCTTCAATACCTGGTGAGTTTAATGAGCAACTGTGAGAGATGGAGGGTGCTGAATAATCATTATCAGATATTTACAAGCTCATATAAAGTGCTAGTAAAAATATGTATCATAAAATAGAAGGGGCAGGGTTGGTTTTCTGACTTGGCCCCGTAGGCCCGGGCCTAAGGGCGCCACTCTGCGGGGGGCGCCTTTGCCTTTCGTCGAAGTGGTTAGTGCCCATACACTGATAGCAAGCATAGAGATTATAATACAAGACATTTAACTTGTTTCTTTCTGGGGTGACGGGGGGTAAGCGCAAAATTGACCTGGGGCTAGGGGCAATTTATATCTAAACCCGGCACTGAGGAGGGGTTAGTAACGCTTGAAAATTCTTACGAAGAAGGGAGATATAGAAGTCAAAGAAGTAAAACAAAAAATGATGGCTTTAGAAGCTGAAAATGAGGTTCTAAAACAACGTCTTCAGACAGCTTAGACAATATTAAAAAAAATAACATCGTTTTTTATGATTTCGAGAAAGTTGAAAATGAATCACAACCAAATTTCATAAATAAAATTCAAAATTTACTAAAAGAAAAATTATCAGTTGATTTTCCTAAAATTGAAATTACTATTTTCTTTAATTTTAAATAATTGTTTATTTACAAATTGTTAAAAACAGTTCATAACCAATGTATATTTCAAAAATGTTTTTTCAGCACTCGATGGGGCTTAAGAATACAAAACCAGGTCTTTCCTTTTTTTCTTAAAAAGAAATATTTGTTGTAAAATTTAATTTGTTTATTCATAAAATAAAACCAATTAATATTAAGGAATGAAAACTTTTTTTCATAATTTTGTTGGTGCTATTAAAATACCGTAATTTTTCATTTTCATCATTTTTTAAATACTGTTTTAAACTGTTTTAAAAACTGTTATAACAAATCGGTAAACTTGCCAAATTTTTATAGATAGCGTTTTGTTTTCTCAAAATGGCATTATACTTTTAGGTGCACTTCACTAATAGAGAAACATCAAATAAATGTTGTTGTCCACAAAGAAATCCCTTTAGGTCTGTGACAATGATACCGTGCGAAACCAGGACGCGTATTGTCAAAGAATATTACATTTCAGATCGCCATAATCTGATGTATGATTAAATTTGCTGTGCCACATCTCGCATATACGCAGTCAGGACGGATCGTTAGTTATATATATATTCCAGAAGAGAATGTTATTAATTTCAGTAATTTCTTACAGCATGTTTACCTCGACTGAACAAGTCGCTTTGATACAAATTGTCATTTTAGTGTTGTGTGTGGTGATTTTTAATGTGGGTCTTTTTGTTGCGTGGGATCTCATTAGGAAAAGACATATTTTGAAATTTTCAAGAAAAATCAAAGGACATAGTTTTTATCCTATAATTGGCAATGGACACCATATTATCGGAGACAGTAAGTATTCAACAAGTGAAAATTGCAATCGGTCGTTGCCAACTGCGAATACCTATTAGATTAATGTTCTGCTTGAATTTAGCTCAATTCACTTTTACTTGATGCCACTGAGATTAACCACAATATTTTTTATATTCATTGTTTAATCATGTACTCATAATCGGTAACGCCCTACTTCAACTCTTACTTGCTTCGTAATAGCTTTATTAAAAATACCTTCTAACAACATTTTAAGATAATACTGATATATGGCTTAATCTACGTAAAGTTAATTCGAATCTGAGTTTATTTTGCAGTTTCAACATTTTGTACATCTTTGCATGTATTTTTATTTAGATGACCGCCCTGTACATTTTTCTATTCACTAATAGTAGATACGCTTTTCTTGCTAGGCAATATACTACACTCTAAATATGGTTTTCTTCCATCGCTTTCTAATTTAACTACTTTTGTAGGGTTCCCAATCTGTATGTTTTCACTACAAGTGTAGCAAAGTTTATTCCTTGGAAATTGTGTTAGCTTGATGCCAAATATTATTCTCATCCCTCACATTTTTTTCATTATTTTACTTCCACATTCAGTGGAAGTATTAGACTAGGAGCTGACGACAAAAATTTGCGTCAAATCTTATTCACCGGGAAACCCTATATATTCGATAAAGTACATCCTCCCCATACTGAAAAGTCATTTCTTACACCTGGAGGGTGGGACAATATACGAGGGGGGTGGAAAAATAAAACAGAGAGTTTGTAAAATTTTATTCTCCTTGAAACTCATTTGTTGGTTAGTTTTTAATAAATAATGTATGAAAAAACGTTTCTTACACCTGGCAAGCGGGACAAAATTGTTCTTACAGCCTGTAAACAATATGATGTTTTACAAGGGTATTGTCAAATATTATTCTCCTTAAAATTTATATGAGAAATAAGTTTGAACTATGAATAATATGAAAAAAAAAATGTATATATATATTTTTTTCCCTATTACAATGATACATATGAGAAATTAAATATTTTCCATTTCATCGTCACAGTCCGAATAAACAGAAGAGGAGGAATCGAAATCAAGTTAACAGTCATCGATGGGATGACCTATTTCATCGTCATTCATTTCGTCTGATTGATCTAAAATTATAAAATTTATAAATACATGTTGAGAATCATGTTTTGGGAAATCAATGCAAAAAAAAACAATACTTTCATTTTCTATAGTTGGGTCAACGACGAAAATATTATATATCGCTGTCACGACGTACACGCGGATAGTAAGGTTACAAACATCATCTATTCCAGAGTAACTAGATTTATGTGCAATTAATATTTTTATTTAAAAGACAAATTAACGACAATATAGAACAGTATATAAACATCCATTAATATCAGTTACAGCGGGATAAATAGAAAATTACCATATTTTGTATTGTTGGTTTGTTAAGTCCTGTAGAGTCCGTTACAGAATGTATAAATGGTTGTTCCACTTCTGTGCATGTAAAATAAATTAATAATACAAAAAATAGTATGTCTAAATTCACTTCGATGTGATTGTTACGCATTTATTACAATCATTATTATAAGCTTTACGTATTATCAGAAATTAAAATTGAGCGGGCATCGCCGGTGCACACGATCGTAATCACTGTTTTCTCTTATAATTAATCGAATGCCTATAGTAACTTGCCTTCGAATTGGCATACGTGAATTAATCTTGCTTAAAATTCTGTTATAACTACTATATAACAATAAAAGAAAATTACCCTCAGCACACAGCAGCTCCGGAACGACATATATATATAGACTAGGAGCTGACGACAAAATCACTGTGTTATTTTATTCTTCTCCATATTAATAGAATTAGCTGTTTTCGTCAAGTAAGAAAGGTATATATATATATATATATATATATATATATATATATATATATATATATATATATATAAAAACGATAAAAAAATTTTGAAAATTTTTATTGTTCACATAGGCTTAGAATGTCATGAAATGTCGAGATTTTACGTTTGAGAGAAAAAATTCTGTCTGTCGGTCTGTCTGACTGCAACTTTTCTTGTGCACGCGATTACTCTGAAGCCGTTTAAGATATTGACTTGAAATTTGGTACACGTATGTATGTATTTTAACGAGATCTGGAACTAGATTATATTTTCTTCTTATTCCGTTGAAGGGTTGGGGGGTAAATTGGGGTAAATGGTAAATGAGGGTAAACAGTTCAAGCAGGTAAGAGTCCATAAAATTGGTATTTGAAATATACATGAAAAGCTATAGTCTCAAAAAATATTTTGGCATTAACCACCTCCATTACCACTCCCATCTCATTATTAAATGGAGTGAAAACAAATTGTGATTTAGTGTGTATACAAGAACCAAAAACCTCAAAATACTTTTTTTACTTCATCCACCCCCAATACCACCCCCCTATCACCACCCATACTCCATTACCGATGTGGGTTATTGTCTTATGGGTTTTTGGGGTAGATGATTTCAAATATTAAATTATTAAAATACCACAAACAATTATTTCCACATACAAAATGTTTTCGTTGTGAGAGACTTGGATGGAAAATCTGGATATGAAAGTAGTGATTCATTCCTTGGGCAGCGGTTTTTTAATATATGACTGGGCGGTGGTCACATATTAATTTCAGCAAGCTACGTCTTGTGCGAGATGAACAAAAATTGGAAACAAAATTTTTTTAGTTGAAAATTTTACAATATTTGGAAGGTCGCTAGTGATAATTTCATTTCATTTAATTTTTGTGATAAAAAATTCAAATTCCGCCGGAATTGCATTAATATTAGTAGTTAGGTATTTTGGGTGTAGCTGATAACGAATCTGATGTCAAAAGTTAGGAAAGTGGCTAATCCAATATGACTGGGATGATTTTAATATTTTTGCAGATTTACATAAAAAATGGGGTAGGGTAATGCCAAAAAATTTTTTGAGACCTTAGCTTCTCTTATATATACTAAGTACCCATTTTTTGGACCCTTACTTGCTTGATTTACCTATTTATCCCCCATTTATCCCAATTTATCCAACGACCCTTCAACGGAATGAGATCAAAATATAATCTAGTTCCAGATCTCGTTAAAATATCCGTATACCAAATTTCAAGTCAATATCTTAAATGGTTCCAGAGTAATCGTGCGCACAAAAAAAGTGACAGCCAGACCGACAGAACGACAGACAGAATTTTTTTTGCTCAAACTTAAACTCTCGACGTTTCATGACATTCTAAGTTCTAAGCATATCTGAACAATAAAATTTTTTTGCATTACTATACTTACACTGGATGTGGAAGTTTATTAGTTTAATTCGAATATATGAATAATATGTACATATCTTAGCTATTTTATGTTGTTCATAGTCAAGTGATTAAATCACTTATTTCATATTTTCTAATTGGGGCTTAATTGTTGAATAGTGTACCAAATAAATAAAGCCGTAATTGAGATAAATGGATGCCGTAGGCAGTATTTGAGAGATAGTTTTTGTTGGAATTTAGTGCACTATGAAAATCTTGAATATTTAATTTGTTTAAACAAAATTATTTACGACAAATTATGAAAGTAGCATCTAATTTGCATAAAAAAAATTTGTTTACAAATTTTTTTTTAAAACTTCATATACCACGAAATTCTAGTTATGCTAGACTTCAAAGGTCAATGAGGTGATCTAGAATGCATTTAACAAACATTTTTAAACATTTTCCGGTCATACCAAACTGAAAATGGCAAAGTGCTAGTTTTTTATATTAATACGTAAAAATTATAGATTTTAGCCATTTTCCACGTTAAATTAATTTTTTTAGGCTGCAATAATAATAGCCATTTATGTGACGAGTACATAATATAGGACTTTATGGACGAGTCCTTTTGTTTATTGCGAACGAGGCTAATAGAAGAGGCGAGGCAAATAAAGTCCGATTATGTATGAGCTGCATACAAAGCTTTATTTATGTTCGAATGCTAAAAATACATGATTATGGAAAAATAAATCAGTTTATAAATTTGACGTCTATTCTATGACGGGAGAAAATTTGACAAATTATTATAAGAAATTTTGATGTGTCTCAAAATGTGCTTTCAATGTTGCTAAAGCTACTTGTTTACTAACAAACAGTAAATTACAAGATGCTTCAGTCAAAATTGATATTCAAAAACGAACTCAATAAATAGATCAGTCGGAATAGTTTTTTTGTGCATTTTTTTTCTTAAACTATAGTTTGGGATGCCAACTATCCGCACGCGTGACAGGTGGGGCAACATACTTAAAATAAAAAAATCGTCAATTTTTTGTTATTTTTCGCTTTATTTGCCATATAACTCGTAAATGAAGCATTTTTCGAAAATATATCAAGAGATAGAAAAATTCAGAAAATTGGTTTTGAACATTTTATTATTTTTGACATTTTCCCAGAAAATTTTTCGTTTATGAGCTACAGACGAATGAACAATGCTACTTTTCTATTTATTTTTTTTTTGTTTAAGTGAATATATCAGATATTAATACGAAATATATCATCGGTATAATGTAAAAACCGCTGCCCAAGGAATCACTATACTTCCACATCGAGATTCTCTATCCAAGTCACTCACAACGAAAAAACTTTGTATGTGGAAATAATTGTTTATGGAACTTTAGTAATATAATATTTGAAATCCTCTACCCCAAAAACCCATAAAACGATACCCCACATCGGTAGTGGGTTGGGGGTGGTAGTGGGGGTGGATGAAGTAAAAAAATATTTTGAGGTTTCTGGTTCTTGTACATACACTAAATCACAATTTTTTTTCATCCCCTTTAATAAGGGGTAGTAATGGGGGTGGCTAATGCCAAAAATTTTTTTTGAGACCCTAGCTTCTCTTGTATATACTAAATACCAATTTTATCGACTCTTACCTGCTTGATTCACCCATTTACCCCAAATTTACCCCAATTTACCCCCCAACCCTTCGTCAGAACAACATGAAAATATAATTTAGTTCCAGATCTCGTTAAAGTACATACGTGTACCAAATTTCAAGTCAATATCTTAAACGGTTCCAGAGTAAACGTGCGCACAAAAAAAGTTAGACAGACAGACCGACAGACAGAAATTTTTTTTCGCTAAAACTTATAATCTCGACGTTTCATGGCATTTTAGGCCTATTTGAACAATAAAAATTTTTAAAAAATTTTTGTCATTACTATACTTCCACTGGATGTGGAAGTAATTATGTTTAAATGTCCAATTTACAGTTGAAATAAAATATATTTACAGATCTATATATAATTTACATATTAAACAGAAAAAAAAATAATAAAACTTTTCAGGTATTGAGGTATTAAAATCATGGGAAAATAAATAAACAAATATATATTTTCACAGACTATTTATTTAAGCATAGTACAGTGTACATGTGTTTCATGTATAACTTAATAGAACAGAATAGAATAGAATAGAATAGAATAGAATAGAATAGAATAGAATAGAATAGAATAGAATAGAATAGAATAGAATAGAATAGAATAGAATAGAATAGAATAGAATAGAATAGAATAGAATAGAATAGAATAGAACAGAATAGAACAGAATAGAATAGAATAGAATAGAATAGAATAGAATAAGTTTATTTAACAAATTGTTTTACTACAATGTAATTGTTAAAAACAGAAACATTATGATAAATGAACTAAGCCCCCGCATTAAGTGCTGTGGATCTTCGGTGGACCTTTAAAGCCGGAAAGAGCACTAAATTGTGTGCCATAACGGCACTAAACGTAATCCGATCTCACTTGCTTTGTTTTTTTTTACGAAAGGATTCAAGTGTAATATATCGTTGAAATAATTTTTACTGTTTTCAATTGTGAGTAATCATAAAATAAACAACTTGTTGTGCCAAAACGGTACAACGAACGTAATCCGAACTCATCCAAAACTTTTTCAGATCTTCTGGAGCACAAAGAAACCCTTATGCAAAGTTTCATCCAAATCCGTTTGGTAGTTTCGCCGCTATCGTGCTCACACACACACACATACATTTTTCAAAAACCACTTTTTTGGATTCCTGGGACCTCAAAACGTAAAGATCTGATGTTATCTCAATTTTCGACTTTGGACCAATTTTAGTAACCTCCCACAATTCTGTGAGGAGGTTAAAATAATTTTTGATGGCCCCTACCTCAAACACCTTTGAACCCACTACGGTGTAATCTTACAAAGGGGTTTCTAAACATGCTGATCAAGAATACTTTACTAGTTTTTTAGAACGTACGACGTACAGTCGAACATAAATTTCTTGAAGAGGTAATCGGTGCCATATTACATCAAATTTATTCTAGTATCTTTTCAGATTTCTTCACTGGTATGCAAAAAATAATAAGAAAATATAACTTGCCGTGCAATATTTGGGTTGGACACGACTACAACTATGTGACAGCAAACGCTGCAGAAGTAAGAGTGATATTGAATCATTCGAGCACATTTAATAAGAGTTCGGTATACGACAATGTCAGTAAAGCTTTTGGAAATACACTTCTCATGGCACAATGTAAGTAAGAAAGTACTAAGTTACAAACGTTATCTAAACTTAACAAAAGCTGGCAGATGCTGCTTTTTCCCGCCTAATGTAACTGGCCTATTCCTTGAAAGAGTTAAATTGAAATGGTTGTCAACAAAAACTACTATACTTTACCCGGTAAAGGAGAATAGTGATGAATTGAACTGCCAATAGTGTCAAGCGTTGATTTAATAAACTTTTGTAAAAATTATAAATTTTGAATTACACTTCCTCCAACAGGACCTGTTGCACGCACTGCCACGTGTATTTATTACTGTCCTTCTTTCCCGGCTAAGCTATAGAATAGCCGCTAAATTTATCTTTACAGATACCATACAGTCACTTAATGTTCAATGGTGAATTTTATACGATTTTTAGTCAAGTATTGTATTTAAGAGCATTACGAGTCGATGCAGAAGTGTTTACTTTTTTCTTATATCCTAAATTAGACTGACTTTACTCACAAACACCTGTAATACCCATTGTTTTCAAGAAAGCCGATGTGAACAGTGTCTAAACGAGTAAAAATTTTTGTTTTACTCTATTATAACTCTGTAATTAGTTCTAAAACTTTTACCAAGGAGTTTTTTTTTTAAATATATGTGATCATCCGAAATTAATGCTGTTCAATATCTATTTTAGTTGAAACTTGGAAGATAAATCGCAAGATATTCGCGAAAAGTTTCAGCCAACCAATCTTAAACAGCTTTGTAGAGACTTTTTATCAAAAATCTTGTACATTAGTAAGTATACTCAAAGAAAGTCATACCAGGGACAAGTTCGAAATATTCGAAAGATTTTCACTAGACAACTTCTGCGGTAAGAAAACATTGCTTCTCCTTTCCTTATCTTATCTTCAATGTTTTAGCAAATGTCATGAGACTGGATTTAGATTCCCAAGTGAATGTTAATGATGAGTTGACGCATATTACTGAAAGGTAATGTATTCAATTACTTGATTTTATAGAGTTTTATTATTTAATAATTAACAAAATAAATCATTACGACAGCACTATTTTAATTACCTTGGGAGCAACCAAATTCTTAGAAATGGTTTCCGAGACCGTTTTGGCCAAGAAAAGCTTTTGTAGAATTTATGTAGAAAAAAAGATTTAGATCTTTAGATTTAGATTAGACATTTGCAGCTAAATGAGAAAAATAAGAAGAGTGAGAGAGATAAATGACTGTAACATGGGTGCTATGAATCACATAAACGTTCCATTATGGGTTTCAATGACAACAAAAAAAATTCAAAAAATATAAAGCTATTTATGAACGAGTTCGTATAATGTGCAAATATTCATGTTACTTGTCATATATCCTTTGTATAATCACTTGGACTAATAAAAAATTATTATTATCATACCTATTTTATTTAATTAACAGGTATATTATAATAGTCCAGGAGCTACTGATTTTTTTGGTACTTATTTTTCCATTTGATGAATGTCGATACTAATCAACAAATGGTGAGTCTGGAAAACATTTTCCGGTGGGTTTCATGGGTGGAAAATTCAAATGAGTTGAATTTAGGCCTACAAATTTTGAATTATGATAAGCTCTTAAGTAGATTCCGTACCTCGACAATACGACAAACTAGCAGTATGTGGAACTACGGAAATATAGAAATGCAAATACCATCCAAAATAGAGACAAACAAACTAAAAACGTAGGTACTCTTCGCCAATTTACTGAGCTTTTTATATAATTGTTACACATTCTATAGTATATACGCAGTTTTCTTGTAAATAATGTTAGTTTTTGGACATCCTAAATTTTGCGATACCAACTTTGTTGTGAGAAAAATATATGAAAAAAAATTTAAAAAAAACATCCAACCTGACTGGGATTCGAACCCGGGATCTTTGGATTGCAAAGCAAAAATTCAGCCACTGAACCATCAGAGATCACTACAAAAATTGAATGTCTGTAATATATGTCTTTTGAGAATCATATTTCACCGCATTAGACATATTATTATAAAATATAAGTTAGTAAAATGCATAAACAAAAAAATATGTATTATTTCGCAAAATTTATATTTAAGTGCAAGCGACAAAAATTAAGAAAATATATTTTTTTAAATTAAATGATTACTAACTTTCTTATTTACTGACTGATTCTCTTCAAAAACAATGGGGTTCTTCCTCTAGCTAACACTAACTTACTTTCCAAATTTCAATACAATCGGGCTTTTCTTTCTTAAGTCATCGTGCTTACAAGAAACGTGACGGGCGGACAGATGGACATTTTGAAAATTGTTCAGAATTCGTTCACTAACTCAATGATATGAAATTTTTTTCTCTACGAGCGATATTTCCGGTTTTAGAAATGTGCCGATCAAATGTAATATACTCTTCATTTTTGCGAAGAGTATACTAAGAAGAGAATGAAACGCAGGAAAATCCTTATATATTTTTTTACACCATCCTGCCATATCACTTTATTTTTAGAGGTTGATAAAAATTACTCTTTTTTTTCAAGTTTTGCAGTGGTGGGGAAAATATTTTTTTTACTAATGCGGTTTTATTATCTCCATTAATTAGGCAACGTCATCGAAATTATGAAACTTTGGATATTACGGAACTCCCTAAAGAAAGTACAAGGTAAGAAATATTATGACATACTTGCATAAACATCTTTCCGCGCGGACCTAGAGCCAACCCTGATTTTGACATCACAGAGATAAAATTCCCGAACTCTGTTTATGACGTATCATGATTTCAATATGAATCGACACAGAGGTGTCGATTTGGGAAGTGCTCTGAGCATTATACGAATCACGAGTATAGGACAGGAATCAGCCTTTGCTTGAACATGAGCAGGTTGTTAGGTTCCCTGGCAATCTATGATTTAAAAGTCTTTCTGTGTTGAATTACTTTTATGTGACTTTTTAAAATATATCTTAGGGAGAAAACAGAACTATTTCAACAGGAAAATAAGTCAAAAAGGAGGAAAACGGGAAAAGATGATTTTATAAAATGAGTATAGTTTTTAGAATGACTTGTAAGTTTTTCTTACGTAGAAAAGGGTTTAGAAGAGAAACTTTTTTACAGGTAAGTGAGGATCTTTTTTATCTTTATTTAAAAAAAAAATCGCAATCCAAGCAATAGGAAGGGAGGGAAGGGGCATAATGCGTTTGCGATAGTGAAGGGTTAAGGAAAAGGGATAGGGAATTCGGACCTTGATATTCGGTAATATAAATCTTTTTTCCATCTTAATATTTTGTACACTTTATACTCCGGTGATTTTAGCTTCAAAAATAACGATTTTTCGGAAAGTTTTGGGACTAGCCAAAAATTAGTCTACCCCTACAAAATTTCCTCAGGAATCCGAAAAAAATAGTGTTGACTACTCAAACCGGCGGCTTTAATTGTTATTTAACTTTTTATAAACAAAATGACTTTGCAACTTAGTTTTTGCTTATATCTTCGCTTCTAAAAGCAGTAAAAAACGTTCGACCCGTCAATTTCTTCGTCATGAGCTCCCCTATAAGGTAGGTATACGCAAAGAACGAATCTTTGATTGTTAACAACATTTTATGGCAAAAAACTGAAAAAATTGAATTTTTCGATCCTCGAACTTTGAAGTATTGTAGGAACAAATATAAAATCTGTATATTAACGATATTATGAGAATAGTTAAATTTACCTTTAATAAAATGCATTTTGTCTCGTTGCAAAATATTAATTATTTTTTTTGCAATTAATTTATAAAAGAAAATAATTCAAACTGTTATATTAAAAGATCAAATTAATATTTTACAGTTCTGCTTCGGTAAACACATTGTGTTTAACATACATATTTCAAAAAAAATTTAATTTGCGACTTTGTACGCAAAAAATCAATTTTGCAAGTTAAACAATTGTAAATATCTCAGTGGATTTTGCATAAAATTTATAGCAACCAACGGCATTTCAATTGTCATAAAAAAACACGAATTAAAAAAAATGTGCTCCGATGCTTTGGAGCCGAAATATGAAGAATTCACGTTTTTTGCGATTATGGCGAAATTTGGAAATATTTTTACTTGAAAATTTAACTGAATATTCCTCAGAGTGTGTGTTATCGCGTACAAAAGTGCGATGTCTATATATATATATGGCACTTTTGTAAGTGATAACACACACTCTGAGGAATATTCAGTCAAATTTTCAAGTAAAAATATTTTCAAATTTCGCCTAATCGCAAATAACGTGAATTCTTCATATCTCGGCTCCAAAGCATCGGAGCACGATTTTTTTTTAATTCGTATTTTTTTATGACAATTGAAATGCCATTGATTGCAATGAAGTTTATGCAAAATCCACTGAGATATTTACATTTACATTTGTTTGAGTTGCAAAATTGATTTTTTGCGTAAAAAAGTCGCAAATTAAATTTTTTTCCAATATTCCTTTTGATTATGTAAATGTACATCAAATACAATGTATCTACCGAAACAGAACTATAAAATATTAATTTGATCTTTTAATATAACAGTTTGACTTTTTTTATAAATTAATTGCAAAAAAATAATTAATATTTTGTAACGGGACAAAGTGCATTTTATTAGGGGTAAAAATAGATTTTATATTTATTTCTACAATACTTCAAAGTTCGAGGATTGAAAAATTCAATTTTCTCAGTTTTTTGCCATAAAATGTTATTAACAATAAAAAAATCGTTCCATGCGTATACCTACCTTATAGAGGAGCTCGTGACAGCTCATGACTGACAAATTCTTAGGACTACCAAGATAAGGGCAATTATTTTTTAAATATTTTTCAGTTTTTCACGTGCCAGACATATTTGCTATGCCTACAGATCAGCCAGACTGTTTTTTACTTGATTTTAGTATAGGACTTGTTACTTTACTGTAGAGTGGAACGACTCAACCCATCGGAAAACCCATATATATAATATGCGTTTTTTACTTAGAATCGCTAACTGAACAATTCTATCGCTGCTCGCTGACTGGAAAAATTGGTACCAAAATAATTCTAGTGCAAAAAATTTTAATAATTATATCAGAATAAAGGTGTGTACAGAAATTTGTTGCATGACTGGCTAAACTTAAATTATTTCCGTAAAAAATGTTTCAGGTTGCAAGAATCAGTTGGAAGAAGAATGTTAACCTCGTACTTTTATCCCGATTTCATTTGGTACTTAACACCAGAAGGTAAAAGTAGCTTGAAGAACTTTGCCAGAATGAAAGAACTTATTTTTGAAGTGAGTAAATTAATAAAAACGACAGCCCAAAAATTCCTCGTTTTGGGGATTCGGGATGTTGAAATGCCCCAAAAAAAAATATAGATTTTTTTTTTCTGTTATTGCTATTATACGATATAATTTCTTTTCATCTAAATGTTGGTTGTGGCATTTTCTAAATTTGTTTTTCTTTTTTAATAGGCCCCTTGCATGTGCCGTATATATTAAATTAATTTAATGTAGTGTTACTACACATTATTAATTATCAGGGTTGGCATGTTTAAAACATTGCACCGTGTTTTAAACAAACGTTTAAAACATATTTAATACACAATGCAATGTTTTAAACAACTGTTTAAAACGTAGCTTAAAACAGTGCGATGTTTTAAATAAATGTATAATTTTGGAGTTTGTGGAAAAGTAGGAAAAGTGCCGATGATGGTCCATTCCGATAAATAATTCCGATATAAACAGTAAACACACTCACAAAAAATAACCTCTGTAGTCTTACTCATATAAGTCAAGTGGTCAGTGGTCACTTGCACTAAAGTGAACGTTTTATTTGTAGAGAGCTGTAAAATCCATTTAAGAGCGCCATCTTGCATCAAGTAGTAGTGACAAACAGAGTAGCTTGGCACCATTTAATTTTAGTTGAATAGAGTTTTAAACGTTTTAAACCCATTTTAAACATGTTTCAAACATACCTTTTGAGACATTGAAAAAAACTGTTTTAAACAAAAAAAAATCAGTTTTTTTGTTTAAAATGAAAAAAAAAACGTCTTTTTTCCAACCCTGGTAATTATCAAATCTGTTTTCATAATTTCTAACTGGAAAGTATTTAAATCACCGACTAATATCCGGGAGTAGGGGCATGTCTGAGAATACACTCATATTGGACGTCACGTCATCTAACAGTATATCTCTACGAGTTCAATGATTCGGACATATAATTCGTGCAGTTTGTGGTTATTTCCTAAAATTATTTAGTTTTATTTGGTCTATGAAGTATGTATTTAAGCGTACCATATTTAAAAGGATTTAAATTGTTTTAAACATGACTGAAAATTTTTAATTTAGAGGTCAATCAGATAATTAACGCCATACGCCTGCCGGGTGTATGCCATATGCTACTGCGTCACAAAAATATTCATAAATAAAAAACTATAAGTCCTAGATGAACATTTTTTTTTTCAAAAACTTCTCTTGACTTCAATTGCTTCGTTGCATGTATATGAAAATTTGCAAAAGTAAAAAGTTGGCTCTTAGTCAAAATATGAGTACATTCTTAGCGAAGTAATAAGTTCATTGTTATTTAAAGAAAATAATAAACAATAATCGATAGAAACTAAAAGCCCATTGAAAATGCTTCTTTGTATACTTGACTTTTATGATCTATTTCGCTCCACTATCAAGTCATTACAAGGGCAACGTCTATAAATGGAATTAATTTAAAATGTACGCCAACGCTGGGGCGACTCCTGTTACATGACGTCACGCATTGTTTGCGCGCCCAGCGGATTTATTCAAACTTTAATGTTGAATACCGTTTATAAAAGAAAAAACCGCTGCCCAAGGAATCACTACTTCCACATCCAGATTCTCTATCCAAGTCACTCACAACGAAAAAACTTTGTATGTGAAAATAATTGTTTATGGAACTTTAATAATATAATATTTGAAATCCTCTACCCCAAAACCCCATAAAACGATACCCCACATCGGTAGTTGGGTGGGGGTGGTGATAGGAGGGTGGTAGTGGGGGGTGGATGAAGTAAAAAAATATTTTGAGGTTTCTGGTTCCTGTACATGCACTAAATCACATTTTTTTTTCATCCCCTTTAATAAGGAGGTGGGGGTGGTAATGCCAAAAATTTTTTTGAGACCTCAGCTTCTCTTGTATATAATAAATACCAACTTCATGGACTCTTACCTGCTTGATTTACCCATTTACCCCAAATTTACCCCAATTTACTCCCCAACCCTTCGACGGAACAAGATGAAAATATAATCTAGTTCTAGATCTCATTAAAATACATATGTGTACCAAATTTCAAGTCAATATCTCAAACGGTTCCAGAGTAAACGTGCGCACAAAAAAAGTTACAGACAGACAGACCGACAGACAGACCGACAGACAGACAGACAGACAGACCGACAGACAGACAGAAATTTTTTTTCGCTCAAACTTAAAATCTCGACGTTTCATGACATTTTAAGCCTATTTGGACAATAAAAATTTTGAAAATTTTTTTTGTCGTTACTATACTTCCACTGGACGTAGAAGTAAAATAAGAATAAATCCTTACCACACTGTATTTTGTATTAATTAAAGATTCTAAAAATACCAAAATTATATTTTTTGCAAGGGCCTATTGTTTACAAGAAAACACATGTAGCAGAAGATCCCAACATTCTTGTTGGGATCTTCTGCTACATGTATATGTTTCTACATAGAAAAATCTCTTTTCATGTTAATTCTCAAATTTCGTAGTTTCAGCACGGGATTAAGGCGGATAGATACACAACATCTAATTTAGTAAGTGTTTATTGGGAATGTGCTGTATCATGGTGGTCAAGTAAATATAATTTATACAGACTTGTCAAAAGCATTTGACAGACTCAACCATGGACTTCTACTACGAAATTGTCAAAATTTGGATTTACTTTATTTTGGTAACAGAAAATTAAATGTGCAGTATCAAAGCTTCTGATCTAATGATGTGTTAGCAACATCAGAAGTTCTACGGAGTTTCGTTCTCGGTGGAGTTACTTTATAGAAAATGTCATAATCATATATTAAATATTTTCACATTATGGCACATTGTGTAGATTGTATTTTGTGTGTATTCTATATTGTATTTGACAAGTAATTTTCTATGTCCTCCTCTTAGTTACAGTGTTACAATGTAGTTAAATAACATATTGTAAATTCTATGCCGTGCTATATTAAGCTGTTATGTTTACATTATGTTACGTTATGCTTTGCTATGCTTTGCATTGCATTGTGTTGCTTCGCTATGTTTTGCTATCCCATTCTATTCTATTCTATTCCATTCCATTCCATTCCATTATTCTATTCTATCAACCGTTCTATATCGTCCTCTCACCGGTTGATGTGGCCAAAAAATGAGTGAATTCAGGAGAATATGATATTGGAGAGTCGCTTTGAAGGACCTATTTCTTAGAGAACCGAGTTGTTAGTATGGTGGGCTGTTCAGTGAATTCGAAGCCATCGTCTCCATATCCACTAGAAAGAAAGCCCGACCATTATATGTTTTGTCATATTTCTGTAATGCCAAATTTGCTCAACTGGTAGGTTGTCGATCTTGCCATCTGCATACACTATGTTGTTGACTTCCTCACAGGCCTCTATAGTTAAGGTGTTTGGATGGTTTTCATTTACCAAGTTTACAAATTATTAAATGTCAAACTTTTTCATCAGTATTTACGGAAAATAATTTAAGCCGTAAGTTGATATTTAACTTTATCTCAAATTCAATCCACTGTGTATATGAAAAATTTTGATTACTTCTCAAATCTATCATTTTCCAGATAATCCAAAAGAAGAGGGCAAATTTTCAAGGAAGCTCAGGTTTGTTGATTTCAGTTTATTTTCCTATTTAAATGAGGTTTGCTTCTTTTGTAAGAGAAAATTGTCTTTAGACTTTTTTGCCATAATCATAACCTTGTCATTTTCAGAATTTAGAGAAGATGGACAGAAACTACCATTGATGGACATGATGTTAGAAGCTGGAGGCATAACATTCAGCGACGAAGAAATTTTTCAAGAGATATTTCTATTTTTATTAGCGGTATGAATTGAAATTAATGAGATAGCGTAGTGGTTAAAAAAGTCATCAGTGTACAAAATATATTATACTTTTTTGCAGGCAACTGATACTTCTGGAATAACTTTAGCATTCACGTTCACCTTACTTGGCATGAATCTCGAAGCACAGGTACCATTTTAAAATATGAAATTATATTTTTACACACGAATGTTTTATTGCATGCAGATACAAATTTTAAATATTTAGATCTGCTTGTATGACAAATCAAATTAAACAGTCATTTGAAACTAAGTGATTTTAGTTTCTGGCGTTGCTATTAGACCAACAATTATCAGCTGATTGCTGGTTTACTTATATTCGTTTTGAGTTCTTTTTTGAGCTCCTTCAAGATTTTTAGGTAGTTTCAAATTATTAAGTTATATAAATCCATTAGGTTTACGTAATGAAAACAAAGCATAATAAAGAACATTACTCGTTTCGTCAGTTTGTGTTTCGCTAATGGCAGATAGGATGACTGAAATAATTTATCGCCATTTACAGGTTATTTCAAAAAACATATTTTTCCAAGATGACGGCTCGAGCGCAATAAATTGAGTTTAGGACTTTTAGTATGATTAATAGAACACCTTAATGAACATCTCTGCCAAGTTTCAAAACTTTTTCAGTTATTTCTCTCCAGTTTTCCCTATTTCAATTTTGTCATGACCAGTTTGAGAATTAATTGTAAAATATTCAGGGTGCTCAGTCAACTCAATAGCACGAATAATCGAGGGTGTTTTTTATGTATTTAATTGATTCAATCTGTACAGAAATGCAACACATACTTTGTTTCTACGCTCCTAGCAATTTAAAATGCACGTACATGGTTTCAGGAAAAAGTATATGAAGAAGTAAAACATCATATTGGCGATAATGGCCACATATATTATCATGATTTAGCAAATTTGAAGTACACTGAGAGGGCCATACATGAATCCATGAGACTATTGCCAGTGACTCCTATATTGGGAAGACAAGCTTCTGCTGAAGTCGACTTAGGTAAAACACAAATAATTTCTTATGATTATTGTAGTCAATAAATGACATTTCAGGTAGTAGAAAAATTCCATCTGGTTCGAATATCCTCATAAGTGTTTTTGATTTGCATCGATCTAAATCATATTGGGAGAATCCTTTGGAGTATAATCCAGACAGATTTTTGCCAGAGGAAGTGGCAAAGAGAGACCCTTACTGCTTCATACCATTTTCCGGTGGCCCAAGGAACTGCATAGGTAATAGTCAACTTTCACCAACTTAACTTCAATAAGCTGTTCCTATTTTTCTGTTTATAGGCAAGACGTATGCAATGATGAAGATGAAGACGGCAGTGGCGCACGTAATCAGGAACTTTGAAGTTAGATCAAAATATAAATCCGTTGAGGAAATGGAATTTTCATCTTGTATAACAATGAAAACTATTCACGACTTAGATTGTCAATTTATACCTAGGGTGCATTAAATTATACGTATTGTCAAAAAACCTGTACTGCTTTCATTCCTTAACAATATAACTTAGTCATGTAGGTTAATCAGTCTATCAACATTATGCTTTTTCCAAAAATTGTTTTTCAATTCAAAATAGTGATTTTGGCACGAAATAAACTTTTATTGAAATGCGACAATAAAAATTAAGGTGATACATCAGATTCAAGGCCTACTGGGTAAATTTTTTGAGAACACAGTCTTGCAGTTGCCAACTTAGCTTTTTCACTTTTTCGAATTCATAACGCCATTTGGAAAAAATTACCAAGTTGTGATAAATCGTTGTAACGAGAATTTCGTGTGGAATCTAAATATGCAAAAATATATATAGGTTGCTATTTAAAAATCAAAAGTTATTGCTGCTTCCGGTTGAACCGGAAGCGATATTTTTCACTTAATAAGTGCAACATGTTGCTTTTTGTGTCACAAATGATATGCCAAAATTTCAAAATTGTATTCCTAAAATCAACCTAGAAATTGGAACGCGACTAATCTCGTTGTCACCCGGTATATCCCACAGTTCTCATGTTTGTTAAAGATAAGCTACCAAACTTCGAGCCATGAAGAAATTCACTCTGATGACACAAGATAAGACAAATATATATAGAATCCATACATTTAGATCGGGAATATCCAACTTTGACCCTTTGAAATTATTTAACCGGCTAACATCCCCCGTGAAACTATTCAGAGGGTGGCTAGGCTACATGGGGCCCTGGGGCGACATCCATTTTGGGGTCCCTATAGACAATAGTGATACGCAAAAAAAACAAAAGATCTTTTTTTTATTAGTAAAACTGAGTGAAATTTCATTTCTTACTTTTTAGAGATATTTTTTGAAGATTTAAAAAAACATTTTTTTTCAACCTTTATAGTAGGTTCTATTATTTATTTAACTTCTACATAGTGAAGGAAACTATTATAAAACTCTCTTTTTGTGCAGCCGTACGTGAAATGAGGAAAAACTAAAAATTCTTAAGTATATTTTATTAAACAGAAACTAATATTTTTCGTATATTTCTGGTATTAAATCGGCAAGCGCCGAATTTATAATACTTTTTAACTCTGGAGGAGTACAAGATATTGAAATCTCATTATCGCTCTCAGGCATTTTTACGATTATTCGAAAACTGTCAAGTATACATTCAAAATATACCGTTTTCATAGAAACGCTCTGACGTTAAGGCGCGTTTATTTAGCAAAATATAGCATAAACGGTGGTGTCATTTTCATCATCTATACTAACTATAATTTACAGTGTACTTAAAAAGGAATCTTGTGGCCTTAGTATAAAACAAGCAGGACTCAATCCCCAAATACATGGCCGCGAAATTTTTTAGCACCCTCGAGATTATCTTGCCTCGGCCGCAAGCGGCCTCGGCGATAATTTTTCTCTCGGTATTTAAAATAGTTATTTTTATACCAAGTCCGCGAAATTCCTTTTTACGTACCGAGAGAAAAGTTATCGCCGAGGCCGCTTGCGGCCGAGGCAAGATAATCTCGAGGACGCAAAAAAATTTCGCGGCCATGGTATAAACACTATTTTTTGTGCAACCGTAAATTATAGTTAGTATAGATGGTGAAAATAACACCACCGCTTATGCTATATTTTGCTAAATAAACGCGGTGGCCTTAACGTCAGAGTGTTTCTATCGAAACGGCATATTTTGAATATATACTTGACAATTCTCGATTATTCGTAAAAATGTCTGAGAGCGATAATGAGATTTCAATTTCTTGTAATCCCCCAGAGTTAAAAAAATATTATAAATTCGGCGCTTGCTGATGTAATACCAGAAAAATCCAAACTGATATACGAAATATGTTATAGCGAGTTAAAATATATCAATTTACGCTTGTCATATTTTAGAAATGTCAATTTTGAAGTTACTTAAACGTCAATTATTAGGAAAGTGACTTTTAGTTTTTCGGCCGTTACTAAGGGTAACGGCCATGAAATTGAATTTCACGGACTGTTTTGAGAACGTGAAATACTCATTTCACGTACGGCTGCACAAAAAGGAATCTCATGGCCTTAGTATAAAAATAACTATTTTGTGCAGCCGTACGTGAAATGAGTATTTCTCGTTCTCAAAACAGACCGAGAAATTCAATTTCACGGCCGTTACCCTTAGTAACGGCCAAAAAACTAAAAGTCACTTTCATAATAATTGACGTTTAAGTCACTTCAAAATTGACATTTCTAAAATATGACAAACAAAAATTGTTATATTTTATTAAACAGAATTAGTACATAATTATACAAGAAATTGAAATCTCATTATCGCTCTCAAACATTTTTCGATTATTCGAAAACTATCAAATAAACATTTAAAATATACCGTTTCCATAGAAACGCTCTGACGTTAAAGCCACCACGTTTATTTAGCAAAATATAGCATAAACGGTGATGTCATTTTCACTATCTATACTAACTATAATTTACGGTTGCACAAAAAATAGTGTTTATACCATGGCCGCGAAATGTTTTAGTGCCCTCGAGATTATCTTGCCTCGGCTGCAAGCGGCCTCGGCGATAATTTTTCTCCCCGTATGTAAAAAGGAATTTCGAGGCCTTGGTATAAAAATAACTATTATGTTGGACACCATGTTAATGTTACCAGGACAATAATACCCTGTTGTTTGTGAATTAATTGGAATTACCGGCGACTCCGCCAAATCTTCGAATGTAGAAAATACACTTCACTATTCTTATATAAAGACACTGATACAAGTGATAAGACAGAAAGCAAAATTGTTTCTGATTGATCAGCATCGACCGTGTCCCGCGATGCACTCGAGAAGCTCGCGTTCACTCGGGGAAGACGGGAAGTTCCGAGTTGATACATACAGTAAAAACTACACCGCTGCAAAAAAACGTGTTAATTGCTTGGGTAATTTAAAAACAAACGTTTAGTAGCTAAAATTTGTAATTTTTAACGTAGTTATTGAGAGATTACTAGGTGTGCTATGATACAATAACTAATTTGTTACAACAATAGCAATCAGACATGTCCAGTAGTGATAAATACCTTCATATCTCCATTTGCGTGCTCGAATCTTAATAAATTAATATTTATTTCAGTATTTTTTAAACAGTAGCGGCCTGTCAGGGTAAGCAGTGTCTCACTATAAGTATAGTACAGTAAAAACACAGTAGCCTAAGGGATCATTGTTAGAAAGAAAAAATGTTTGAAACTATATTTATACTTCGTATGTCCAAATAATTGTTCGTTGAACATTAATAAAATAATATTTGAAATCGTTTGTCCCAAAAACCCATAAAGCAATGTGCCTCATCGATAGTGGGGATGGCTGATGCCAAATAATGTTTGAGTCCTTGGCTCATACATACACTAAATCCATCTTTATGAACTCTTACTTACTTGCTTTACCTATTTCCCCCTTTTATCCCTAACGTCTTAACGGAATTAGATCAAAATATAATCTAGTTCCAGATGTCGTTATAATATATAGGTGTATCAAATTTTAAGTCAATATCATGAACCATTCCAGAATGCACACTAAAAAAAGTTACAGACAGACAGACACACTGAATTTGTGTTTTGCTCAAACTTAAAATTTCTACGTTTCACCACATTCTAAGTCTATTTGAACAAAGGAAACTACCCCGCAAGGTGGCAATGGAAATTGGTTCTCGGTTAATTTCGCTCAAATTTTCGTATGATGTTCCTGTGACCTCCCTGAATAAAAGTCTCCATTCCTTTAAGCTACAGAAGTCTCAGAAGATTAGTTCGTACGAAAGTTGCAAAAAAAGTGTTAAGTGTTAAAAGTGTTAAATTCGGTTCTAATATGTTTTCAAAAAAACTCAAAAAGCTAATGTTTCAAGATACTACCTTCTTAGCATAAACAATTGATGTTTGTGTAATTGATTCTTTTGTTGTTGTTGTTGTTGTTGTTAAGAAAAACGGTATTATGTGATACAGATACTCACTTCTTTTTATAGTTATGTTACATTTTCGAGGTTGAGAGCAAGCATTTTGGATGACAAATCAAAAATGCTTGTACTCCGCCTTTTCCACAATTTATTGAAATGTGTCTTATTTATTTGTTTGTATATTTATATTATTGTGGAATAAAGACTGTTATTATTATTATTATTATATTGAGTGTCTTCAAAGGAACCCCAATCCAACAAGTCCTCGCATGCCTGATAACGAAAAAAGGGAGAAAGGACTGGTTTTATGCATTTAGAGGTAGTTGGTTGGGAGTGGGAGGCTAAATAATATGAGCATCGTGTTCCCTTCCCCGCCTTTTAAAACGTGTAGAAAACAATTTTCAGCACGTTTGGATGTTTTTGCATGTTTCGGTATTGAGGGAGGGGGTGGTTAGGATGTCTGATTGAGAAATTTTACATGATATACTGAGTTCCCTCAAAAAAAAATCCGATCCAATAAGTCCTCGCATGTCTGACAACGAAAAATGGAAGAAAGGGGTAGTTTTTTGCGAGGCGAAGGAGGTAGGGACCGTGTGACTATCATCATCGTGTTGGCCGCTGTCGAAAACGGGGGGTAGCCATGTTTGGTCGTTACCTTTGAACTTTGAGGTTTAATCCTTTTTTATCTTCTGAGGCTTCTGTAACTTAAAGGAAAGTAGTCAGAAGGTTATGCCCATGGAGAATATTATTCAGGGAGGTCAAAGGCACATCATACTAAAATTTGAGCGGAATTAATTGTCAACCAATTTGCATTGCCACCTTGCGGTGTTCTTTCTAAATTACTTTTAATGTTACCATACTTCTACGATGAGGAAGAAGACAGGTCGTTCACGGAAATAAAAAGTGACATAATCAAAACTAATTGGGGCTAAAACTCTGGGCAACAATGTTTGCTAAAATTTTTAGATTTAGTGATTTATGAAATTAAATAAGAGCGCTACAAAAATTTCTAAATTATCACTTTATGATAATATAAACAAATTTATATTTCTCTTTCATTTCATAATATTTCTCATTACACAAAAATATCTATATATTCAAAACACAAGCCGTTTTCTTTTCCGGCTTCGCCAGCGGCTTCCACTGCACTGGACCGCTTTTGATGATTCTTTTTTAAAAATAAAGCTCTTTATCCACATATGTGTCATCACTAATTTTTATTTTCTTAAATTGTTGTTTTCATACATAAAAACGAAATAGAAGTTGAAATAATTAAATGAATCTCAGCGCTCGAACTATAACATACTGATGGCCCCTACTACATTAAAATGTGCATCTAAAGGCTGTTGACTGAAGAGAAGTAAACCAGTCAGAGCCAGCGATTGCCAGAGTGTGTGAATCACATATCGCATATTCAGTCGAAAACGAATTAGAATTAATTTTCACTTTCGTTTTATTAATTCCTAAGGTAGAGTATTTTTTGGAGAATATCTCTTTTCATCCTGAAATGACATGACAATTTCATAAACATGTCTGACAACAAGATGCGTGATAGTTGGAAATTAATAAATTTCGAGATCAGTAAATCCAGCTCGTGCTCTCCTGAACACGATATCTCTCCAGACTCTTTTAACACCTACTTCTCTACAATTGCAGAACAATTGATTAACTTGTTGCTATCAGTGGACGCTTCTGCCACTGATCATTTAAAAAATGTACTTATGTTAATTCCTCATTTTTCCTTGATCCGGTAACCTCTATTTTGGTTAGGGAAGTAGTTAATAGCTTAAAAAATTCTAGTTACACTGATGTGTATGGTACAAATAGCTTAATCCTTATAGAAACTATTGACATAATTATACATCCACTTACTCTTCTTATTAATGCCTGTATTCGCGAGGGGCACTTCCCTGTTTACCTCTTTTTAAGAAAGGTAACATTAATCTTATCGACAACTACCGTCCTATCTACATCATCCCCATATTTGGAAAAATCACTGAAATTATTCTCAAAAAGAGAGTTACAAATTTCTTAGACCGTAATAATGTTTTAAATTGTCATCAATTTGGTTTTAAAAATAAATGTTCCACCACTATGGCAGTATTTAAATTAGTGTGTGACATAGTTGAGGGTCTTGAGGAAGGCGAACATGTAGCTATTAGCTTGTGCGACCTTTCCAATGCCTTTGACTGTGTCTGACGTGAAATACTTCTGGAGTTTTTATGGTATTCGAGGTCTGCCATTGAACCTTTTCTATTCCTATCTTAACAGCAGACTTCAGTGGGTCTTTATAGATAATCTAAACTCAGAAGTTCTTCCGGTTAAACATGGGGTTCCTCAAGGCTCTGTTTTGGGGCCCCTACTCTTTATATTATACGCCAATAATTTTTTTCACTTTAGGTCACCAAAAAAATGCGTCGCTTATGCTGACGATACATTCATTCTTGATTTTAATTTGAATATTCCTGACCTAAGTGGGGATAGCTTTAGTTCTATCAAACAAGCTGGTGCTTGGTTCTCCTCGAAGAATCTTAAATTAAACGAAGAAAAAACCCAATAAATCGTTTTCTCAACAAATAATTCACTAATCAAGGGTAACAGTGTTAAAATTCTTGGCGTTGTTTTAGATGACACTCTTAACTGGTCCAATCATGTGGAGCAACTGTCACACAAATTATCAAGTTCAATATTCATGCTACGTAGGCTAAAAAATCGACTATGTTCTAAAACCATAGGAACATGCTATTTTTCATCATTTCATGCTCATATTAATTATGATATCCTCCTATGAGGTGGTTCATCTAGGGCAGCTGTAATCTTTCGTCTGCAGAAGAAAGCAGTCAGGTTAATTGTTAATGCAGGTTGGAGGGACCACTGTTTACCGATATTTAAGAGTCTTGGTATAATGCCAGTTCCTTCTCTTCACATTTATGTTACTTTACTTGAAATTCACAAGAATTCTTTTTGTACTAACTCAGATTTTCATTCGTATGGCAGTAAGTCTGCCAATCAACTTAGGCAGCCTCGTCTTAGATTAACAAAATCACAGAAAAACTCTCTAAACCTTCAATTATACAATCACATTAATGACGTAAATCTCTTAATTTTAATATACTGTTTCTATTCAATTGATGAATTTTTAAGCACACAAATTTGTTGATATCTTTTAACTTAACCTCTGCCTGTTTGGTATGCTCTGGCCATTTCGTGGGAGCGCGCCTCTTCTTTCTTTTTTTTTTATGTATTGTTTTGTATTGTGTGAAGTATTTGTACATCTAGTGGTGTATATACATTTTTTTATATTTTTATATTACCTATGTATTTTCTATTTTTGACTTGCCAAAAACGCATTTATAACTTGGTTAAATACAAATATCTATATATCAATCTATTCCCATTTTAGGTAACGGCAATTGTTTATTTGTTAATTTGTTTATTTTTTAATATTATGAATGTGTTTTATTATTTGTGACCAATCTTACTCTAGGATAAAATGAGCTCATTACGTTGAAACAGGGCCACGAATTTCTCGAAAATGTGAGTTCTGGTAGTAAGTTCAAACGTGTGCCTCCAAAGAATAACTTCTAGGATACATTCTTAAACATCCCAATTCCGTCGCATTTCGACGGGCACAGCTAGTAATTTAATAAAAGTAAATTTAAGCTTCTACCTAAACTGTTAAATTCAAGTAAAGAAATTTTTTAATTTTTCTGGTTAACCTCGCAGTCGCCACGCCACTGTAATCGTGCGGTATATGTACATATATATTCCTAAAAAAAATTCAAGAGCAACTGCATTTTAGTAATTTCTTACAGCATGATTACCTCCACTGAAAAAATAACTTTGATACAAACTGTGATTTTAGTGCTGTGTGTGATAGTTTTTAATATACTGCTTATTGTCGCTTGGGATCTCTTTAGGAAAAGACACATTTTTAAATTTGCCAGGAAACTCAAGGGACATACTTTTTATCCAATTATTGGTAATGGTCACCATTTTCTTGGGGACAGTAAGTATTCAATTTCGGTGCCGTTGGTGTGTTTTCTTTTGATGGGAACCATAACTATAGTTTAGTTTGTAAGATGAGCCTTATTATAACTTTAATGGAGTCAAACTAAGCGTCAAGAAATGGCGGCAGGGATTTTATTGTTTTTTTTTTTTTTTTTTTAGTAACAACAAATGTAATGAGAAGTTTTGGGATTATATCTGTCCATTGCTTCATCATTCATTCATTATTTAAACAATTTATGTTGTAAAACGCAAATTTTCTGCTTTTTTCCTTACTACCTCCGGTCCACTAGTAATCGCTTCACAAAAATAAAAACACCAAATTATTCGCAATCAAATTTTGAATAAAACTGGACCCACATATAACAGTGGGGTAGCCTAACGTCGAATTTCCCGTTAAAACCACCAAATTCTTTCCAGGTACTAGTTAGTACGTAACTTTCAATTTTTGATAGGAACCAACTCCTCCGTCGGCCATATTGGATTTTATAGCGGCCATTTTGAAATATAGGTACATTATCAATATCTCGGCTTCTAAATCACTTACACCCCAAACGTGGTGTCTAAGTACACATATTTGCTATCAGGAAATACAACTACACAATTTTTAAATGTATCACACTATATAGTTTTTCACTAATACCTATTTGTACCAATAACAAACTATTCAGCGATGAACTGTTTTGTCCAGTGTGTCTACATTTTCTAATATATTCTTTTATTTTGTTTCAGATTGAATTGTAATACAATATGGATTGGAACAATTGCATGATCTGTCAGAAAATAACTTTAGAAAATCTAAAATGTCCACTCAATGCACATGGAATCGAAGACACCATACCGGTTTTTCTTGAACAATATCAATGAGTTTAGAAGCTTGGAGTCATTGCCAGTGAAACTAAATTTTGGAAGCGACATGAGTGAGGATGAACTGGTCCAAAACCATGGTGCATCGCACAAATCTTGTTGCGTTAAGTTCAGTAATTTGAAGTTGAACAGAGCTAAGAAGCGGGGAAATACTTCAGGAGGCAGCATAACTGGAGAAACCATCTAGGCGTGAAGCGAGTAACAAAATGGCGTGTTTGTTCTGTCAATCTCCTTCTCAAGGCAAAGGATTTTTAATCGGTTCTCATACAGTTCATGCAACTTTGAAAATTTAAAGTAGAAAGTCCCATCTTCCACACAGTTCTCTATATAAGTATAAAGCTCCACAAGTACTGTAGCCTTTATCTTTCCTCTGCAGATACTTCCACCAAATCCTGCTCTAGTTTCCTTAAGTGAGACCGGTAACGATTTTTTAGTGTTGAACTTGACGTAACAAGATTTATACCATGCACCATGATTTTGGACCAGTTCATCCGCACTCATGTCGCTTCCAAAATTTTGTTTCACTGGCAATGACTCCAAGCTTCTAAACTCATTGATATTGTTCAAGAAAAACCGGTATGATGCTGTCTTGTCTTTGATTCCATGTAGATTGAGTGGACATTTTAGATTTTCTGAAGTTGTTTTCTGACACTTGTTCCAATCCATCTTGTATTACAATTCAGTCTGAAGCAAAATAAAAAACATATTAGAAAATGTGGACACTCCGGACAAAACAGATCATCGGTGAATAGCAATAGTTTGATACATTTAAAAATTGTGTAGTTTTATTCCCTGACCCCAAATATGTATACTTAGACACCAAGTTTGTGGTCCTAAGTGATTTAGAAGCCGAGTTATTGATAATATGGCCGCTATAAAATCCAAGATGGCCGACGGAGAAATTGGTTCCTATCAAAAATTGAAAGCTACGTACCTAACTAGTACCTGGAAAAAATTTGGTGGTTTTGTCCGGTATGTCCACATTTTGATGATAAGCTGCCCTACTATAAACTTTTGATAATTTGTTAAATTGTAAAAAAATGAAAACAAATAAAAACAAAAAATCACTACTTCCACATCCAGATTTTCTATCCAAGTAACTCACAACGAAAAAATTTTGTATGTGAAAATAATTGTTTATGAAACTTTAATGATATAATATTTGAAATCCTCTACCTCAAAAACCCAGAAAACGATACCCCACATCGGTAGTGGGATGGGGGTGATGATAGGGGGTGGTAGTGGGGGTGGATGAAGTAAAAAAATATTTTGAGGTTTCTAGTTCTTGTACACACACTAAATCACAATTTTTTTTCATCCCCTTTAATAATGGGGTGGGGGTGGTAATGGGGGTGGCTAATGCCAAACATTTTTTGAGACCTTAGCTTCTCTTGTATATATTAATACCAATTTTGTGGACTCTTACCTGCTTGATTTACCTATTTACCCTAATTTACCCCCAACCCTTCGACGGAACAAGATGAAAATATAGTCTAGTTCCAGATCTCGTAAAAGTACATATGTGTACCAAATTCTTAAATGGTTTCAGAGTAAACGTGCTCACAAAGAAAGTTACAGACAGACAGACCAACAGACAGAATTTTTTTTCGCTCAAACTTAAAATCTCGATGTTTCATGACATTCTAAGCCTATTTGAACAATAAAATTTTTTTTTAATTTTTTTGTCATTACTATACTTTCACTGGATATGGAAGTAATTGTCCTTTTTCTTAATTTTAACAAAAGTAGGTAAAACTATGCTTTTATTGAACTAATCCTTGTGTAGTAGTGGGGGTGGCTGATGCCAAAAAAATGTTGAGACCTTTGGTTCTTGTATACATACTAAATAAAAATTTTATGGATGCTTACTTGCTCGCTATTTACCTCTCGTTTACCCGTTTACCACACAACTCTTCGACGGAATTAGATCAAAATATAATGTATAGTTTCAGATCTCGTTATAGTACGTAGCTGTACCAAATTTCAAGTCAATACCTTAAACCGTTCCATAGTAATCGTGCGCACTAAAAGTTATAGACAGAACGACAGACTGGCAGACAGACAGACCGACAAATCAACAGACAGATTTTTTTGCTCAAACTTAAAATCTTTATGTTTCATGACATTCTACTAACGTCCACGTATTCGGTATGGTAACAATATTTATTGAATACATTTGTTATAAATTAATGAAAAAAAACAAGTGCCAAACTTTTACTCGAGTTTGGCGCCCACTCAAACGGTACGGCACAAGTATTTTTGAGTGTTTTGACACGGAATGTCTTCGCGGATGATACACAGCCAGTGCAGATAATTCGCTGTAAAAACTATGTACGTTAGAGTGTTGTTTAATGAAATTGAATTAAGATTTTCTTGCAGGGTCAAAAAATAAATGAAATTTTTTAGCAAATCAGTGGAGACTCATTAAAGATTTGTAATACTTACATGAGAGAACACATTGATATGTCCCGCGTCCCGCGCTACTGAACTAATTCATAATGTGAAAGCGCTATTTTACAGATGCAAAATGTATTTTCATAACAGGAACATTAAAGAATCCGGCAATTTATCAAAAAAAAAAATGTTAAAATTACTACTTAAATAATAACACAAATATTAATTAAAGTAGAATATTATTTACTGCTACTATTTTTTATGTTTAATTAAATTAAAAAAAAATTGATATTAAATAAAAACAAAATAAATAGCAACTAGTATACTTAAAGCTGATAACTCGTTGAAAAATCAACGATGCAAAAGATCATACGTACTTGCATCAATTATTTTGAAGGTGTTTTCACCAAAATTTAAACCCACAGCGACCTTATTGAAAAATGAAAAATGCAGTCTTTGAATTCTATGATATTAAAAAGTAAAATATCTCCATGCAAATTTCAGCTTTCTAGGCCTTATTATTTTCAATGTATTTTTAGACAGACATTGGACACGCGGCTGCCGCGGGCTAGATTTAAAAGTGACTAGTGAGTGACGCTATGCGCACAGCAGGTGAAAAGTTGGTACTCGTACCGAGAGTATCTACTATTTCATAGTATCATGATATAATACGAAAAATGTACATTTTTTTGACACGACGCATCCGCGGGAAAAGTATTGTACTTGTGTCCTACATTAGGCATTAGGGTTTCGAGCTGTAGGAAATATCATACCCCAAAATATATCATCAGTTCCATTACCCAAGAACTTACATTTCATTCGTTGTGGGCGTGTTTAAGAACGTATGTTTCTTTTCGAATATAGCAAAGGTTCCCATCCAGTAAGTTGGAATGACTATTATATGTCCTTGATGCATTTATTGTAAATAACAAAATGGGGCCAATGTATTGAAGCTATACTTATGTGAAGTTTATTCTTTATCTTTTCAGATCTCTTTATTGGTGTGCAGAAAATCATAAGGCAATACAAGTTGCCATGCGGTATTTGGTTTGGGCACCAATACTCTTATGTGACAGCAGACGCTGCAGAATTAAAAGTGGTATTAAATCACTCGAATACATTCAACAAAGCTTCGGGTTATGACAATTTCAATAGAGGTTTTAAAGGTACACTTCTTCTGGCAAAACGTAAGTAAAGAAATAAAGTAGTTTCAGTATATCAAGCGATATCTCAAAGATTTAGTTTTGAAAAAATAAGTGCATTACCTGAAATGATCTTGTGAGAAATGTAAAAAATTTTTACGTTACTGGAGATGAATTAATTTTTTGTTCAAACCGCATTTACAGGTTTATTTTTTAACATTCCTTAATGATCTTTAAACCAATGGAAAGGCCATTCTTTCTAAATTCAGCGCTGCCCAATTATTCTTGAAATTGTTGTTATCAAATGCTACAGAAATTGTTTAAAGGAAGCATACCCGCAGTGTAAATTTCAGTGTGAAGGCATTTTTAAAACTATTTCAGATAGATGCATAATTCTAAGATATGAAATCCGCAAAAAAAATTGACCAATCTTTGGTAAAAGAATTATTTGCATTGCTCGAATTACATTCTATTATTTTATTGCAATTTTGTAATTTATTATGACAAGTGCAACCAAATATTCTTTGAAAAATGCTAAAATAACGATGCCATTCAATGTGTACATTTTTAGTTGAGAAATGGAAGAAAAATCGGAGGATATTTTCAAAAGGTTTCAGCCAACCAATCTTGAACAGCTTTGTTGAGACTGTTTACAAAAAATCTTGTATATTGATATGTACACTCAATGAGAGCCATAAGAGGGACATATTCGATATATTCGAAAGATTCACATTAGACAATTTCTGTGGTATGAAAACTTTCTTTTTTATTTTCTTATCTTATCTTCAGGGTTTTAGCAAATATTATGCGAATGGACTTAGATCCCCAAATGAATTTTGACGATGAGTTTACTCGAATTATACACAGGTAAGAGTTATATCTACACTCAAAGAAATAGTATGGGTAAATTCAACAAAAAAAAATGGTTAACTAACAATATCGTTAATTTTGTTAAACCAAACTATATTGATGGTATTTTTAAACAAGAGGTGATTGTTATTTTAATTAATAAAAAGTTGTCGTACAACAAAGCAAACATTAACTTAAAAAATAGACGAATAAGACTATTATTTTGTTCGTCTGACTATTATTTTGTTGAATTCTGTCAAATTAAACTAGATAATAGTATATTTTATTTTTAACTATTATCGAATTGTAATTCTAACCCAGTATTAGTTCGCTGTATTATTGTACTTGGTAGACAAACCAATATTATTGTCGTCTTCTAGAAGTTCTAAAAGAATTACCATAAAATTTGCTTGCTTACCACATAGTCCATTACAGAAATTATTCCCAGATGACGCCACATAAAAATCACTGACAATAACACAGCCCCACAAAAAAAAATGAAAGTTCATACTCCAGAGTCGGACATATGTATTCCTATGTATTTTTCGACGCTGAATCCGATCCCGAGCTCAGAAATGGCCCTCCACGTCTGGAATTGGCCCCACGGGGCCAAAAATGGCCTGAGAGGTGGATTCCGGGATGGGGCGTGGTTAAAGGTCCATTCTAAAGCCAAAGTCGAGTTTGTGGTCGAAAAGTCCACGACCAACTGAAATTTCGCGTTTGGGGCCGGAAAAATGGCCCCTTGGGGCCGGAAAATCGTGTTTCGGGCCTCGCAATGGCATCAGTGGTATTTTCGTGTACTTTTGAATACTGGAATGAATACCGTGCTTGAAAAGTTTATGGTCAACTTCAATTCCCCGTTTGGGACCAGAAAAATGGCCCCTTGGGGCCGGAAAATCGTGTTTCGGGCCTCGCAATGGCATCAGTGGTATTTTCGTGTACTTTTGAATACTGGAATGAATACCGTGCTTGAAAAGTTTATGGTCAACTTCAATTCCCCGTTTGGGACCAGAAAAATGGCCCCTTGGGGCCGGAAAATCGTGTTTCGGGCCTCGCAATGGCATCAGTGGTATTTTCGTGTACTTTTGAATACTGGAATGAATACCGTGCTTGAAAAGTTTATGGCCAACTTCAATTCCCCGTTTGGGGCCGGGAAAATGGCCCCTCTGGGCCGGAAAATCGTGTTTCGGGCTTCGCAATGGCATCAGTGGTATTTTCGTATTTTCGTCCTGACTGAGCCGTTACTGGACCCAAAGAAGATTTTGCTTCCACCTCTCCACATTCAACTCGGGCTAATGAAGCAATTTGTAAAAGCTCTAGATAAAGAGGGTCCTTGCTTTCAGTATCTTGGGCGAAAATTTTCTCAACTCTCAAATGAGAAGCTTAAGGCTGGAATTTTTGATGGGCCCCAAATTCGCGCAGCCATGAAAGATCAAGAATTTGTTGAGTCCATGAATCCCGTTGAAGAAAAGGCCTGGCTCGCCTTCAAGGATCTAGCGACAAATTTTTTGGGTAACCACAGAGCCGCAAATTACAAGGAAATCGTGAGAAACACGCTTGATAGTTTCAAGGAGTTGGGGTGCAGAATGAGCCTTAAGCTGCATTTCCTGCACTCACACTTGGACTATTTTCCAGAAAATTTAGGTGACTACAGTGAACAACAGGGAGAAAGATTTCACCAGGATATATCCGAAATGGAACAACGATATCAAGGAAGGTGGGATATCCACATGATGGCGGATTACTGTTGGTCACTGAAGAGGGACACAACAGAGAGCCATAAACGCCAGGGTGTGCGGCGATCTTTTGAATATAAAGTTCAAAGATATTACAAAAAGAGAGTGTAGAATAAGAATCCCACGTTCCATGAGACGGGATCTGCACCCATAGCGTTCCTTTAGTAACCATCTGAAAACTGCCATCATAGAGATATCTCACCGTCCTTGCTATCGTTGTTTCATGTTAATTCTTTCAGGGATCTCGTCACTATAGTCACCTCAAGAGTCTATGAAAAATTTCAAGTGTGAGTGCAACAGATGTAACTTCAGGCTCAACATACGGCCCGATTCTCTATGGCATATTTCCAGCGGTTTCCTTGTTATTTAGATGAGACCATGAGGTTCCTACTGGACACTTGAGGTTCAGCCAGACCTTTTTTCAAGGGGCTTCACGGACTTCACACGTTTTCTGTCATGACTGATACTAGAAACAAAAACTCTCTTTATCCAGGACCTCTGAAATTTCCGCTATCAGTCCTTCATATGCGAAGGGAGAAGCAATGCATGTAAAGCGTCCAATCATTTTTACCTTCAGGCCATTGTCTCATCACATAAAATACCACAGTTGCAAGTGCCACGGCCGGAACGCGATTGTCTGATCCCTTCGGGGCCATTTTCCTGGTCCCGAACGGGGAATTGAAGTTGGCCATAAACTTTTCGAGCACGGTATTCATTCCAGTATTCAAAAGTACACGAAAATACCACTGATGTCATTGCGAAGCCCGAAACACGATTTTCCGGCCCAGAGGGGCCATTTTCCCGGCCCAAACGGGGAATTGAAGTTGGCCATAAACTTTTCAAGCACGGTATTCATTCCAGTATTCAAAAGTACACGAAAATACCACTGATGCCATTGCGAGGCCCGAAACACGATTTTCCGGCCCCAAGGGGCCATTTTTCCGGACCCAAACGCGAAATTTCAGTTGGTCGTGAACTTTTCGACCACAAACTCGACTTTGGCTTTAGAATGCACCTTTAACCACGCCCCATCCCGGAATCCACCTCTCAGGCCATTTTTGGCCCCGTGGGGCCAATTCCAGACGTGGAGGGCCATTTCTGAGCTCGGGATCGGATTCAGCGTCGAAAAATACATAGGAATACATATGTCCGACTCTGGAGTATGAACTTTCATTTTTTTTTGTGGGGCTGTGTAATCAATCATGCATTACCTTACATTCTTATGAATTTATAGAAAATTAATAACGTGATTGCAATGTTCAAATTCTCTCAGGGATCATCGATATATTTGGATGGATCTTATAAACGATTTCTAATCTTTGGTTTGGGTGGTCTGATGTCTCAATACTGAGATTTTGTCTAACCAAAAAAAACTCCATCATACAATAAAGTGTAGATCAACCTAAAAATTAGTTGGTGAACAAAAAACAAAGTCGTTGTACTATTTAATTGTGGACTAAATTGAAAATAGTTAGTGAATATAAAAAAATGTCATTGTACTATTTAATTTGTTACAAGAAGATATGATTATTAAACTACTGTTTGTTTACGAAAACAAATAAAGTTGTATGACTATTCTTTTCTGATTGATTTAACTATGAAACTAGATAGGCACGATTTCATATGCTCTTTTTGGTTGAATTTACCTATCATTTTCTTTGAGTGTACAAATTACTGGATATTATAGAGTCCTATTGATTAATAATAATAAAGGGAGGAACAATAATAATCTTTATTGTAAGTAAATACTGTAAATAAAATTTGACGCTAAGACGAACAAACGTACAAACAAATAAACGAATAAACAAGCAAACGAGCGATACTTACAGTATCGAATCATTATTTCACATGTATGTATAGGAATTAAATTATATAATAAATTAAATCCAGAAATCAGAAAAATAAAAAATCTAAAATCATTAAAAATTACAATCTATAATGTATTACCTGACAATGTGTTTTACAATGTTTATGAATACATGAATTTCAACGTATAGTTTCTTTATTGTATTGTAATAAGCCGTTATATTAGTTTATTATATTTTCTATTAATTTGGGTATATTTGTTCATCGTTTTAGATTATATATTGCATGTGTACATTATTCTTACTCGCTTTTTATAATTTGTTATAGTCATATCTTCTTTTTAAAGTTTGTATTTTAAAGAACAATGTTAGAAAATAGACATTCTTTGCCCATCCTGACAAAAGGGCAGAAACTGTGTTTTTGTACTAAATTTAGGTTGCTGAGCACGATTCTGGCATTAAAATTTATCGAAAATGATGGGAACATGGTCAAACTGGCAGTTTTTAACGGTCAATACTCTATTCAGTAATCTAATATTACCTAATATTGGCACATGGTACATAATAATATTATTTCTCCATAACCATTATAGAATGTAATAATTCCGAAATCATTTTTAATAACAGAAAGTAAAAATTCTCACTCTTGGGATAGAATATTTATTCTGAAACACTTGCTTCTTATGTGTTTTGCATGTATTGCCATTCTATAACAATCTAACCTACATTTTGATATGCTTTTTATCGCTATTGGGATGATTCAGTACCTTTTCAGCAGAGGGTCGTAGGATGACTCAGTATATTTTTTTTCTTTTTGCATTGACTAAAAGTAAGTTTTTGCATTGACTAAAGTAACTACATTTTGAAATACAGAACGGAGGGGCGAGCGTAGAGGCGACTTCAATGTGAATATCAGTCGATATTCCGTTGAAGCAACGTCGAGCGCGGTTAGTACTTGGATGGGTGACCCATCTTGGGAAATACAGCGTTCTCGTCCCACCTTCTAGCGGCTTGTATATCAGTGTATACGCGGAAGTTACGTAATTTCAGACGAGGATTACGTAGTGGATATACCATCCTTCGGAGGGGATGTAAAGCAGGCGGTCCCTTGTCTATTAAATGTTAGGCAAGTAAAAGATCCCTACTCTTCTTAAGAGAAAGGCAAAATTTCCAGGTTGGGGGTAGCTCGTCTCCTGGCGTCTGTGATAGGCCTTGGTAGCGGAAATAGGCCGACGTTAAATAGTTAAAAAAAAAATACAGAAAGGGCATCGGTTATATTGTTATTTAGTAAATGAAAATCGGTCAAATATTTATAGAGATAGATCTTCACCGGTATGATCTTCATTTTTTTTGGTTTGGACACCTATAAATAATTTCGTGTATTACCAAAACAGAGACTTTTTCGAGAAGGGTGAAACACCAGCGGAGTGATTTCAGACTTACGATTACTATCTTTGTAAATAACTCGTTTATTTTTAATTTTTCGAAAAAACTTCAGATTTTTTGTCCAAAAAGGTCCGTGCCTTATATAGTCCGGTCGAATTATCACGAATAGTATTAAAATGGGCGAAAATACATAACCATCCAAAACAAACCCTTATAGTTTGTCAACTGATGTCATGCCGGAAAGGAGGTGGCGGGTCGTAAAGTTGAAAAGTCGGTTTTTTGCGTTTAAATAGAAGGCTAATAATCTGAGAGGAAAGTTCAAATGGGAAAGTTATTAAAAAAACCTATAAAATGAGCCCCCGAACATTAAGATAGCTTTATTAGGTCAGGAGTGAATTAAAAAAAAAACGAAATTCTAAAAAAAAAAATTAATTTCAACAGAAAACTTTTTGAAATTTTACTAAAGTGCTAGTACTATGTGCTATATAGGAGGGAACATCTGATAAAAATTTCAGACCGATATCTGCATTATTTTTTGATATATTCAATTTTTTTGAAAAAAAAGTGTCTTCAAAAAATGGCTATAAGTACTTCATTTTCTGTCAGATTTTGCTATGAGAAAGTGTCGAAAAATCATGTCTACCATTTTGAAAACCTATTTTTTTTTTGGTTCACCTCAAAAAAAAACTGCATTCCATTCAAAGATATTTAACTTTAACTGGATTTTTTTATGCAAAAAAATTTTCTATTTTTTCAAATTAAATTTTCACCACTTTTTTCTGAATAATGACCATATAGAAAAAATTTGTAATCATTGTAAATATTCGAAGAATAGAATTTTTCTTCTCATAGCAAAATCAGAAGTACTTATAGCCATTTTTCGAAGACCCTTTTTTTTCAAAAAAAATTGAATATATCAAAAAATAATGCAGATATCGATTTGAAATTTTTATCAGATGTTCCTTCCTAAATAGCACATACTTTATAAAACTTCAAAAAATTTTCTAAAATATTGCTGAAATTTTTTTTTCAAAATTTCGGTTTTTTGAATTTACTCCTGGCCTAATAAAGCTATCCTAATGTTTGAGGCTCATTTTATAGGTTTTTTAATACCTATAACTTTCCCATTTGAACTTTCCTCCCAGATTATTAGCCTTCTATTTAAACGCGAAAAACCGACTTTTCAACTTTACGACACCCATCCCCCTTATCCGATATGACATCAGTTGGCAAACTATTTATATCTTAAAGAAATCAACATATGCATGATAGACTGACGCTTGCGTGACAGATTGAATTGAGTTATGACATATGCGATGTTTTTGAGCTTTAAATAGTCTTTTGCGATTGCTTCACATGTGTTGAGTAATGAATATGAACTACAGTGATTGGTTCTAGCCTAATGAATTGTTATCCACAGCCGTGAATAATGAGCCCCATTACTTGTTCCAAAACGTTTCACGTTTCTATAATAAATGAATTATTCAGTAATCGAAAAAAAAAAGGATTATTATTACTGTTAAATGTAATATCTTTGTTTCCATATAATCGAGTATGTATGTCCTGTAATAATTAGTGGTAATGGAAATGAACTTAATTCCTGCCAGTTTGAGGACGGGAGTCTATCTTGAGTGTGTAAGTTTTTGACCTCAGTTTTACCGGTGGAAACGTCGCCATTTTGAAAAATCGGCTTGAGTTCCGGTTTTGGAAAATCTCGCTTTCTATCAAAGTTATGAAAAAAAAGACGTTCACAGTTTAGTATAGAGCTTGAAATTCTTTATAATTTTTATCATTTTTTTGTAGGGTCATAATTTTAGGAGAAAGGTAAAAGCGGATGAGTTGAAAAATGTTTTTCTCCTTTTCAATACCCGACGATATATTCTTCTTCCACACATTCAGCGGATAATATGAAAAAGTAAAATTCACCAACATTTGAGAAACATGAAAGCTGCAAGAAACGCTTGAAAATGTAGACCCAAATGTTGCTATGGCAGGGGAACTTTTTTCATCACTTTGGTATGAAGACGACAAAGTTGAAAAATCAATAAATTCTTTACGTTTCAAACGTTTCACAAAATCAATTATAAAAAGCAAATTCAACCTTTCAACATTACCATCAATAGAATATATCATCAGATGCAGACATAGCTGGGATTTGACAAAGATTCTGAGAAATAGAGCTGGCGCAGAATCGACCGAGGACTCGAACCAAATACTAACACAGCCGATCCCGCACCGTGAGCATTTCTCAAATTAATATCTTGCAAATGTAAGGAGCAGCTTGTGGTCGCAGGCATGAAATGTTCCATCATATGCCAAAACAATTGCGGAGAAACTTGCGAAAATGTACCAAACGTCTCCACTGCACTTGAAGAAAACGAAATCGATGAAGAAGGTACTGCGATGATAGAAGAAACAGGTAAAACGGACGACTGTAGATTAGGGCGACTGTGGATTAGGGGGACACCACGTAATAAAGCACGCCTTGAATTCATTAACTTTGACAGGTAGCGAGGTATTTCAAAAACGAAACTAAATCATTTTTCCGGGATGGCGGCGTTTCCATAAGGACAACAGAGACTTGCACACATACTCGAGATAGACCCTTAAAAGCCCTCAAAACGGCATGATGTGAAATTCATTTTAATTTCACAGACAAGAGTAATAAATAATGCTTAAAACAAATATTTTAGATTGCAAGATACAACTGGAAGAAGAATGTTTACCGCGTACTTTTATCCTGAATTCATTTGGATTTGTACTCCAGAAGGTAGAAGGTTTTTAAAGGACGGCGACAAAATAAAGGGGACTATTTTTGAAGTAAGTAAAATATGTAGAATTTAAATAGGAAATGTTTGACATTAATTTTAAATTAACATTTTCTAAAATTCAGTCCATTGTGTATAAGAAACGTTTTGTTTACTTCTTTAAACATTTTTCAGATAATCCAAAAGAAGAGGAAACATTTTCAAGAAAACCCAGGTTTGTTGGTTGTAATTATTTTCCTATTTAAGTGGTAATGCTCTAGAAAAACATGTTTTGCCTTGGAGAAAATTTTATTATATCATGTACGCAAATAAATCATTCAATTATGGTTGGCGATACATGGAAAAACGTATATCCAAGAAAATCTCTACTTTAACTCATAACATAATCGAATCATCTCTCATAATACAAAATTAAAGTGGAACTAAATATATAAAAAATATATTAAAAAATGATTTAAAAAAAGTACTTTACAAAAGAAAAGAAAATGACTCATTCTGCTTCTGGCGTAGCATTTTTACTTGGGCCAACATACCTTTAAATAAATACAATGTCATATCCCAGCTCTTCTATTTCACCTGATAATGAGTCCTTCTCGAGTATTTAAAGGCGATGAATATGTTGTTACGAGCTTGTCAAAATAAAACAAAATAAATCTTTTGTAAGTACAAAAATATAAAACCTACTATTTTCAGAAATTAGAGTAGATGGAAAGAGATTGCCATTGATGGACATGATGTTAGAAGCTGAGGGGATAACATTTAGCGACGAGGAAATTTTTCAAGAGATACTTTTATTCTTGTTAGCGGTAATAATTGCGAAAATGAATGAAACTGTGGTATTTAAAAAAGTATACTTTATTCACTCAATATGTTTTTTGCAGGCAACTGATACTACTGGAATTACTCTTGCATATACGTTCACCTTACTTGGCATGAATCCCGAGGCGCAGGTACCGTTTTACTATACCATAATAATAATAATAATCGGAATCGCCTGATCTAATTTTTTTCTACATGCCCGGTATACGCAATTTCGGCATACATCCATTGCCATAACGCGCCATTACGAGTGCTACTACCAGCTATGGCATTCGTACGGGGTAGATCAAACATCGGTGCTGCCTTACGGCCCCGGAGATATTGAGTCCATTGTCGAGAACGAGAGGTGCCGAATGAATTTATTGGAACTATCCGTTCCCGCCCGTTAGGCTAATTCAAGGCAAGAAGCCTGACATAGTCCTCCGCGACCATCAGAATAAGATTATGTTTCATCGAAATTTCATCACCTGCTGAGACAAACATCGCTTTGAAGTAGGGAGAAAATTGGGCCAACTCCGGTACGGGCAGTCTGTTATTTTACAATAACCACCCTATTTTGAGATACATTAAATGAAAAGTAACGCCCTAGGGCATTATAAAATTATAACACAACCCAAAACAAGTAAATTATGATAGCGTTATTGACAAACAAAATGCGTTGCTATGCAACGGCGGCGTTTACAAACAATTTTGATTTTTACTCTCTTTTAAATCAAATCGTTCTGAACATAATAGATATCAAATTAATAAATCGTAAATGTCAAAAAAAAATCGAATTAAATAACAGACTTGTAGGACATTAAACGTTGAAAGCACCACAGGTGTTATAGGATAATGACGCCCTCGGTCGACGTACATTCCCTCGGGCCAGAGGCCCTCGGGAAGTACACTGCCGACCTCGATGCGTTATTATCCTTATAACACCCTTGATACCTTAATAACTATAGAATGAATGCAATTAGTCCATTTACTATAGAAAAAGTTCTAAATTCGTTGACTCAAAACCGATTTTGATAAATTTTTATGTCGAAGAAAGTTTATAGAAAAGTTCCCTACAATTTGACATTAAAACTCAACCAAAACCAAAAATGGCATATCCAAAATGACAGAAAAGGGTCAATTTTTTTTTAATTCGGATTTTATTTCTTAAATAGGGGTTTTTTGGGTAGCTGATCTCAAATTTTATGTTAAAATTTATCAAATATAGAAAATGGTGTCTGAAAAATGATGTAAACAAATGACAGAAGAGTTAAATGAGTATTAAAGATATTATATTTAAATTGATTTATTAAAATTAACCGAAGATGCATTTAAAAGCAAGCATTTATTTAGTTTTCAATTTCTTCTTCCTCTACTTCCTCTACATGGAAGTGAATACCGAGTGAATTCAATCCGTATGAATGCAAAGGTTTGCTGTCACAATTCCGCGTCTCAGTGTTAGTTGGTTCATGTATGCCACATAAATGATTTAATTATGTCCTGAAACGTAAAACCAATTGGATTCAAATCCGGTGCTCGAGGTGACCACATTGACAAAGTCAACAACGTGGTACACTTTCATTTGAAATATCTAATTTCCCTGCAAAATGGGCACGCCTATCATCGCGCTGCGACCACGTATATATTTTGACAAATATTAAGTAGAACATGTTAATTAAAAAAACTTTCATGGAGTTACAATGAATATCATGTTCGATACGCGTTTCACCAATCAAGTATGTATTATCCCGAGATAACTAAATTTTTCAAAAACTTCAGTTATCGCACTGAGCAATTTGAAACACGCACAAAAAAAAATACATACGTTTTCTATATCTAATTTCGTGTTTCAGGAAAAAGTGTATCAAGAAGTAAAACATCACGTTGGCATTAATGAACCCATACATCACTATGATCTGCCAAATCTGAGGTATACTGAAAGAGCCATTAATGAATCTATGAGATTACTGCCAGTAATTCCGATATTGGGAAGAAGGGCTACTGCTAACGTCGATTTAGGTAAAACACAACTTATTTCTTTTACTGATTTGCTATTATAGCTTAATCGGCAAATCGACAAACGGGACCTGTATTTGAAGAAATCTGGAAGTTTCCAAACTTTTCGTAGATTTAAATGTTCGTTTTTATTTTTATAATTTCTGTTCGATAAAATTGTTGTCAATACAACTTATTGAATACATCATTATATTTCATACTTCAATAAATAAATAACATATAGATACATAAATAATGGTAGTAACATAAATGTAAACGGTCAACTCAGTTGAAAAACCGCTGCCCAAGGAATCACTACTTCCACATCCAGATTTTCTATCCAAGTCACTCACAACGAAAAAATTTTGTATGTAAAAATAATTGTTTATGGAACTTTAATAATATAATATTTGAAATCCTCTACCCCAAAAACCCATAAAATGATACCCCACATCGGTAGTGGGGTGGGGGTGGCGATAGGGGGTGGATGAAGTAAAAAAATATTTTTAGGTTTCTGGTTCTTGTACACACACTAAATCACAATTTTTTTTCATCTCTTTAATAATGGAGTGGGGGTGGTAATGGGGATGGCTAATGCCAATTTTTTTTTTTAGATCTTAGCTTCTCTTGTATATAGTAAATACCAATTTTATGAACTTTTACCTGCTTGATTTACCTATTTACCCCAAATTTACCCCCAATTTACCCCCCAACTCTTCGACGGAACAAGATGAAAATATAATCTAGTTCTAGATCTCGTTAAAGTACATATGTGTACCAAATTTCAAGTCAATATCTCAAACGGTTCCAGAATAAATGTGCGCACAAAAAAAAGTTACAGACTGACAGACCGACAGACACACCGACAGACAGAATTTTTTTTTTCACTCAAACATAAAATCTCGACGTTTCATGACATTCTAAGCCTATTTGAACAATAAAAATTTTTAAAAATTTTTTTTGTCGTTACTATACTTCCACTGGATGTGGAAGTAAAACTGCAGATGAAAATAAATTATAATTTATTTTATCAATTTATTACAATAATTATAAATTCATTAAACCCGTTCAGATTCGACGGAGTGGAAATGTTTAAAAATGTATTCCAGAAATAATTTTTTAGAGGCAGCACCTTTGAATTTACACCAGTTCTCACATTTTCAAGAAGAATAGAGTATCGCATAACTTACATTTTGATATATCATTCGTCGAACGTTGACGGGTTTAGCCTATAGTAAGACTAAGGAATTTAAATGGTGGGGGCTCGACTTGCGGTCGGTTGTAAACCCGGCCCGATGTACGTACTTGCCTGCCGTTATCTGTATGTAACTGCAAGGCAAATATAGTCGTTTTTCATAAAAATGTTTTGTTTAATTATTTTCTTGGGGTGTTCTACCCTCTATATTCTCAGTTAAATAGTTCTTTAGATACCGTGCGTGTAACGGAACGTTAGACATGAGAAGTAAGAATTACAACATCGCGTGTGCCAGTTGACTAAAATGAAATAACAGCGCTAGGATACTTCGATACTTCAGTAGTCGAGTGCCGGCCGGCAGGCGGGTTTTACTATTGCTGGGTTGTCACATTTCTCGCGCTATGTGGATGTACATGCCCATTTCGCAATTACACGCACGGTATAGAGCCAAAAGATCGACTGACTGACGGACTGAATTTTCATAATCTAGAACACTGAAATGTGAAAACCCAATCTTCCTTGACAACCACATTCCAGATATTATTTTCTTGATCGTCTTTTTAGGTTATCCCATTACCCGTCAAATATTAGTTTTATACATCAAATGGGTTTTTAAATATGACAACGTCAACAGACACACGACAGACGCGCAGACCGACTAACGAAATTGAAACACCCAGTGGCGGATCTAAGGTAAAAGGCCCAGGTGGCAAACGCTTTGAAGGGCCCATTTTTTCGGATGATAACCACGCGAGCGACGGATGCATTGTCTTCGACCCTACCTGAGGACCCTTTTGCACAGGGGCCCAGGTGGCATTTGCTCATTGGCCGCCCGGTTAGATCCGCCACTGGAAACACCGTAATCTACATGATCTGAAACATGATGATAGACACTTTGTTTCCCTAGGGACGTTATGGACAATATCGACCCGTTACTTTGATGGCAACAAATATTTTGTACATAAAGCGTCACCTACTATTAACAAAACAATGAAATTAGAGTATACTTACGAGGGAAGTATGATGACGAATATTTGAATTAATACATATCTTAAGTTTTCGAACTTTAGAAAGTGAATGAATTTAAAGTTATTTCTTTTTCAAAAGTAATTCTTTCAACGAAACGCGAGTGGTTCATCCAAAAAATTGACTGTTAAAAAGCCGGAAACGACGTGCGGTGTTTTTCATGTGCACGATTGCGCTGTCAGTGTAAAAGTATCGTATTCAATGACACATCTGTGAATAGAGATAGTCCGGTGATATTAGGAAAATGTCTCGGAAAGTTTTGGGACAAGCCAAAAATTAGTCTACCCCCTACAGAATTTCCTCAGGAATCCGAAAAAAATAGTGTTGACCACTCAAAATGGCGGCTTTAATTGTTATTCAACTTTTTGTAAACAAAATGAATTTTCCAACTTACTTGTTTGCTTATATCTTCGCTTCTAAAGGTCATAGAAAAACGTTCGACACGTCAATTTCTTCGCCATGGGTTCTCCTATAAGGTAGGTATATGCAAAGAACTAATTTTTGATTGTTAATAACATTTTATGGCAAAAAACTGAAAAAATTGAATTTTTCGATCCTCGAACTTTGAAGTACAATGGAAACAAATGTAAAATCTGCATGTTAACGATATTATGAGAAATAGTACATGAAATGCACTTTGTTCCGTTGCAGAATATTAATTATTTTTTTTGCAATTAATTTATAAAAAAAAATGTTATACTAAAAGATCATATTAATATTTTACAGTTCTGTTTCGGTAAAAATATTGTATTTGACGTACATTTACATAATCAAAAAGAATATTGCAAAAAAATTTTAATTTGCGACTTTTTTACGCAAAAAATCAATTTTGCAACTTAAACAAATGTAAGTATCTCAGTGGATTTTGCATAAAATTTATTGCAACTAACGGCATTTTAATTGTCATAAAAAAACAAGAATTTGAGAAAAAAAAAATTTTGCTCCGATGCTTTGGAGCCGAGATATGAAGATTTCACGTTTTTTGTGATTACGACGAAATTTGAAAATATTTTTACTTGATTATTTCACTCATTAACGCTATAGCCAATGAGAGCCCGTTTTTTCAAAACATTGCACCAATCAAACGTCATTATTAGTGGTAATTCAAGCTAGATCGGCTTTTGACAGGACCAACATGCAAAATTTATCGCTCTAATTTTTTAGGTCGCTGCAGCGGCAAATATGCGAAAATTTTTTGACGTTTTTGTCGTGAAATATTTTTGGCAAATAGGGCAACTCGAGCTTTTAAGTTTTATCTATAAATATCTTCTCTAGCTTATTATTAATTGGTAACGTACTTACCTTGTAAATTGTAATATTGTATTATGTAGTAGCAAACAAAAACGCACCTCAATTCCAAAGCGAATCTTGTCTGAAATATATAGGCTGTAACTTTTGCCTATCTGTAACTATTTCAGTTTTCCTAGTGTTCAATCAGGTAACAATTACACACAAAGATTGTACTTAATATAGCTCATAATACAGGAACAAGTCAAGCACAGCTTTCAATAGCTTAATAACGTAGTTGCAAAGGTAAGCAGATCATTTATTATAAATGTCAAGTACACGTTCGCTCTGGAACAAACTAAAAATGTATAGTACTTACATATGGTAATCTATCAAAAAATAACTCGTTGAATCAAAGCTGTGCATCAAACATTATAATTTGTTGTATTTAAAATTCTCTTTGCTTAACAAAGCAAACCTCAACATAATTCATAAATTTCGTAAGTTAAAAGTAAGGATTAAATACGTAAATATGAGTCGATGAACATTTATTTATTATGGAATATAACTTGTAGCGCTAGATGGCGCTCTCTATGTCAATCTTGGAACCATGGGTGTACACTTTATTTGGGCGAGACATCGGTACTAAAGTAGTGCTCTCTCTATCGTTCCTCGTCGTATTGCACCTCAGAAACGCCTGAAAGGTGTTAAGCCAGTCTATATATTATAATATCTAAGGTTTCAACTCGTTTTATTTACTAGTTGCCATGGAAACGTCACTAGATTATTTTAAAATATAGCGAATCTCCGTTGTTTCTACTGCGTTTGTTTCAGATTTGCTGTTTTGACAATATGAGTCGGTTTGGAAATATTTCTGTATATTAAATTAGTGATGAAATTGAAAATAAAGGTCAGTAAACTCCAAAAAGTGACAAGAAAACGTCTGAAGGCAGTTAATGAGAAAACATAATATTGAAGATGTACTTAATGAATTATTTATTCGTGAAATATTCTCCTCAAATACCACTCGTGCTTTAAATTTTATCTAAAAATTTTTTCTCAAGCTAAGTCGCCCCTAGTTAATATAACTCGTGCAAATTGGCAGTTTATTATCAAAGATTAAATCCCTCCCGCTAAAGCGGTCGGGATTTAATCAGATAATAAACTGCCAATTTGCACTCTTTATATTACCAGGCAACACGCTTTCGAAAAAATTTTCGACAAAATTTTAAGCACTAGTGATATTACATACGAAAATTTAACTGAATATACCTTAGAGTGTGTGTTATCACTTACATAAAGTGCCATGTCTATATATCTATATGGGCCATGGAAAAAAAATCGAGAAAACTGCATCCTTGGCGCTCGCGCTCACACTAGAAGCCAGATCTCCCTCCCCCTTTACTGCTAGTGGCGTACTTGGACAGTTTTACCGCGGCGGCAGCTTCATTTCTCTTTTTCTCGGCTTCAGGAGTGGCTAGATGGACGTTTTTTTTTTTTAATTCAACTTATTTTTTTTTCTCTCAGCTTTCCGATTATTCGATTATTTTTCAATCATTCAATTACGTTGCTCCATAAAATAAATATGTAAAGATTACATACAATTTATTTGATAAGACATTGATGAGTGACTAGTTTTTACTCTTATTGTGGATAAAAAAGGTATACATTTTGTATTTAAAAATTAATTTATTGAATGTACAAACTAAAGCTTATGTTTCTGTCCTCGTTTTTTTTTTTTTTTAGGGTGATTTCCAATAATTTCCTCATTTTCTTGCATTTAATTTAATTCAAACTGACAGACATCAATATTGTTTTAATTTGATTTAAACAGCGAAATAAACATCTAATTCATAACATAACAATAATGCGTGATTGCTTAAATTATAGAATGTTTGTAAAATTGTAAAAAAACGCTGCCCGAGGAATCACTACTTCCACATCCAGATTTTCTATCCAAGTCTCCCACAACGAAAAAAAAAACAATAAAACGATATGTCACATCGGTAGTGGGGGTAGGAACGGTGGTAGTGGGGGTAGATGAATTAAAAAACAAAATTGAGGCCATTGCTTCTTGTATACACACCAAATCACAATTTTATTTTTATCACCCCCTTTAACAATGGGGTGGGGGTGGCTAATACCAAAACATTTTTTGGGACCTTAGCTTCTCTTATTTATACTAAATACCAATTTTATGAACTCTTACTTGCTTAATTTACCCATTTACACCCATTTCCCCCAACCCTTCAACGGAATAAAATCAAAATATAATCTTCCAGATCTCGCTAAAATACATACATGTAGCAAATTTCAAGTCAATATATTAAACGGTTCCAGAGTAATCGTGCGCACAAAAAGTTACAGACAGACCGACCGACAGCGACAGACATTTTTGCTCAAACTTAAAATCTCGACATTTCATAACATTCTAAGCCTATTTAAAAAATAAAAATTGTTACAATTTTGTTTTTGCGTTACTATACTTCCACTGGATTTGGAAATAATTATAAGATGTTTGATTATAAACTACTGAAATTATTTTATCTATAATAATAAAATGGTAAAGCCGCTGTATTACAAATTCTTTTTGCGGAGCAACGTAATTGAATAATTGAAAAATAATCGAATAATCGGAAAGCTGAGAAAAAAATAAGTTGAATTAAAAAAAAAACGTCCATCTAGCCACTCTTGAAGCCGAGAAAAAGAGAAATAAAGCTGCCGCCGGGGTAAAACTGTTCAAGTAAGAATATTTTCAAATTTCGCCGTAATCACAAAAAACGTGAAATCTTCATATCTCGGCTCCAAAGCATCGAAGCAAAAATTTTTTTTTCAAAAATTCGTGTTTTTTTATGACAATTAAAATGCCGTTAGTTGCAATAAATTTTATTCAAAATCCACTGAGATATTTACATTTGTTTAAGTTGCAAAATTGATTTCTTGCGTAAAAAAGTCGCAAATTAAAATTTTTTTGAAATATTCTTTTTGATTATGTAAATGTACGTCAAATACAATGTTTCTACCGAAACAGAACTGTAAAATATTAATATGATTTTTTAGTATAACAGTTTGAATTTTTTTTTTTTATAAATTAATTGCAAAAAAAATAATTAATATTTTGCAACGGGACAAAGTGCATTTCATTAAGGGTAAAAATATGTACTACTTCTCATAATATCGTTAACATGCAGATTTTATATTTGTCTCTACAGTACTTCAAAGTTCGAGGATCGAGAAATTCAATTTTTTTAGTTTAGTTGTCATAAAATGTTATTAACAATCAATTCGTTCTTTCCATATACCTCTCTTATAGGGGAACCCATAACGAAGAAATTGACGGGTCGTACGTTTTTCTACGACCTTTAGAAGCGAAGATATAAGCAAACAAGTAAGTTGGAAAATTCATTATGTTTACAAAATGTTAATTAACAATTAAAGCCGCCATTTTGAGTGGTCAACACTATTTTTTTCGGATTCCTGAGGAAATTCTGTAGGGGGTAGGCTAATTTTTGGCTTGTCCCAAAACTTTCCGAGAAATCGTTATTTTTGAATCTAAAATCTTCGGACTAAGAGCTTTTTTTTAAATCGTCAAAATCGGTCCGGTAGGAGCCGCAGACGATTCCGGGCAAGAAAAATGCCTCGCGTTTCAAATATACAGAGTGCGCCACTTAAAACTCCCTAGAGTTGTAACTTTTTTATTTTTGAAGTGATGACCATGTTGGGCACATCAAATTGTAGACATTTTTAAAGCCTTTAAACATGCATACAAAGTGATTTAAAAAAAAATTGAAAAAATTGGTAAGAAAGGAAACTTAATTTCTTTGAATATTTTTTTACCTCACTTTGTACATGAAATGTGTTAATGTTTTCTTATAAAGGTTTTAATTAGCTACAATTTATGTTATTAAAAATAAAAATTTTGCAATTTCCTATTATTTAGTACATTTTAATAAAGTTTGTTTTTAAAAATAATTTTTTTTTTGTTTCTTGTTGCTGTTTTGTTACGTTGAGAACTATTTGTGATATGTCTTTTACAAATAAAGCATAAAATTATTATTTACTTTTTTCAGTTATTTAAAAAAAATCAGTTTGGAATCAGAAGGAGTGTTTTAATTTCTCTCTCTAAAACCAAAAAGAATTTCAAATATGACGTAATAACATAAATTGAAGCTAATTAAAACCTTTATAAGAAAACATTAATGCAGTTCATGTATAGGATGAGGTAAAAAAATATTCAAAGAAAATAAGTTTTCTTTAAGTTTTCTTTTTTTAAGTTACTCTGTACACATGTTTAAATGCCTTAAAAATATCTACAATTTGATGTGCCCAACATGGTCGTCGCTTAAAAAATAAGGAATTTACAAGCCTGGAGAGTTTTAAGTGGCGTACCCTGTATAGATATTGCTACTTTACTTATTTATTTTTTTTAGTTAGTCCGAGTTTCATAAAAATTGACGATAACGTTTGGCGACAGGTTTCTATATAGAATGTCAACGCAGTTCACCTAAAAACGACAACGGGGAGCAACTATGCATACCGGGTGGGGCATTTAATTTGACAAACGCGAATAGCTTAAAAATAAAGATTTTTCGAGAAAAATGTTTCAGGCAAAAGTTTCATCAGTTGAAAAGTTGGATCTAATGGCTATATTTTTTTAAAGTTTGGTCTAGGACTTCAAGTGAATGGTTTTTTAAATGGAAACGTGATCCGCATTTGAATTATGATGAATAAAACAGACAATATTCAATGTATCGGATCAGCACAAATTTTGAATACTCTTCCATAAAACTTTTTTGTTTCCCAGTTACAGAAATGTGCTACTTTCACGTTCAATGCTTAATTACTCGTAAAAACTAAGACCAAATAAAAAAACAGTAGAAATAAACGTTGTTTATTTTTCAGAGCAGATCTGTAAAAAACCAAAATTGACCTTGAAGTCCTCCACCAAACTTCAAAAAAATATAACCATTAGATCCCACTTTCAAATGATGAAACTTTTATCTCAAACATTTTACTCGAAAATTCTTTACTAAAAAATATTATTTTGGGTATTGAACAGATAACTTTCAAAGAAAACATTCGTTTCTTTCGTATACCATTGGTGCAAGTCTGACCAAAAAGAAGATCAACAAGACTCCCCCTACGGTAACTTGTCGACTTCTTTCATACACCTAGAAGTCGACAAGTGACCGTAGGGGGAGTCTTGTTGATCTTCCTTTTTGGTCAGACTTGCACCAATGGTATATGAAAGAAACGAATGTTTTCTTTGAAAGTTATCTGCTCAATCCCCAAAATAATATTTTTTAACAATGGTGTAAGCAAAAATAATAGGTATTTATTTATTCTTTACTTTCAAGTTATTCGCGTCTGTCAACTTAAATGCCCCACCCGGTATAATCATTATGTCATTGACTATATTCAATGAATACCCCATTACATTTCAGGTAGTAGAACAGTTCCAGCTGGTTGCGATGTTACCATAAGTATTTTTGACTTGCATCGATCTGAATCATATTGGGAGAATCCTTTGGAATATAATCCAGATAGATTTCTACCAGAGGAAGTGGCGAAAAGGGACCCTTACTGTTTTCTACCGTTTGCTGGTGGGCCAAGAAACTGCATAGGTAATAGTTTATTTTGTCTTACAACAACTTTACTTCAATATATACATACGTTCTTTTTTTATAGGCAAGAAGTATGCAATGATGATGATGACCACTGCCGTGGCGCATGTGATCAGGAACTTTGAAGTTAGATCAAAGTATAAATCCGTTGAAGAAATGAAATTTCAATCTTGTATAACAATGAAAACCATTCACGACCTAGATTGTCAATTCATACCTAGAATACATTAAACTAAACTTGTTTAAAACCAATTCTGCTTTTATTCATTATTATTATAGTCTAAGATCCGGCATAAGGAATTAATACCCTCATCTGTTATTCATATAAGAAATAGTTTATATACCTCTTACTCTTTGCGAATTTGCATTAATAAAGGCTTTTTTTAAACATATCTGACGGGATCGGGACAGGTCGATTTAGAATTAAACTCTGTGTGTTAGGTTATCTTTCGTTGTTGTATTATTTATGGTTGATTAGTTATTAACAGGGGAAGGTCGACTATCTCTTTTTTTTGCGACGGAAAGAGATGGGCGAAAGACACTCTTATAACACAAAATCGCGATCGAGAAACGTCAAACGAATAATGCCAAAAATGTCAATTTTGATTCGTTCGTGTCAGGCCGAATTTTCGAATTTCGGCATGCGATTTACAATGCGGATCAACTACAAGTCTTCCTCTTTCCGTATCGACATGGTACGGGCGTCGCGGTATCGTATTTTTGAAAATATGTGTATATTTAGATGTCGGGTTTTTGACTAAAATTTCCCTTGGGATGGCGCATATCTGAAAACGGTTTTTCGCCCGTAACTCGGAATCCGTGAGAGATAGCTAAAAATAAAAACTCCCAAAGGAAACTACCTAATGTGAGGAACGTTTTGCTGTGTTCCAAGTTTTACTGTGACTCTTGGTTTGGGCCCTGCGGGCCTTTTAAGATGGCGGTATCTTGCACTTTTTTTGCTTAAAACGCCCATAACTCCTAAACGGTGGCTCCTACGGCAAAAAACTAAAACCTAACGAATTTGTGGAGAATTTAGTAAGCCACAAGTCTCTTTTTTATTTTTTGCCCTACGACAAAAAATAAGGACGCTAGGAGCCATACAACTGGTAGGCTACGTGGGGCTCTGGGGCGACATACATTTTGGGGCCCTTATTGCCCCTTATAGACAATAGTGATACGCAAAAAAAACAAAAGATATAAATTTAAGTAAAACTAAGTGAATTTTTTTTTCAACCTTTTTAGTAGCTTCTATTATTTATTTAACTTCTACATAGTGAAGGAAACTATTGTAAAATTCTCCTTATGTTGGGCACCATGTTAATGTTACCATGAAAATAATACCTTGTTGTTTGTGAAATAATTGGAATTACCAGCGACTCCGCCGAATTTTCGAATATGGAGAATACACTTCGCTATTCGTATATAAAGACTAGGCTGTTCCTTATTTATACTTGATAAAAAAAAAATATTCAAATCGTTACTTCAATTATACAGGGTGTCTCATCGAGAAGTGAATCGATCGATATAGAGAAAAGTACGCATCAGAAATTTTTGAAAATTTTGGGAGTTACTAAAGTCAGTGTGGCCAATCCAACTAAAATAATTACAAGCAGCTGGCACTTCCGCTTATACCGGAAGTCGATACCAACTTGCTTATTTTAAATGGAACACCCTATATATTTCAGAGTTTTCAAAAAGAGCGTAAAATTCTGAGTCAAAAACATCTATATACCCTATGCCTAAATCCATCCGTTTCAGAGATATTTGACATTTTATAGAAAATTTGACAGGTGCAACGGTTTGCAAGAACCGTTATAACTTTCTTCGTGTAAAAAATCCTCATTTGGCACATAAAAAGAACACAAGGAGAACTACGTTCTACAACTGAAATAAATTCAATAATATCATACCAAGTGTTCCGTTTTTCGCGTTACATTTTGTCAACTTCAAACCGCGAAAACTTGTTTAGGTCAAATGGAACACCCTGTATTTTTTTAAGTCAAGTTGTGTAAAATTGAATTCCCTTTTTTCTGATATTAGCATTGTGGAGTTAGAGTTTCCAACTTTTTGAAATATTTGCGATTTTATTAGAAATTCATGAATTGTTGTAATCATTTCATCAAAATAGTCATGATTAGAAACAATCAGTCATTATCTTATGTCAAAAAATGCCAGCACGTTTAAATTACACCCACGAAGACTTTTTATGATCAATGGATTGCCAATAATGGACCTTTCCTATGGCCTCCTCGCTCGCCCGACTTATCAGTTCTGGATTATTTTATTTGGGGAACTACTAAAAAAACCGCTGCCCAAGGAATCACTACTTCCACATCCAGATTTTCTATTCAAGTCACTCACAACGAAAAAATTTTGTATGTGGAAATAATTGTTTATGGAACTTTAATAATATAATATTTGAAATCCTCTTCCCCAAAAACCCATAAAACGATACCCCACATCGGTAGTGGGGTGGGGGTGGTGATAGGGGGTGGTAGTGGGGGCGTATGAAGTAAAAAATATTTTGAGGTTTCTGTTTCTTGTACACACACTAAATCAAAAATTTTTTTCATCCCCTTTAATAATGGGGTGGGGGTGGTAATGGGGGTGGCTAATGCCAAAATTTTTTTTGAGACCTTAGTTTCTCTTATATATACTAAATACCAATTTTGTGGACTCTCACCTGCTTGATTTACCTATTTACCCCAAATTTACCCCAATTTACCCCCAACCCTTCGACGGAACAAGATGAAAATATAATCTAGTTCCAGATCTCGTTAAAGTACATATGGGTACCAAATTTCAAGTCAATATCTCAAACGGTTCCAGAGTAAACGTGCGCACAAAAAAAGTTACAGACAGACCGACAGACCGACAGACCAACAGACAGACCGACAGACAGACCGACAGACCGACAGACAGACAGAATTTTTTTTTCGCTCAAACTTAAAATCTCGACGTTTCATGACATTCTAAGCCTATTTGAACAATAAAAATTTTTGAAAATTTTTTTGTCGTTACTATACTTCTACTGGATGTGGAAGTAATAAAGTTTATGAGAGCCCATTAACAACCATTGAAGATTGTATGCAGAGAATAAGAAATGCATTTCAAAACATTTCACAGGATTCAATTAGAAGAGCTACCCATGAGTAACTAATCCGAAGGTGCGAAAAATGTGTCGAGGTTCGAGGGCGGAATTTTGAGCAATTATTAAATTAAAATGGAATCATGTTTTAAATTGATCTAATCTCTGCTATTTTAGTTCATGCTGTATCTTCAATTCGATTAATACGCATGTTACAGTGTTAGTGTTATTTTCCTATTTTCTGGATATCGATTAGCAAATGTGCTACAAGTTCTTGATATTACCCCCATAAGATAATGACTGATTGTTTCTAATCATGGCTATTTTGATGAAATGATTACAACAATTCATGAATTTCTAATAAAATCGCAAATATTTCAAAAAGTTGAAAACTTTAACAACACAATGCTAATATCAGAAAAAAGGGAATTCAATTTTACACAACTTGACGTAAAAAAATACAGGGTGTTCCATTTGACCTAAACAAGTTTTCGCGGTTTGAATTTGACAAAATGTAACGCGAAAAACTGAACACTTGGTATGATATTATTGAATTTATTTCAGTTGTAGAACGTAGTTCTCCTTGTGTTCTTTTTATGTGCCAAGAAGCAAATGAGGATCTTTTACACGAAGAAAGTTATAACGGTTCTTGCAAATCGTTGCACCTGTCAAATTTTCTATAAAATGTCAAATATCTCTGAAACGGATGAATTTAGGCATAGGGTATCCTACATGTTTTTGACTCAGAATGTTACGCTCTTTTCGAAAACCCTGAAATATATAGGGTGTTCCATTTAAAATAAGCAAGTTGGTATCGACTTCCGGTATAAGCGGAAGTGCCAGCTGCTTGTAATTATTTTAGTTGGATCGGCCACACTGACTTTAGTAACTCCCAAAATTTTTAAAAATTTCTGATGCGTACTTTTCTCTATATCGATCGATTCAGTCCCCGGTGAGACACCCTGTATATATTTGATACAAAAAGAAGAAAATAATGATTTCAACCCATGTGGTTGATATTTACCCTTACCACCAGAAGCATAAAGTTAAGCAAAATAGTGCATTTTTGAAGTAAAAACACATATATGTCACATTCCCTTAGAAACCACGTGAGTTGTTAACGCAACTGTGCCTTACAAAAACGTTTGTGCATAGTTATCTGTATCATCAGTCGGTCGCGTCGATCTGATGATCACATCAGTCCACCTGACAATAATAATGAAAATACCCATGACAGTCAAACGCGCATTTCTCGAAATACTTTCCAAAAGGAAATATTTTCTAAATGGCGGAAAAAATTGGGAAAAACATCAATACGAATGAACCTTGCATATTATAATGGGCATACTTCGTTTTTCTAGACTGAGATTTTATTAGGCACCTGCGACAAGAATCAACTTTCTGAATGAAATTGGCATATCACGTAATAGATTTGAATCCCTCAGAAAAATTTACATATTGTGGATCTCAACAAAGAACGTAACGATGATAGTAATAAGCTTTGGAAAGTACGTCCAATAATACAATTATTTGAAAATCGCTGCGAAGAAATGGTAATTGAAAAAAATCTTTGTATTGATGAATCAATACCATTTAGGGGCAACTATCAGTCAAATAGTATATAAAGGAAAGCCAAAAACCCGTGGAGGGTAAACATATTTATGCTTTGTCGTAATAGAAATTCACCAGTATCAATAAAACGTCAAAAACCACAGTCCATTCCAGTGGACGATATAAGAAGATTCGATAATCTTGGCCATTGGCCATTACTTACAAATGGCCATGATATGAGCAGCGCTGTAAACTCGAGACTTGTGGAGGGCGTTCACGAATTCAGTGCTAAATTTAAAAATTGTTTCAAAAATTTCCATGTAAAATGAAATAAAAATAAAATTTTCCTATTTAATTTTTGTTCTTCTTGACCTGATGGAGGCATTTGCCACTATTTCCTAGTTCATAAATCTGTGGAGGAAACTAGTCTAAATTTGGTTGAAGAGTTATTGACGGGGTATTAATTAATAATCTATGCCAAAAAAATGTTTCTTGCTTATCAAAAAATCAGGGCTGAAAGGGTTAATAGAATTAGTTAGTAATTTTTTTACTGAATTTGGTATCTAATTGTTCTCACTTTTCAGCGAGAACAATTGACACATTTAAAAAAAAATAGCATGGATCTAATTTCTCGTTTCAATACTAATTCGAAATTTTTAAATCACGATTTGAAAACATGGGGAACGCAAGATTCTTATACGAATGGACGAGAAATAATAATGTCACTTAAAGTTGTCAACGACACTGCCGAAAGGTCGGTAAAATTAATGGAGGATTTCCATGGTCCCCTAACAAAGGTTGAAAAGGAAATACAATACGTATTGCAATGTATGCAAGAGCCCAGAAAAATATATCCAAATTGTAAGAAAGATACATAAAAGCAAATATTTTAATCATTTTGAACAATAAATACTACATAAAAAAGTTATTTTTTATTTACTTTTAAACCTATGATGGTAAGAGTAGGTATGGATCAAAGGGGCTGATATTGCTTTTACTTTATTTTTATACCAAATAAGTCATTTGGGGCTATAAAGAATAATTAAAGGGCATATTTGAAAAAATTCCAGGTTGGGGTTTTTTACACCCCCGTCGGCACAGGGAAGGGGTTCATCTAGGAGGCTGAAATTTTGGGTGGGTAATTCTTATATCAAATATAACTTTTTAGGGGAGTGAGACAAAAAAAATGAAAGTCGAAAAATAAGGAACAATAAAGACAATGATACAAGTGACACGGCAGAAAGCACAATCGTTTTTGATTATCCGCATCGACCGTGTCCCACGATGCACTCGAGAAGCTCACGTTCACTTGGGGAAGGCGGGAAGTTCCGAGTTGATATACCGGGTGATTCAGTTCGGTATTCGCGCCCCTGTATCTTTTTTTATTTCAAAAGAAAACTACAATAAACCATATATATTTGTAAATCGTTTGTTAAGCTCTATCGAATGACGTCCTTAAATCATCTCTTTGATCACACATGCCAAAATAACGATAGTCAACTTTTTTTTTTTCAAATAGTATGATTTTTTTCTGATTGTTGTAGAGCCTCTCTTTCTGCATTCAACCATGTGAAAAAAGTATACACTTCCATAAGGAAAATTTCGAGAAAATTAATAAAATACGGAAAAACTTCATTTAAAGGTTTTGTTTCTGATTCACATAGTTAGCTATGGAAACAATTGAATTTTGACATTGTTAGTAATGTCAAATTGAAAATACTGTTATTTGTGACTGTGTTATTCGTTTTTGTTTTATGTTATACTTCTAAATAGATTTACACAATGGTATCTTACACTAATGAAGAAAAATTGGACATGATATTAATTTATGGAGAGTGCGGAAAAAAGAGTAAAGCAGCCAAACGTTTATATCAAGATCGCTTTTGAAATAGGCCGATACCATCAGACAAAATGTTTGCAAAATTGGCAAGAAATATGAGCGAGTGAAAGTTTTGAGAAAAAAGAAACGTTTTTAAACACCGTTAGATTTCTTCCTTAGGTTCTATCCAAAAGAAGTTTACTTTGCACCTCTAAATGAATACGAATTGATTAAATGTTGAAATTCATTCTTCAACATAAAGAAAATTTCGAGAAAATTAATAAAATATGATAAAAAGTCATTCAAAGGTTTTTTCTAAATCAGCATAGTTTAGCCAAGGAAGCAATTGAATTTTGACATTGTAAGTAATGTCACTAGTAACTGCGACCAGATTCGAAAGAGAGGGAATTTATCGAGGATTGTGTACGCCACTGATGAGGCGTAAAAATTTCGAAACAAAGTTAAATGTTTTGCCCAAACAAAGTTCTGTTTTTAAATAACTATGTAATTCATTTCTAAACAAACATTTAATGTCGTATCGTTAGTTAATTAATGATAATAACACTCAACAATAATATTAAAATAACAACTAATAATAAATAACAATTTCCAATAAAAAAACTACCAATACTTGAAAACTAACTAACAATTAAGAAAATAAAAACATTATTTATTACTTCATATGTTCGAAGAGTCTTCCGTTCGCTTCTAAACATAATTGTCCTCTATTTATCACGCCTTGGATACATACATGTTGAAGAATTTCAACATTTAATCTGCGGCATTCAGTTCGTATTCTATTTTTAAGATCTTCGACATGATTTAGAGGTGTAAAGTATACTCTTTCTTTTAGATATGGCCAAAGGAGAAAATCTAACCTCTACATATACCTGGATACGCTGCATTTAAGTAATTCGTGATAATTATAGTATTATGTGGCGGTGCCCCATCTTGTTGTAATATCATGTTATGCCTAATATGTAGTGGAACGTCTTCTATGAAATTTAACAACTCTTCTCTTAAAAACTGTAGATATCTTCCTCCAGTAAGCGTGCCTTCGTAAAACTTTGGTCCTATAATTTGTCCGTTGAGAATTCCACACCATACATAATTCTCCAGATATTTTGGAAATTAGTTTCCCGAAGCCAGTGAGAATTATTCTGCGACCAATAATGGCAGTTATATCTATTGACTATTCCGTTATTATGGAAAATTCATCTGACCACATGATGCGATCTAATATAGTCATTTCTTAAGCAACTGCCAGCCACGCTACAAAATTTAGACGTCTCTCGTAATCGCCAGCAAGCAAGCTCTGATGTAAATGTATTTTATATGGTCGCAGTTTATTTTCTCAGAATTCTTTGAATTGAAGAATATGAAATATCAGTTTCTGTCGCTAACTGACGAATAGAAATATGCGGATCTACGAAAACACGGACTAAAACTGGAACTGTCTGTTCCTCATCTCGTGCGGTTCTGGGTTTAAAAACGTTTCTTTTTTTTTTTTTCAAAACTTATACTTTCGCTCATATTACTTGCCAATTTTGCAAACATTTTGTCTGATGGTACCGGCCTATTTCGAAAGCGATCTTGATATAAACGTTTAGCTGCTTTACTGTTTTTTCCGCACTCTCCATAAATTAATATCATGTCCAATTTTTCTTCATTAATGTAAGATACCATTGTGTAAATCTGTTTAGAAGTATAACATAAAACAAAAACGAATAACACAGTCACAAATAACAGTACTTTTAATTTGACATTACTAACAATGTCAAAATTCAGTTGTTTCCATGGCTAACTATGTTGAATCAGAAACAAAACCTTTAAATGAAGTTTTTTCGTATTTTATTAATTTTCTCGAAATTTTCCTTATGGAAGTGTATACTTTTTTCACATGGTTCAATGCAGAAAGAGAAGCTCTACAACAATTGGCAAAAAAATGTATAGCATACCATTTGAAAAAAAAAAAGTTGACTATCATTATTTTGGCATATGTAATCAAAGAGATGATTTAAGGACGTCATTCGATAGAGCTTGACAAACGATTTACAAATATATATAGTTTATTGTAGTTTTCTGTTGAAATAAAAAAGATACAGGGGCGCGAATACCAAACTGAATCACCCGGTATACAGTAGAAACCACACCGCTGCGACTGCGAATGAAACCGAACACGATGTTATTAATATTTCGGGGAAATCACATCGCCTGGGGCCCCGGGAAACTGCTCGAATTGCCCGTGAAACTATTGCGTTCTAAAAGTCTTAAAAATGTATGGAAATTTTTTATAATAATAATTTTGAAATATGATAAATTTGGCACCTTCCTATGTCATTGTATTAAGTAATATTAGCTACACAGCCTATTTTCTTGACTTGTGTAAACTCTATTTTATTAGCACCAATAAATTCAATCCAGTCTAATCTGACTTTCTCACCCACACAAAATGATTTAAATGACGAATAGGAAATACAAAGTATAATAGAAGAAACGTGTTAATTGCTTGGGTAATTTAAAAACAAAAGTTTAATATTGCTAAAATTTGTAATTTTTAACGTAGTTATTGAGAGATTACTAGGTGCGTTGTGATACAATAACTAATTACATGTTACAATAGCAATTCAGACATGTCCAGTAGTGATAAACACCTTCATATCCCCATTTGCGTGCTCGAATCTTAATAAATTAATGTTTATTCAGTTTTTTTAAACAGTAGCGGCCTGTCAGGGCAGGAAGTGTCTCACTATATAGTATAGTAAAAACATCGTTGCCTAAGGGATCATTGTTAGAGAGAAAAAATGTTTGAAACTATATTTGTACTTCGCATGTTCAAATAATTGTTCATGGAACATTAATAATCTAATGTTTGAAATCGTCTATCCCAAAAACCCATAAAGCGATGTGCCACATCGGTAGTGGGGGTGGCTGATGCCAAAAAAATTTGGAGTACTTGACTTCTCGTACATACACTAAATCCCCCGTAGTTGCTTTACTTATTTCCCCCATTTATCCCCAACCCCGAATTAGATCAAAATTTAATCTAGTTCCAGATATCGTTATAATGTATAAAATTTTAAGTCAATATCATGAACCGTTCCAGAGTAACCGTGCACACTGAAAAAGTTACGGACAGACAAACAGAATTTTTTTGGGCAACAATGCTTGCTAAAATTTTTAGATTTAGTTATTTATAAAATTTAATAAGAACGCTACAAAAATTTCTAATTTATTACATTATTATAATATAAACAAAGTTATGTTTCCCTTTCATTTCATAATATTTTTCATTACACAAAAATATCTATATATTTAAAACTCATCAGTTTTTTTTATGATTTTCTTTTTAAAATAAAGATCTTTATCCACAGATATGTCATCACTAATTTTTATTGTCTTAAATTGTTGTTTTCATACGTAAACACGTAATCCAGTAAATAAGCCAGAAAAAAATGTAGAATGTGGAGAAGTGGTAGAACAGCACGGATTTGAAAAATTCCTTTTTTCACGTGTTTCCTACACCCCCAGGAACATTTATCCAAGGCCGTACCGAAGCCTACTAGTTTGGGGGGGGAAGATGAAAAAAGCCAACTCATATACCTTTACATTGCATAATTTCAATAAAATAAAAACTTTATATGGAAAAAGCTACTAAAACTAAAAAATTCAAATCGAATTCAAATTTACTATGTACAATGTACAGGGTGCCCCAACCAAAGACGGAACAAGGACATTTTTCCGGCGAGAGAAACGTTTATAACAAAAACTAAAATTATCATTTGATGTATTTTTTACGCCGAATCCAAAAATTATAATAAAAAACGAATATAAAATATGCTATTTCATGGTTCAGACTTCACATAGTTAAAAAAAAATCCCTGAATTTTCCAGGCTTTCCATGACAAAAAAAAATGATTTTCAATGACAAATAATAATAATTATTAATGTGGTAAAGGTGATTTTTACTTTAATTTTCGATTTTATAAAAAAAAAATAATTTGTTTCATAAAATCGTCAGCGAATGAATAGAAGGTTGCAATTTGAAAATAATTTAAAACAAACTAAAAACGTACTCTTCGCCTGTTCACTGAACTTTTTATATAATTGTTGCACATTCTATAGGATACTCTTCGCAGTTGTTTGTAAATAATGTCAGTTTTAGACATTATTAATTTTATAGTACTAACTTAGTTGGTAAAAGACTCAATGTAAAATAAAGTAAAAATAAAAAAAACTATACCGTACCCCATTTGGGTTTCGAACCCGGGACCCTTGGATTCCGAGTCAAAAGCGTAAGAACTACACCACCACTTAACACGTAAAAGAACGAAAATTTTTACATTATAAGAGACGAGCTAAAATCATATTTCCACGGTTGTATATTACATTATGAAATGTATATTTGTAAAATATATAAATATTTAAATATTAAAATGAAATATCATTTCACCAGATTTCTATTCAATTACAAAAATATAAAAATTTTAAAAAAATTCAAATTTTAATCATTAATAACATTTTTTTACTGATCGATGATTTTGTTCAAAAACAATAGGGTTCTTCCTCTAGCTAACACTAACTACTGTCCAAATTTCAGTACAATCGGATTTTTATTTCTTGAGTTATCGTGTTTACAAGAAACGTGACGGATGGACGGGCAGACGGATGGCAGAGTATAATAACAGTAGGAGCTCGTAAATAGTTTATTGTTTTTCATATTGTGACTCAAAATTTCATGATTTTTGCGAAATATTTAAAATTCACTGAGATTCCCATGATTTTCTTAGGATTTTTAAAATTCACTGAATTTTCCACGCTCTTCAGGTTTTCCATATGAGCCCGAACCCTGTATTTTTGTGTCATAAATCTTTTGTTTTCAATTTATTTGTTTTCGTTTATGATAATTTTTGGTTTCTGTGGAAAAAATATATCGAATGGCTTCTTTGGTTTTCGACATAAACATTTGTATCGTTTGAAAAATGGCCTTGTTCAATCATTGTTGGATCATCATGTACCTAAACCTAATACTTATTACTTAAAAGAAATTTAAAAAATCCTTGGTTTAATAAAATAAAAAAATAAGAACTGTTAAACAAAAATGATCATATTAAAAATGAAAAAAAAAATAGCCTAAATAAATTAAACAAAAAGAATAATAATAATAAACTTTATTGTCCAAAAGACCATACAGTAATATGGTGTGGGACACGTCGAAATGATTGACCAAAGTCGTCAATGCAATAAAAAATTATTACAATAGGTGGAAACAGGAAAAAGTTCCGTAAATACCAAGTTAGACTTTGTTGTCCAATATCACACTACCAAACAAAACTAAAAGGTATGTAGACCAGTAGATCTGATAATATTATATTAGATCAGTAGTAGAAACATATAGATTCTATTTAAAAATCATTGCTAGTTCTAGTATTTTTAGTAAATGAATTTATGTATAATAAATTAATATTAAAAATGTGGATTCCGTGTCGCGTAAGGGAAGCTTTACTTCCCTAGCTTCAATGGAAAACACACTACTGATAAAATAAAATATTGCCAATCGCTTAATAATAATTATTGTGTTAATTTCGCGATTGTGGGAGTTAGTGTAAAATTCAAATTATATATTTGTATGTGATGATTAGTTAGATTTTGCCAACGCCAACCGCGTTTGGAACCAACTGCCCGAGCTTGGGGGGGAGCCCCCCTTGGGCCCGGCCCTGCATTTATCATTACCTCCGAAAATGAGAAAGTTAGGGGGGTTTGAATTGCCCCAAAAAGTAGCTGTCATAAAAGAAATTATAAAATTAATATTTCTCTTCGGAAATGGGCTCTAGGAGGTTTTTTGAGTCGTTGATCACGAATTGAAGGTCCTAATTGAAGAATTCCATATTCCAGTATGGAATTCGTGCCATTTTTTAATGAAAATTCCTCTTTTTCGGGCGAAATTGAGGTCCAAATTGAGCAATTCCATATTCCAGACTGGAATACGTGCCATGGAAAATTCTATTTTTTCAAATTTAAATATTAACGTTTTTTCACGAAAATGTGCTCTAGGATGTTTCTTTGGTCGCTGATCATGATTTTGAGGTCCAAGTTTAAGAATTCCATATTCCAGACTGGAATACGTGCCATGGAAAATTCCAATATTATAAGTATTAACGTTTTTCCACGAAAATAAATCGATTTGTCGGATGTACAGGAAAATGAAAGTGACACTGAAGAAGAACCAACAAATCCTGAATTACCAGTTCTCGAATATGATTCAGGTTATGATTCATGTAAATGGTGTAAATTATATAAAAAAACAAGCTAAAAACGTACTCTTCGCCTGCTTACTGAACTTTTTATATAATGGTTACACATTCTATAGGATACTCTTCGCAGTTGTTTGTAAATAATGTTAGTTTTAAACATTTTTTATTTTATAGTACGAATTTAGTTGGTAAAACCTGGGACCCTTGGATTCCGAGTCCAAAGCGTAAGAACTACTCCACCACTTAACACGTAAAAATACGTAAATTTTTACATTATAAGAGCTAAAATTATATTTCCACGGTTGTATATCACATTATAAAATGTATATTTGTGAAATATTAAAATATTTAAATATTAAAATGAAATATCATCTTACAAAAACATAAAAAACAAAAAAATTTTGTTCAAATTTAAATCATTAATAACATTTTTAATTTACTGATCGATTTTGTTCAAAAACAATAGGGTTCTTCCTCACTACCAACACTAACTTACTGTCCAAATTTCAGCAAAATCGGATTTTTCTTTCTTGAGTTATCGTGCTTACAAGAAACGTGACGGACGGACGGACGGACAGACGGACATTTTGAAAGTTGTTCAGAATTCGTTCACTAACACAATGATATGAAAATTTTTTCTCTACGAGCGATATTTACGATTTTAGAAATGTGCCGATCAAATACAATATACTCTTCGTGTTTGCGAACAGTATAATATAATGATAAGTTAATACTATTTTATCACACAAAATACCACCACAATAAATGCTATATTTTTATAAAAATTGTTATCTTTTAATCACTCACCTGAAAAATTTGCATGCATACCTGCAGTGTTTGTAAAATTGCCATGTATATTAATTTGAAATGCTTGTAATATTCATACATAACTTTTTTCTTCAAAGTAAAATTGACTTGAAAAATTATTTTGAAATGCTCGTAATATTCACACATAATTTTTTCTTCAAAGTGAAATTCGACACGAAAAATGGCACAAACTCCAGTACAGAATGTGGAATTCTTGAATTTGGACCTCAAAATCATGATCAGCGACCTAAAACCCCCCCTAGAGCACACTTCCGCATTTTATAACTTTTCTTATGACAGCTACCCTTTGGGGCATTTCATTTTCAGAGGTAATGCAGGGGTCAATGCTGATGGGGGTTCCTGAGGGTCTAGGGAACACGTGAAAAAATGAATTTTTCAAATCGTTGCTGTTCCACCACTTTTCCACATTTATTGGACTAAGGAAATAGAAGTTGAAATCAATAAATGAATCTCAGCGCTCGAGCTATAACGTACTGATGGCCCCTACCACATCAAACTGCGTATGTAGAGACTGCAGTTGACCGAAGAGAAGTAAACCAGTCAGAGCCAGCGATTGCCAGAGTGTATGTATCGCATATCGCATATTCTGTCAAAAACGAATTTGAATTAATTTTCACTTTCGTTTTATTCATTTCTAAGGTAAAATATTTTTTCTGAAATCGATCAGCAATGTCTACATTTTCGGCGCGATTTCAGATCGAAAAATGCACAATTCCAATATTTTAGTCCGTTGCTAAGAAACTATGAGAAAACAGACCGGAAAAGATCCGTTGCCAAGCAACGATCAACAAAACCGTACGAAAATGTTACCTTCCCGGCCTAGGCCGGGAAATTAACGTTCCCGTACGGTTTTTTATGTATATTTTAGACAGTAAATAAATACACGCAGACAAACCAACTCACATTAAAATTGCATTTATTAGTAAGCAGTTAGATTATAATGAAGATATGTTATGCGTTAATAAAAATTCTTTAATTTATAATAATATTGATTATGATTTCAGAAAAAATAGTATGTGTACTTCGGTGTGAAAGTACATTCCCGAACTTAGATACTTGTTTGCCTCGGCTAGCGCCTCGGCCAACAATTTGCATCGTCGTTCGGGAATGTATTACTTTCACACCTAAATACAGAATAATACTATTTTGGAGAATATCTCTTTTCATCCTGAAACGACAAGTTGTTCCCATTTTAAGTAACAGTAATAGGGTTTTCCCACTAATCTTATTTTAACATTTTATGTTCTGAAAATTATATTAATAAAACATTCTATTAATTTACAACAATTTACTTTTCTAATAAGAATTACTTATGAGAAAATATCGTTAAAACAACTTGCTGATAATTTCAGGGCTTTTTAAGACGGGCATTTTTACGCGCCAGAATTACTTATCTACCCGGAAAACCAATGAGATTATGGATATAATTAGTTGGTAATAGGTTCTAACTGTGTGTTAGGAAGCTTTCCTCTAAAACCACTTTTTTCGCCTTTCAATATTAGGTGGTATGTACTGCCAAAAATAATACTGAGGGAGCATTTTCACTAGTATTATTACACAAAGGTACGAAACAAACTTTTTTTGGGATTTTAATAATCCATTACAACTTACAATAATTAAAAAGTGCTGTCAATAAATAGAGGTTATGTTTTATATTTTTCACGGCTACCTTATGCAACAATGTAACCGACTTTTTATTGGATTTCAGGACGTTGACGTCACAGCGCGCTACTTTATGGCTGTTTAAAATGAACTCAATATTTTTCAAACTTGAAGTTTTTTTTTTGTTATTATTAGTAAAATTAAAAAGATAGTAAATATGCTATAAATCATTTTTTTACGTGAATAAAATACTTCGGCAATAATTTTTTTTTCTATTGTTTATTTGTTAATTTGTTTATTTTTTAATATTATGAATGTCTTTTGTTGTTTGGGATCAATCTTACTCTAGGAAAAAGTGAGCTCATTTCTGAAAAATGTAAGTTCTGATAGTAAATTCAAAGATGTGCCTTCAAAGAATAACTTCTAGGATACATTCTTAAACATCCCCATTCCGTCGCATTTCGAAGTCACAGCTAGTAATTTAATAAAAGTAAATTTAAGCTTGTACCTGAACTGTTAAATTTCAAGTCAAGAAAGTTTTTTAATTTTTCTGATTCACCTCGCAGTCGCCACGCCACTGCAATCGTGCGGTATATGTACATATATATTCCTAAAAAAAATTCAAGAACAAGTGCATTTCAGTAATTTCTTACAGCATGATTACCTCCACTGAAAAAATAACTTTGATGCAAATTGTGATTTTAGTGCTGTGTGTAATAGTTTTTAATATAGTGCTTATTGTTGCCTGGGATCTCTTTAGGAAAAGACACATTTTTGAATTTGCCAGGAAACTCAAGGGACATACTTTTTATCCAATTATTGGCAATGGTCACCATTTACTTGGGGACAGTAAGTATTCGATTTCGTTGCCGTTGGCGTTTTTCTTTTGATGGGAACTATGACTATAGTTTAGTTTGTAATTATTGATTTTAAGTTAAATACAAAAGTCGCAAATAATTTTTCGGTCAATAATAAAAATGTAAATTACAATTTTAGAAGATTTAATTTTATTGAACTCTATAACAAACTTCAAGGAACAGATTGGTCTTGCTTAGAATTCTATAGCAACGTCGACGAAGCATGCGATACTTTGTATGCAATTTTAAACAACATTTTTGTGTACCAAAATTTAAAAACACTAATCGAAATTTTCCACCATGGTACAATGCAGAAATTAAAAATAATATTCGATGCAAGGAATTGGCACACAAAAACTACAAGAAATATAAAAACGATTACTAGCTATATCAATTTAAATCTCTTAGGGCCACTATAAAACAAATAATTTATTTTGCTTACATTGATTATGTTTTAAACAATGAGAATGAAATCGCGCGCGATCCCGCCAAATTTTGGTCTTTTGCTCAATGCAAAAGAGGTAAATCTAGAATTCTTGGAACTGTCACTTATAACGACAAAACAATTGACTCGCCCCAAGAGATAGTAGACAGTTTTGCAAACTTCTTTTCGAGTGTATACTCTGATTCTGACCCTACTCATACAGATATCACATATCCGAAGCAATCTGCATTAACCGTATTACTGAAAATGACATCTTGCCAGCAATTAAAAGGCTAAAGAACAAAATAACAGCTGGCGTTCCCAGCTTTGTGGTTAGGCACTGTGCTGCTGTGTTTGTAACTCCACTATATACCATTTTTAACTTGATCTTACTGCGTCCAAGATTCTTGGTGTCTGGAAAATTACTAAAATATGTCGTCCCATACTTAAAACTGGTGATCTATCTTTCATAATTAATTACAGAGCCATCGCCATTTTGTGCAATTTCGCCAAAGTTATAGAAATAATTTTGTATACCAATATTCACAGTGCAGTCAAACCATTCATATCGCATGCTCAGTAGGGTGGCCCATCTCTATAGGGGGTGAATTTTTTTTGCGTATTTTTTAAGTCTCACCCCACGAAAATATACTATTATACTAGGAATAATTTATGTCAAAGTTTCAGATAATTCGGTGAACGGTAACCCGTGCCGCATTCAGGTAGAAATTTGTAGATAAGATTTTATTATGGTAATACACTTAAATTTTACTTAAAATACAAATATCTACCTCTTTTCTCATAATGTTTTATTGGTGTAATTATTTCCTAGAAATTATTTGTTTTGGAAGTTTGGAAATATAATGCACCTACGGTAGGTTTTTATGTCAGTTTGCAATTGTGTTTTACAGTGGTGACATTATAAGTTCTAGCATACTTTCCTTTTTGAAAAAACATTTAACGATGGCTGATGTTAGATCCTTACGAAAGGATACTTTCATTTACTTAGTTGGACACTATTCGTCACAAATCATTGGCAATAAATTGCCGTCTAATAGACAAGTATTACAAGTGCTCTTTTATAACATTCGTGAAGTGAAGCTAAGTGTACATGAAAGTGCTAAATTAACAATAAAAGAGGTGTCAGTTTTTTGGGATAAAGCTCGCATTCCGACACGTCAGGATTTTCATTGTGTTAAACAACTAGATAAACTTTATGCAGAGTGGAGGAATTTACAAAAATCGGCTAAAAGGGCCAGTGCGGGAGATAAAGAAAAAAATTTCGTTGAAAAATTGGACGATCTTTTTGACATTTCTCATGCAAATGCATTGGAGTTGATGAAAATAGATGGAGATAACCAGTTTTTAATTAACCAAAGAAAAAAGGGACGTCCTGGATTTATGCATGGTATTGATTACCAACTTGCTTCTCAAGAAAAATCAGATGAGGAGAAATTGCAGAAATTATCCGAACGAAGTCAACAAGAAAAAGCTAGATTAGAGGAAATAGTCACCTGTCCATCATCAAGTAGTAATTCAGCCGACTCCAACGAAAATGAAGATGAAATAATCGAAGCCCAAGAAAGTTGTTACAAGACCAGCCTGGCCCGTCACAGCCAAAAAAGAGGAGATTGTATGGAGCATGTAACATCATCACACCAAAAATAGCCGCTGCATTTGATGCTTGCAAAATAAGCGACAGGTATGGAGTCCATATTTTGACGGCAGTAGCAAAAGCACTAGGACATGACACCACATCTTTGTCCATCAGCAGAACCACACTTCAGCGCTCTAGACAACGCATCCGCGAAGAAAGAGCTGAAATATTAAAAACTGCCTTCGGTAATTCTGAATTGCCGGCCCCAGTCATCCATTGGGATGGAAAACTTTTACCTTCTCTCACTGGAATGGGAAATATCGATAGACTTGCTATCATAGTTACTAGTGGAGATATTGAACAACTACTTGGAGTACCAGCTTTGCCCAATTCAACTGGAAGAGAACAGACTGAAGCAGTTTATGATGTGCTTTGTGAATGGAATTTGGACGAAAAGGTAATAGCTTTGTGTTGTGATACAACAGCATCAAATATGGGTTATATAAATGGGGCAGCCACACTATTGCAACAAAAATTAGAAAGAGATATTCTATATTTTCCTTGTAGACATCATATTTTTGAAGTGGTTTTGAGAAGTGTGATTGACACAAAAATGCCTTCCTCATCTGGTCCAAATGTGCCACTATTTAAACGTTTTAGGGAATTTTGGCCTAAAATAGATCAAAATAAACTAAAAACTGGATTTCAGGTATCAAAAATTAAACACATTTTACAACCAGTTAAAGCCGAAATTGTAAAGTTTCTAAATGCAGCTTTAACTTTGCAACAGCCTCGTGATGATTATAAAGAATTTTTAATGCTTTCTAAACTTTTTGTTGAAGAAGAGCCCACTCACACGACATTCTATCAACCAGGGGCATTTCATCATGCACGTTGGATGGCCAAAGCCATTTACTGTCTAAAAATATTTTTTTTCCAAGATCAGTTCCAACTAACTAAAAAAGAAAAAATAGGTATTAAAGATATATGTCTCTTTATTGTAAAGGTTTATGTAAAGGCCTGGTTTACAGCGTCATTTGCTAGTAAAGCACCGCTTCATGACTTAGACTTTTGTAAAGAACTCATTAATTATCAAAATATTGACAAAGAAATATCTCAAGCCGCAAGTAGGAAAATAGTGAACCATTTGTGGTACCTTAATTCAGTAAATGTTGGCTTATCTTTCTTTGATGACGATATTTCAGTTACCACTAAAAGAGAAATGGTTAAAGCTTTGAATAGGAAAGCACCAAATCAAGAGGGTATTAAACGACTTATGATTAGTAACATTACTGACGTTGAAAACAAGGAAATTCAGGACTTCATATGCGAGAACACTAAACAGTTTTTTCAAAAATTAGGTTTGTCTATGGAATTTTTGGAAAATGATCCAACAACATGGAGGGAAAATGAAAGTTATACCCGATGTTTCAATATTGTTAAAAAAATTAAAGTTGTAAATGATGCCGCTGAGAGAGGAATCAAACTTATTACTGACTATAATGACATTTTAACAAAAAATGAAGACCAAAAACAGTTTTTACTCCAAGTTGTAAATGATTATAAATCACAGTTTCCAAATGTAAAAAAAGAAACCCTGTCGCATGCTTTGGCCTAGTGCAAAAAATATTGTTTTTATTACTATATGTCTTGTAGATTTAGGATAATATTTGGTACTATGTATGAAAAAAACGTTTCATAATAAAATACACAAAGATAAAACGAGAGTTTTATTCCAAAAACTTCTAGTCTAGTTTTCTTAGACTACGAATTTACAGTAGTATGACACATGTCATAGTCACAACAGATAATGTCTTTGATATTTGTATGACTTGATTAGTCATTCTAAAGATAAATGTTGCTGATTAAAAAAAAAAACAATGCATCAACCAAAGAATGTAAATAATTCCATTTACTTTTATTATTGCATAATAATGCATTCTGCGGCACCCCTTGCCTTCAATTTGCCTCAATAATATTTTGAGGGGACTGTTTTTTCTTCAAATGGAACCATTTGCAGGGGTGAGAAATCAAAAATTTCGATTTCGAAAAAGATGGGCCACCCTAAATTGCTCAGCATGACTTCATGACGCAAATATCAACAGTAGCTAATCTTGCCTGTATTTGGGTAATACAGGCAATTCATATTCGAAAACTTGGACGCGGGGGGACAAGTAGATGTTATATACATAGATATCCAAAAAGCATTTGATCAGATAGACCACTATTTATCATTATCCAAGCTAAAAGCCTTCTGATTCCCAGATATCTTGATCTTTTTTTACGTCCTACTTGTTTTCTAGGGAGCAATTTGTAAAACACGGTAGTCACAGGTCTCGAAATGACTTAGCTACATCAGGTGTTCAACAGGGCTCAAACCTGGAACTTTAGATGTTTTTAATTTTTATAAATGATGTAACGTCAACAATCAATTGCCACCAGCTACTTTTTGCAGATGATCAAAAAATCTATGCAAGTGTAAACAACTATAATGACTATGCTAATTTACAAACTGTAATCAGTAACTTTTCTGTGTGGTGTTCCAACAATTTCCTTAAGTTAAATATTGCTAAATGCAAGATAATGACATTTACTCGTAGGCAAAACTCCATAAAATTTGATTATCATATTAACAATTTTCCCCTCGAACGTTGTTCCGAATTTAAGGATCTCGGTGTTATATTTGACTGTCAGCCATATTAATCAAATTACCAGATCGGCTTCTAAGTTACTCGAGTTCTTTGTTAGAAATTGGAGCTGTTTCTCAAATGTTGAAAGCTTAAAATTATTTTATTTTACTTATATTCGATCGAAACTAGAATATGCGGCACTCATATGGTTTCCCATATACCAAAACCCCATTTTATTAATTGAATCTATGCAAAGGAAATTTCTTAAATTTTTGTTTTTTAAATTAAATGGTTTTTATCCGATGCATTTATTGTAAACAACAAAGTAGGGCCAATGCATTGGAGCTATACATATATGAAGTTTACTCCTTATCTTTTCAGATTACTTAATTGGTGTGCAAAAAATCATAAGGAAATACAACTTGCCATGTAGCATTTGGATTGGGCACCAATACTATTATGTGACAGCAGACGCTGCAGAATTAAAAGTTATATTAAATCACTCGAATACATTCAACAAATCTGCGATTTATGACAATTTCAATAGAGGTTTTAAAGATACACTTCTCATGGCAAAATGTAAGTAAGGAAATAAAGTAGTTCCAGTATATCAAGCGATATACTCGAAGATTTTGTTTTGAAAAAATAAGTACATTATCTGAAGTGATCTTGTGAGAAACGTACGAATTTTTTACATTACTGAAAATTAATTTATTTTATGTTCAAGCCACATTTACAGGCTTATTTTTTTTAACATTCCTTAATGATCTTTAAACCTTTCCATTGGTTTCCATTTTTATTAAATTCAGCGCTGCCCAATTATTGTCAAAACTGCTGTAACCAAATACTGCAGAAATTGTTTAAAGGAAGCGTACCGTAAACCGAGGTGACTTGAAAAGGCGGGGTGGTGTCTTGGAAAATTTTACACGCAGCAACGACAGAATTTCCTACCATCTTCATGTTAGTACCGGAACTGCCAAACGTGGTACGTCTAATAAACATACTTCAATATAAATGTTTATGGCCATAGGCAAACGATCAACAGGTATTTACCGCCACAAAAAACCACATGCAAGTAAGGTTAGAAAAAGGCTTTTTTTAAATCATGTATACTTCTTGTTGTGTAGCAATGTGAATGAGAGTAATTGTCATGTTTTATTTTTTTTCTTAAACCCGTTTTATTTGTGAACAAGATTATAACCTAAAAATTTTGAATTAAATTTATTCCTGTCAGTGGCGTTGCTTTTTATTTTTCGATGTTATTTTAGGGGCTACTTGAAAACATGGTAAAAAATTATATTCGGCGCCCAGGGAGCCGAAAATATAAGAATTATGATGAAAACACTTTATAAGCTGCTTTAAAAAAAATTCGTAATGGGAATGGAACTTTGAAAGAGGTTTCTGAGGAAAAGAAAAAGGAGAATTCCATATAAAAACACGTTTTTCCAGTTAATAAATTTTCTAATGCAAACAAATGGTTAAAAATAATTTTTAAAACAATATTTTGTTTTCAAGTCACCTCTGCAATGTTCCGACTTGAGAAATATAGTGAAATTATTGCATTTTTCAAGTCACCCCATAGTGGGGTGACTGAAAAACAACTTTTCAATTTTTTTTTTTTTTTTTTTGAGAAATGATGAATCATGGAATTTTTTAGACAGTAGAAATGTGTTTCCTAGTGCCTAAAGTTATGTATGCAATTTTTTGTTTTGATAAAAAAATATTTGTTTGGAGTTTACAGTGTCAAATATGCGTTAGTCAAGTCACCCCGGTTTACGGTACCTGAAAAGTTCAGTGTAAATTTCAGCTTCATCAACTTTTTCAAAAATTTTGAAATTAAGTCAGGGTAGAAAAAAAATAAAGATGGATAGACCACATATTTCTGAACAAAAAATGTAATAAAATTTATCGCTAAAGCCACAGTACTTCTGGGCGGCCAAGCGCACGGTTAAATGCATACTATGGAACTTCTAAAAATTCTTAGCAGTTCTAACGAGTAAAATAAAGCTTTTTTCTCTTTCTGATTACATATTTTTAACATTTTTTAGTGAATAGGAGGATAAATTGTGAGTATGGAGGGAAAATATATAATTATGAACGCATACACAGACACCACACATAGCCGCTGAATCGCTCGCATGAATTTTTACGTGCCTTTACTGTATTGTATTTATTGTAGGTACATCTGTCCACATTTCAGCTATTACCAATGGATTCCTTATACATTTGTTGACGTATTGGAAAAGTTACAGAATTTATATTCAAAACAATCAAAGATATTTTCATAGTTATAAGGATAAGATCATGAAAATCGCAATTTCTTATCATGATCTGATTGATCATATTTTAGAAAAAATGCATACAAGTAAACGAATTTGTATACATCTCCGATTAAAGAACTTATATCTAGATACATAATGGCATTGATTTATTTGTCGCTGAGAGACTCACAATCTAAGGCACTTCTTCCCATAAGTTGCTGATTGGCCCATCGGCGTATTCGCGGCCGCTCGTGCACGATCGGCTTCAGTTCGATTATCAAAATTTCAGTTGACAGTTCGGCCATTAATGTCAATAAATGTTTTTCGTGTTCTCCGACCAAAAACTGGTGAAAAAGTAATTTTATTTTAAGTTGTGATTTGCTTAATACCTAAATAATATTCTCTATTCATATTTACACAGTTTAGTGACAATATATTTTGTGCAAATAAATAGTGAACAGCTGTGCCGTTTGCAGAAAGCAGTTTAGAAAAGAAGAAAATCGATCGTTCCATAGTCGTAACATGATGAAGTTCAGTTTACCGTTATAAAGTAAATAGCAATTAAATTTTAATATCCTTTCAATACATATTTATCTTACTGTTTTATCTTACTGTAATATCGTATGCCTACATCACGTTATATAAAGAGCCGGTAATGCAGGAATTGCAATAATTCATTTTAATGAAAATATTTACCATTCTACACATTTTCTACACACACAACGCCACTGTTGCCTATGGGATGTGATGTTCATCTATCCATTTTAATGGACATATAATGTGACTATGTTAGGAGCAAACATGGTATATAGTGAAAAGATAGCCTGTTATGTATCTAGATATAAGTTCTTTAATCGGAGGTATACATATTTTCTGAAATATTGATATTTTATTTTTTTCAATGGATCAAGTTCTCGGCAAGTTCCAGCTTCGAAGATATATATTTATCAAGAAAATCATCAAGCAAGGAAATTAAAATGATTTCGGATGTACTTTTTTGAGAATCCACGTTACTACAACTTAATAAACCATAATAATCATGAAGTGCACATACCTTCTTTTTAACAGTTCTCAATGAAGAAAGAGTTTTTTTGAAGGTCTTTTATTTTTTCTATATTTTTTATTGCAACGATTGAGTTCGGGCGAGATAATATATATAAGTATATTTTTCCCATCCATCCTTTGCTTGTATTGTTTAAAACAAAAAAGCATCAGAAAGCTACAATTTCCATCTTTTAAATAAACCAACACTCACGTAGATTGAACAAATTCTGATTTAGTGACATGTAATTCAGTGCGTCGCGTCAGTGTCACAGTCATGCGTATTCAAGCGAGCGCACGCATGGATCTAGCTCCGAGTTATAACGTTACACTTTACTATTTTTTTCCTGGAAATCCGTAGCCTTAGCGATAAATTTTGTTAGGACATTTTTGAAAATGGATAAAAAAAATTTCTTTCACTTTTTTTTATGTTCTGTATCCGAGCGAAATGTAAACTGTTCAGGATATCATTCTATATACTTTCACGAACTCATTAAAAAAAATTATTCATTTTGCAAGTTCTTGTAGGTAAATACCTTCATATGAAATCTGCAAAAAAAATGAATCAATCTTTAGTAAAAGAATTATTTGCGTTGCTCGAATTGCATTCTGTTATTTTATTACAATTTTTAATTTATTATGACAAGTGCAACCAAATATCCTTTGAAAAATGCGAAAATAACTATGCCATTCAATGTGTACTTTTTTAGTTGAGAAATGGAAGAAAAATCGCAGGATATTTTCAAAAGGTTTCAGCCAACCAATCTTGAACAGCTTTGTTGAGACCATTTATAAAAAATCTTGTACATTGATAAGTACACTCAATGAGAGCCATAATAGGGACATATTCGATATATTCGAAAGATTTACGCTAGACAACTTCTGTGGTATGAGAACTTTCTTTTTTATTTTCTCATTTTATCTTCAGGGTTTTAGCGAATATTATGCGAATGGATTTAGATTCCCAAATGAATTGTGACGATGAGTTTACTCAAATTATACACAGGTAAGAGTTCTATTTACTAATTACTAGATGTTATAGAGTCCTATTGTTTAATAATAATAAAGTTAGAAACAATAATATTGTAAGTATGCAGCAAGAAAATACTTGTCAAAACTCGCAAACTAGCTACGCGCGGTTAGAAGTTAGAATATGGTAGGGTGACCAGATTTTTGTGCTGGACACTTCTGCTGGGAAAAAAATTGATGAGCGGGGAGAGCAGAAATCCGAAAAATCATTTCTTGATCCCTACATTTTTTGATGACCGAGAAGAAACATTTTTTTGAATAAAGATAGTACTCCAAAATGCTGAACTGTCCAGCGAAATTCCGGACGTATGGTCACCCCACCTAGAATATGGGTATGTCCCATTTTGTGTTTGAACCTAGGCAAGTAAGACTAAATTACTGAATATATTCAAAATGGACAAAAAGACAAGCCATAGATATGTGGCAATATATAATAAATTGTGTTATGTAAAAATGAAAAATTAAAAGAAAATTCATGTTCTATTAGTCTTTGTGTTTTTGGCAAATAATAATATTTATTGTTTATTTTCAAAATAATGCGTAAAAACGCATTATTTTTGTGTTAAGTAGTACGTATGTTTTTTACAAGTATTTCATATGCCCGTTAGCTATGTTTGTTATTTCTCATTCCAATAGTTGTATCGTTTATTTCACTTGCCTGTTTCGATTTATACTAAGTATTCACTTGAAATAAAACGTTTGTTCAAAGAAAATGATTTTTACAGTATTATTTTATTGCTATTTAAAAAAATATGTTGTTATTTTTCGGGATGTACTGTCGTGAGCAAAAAAAATAGGACATCTATTTTTTTTTAATGTAAATCTATCTCTATGTGAATATGTAATGAGTAGCCGAAATAAAATAGTTAGCACTTTTATTTTATTTTTTATTGTAATGTTGTAGTTATTGCTATAGCAAATGATGGTTGGTCAATGAGACAAGTTGCACTGAGTTATAACGTTAACAAAAATTTGGTGTTTAACATTTAAAAAAAGTGGAGAATAAAGGGCACAATAAGTATAAGTCCTGGATCAGGGGACACAGGACATCCAACTTAACAAGAAACTAACTATTAATATTTCGTTATTGCACCATTTCTATTTATAAGTTCTATAAATCTGTTTGGCAAAGAATTAAATAACCTTGTACAATAATCATCAGTAATATTTTCCCATGCATTATTTATTATTTCCAGTAATTCTTGGGCTACTTCTTACCAGTAGTCCCCATACGTCTCCCATAGAGTTAAGATCTGGACTATGACTAGGCCAGTTAAGAACATTAATGTCTTGAAACCAGTCAGTTACGGTATGAGCAGTATGAACGGAACAATTATCTTTGTGAAATATGAATTAAATCGTTCCTCGATATGCCACAAAACACCAAGACCACGTGCAGTTATCCAAGAATGGAGAATCTATCCCTTTCGTCATTGTTAGATATATATATGACTCATTGAATCGAGTATTCGGAGGTCGGTAAGCACGAATACGACCGCTGTGTGTTAACTGGAAAGTTTTTTCGACTGTAAAAACTACATTGTTCCAAAAATTTACATCACGCACTAAAAATTCAAGCGCAAAGCCCAGTCGAGCTTCTTTATGCTCAGCTTTAAGTAAGTATTTCTGTGCTGCTGGATGACAGCATAGCTCTGATTCTCTTACTCGCCGGCAACCAGTACTACTCGATCCAGAAAAATTCGTTTCTTCAGCAGCCTGAATAACTGAGTAAAATGAATTTTCTACTAATGTATTTACCAATTGCAAATCTTGTTGTTGAGTTGATATCCTTCGTCGCCCTGATCCAGGATTTCTACTAATCGTACCGTTTATTCTCCACTTTTTTAAAATGTTACACACCGAATTTTTGTTAATATTATGACGCAGCACAATTTGTCTCATTGACCATCCATCTTCTGCTTTAGCAATAACTCCAGCTTTAACTAAATCGCTTATATGGGGCATATTAGTTTTTTGCACACTTACAATGAATTTTGACGAATAACTGACAATGTCACAAAAATTAAAGTTAGATGTACACAACTAGATTTTAGCAAAAATGCGTTATAAGACTTGTCCCATTTTTTTGTGCACTATAGTATATCTAAGATAGAAGAATTTATAGTATCAGTAGACCAAGTAACGACTTAAACAAAAATATTTCTTGACTAGTGATGGGCAGAATCGGAATAAAAAATCTGCAGATTCCGATTTTTGGAAGAATCGGAATGTTCCGATTATTTTATAAATTTCATCCGATTCCTATTTTCGAAGTAAAACAAGCAGTAAAACATCAAATCCTCCCCGCCGGCAAATTTTCAATTCAATTCAATTCATCCCTAGTGGCGGTGCAAGAGCACCTTGGGCCCCTAAGCAAACATGAAAAATGGGCACAGGATACGGCACAGGACAAAACTTCCGACTCATTCCAAGTACTATCCGGGGCCCCTAAGCTTTCGAGGCCCTAAGCTTTGCTTATACTCGCTTATACATATCACCGCCACTGTTCATCCCTCTAGTTCGTCATGGTGATCAACCGCCCGCTCATCAATTACTAAACCTGGAGAAAATTTAACGACATTTTGATCTATGGGTTTCGAATTACCCACTAAATTTACATTTTACAGCTAAGATTCCGATTTCCAGTATCCGATTATTACGACTCTCAAGAGTATCCGATTCTCAAAATCGCCGAGACTGCCCATCACTATGCTCGAAAATAACACAAGGGACAGTACCTATCTGCACAAATGTCAGAGTATCATGCTCAACCAGACGCGACGACATAAAGCCTATCCCAATATTCCAGCAGTTCTCAAACAATATTTTTAAAAATTTTCGATATTTCTGTTTATTTTTTGTTCTCCAAAACTATGGGCTTTAAGCCCCATGTTATATAAGGTTTTTTATGTGTCTAGTCGTTCCCCACCACTAGTTTTTTTTAATGACATGAAACTAATTGCGCCCTGTATGTCCTGAAATAATTAGTGGTAATGGAAATGAATTTAATTCCCTGCCGGTTTGAGGGCTGGGGGTCTATCTTGAGTGTGTAAGTTTTTGACCTTAGTTGTATCGGTGGAAACGCCTGAAAAATTGGATTGAGTTACTTCATTGGAAAATCTCGCTTCCTGTCAAAGTTATAAAAAAAAGACATTCACAGTTTAGTAGAGCTTGAAAGTCTTTATAGTTTTTATCCTTCTTTTGTGTGATTAAAATTTTGGGAGAAAGGTAAAAGTGGACGAGTGGAAAAATGTTTTTCACCTCTTCAATACCCGGCAATATATTCTTCTTCCACGCATTCAGCGGAAAAGATGACACATCTCCTTCATTTAACATGGGAAAAGCAAAATTCATCAACATTCTTGAGAAGCATGAAGTGCTGCAAGAAACGTTTGGAAATGTAGACCACAATGTTGTTGCTACGGCAGGGGAACTGTTTTTCATCGCTTTGGTATGGAGACGACAAAGTTGAAAAGTCAATAAATAAGGAACTTACCCTTTTTTACATCATTAATGTGTGTGTTTGTGTATAAAAACACGCTACACCGAGTATCAGCTCTTAAATCGCAGTACTTACTTTAAAATAAATAATTAAAGTTGAGACCCCCGCGGAAAGCACTGTGACGTCACATCGAGAAAACTAGTATCGCGTGGGGTCCCTCAGACTGGGCGGTGGTTGGCTTTAAGACTAATTTTTATAATAATAAATGATACTTCGCCCCTGGGGGGTGAACCCTGGAACCTCCAGAAGTGGTATTGCCAGATTGTGCCGAATTTCCGTACGTTTGGGGAAAAAGTAGACTTGGCAACATCGCACTGGCACCCGCGGTCGGTTGTAGATATGCAACAATACCTTGTAAGGCTATAAGTATTAACTGTTACAACTAAGAGGCACGTGTAAATATTTTGTTTTACCCAATTTTATTTTTTTCCATATTGTTCCACCACAGCAAAAAATCTGACAATTTAGTATGATAATCACGAAGTATTAAGACATAATATATCATAGAATGGTGATTGTACCACGAAGGGTAGCCACCCTTTTGTCCTCTAAAAAAAATTTATATTTTTTTTCCGATGGTTAAAATGGTCATAAAATGACCTTATTTTTTGGAGTAAGTTATCTCCACGCAAGCAATATTCGTTCCAAATTTCAAATCGATCGGTTGCATAGAAACCGAAAAATTATATATATAATAATTAAAGACATATTATTTTTTTTCCACCTTCGTAGGGGTAGTATCGGGTTTAAATTTTTACCGTGTAATATATTCTATAAACTGCATCATCTGGAAGCCATTTTAACTAAGTAAGTGCGGGGGCACACATTTCCCTAACTTTTCCGGCTATACCCTTTCTTTAAATAATATGTTTATTTCAAACTCTCAGTGTTTTTAATGCACGAAGCCATAAACATATCTACACTAGGTAAATTGCCTGATTGTCCTTTTGAAAAACCTGCATCAGTCATTTTTAACTAAAATCTTTACCACACAAGCTTATATAAAAATAACAAATATCACTCAAAATTGACGAATATTGAAGATGTTTTTCCAACGAATACGTATCTATGGGCTTTTACACGGAGTAGTATTTAAATTTTAGATTAGGTTGTGTTCACTGCACTGACAAATGCGCGCATGCGGAATTGCCAAAGCCAAAGCAGAATCGGTGTCGCTTGATGCCGTCGTCCGACTTTCTCTATCTGACGTCACGTTTCAAAACTGGATAAAATCAGGCAGATTTTAATCGCTTATATTTCTGGAAAAGATTTTTTTTTAATTTTTGTTGTCTATGATGTTAGTTTACGATTTTGAGTATTTTAATTCAATTTTGTTTTTTGGGCAAGTTCCCTATTCTTTACGTTTCAAACGTTTCATGAAATCAATTGCAAAAAGCAAATTCAACCATCAAAAGAGTATATCAACAGGTGCAGCATAGCTAGGATTTGACAACGATTCTGAGAAATAAGGCTGGCGCAGACCAACCGAGATCTCGAACCAAATACTAACACAGCTGATTCTGCACCGTGAGCACTTCTCAAATTAATATCTTGCAAATGTAAGGCGCAGCTTGTGATCGCAAAGCAGGCATGAAGTGTTCCATCATATGCCAAAACTATAGCGGATAAACTTGCGAAAATGTACCAAACGTCTCCACCACAATTGAGGAAAACGAAATCGATGACGAAGGTACTGCGATGATAGAAGAAACAGGTAAAACGGACTCTGCGGTCGATTGTGGATTAGGCCTTTTGGGGACACCACGTAATAAAACATGCCTTGAATTCATAACTTTGACAGGAAGCGAGATATTTCAAAAGCGAAACTAAATCATTTTTTCAGGATGGTGGTAATTCCACAAGGACAACAGAAGCTAGAGAATTGCATACATACTCGAAATAGACCCTTAGAAGCCCTCAAAACGGCATGATGTCAAATTCATTTTAATTAAAAAGACTTCCACAGACAAGAGTAATAAATAATGTTTCAAATAAATATTTTAGATTGCAAGATACAACTGGAAGAAGAATGTTTACCGCATACTTTTACCCTAACTTCATTTGGATTTATACTCCAGAAGGTAGAAGGTACTTGAAGGATTGCGACGAAATGGAGAGGATTATTTTTGAAGTAAGTAAAATATGTAGAATTTAAGTAGAAAATGTTTGACATTAATTTTAAATTAACGCTTTCTTAAATTCAGTCCATTGTGTATAAGAAACATTTTGTTTACTTCTGTAAATCATTTTTCAGGTAATCCAAAAGAAGAGGAAACACTTTCAAGAAAACCTAGGTTTGTTGGTTACAATTATTTTCCTATTTCAGTGGTAATGTTCTAGAAAAACAGTTTTGCCTCTTTCGTTGGAGAAAATTTTATTACATCATGTAAGCAAATAATCATTCAATTATGGTTGGCGATACATGGAAAAATGTATGTCCTAGAGTGAAAATCTATACTTTAACTCAGAACATAATCTATCATAACTCTCATAATACATAATTAAAGTGGAACTAAACTTAAAAAAATATTTTAAAAAATTATTTTAAAAAAAGGTATTTTACAAAAGAAAAGAAAATGACTTTCTGCTTCTGGCGTAGCATTGTTACTTAAGCCAACATACCTTTCGAATAAATGCAATATTTTATCCGAGCTCTTCCATTTCACGTAATAATGAGTCCCTCTCGCGTATTTAAAGGCGATGATAGTACAAGTACAAAAATATAAAACCTATTATTTTCAGAAATTAGAGTAGATGGAAAGAGATTGCCATTAATGGACATGATGTTAGAAGCTGAGGGGATAACATTTAGCGACGATGAAATTTTTCAAGAGATACTTTTATTCATGTTAGCGGTAATGCTTGCGAAAATGAAACTGTGGTATTTAAAAAGTATACTTTACTCACTCAATATGTTTTTTTGCAGGCAACTGACACTACTGGAATTACTCTTGCATTTACGTTCACCTTACTTGGCATGAATCCCGAGGCGCAGGTACCGTTTTAGTATATAATAATATTAACAATAATAATAATAATATAAGCGGAACCCCTGAATCGACTACCGCAAGGCATTTGATATGACATCGCATGAGCTTATTGTTCACTTGCTCCGATGTCTTGCGGTAGCCGGTCCCGTAGTGAGATGCATCGAAGAACTGATGCCGCTCTGGAGGACTCGCTTTACCATTACATCGGGTAATGATAGAGTCCAGACGGAGTCGGTAACTTTCAGAAGGGGAGTATTTCAGCGAGAGTCCCTCATCCCGCTTCTGTTTTGCATCTCACTATTGTCACTATCCGTTTCGCTTCGGAAAACCCGTGGATACAACTGCGGTACCTCCAGCGATAGGAGGCAAAAGATCACCCATCAGTTCTACATGGATGACCTTAAACTTTATGCCTCCGGAGAGAGGGACCTACACCAATCCCTCAGGGTGGTACAGGAGTACCAGAAGGCTGTCGGCATGGAGTTCGGGCTAGACAAATGTGCACTGGTCCATCTCAAGAGAGGACGATGCGGGAACTACGGAGAGGACGTGTAGCTCGTGGACGGAAGCATGTTATATCATCTAGATGCCGGAGAGTCGTACACTTACTTGGGTGTCGAGCAACGCTCCACCCAAGAGTGTAGTTAAAAACACTCTCCGCGGCAAGTATCAGCACCGACTTCGACATATCTGGTCTTCAGAACTGTCGGGGAAGAACAAGGTGTCTGCTACTAACATGCTTGCCGTTCCGGTCCTTCTCTACTCCTTCGGAGTAGTGAAATGGACTCAGGAAGAGTTGCGTCAACTCGACGTAGGAACCCGCAAGAAGATGCATCTCAATAGGAGTTTGCATCGTAAATCGTCCGTTCCACGGCTATACCTCCCACGACATCGGGGAGGCCGTGGACTCTTGAGTTTGGAGTCTCCATAATAGGATGGTTCTGGATGGAGCCTGTAAGGTCATCAGGAATTCGGATCCCCTAGTCTGCATGGTCCGGGACCATGAAAATGTAGGGGTAGGAGCCTTTTTGTTTAAGGCAGCACAGAAAGCAGCCGATGAACTTGGTCTCTCCTTCGACGTCGAGCGGGTAAATCGCGACTCTGTCACCGTGTTGGAACCTGCTCGACGAAAAGCCCAAATTAAATCTGCAGAACACAACAACTTTCTGCAGCTTCACACGGATAAGCCAATGCATGGAGTTTTTATAAAAATATAGAGGCTTTTTAAGGTCAGCCGGGCTGAAGTCTGAGACCGAGGGATTCATAATGGCTTGCCAGGATGGTGTATTTAACACCCTAGTCTATCGTAGTCGTGTCATGGGTATAGAGGTCATGTAGACCTTCTCTGTAAAAAACAGTTGGCATAATTGCAAATTTGGGTTTCAGAGGCCATTGTAAACCTTTACTCAAAAAGTATGTCATTATGCTAGTGCCTACTGTTTATACGTATTAATCTCTGTTAGAAATTCATACAAATATATCAACTTTTAATAAAAACTCTGATATTCATAAACATCAAACCAGATCATCCAACTGACTTAGAGCTCCTAAACACAAGCTACAGAAAACGGAGAAAACGGAGAAAAACTCCTAAAACTATATAATAAGCTATGTCCCAAATAGTTGTTAATAATAAGTAATTATTCTATCCAGGAATATACCCCTACCATTGAAATGTAAATTGATGAAATATTCTGCGTTATGTAAATTAATAATAACTAACCATTTTCTGCCTATCACAAATTATAGTAAATAAATCCCTTCTTTCTCTTTCTACATCATGCAATATGTTTTATCAATAAACTCAGTTATTGTGATATTGACAGATTTTAGTCCATGTAAAACGCGGAGTTTGACGGTCGGAATGACCCCCTCATCGGGGCCACTTGTATTTTACGTTTTTTGGGTCGCTGATCATGAAAATCGGGGGAGCCGCGGCTGTAAAAATAGTGCGTCACCTCTAGAAATGCCAAAAACCACCCCTTTTGGGGTTTTTTTCGCGGTAATGTGAATAATACTCTAAAATAATGTTATGAATGTGCTAATTGTAATGATAAATTGCCAGTTCAGTATGTTCATCTAAAATAGGGACAAATTTTATGCTGAGGGTTAACCAGAGGGGGTAAAACTACTCCTAAATTGACGTAAAATGGAAAAATGATGGCATTTTTTTTTTCACTTTTTGATTTGAGTTTAGATGAATGGGGATTGTACAATGAAGAAATTTTTTTCAACCCTTCAGGGGTGAGAACTACTCCTATATCGCCTTTAAATTGAACTAACGCTCTTAGAAAATAAGTAGAGTTGTATGTTTTTAGTTTGCTTATAATTTCTGATAAACTTCCGTCGAAAAAAATACTAAAAAATTTGTTCACTCCTTTAGGGGTGAAAACAAACTTGCAGGGAATTGAAAGAGAAGGTAGAAATATTCTTGATAAGTGAACACTTCATACTGTTTGTAATATTTTAAAAAAAAAACTATAAATATGGTAATCTAAATATAAATGGACGCAAAATCTTTTTTTTACTTTTTGAATCTCAATTTGGATGAATGGGGATTGCAAAATTAGGAAAACTTATTTGAGTGAATGATGAATTGAATCTTAGCTATGATTTGTATGAATCGGGAATCGATGCATCAACCGAAGTATATGGAGATGAGCTAATTGATTCTAGCGATAACGAAAAAGGACTCATTTCCTCCCATAAGAGACCAATACTGGAGAAAACTTAGTACATAATGTTTATATTTTGATAAAAAAAATTTAGTTATTTTAATTTTGCACCATATTTATATTTTTTTATTAAAAATATTGCAAACAATATGAAGTGTTCATTTATCAAGAATATTCCTACTTTCTATTTCAATTCTCTGCAAACTTGGGGGGCAGTTTTCACCCCTAAAGGGGTGAAAGAGTTCATCAGACATTACAAGCAAACTAAAAAGTGTACATCTCTACTTATTTTCTAAGCGTTAGTTCAATTTAAAGGCGAAGGCGAACTCCTGAAGGGTTGGAAAAAAATTATATATAACATATAATTGGTTCAATAAATAACTTGTTCAGATTTAATTGTATTTTTTACTAATGGTCGTGGAGAAAATAGTCTGTTACTCGGTTAGAATGAAAATTCGATCTACGCGTGGTTCCTCACGCTCACTTTCGCTCGCGTTCGGAATCTTCCACTCGTATCGAGTTTTCATTCTAACCTTGTTACTGAATATACTATTAAAGTATTATTCACATTACCGCGAAGAACCCCCCAAAAGGAGTGGTTTTTAGCATCTTTAGCACTATGTTTAGAACCGCGGGACACCGATTTTCGTGATCAGCGACCAAAAAAACATGAAATAAAAATTGCACCGGTGAGGAGGGCATTCCGAGCGTCAAACTCCGCGTTTTACATGGACTATTTGGCAAATGTAGTTTTATATAGGAACTGAAAGTGTTCGGTTTAATATTGGAATAAGCAATGATGTACATAATAATTCTCTTTGCCTCTGCTAGAGTACTGGTAGACGTCTTTATTATGGGCGGTTGGTTAATAGCGCAATACCAAACCCAGGACTTTCCGATTCTGTATATGGGTTCTGAGGTAAACGAGCGCAAGAAAGAAAACAGTAAATTAGCAAAAGAAAGACGGATATACTTTGACAATGCGCACTCGGTTAGAAGCGATAGATGCCGATGCCCTGCGTTGATACACGAAAAGGTAATAAAGTATAAAATTCCACAAAGTGTGGAACGCGCTGGGAGCAGTACATCCGTCTTTCTTTTCCTAATTTGTCTGTCCTATTTCTATCTCAGGATATATAAAACTACATTTGCCGAGTCTGTACGTTTAACTGTTAAATATTTTAATATGTTTATCTTCTGTATTTTTTCTTCTTTTCTTTTTATTGACTTGCCACATACACATTAGAGCGGTCCAAGAATTAATTAATTTTTTATAAAGGTCTCGATCCCCAATTTGTTTCCAAATCCGAAAAAAGTAAGTTCGTATTTTTTAGTTTTTCAAAATTTTGATTTTAAATGGTGCCTATGGAGACATGAAGTTTCCTATTTAAATTGCATGGGGAAAAATCACTTTTTAGGATTTTTTGAATAATTATTCAGAGTTAGGAACAGTGGCGACTGGTGAAATTTCAATATTTTTTTTCTCGTCTGTGGCGAAATATTTTTTAAAGTTCGAGTCCTGTTCAAAAAACTTGTTTTTTGTCATATACATTTTACTTTTCATAAAAATATAACAATGAAATACAATGAACTGAAATTTTGTAATTTACAATTTAACAAATTAAAATATTTCAATTCGTTGTATTTCAGTTAGTAATGAAAATATTTTCATAAACTCCAAAACGTATTGTTGTATTTTTATGAAAAGTCAAATGTATACAGGGTGTTTCACGAGGAAACGGACATGCTTTAATGCCAGATAGAAGACACCGAGGGTAATCATAATCATCCATAGAAGAAGTTAGTTGGGCCCTCCTTGCTGAAATACAGGGTGTTTTATGTATTTTTGCCAAAATTTCTTTTGGTTGTTACTTTGTAAAGGAATGGAATAATAAGTTCATATTTGGCACATATAATATACTAGTGATCCTGAATAAGTACTTATACCACACACAAAATCCAGATCCGGACTTGAAAAAAAATGTTTTTGTTGTTCTTCAATAAAACAATACTCTGTATATGTTTTTTTGAATTTCAATATTAAATTCGAAAAGTAAATAAAAAACTGAACAGAATGGCTTCATTAATTTTTTGCCACACCCTTGACGTCTTCGTAATAAATTCCACTAAATAATGCAATATGAGACTTTAGGAAATATCGATGAATGATACTCGTAAAAAATGCTTCCTCTACTAAATTAGACATTTACTTTTTTGCCAGCAATAATTATTATGTTTTAATTACCAATTTTTATGGATGGGGTAAAATTAATAAAAAAAATAAATGTTGGAGGACACCGAATCAAGAACCTATTTCATTCCTATCATTTATTAAATGACTAGTAATACAGCAACATAACATATCTATTAACAACAACAATAACTGTAATAACAAAGTTGCATATTAATAATGCACATAGTAACAGGATAACAACAAAATATCAACAGAATAACTGTGCCAAAAACAAAAATGCAGATATTGTTATAAAACATATTTACTAATTAGAATTATAATTAAATTCTCTGTTCAAAATGTCCTCCTCAGCTTCAGTACATTTTCTAGTGTACTTCACGAGATGGCCGATTGATCTTCTTATCACTTCTGGACTGTCTGTCTCTAATTTTTTTGTGGTATTCAACAATCCTTTGAATTTAATTGCTCCATGCAATCAGTGTCCATTTTGTAGACGTCACCCTTTAAATGACCTCATAAAAAATAATCTACATGGTTGAAATCCGAAGACCATTTCTTTCATATATGAGGCCAATCCGTCAATCGTGGTCAATCCATATGTTTGGATATGTATCATTTAAACGGTTTCTAATTTGGTTGGACAAATGTGGTGAGGCTTCATCATGTTGAAAGAACATACCTCGGATATTTACATTTCCTAAAAGATTCGGTAATGTATGTTGTAAAAACCTTAATTTGAGATTTTTATCTAAACTAATTGACAAAAAGAATGATCAGATCAGACCAGAAATTTTACTTTAAGCAATGGCCTTAAGCATAAAATCAGTTAATTTTAGATCATGAGGTCACTTAAAGAGTGAACATTGAACAATTAATTCAAAGTATTGTTGAATGCTGCAACGAAATTAGAAATAGTCCAGATGTGATAAGAATATCAATCGGTCATCTCGTGAACCGCACTAGAAAATGTACTGAAAGTGAGGAGGCTATTTTGAACATACAGTTTAACTATAATTCTAATTTGTAAATATGTTTTATGACAATATCTGCATTTTTTGTTTTTGGTACAATTATTCTGTTGATATTTTGTTATTATTTTGTTACTATGTGCATTATTGATATACAAATTTGTTATTACAGTTATTATTGCTGGCAATAGGTATGTTGTGTTGCTGTATTACCACTCTTTAATAAATGAGAGGAATGAAATAGTTTCTTGATTCGGTGTCCTCTAATATCTATTTTTTTATTTATTTTCACCTCCTCCATAAAAAAATGTAATTAGAACATAATAATTATTGCTAAAAAAAGTAAATGCCCAATTTAATAGTGGAAACATTTTTTGCGCATGACATTCATCCATATTTTCTAAAGTCTCATATTCCATTATTTATTGGAATTTATTTCGAAGATGGCAGAGGTGTGGCAAAAAAAATAATGAAGCAATTTTGTTCAGTTTTTTATGTATTTTTCGAATTTAATATTGAAATTAAAAAAAAACATACGGGGTATTCTTTTCTTGAAGAACAACAAAAACATTTTTTTCTCAAGTCCGGACCTGGATTTTTTATGTGCATGATACATGTACAGGATCACTAGTGTATTATATATTATATGTGCCAAATATAAACTTAGTATTCCATTCCTTTACAAAGTAACAACCAAAGGAAATTTGGACCAAAATACATAAAACACCTTGTATTTCAGCAACGAGGGCCCAATTAGCTTTTTCTATGGTTGATTATGATTACCTCAGGTATCCTCTATCTGTCATTAAAGCATGTCCGTTTCCTCGTATAACAAAAAGAAAAAAAAATTAAACAGGAGTCCCTAGACCAGGGGAGGCTACCGAATTTTAAAACATTTTTTCGCAAACTGCTTTTTTTACAAATTCCATTTGTTTAAATAATTTTTTTCTCGAAATTTCATCTAAAATTCTGTTTTCTGAGATCGGACCGACAGTCTATTATTTCTAAATTACATTATTTTATTTTAAAATATTTTCCAATTGTTTAAACAATCAATTATTTTTTTCAACTTTTCCATAAATTATGTTATAAAAGTCAGCTTTTTTGTAATAGAGTTATATATTAATCAATTTTATGTTTTTCATATCTTAGGTCTGTAATTTAACATACCATAATTAAACAAAGTAAATTTGTTTAAATAAATGAGATGAGATAATATCGGTAAGATACCTAAAATATTAAATGTTATGGGTCTATTACAAAAAAAGCTTACTTTTTTAGCGTAATTTGAAAAAAAGTTGAAAATAAATAATAACAAATAAATAGAATTTGTTTAAATAAATGAAAATTGACTAAATAGTATTGATAAATATTCCACTAGACCAATAGTAATAATTTTTTAGGAAAAAACGATAATAAAGTGCTCAAAGGTCAATTCCCTGAAGAATTTACATTTTTTGATTTAAGATGAGTAGTTTTGGGGCACCGTGGAGGTATGTTAGATGTGACAAACTCATATGTATATAAATTCTTCATTGGATAGTTCTCTCCAAGTTCTATAAGTTTAATGCAAGATTTTCCCTAACCCTGAACAAATATTAAAAAAATCCCAAAAAGTCATTTTTCCCCATGCAATTTAAATGGGAAACTTCATCATTTAAAATCAAAATTTTGAAAAACCAAAAAATACGTACTTATTTTTTCGGATTTGGAAACAAATTGGGGGGATCGAGACTCTTATAAAAAATTAAGTCATTTTTGGACCACTCTAATACACATGTATGATGACACTAAATATCATGTTCGGTAGGCGTTTCACCAATTAAGTTGGTATCATTTGGAGACAACTTCCGATATCCTACTGGGCAATTTGAAATACGCGGAGAAAAAAATACATAAGTTTTTTATATCTAATTTCGTGTTTTAGGAAAAAGTGTATCAAGAAGTAAAACATCACGTTGGCATTAATGGACCCATATATCACTATGATCTGCCATATCTGAAGTATACTGAAAGAGCCATTAATGAATCTATGAGATTACTGCCAGTTACTCCGTTATTGGGAAGACGGGTTACCGCTGACGTTGACTTAGGTAAAACACACAGGCCTGTACCTAGGGGTGGGCCAGGACGGGCGTAGCCCGTCCTGGAATAATTTTCGCCCGACCTACGGCGACCGCAGAAAATAATGATGTAGCTATCTTTAAATGGAAAAAACGAATTTTTGGCCCACGGGCTCCCTCTGAAAAATTGTCTGCCCACCCTCAAAGCATTTTCTAGCTACAGGCCTGAAAACACAACTCATTTCCTTTATAGTCGGTAATCTCAGCTCCAATTTAAGGCTTAGTTTTTGAAGCCTAAATACCTGTCAGACATACGGCTGAAAAGTGTCGTACTAGATGTAAAATTATCTGCTGAATACAAATCCGGAGGGCGCATAAAAATCGGGGATTGCCTTAATCTGCGAATTTACCCTCATTTCGGAAATTGTGAAAAATTGAATTTTTAAAATATAACTTGCGTTTCCTTCCACAAAGAATAAGCTAAAAGTCTATTCTTTTCTTACAATTGTAGCTCACAGTGCATTTAACGCAACAGTGTAGTCAAAACACATCCAATACTTATAGGAATTTAAAAAAAAAACATGTCGTAAACCTCTACGCAGCCGGCACATTGAAAAATGGAGCCTGCGAATTTTTTTTTTTTTTACTTTGGGAAATTGACAATAACTAGATCGTATAAAATTATAAGAAAAGATCGAAATTATTTTTAGTGATTGATTCATACTGATATTTTGAGTGAAACGGAAGATATGATTTTTTTAAATTTGACCGTCCTGCGATCGAGCACGCTACGAGTCAAAACTGACATATGCGGGCACTATTTTGCATTATATTTAATTATTTGGTACTGTATTAATAAGTACAATATTCCTGGGTCAGATTTTACCGGGTTAATTTTGTTTAAAAGATATAGTTATTAATATAGTTGTTTAAAATTCCTTAGGTTTAATTACTTCTACTTCTAGTCCCCTATCAAATGTACATCCGTGAGATCTTTGATGATGCAAGTGTGGTAGTGGTCCCAATCTCTTTGTTTGACCTTGGAGAAACATACTTTCGATGTTGGCACTCTCAAAAATGGTGCGTTTGAATGCTGCGCGCGAAAAACAAAATGGCCGCCGTCTCAAACACTTTTTCCCGTTTATATAAGTAACCATTGGGATTACGAAAAAAAGTTTTATATAAAAAATATTGCTAAATCAATTAAACAGAGAAAAGGTTATTACAATTTTTTATGTAGAACTAACCGTTCCCTCAAAAAGTTTCATATTATAGTTCCCAATAATAAAAATTAATATGTCTAATGATGAGAGATTTGCCAGTGCAAATTAACATATTTGACACTTAGCCCCAAATCTTCATCACCGCCTTGCTCGCACTCTCCCATATTATCACATTGGTCGAGGCTTACACATTTCGGTACACCGGAGTCCATTCGACTGACACGTACATGGAGGAGAGCAACGCTTTTGGAAGCATGAGCAGCGACAAAGTTCCAAGATAAGCTCTGGAGCACAAGGTTTGGTACAAGCAACTGGCTCGTATGTGCTCCCTCCCTGTCAAAAAATCCTATTTCAAACTTATAGAAACCATTTCAAACTTTTTCAAACTTATAGATAATTATACATTCTTTATGGGTAATCAAAGATTATCTATAAGTTTGAAATAAGATTTTTTGACAGGGCTACTTTCTTCCATCCAAAATCTGAGGGCCAAAATACTGCAGGTGGGCTCTTAGCAAAGCCGGATCCAGTGCAGATCTTGTTGTAGGAAGGTTCTCATCTTGACATCGTTTCTGGGTGAACAACAACCATCTCACAGCTCCTATGTCGGTCAGTGTTGTTTTGGGGATATAAAGCTGACAAATGAACGCTTCCAAGTTAGCCCTGACATTTTATGTGAGAGACAGTGTAGTCCCCAATGCAGCCAAAACTTCTAGCAGCTTATCACTTGTAGAATTAAGTTTTCCACCACTTTATTTTACCTTTGCCAGCAAATGATCTTGTTACATCTGCTCCTGAAAGTGCGTGTAATCCAGGAAGTGCAGAGGCTTTCAGAGGTCCAATTGAACCTAGCTGAACAAACCTTTTCATGCCATGGCCAAGGAAAAATGCAAACTCTTTCGAAAGTTGGGGATATCGTCTTAGTGCCAAAATTAGGACATCAGTATCGGGGGAGAATACATAAGTAGTTTTAATTCCTTTCTGTGCTAAATATACTGTATGTAATATGATCTTTGTGTTCGCCTCCTCCTGCGTACTTGAAAGACTGGATACATCATCGCCATGTGATGAAGCTGCTTTGTCCCTCCAACTGATTACAAACCTTTTGTTATTGGTCACGCCAAATTGAAGAATCTGACCGGAAAGGAACTGTGTCAGTTCATCCTTCGTCTTATCGTAGGACAAGAATTTATTCATTGCTATACTTCCAATTTTCGTTTCTGGTCTAATTTTGTACTGGATTGGATCTGAGCCTTTTTGCCGAATCACTCTCATGTCTTTCTTCAACGAGTTTTCTTTGTAAGAGTCGAAAACAACATGGATCTCACTGTAATTGCTGAATTTGTGCCAGATCCATTTGCTGAAGCTTAAACCGAGGTCACGGCATGTCTTCACTGTGCTAGGTTTGTGGTAGGTGTGAAGAAGCGCCATGCCATCTATTATCGCAGCTTTTTCCTGTAGCTCCTCATTTTCTTCTAAAATTGCAGGTGTGGTGGAAGCATGATCATCACCGTTTTGTGGGGGGCGAGCGTAGAAGCGACTTCAATGTGAATATCAGTCGACATTTCGGTGAAGCAACGTCGAGCGCGGTTAGTACTTGGATGGGGTACCCATCTTGGGAAATACAGCGTTCTCGTCCCACCTTCTAGAGGCTTGTATATCAGTGTATACTCGGAAGTTACGTAATTTCAGACGAGGATTACGTAGTGGATATATCTTCTGAGGGGATGTAAAGCAGGCGGTCCCTTGTCTATTAAATGTTAGGCAAGTAAAAGATCCCTACTCTTCTTAAGGGAAGAGGTTCGGCAAAATTTCCAGGTTGGGGGTAGCTCGTCTCCTGGTGTCGGTGATAGGCCTTGGTAGCTTAAATAGGCCGACGTTAAATAGTTTAAAAAAAAATCATCGTTTTCTTCGGCAGGTATACCTAGCATTGATTCAAGAGCATCCATAAGTTTGTACTTGGCTAGACAATGGTGCATACTCTCGTCAACTGCAAATAATAACTTCGGTAGTGCTGAAAACTCGTAGTTGCTCAAATAGTATTTCAAATCTACGTCAGGTCTGCTCCTGGATGCTATCAATAATCTTGAAATAAGAGATAAATCTGTATTTATGGCTACAGATTTGTCTTTGAGGGTAATTTTAACTTTTTTCGCTCCGTTTTACACGTTTTAATAAAATTCTTTTTCAACGGATCCCAAAACTGAATGTTGTTAGTATGACTCTTTGCTCTAAGAAGGAATTATACAGATCTTGGCCAGCTTCCGCCACATTGTCTAAAGACATCTTTATTTCCCGTGGAAAGACTCGCTGAGTTAGGATATTAATGAGCTCATCAGTTTTGCAGTGAAAGGGATTTGTTGTGTTTTGAAATGCTTCCTTTAGTTTAAGTAGTTTCACATGCAATTCTAGTTAGTTCCGAATTGGCAAGAAAGAAACGATTTCGAGCATTCTCATTAAGCGTTATACCAACAAGTCCCCGTTGTACTTTAGTTTTCGATTTTGTTGTGTTCCAGGGCTTCATAATTTTAAAAGTTAAGTTTTGAGAAAATGTCCTGCATGAAAACTTATAATAACCTTTTTTGTGTAAAATTGATTTAGTAATATTTTTTTCGTAATCCCAATGGTTACTTAGATAAATTGGAAAAAGTGTTTGCGATGGCGGCCATTTTGTTTTTTGCGTGCAGTACTCATGCGCATCATTTTTGACAGTGCCAACATGTTTCTTCAAGGCCTAACAAAGAGATTCAGACTACTACCACATTCGCATCATCAAGGAGCCCACGGGAGCCTATTTTTGTACACTTGGCAGGGGACTATTCATGAAAGTAGAGTAACAATAAAAAATGAGATTTATATTGTTTAAATAAGATTAGGATGTCATAAAACGTCGAAATTTTAAGTTGGCACAAAATTTAAAAAATCCTGTCAGTCCGTCTTGTCTGTAACTTTCTTTGGGCGTACGATTACTCTGGAAGGTTAATGATATTGACTTGAAATTTGGTACAGTCTTGGATAGAAAATCTGGATGTGGAAATAGTGATTCCTTATATTAGGCAGTGGTTTCTATTTATATCAGCTAAGCGAAATACATTACAATTAATAATTAGAAATTATTATAATTATAAGTTTTCATCAGTACATTTACCAAAAAATAGTAATAATGCAAGACCAGTTCTTTATAATGAAAATAATATGTCTCTCTGTTACACTTGCATGAAACTACAAACATTAAGCTTTCGATTGATATAAGAATTATTAAAAAATCTTTATAAACAGGCTCGTAAATGCAATGTAAACTAAAGATGAAATATTTAAGTTCCAATTTTTTTTCGAAATTATTATTTTTTTTGCAATTTCGCAATCTTGACCGACATCGCGCCCTCTGGAATCGGATTTGGCATAAAATTCTGGATAATATCCACATTTTTTTAAATTTCATACCCGCGAGTTCAGGGTTCGGCATTTTAGAGGCGTCTTTTTGGATGCCAGATTCCTTAGAAGTTTACAAACTTTTTGCAGATTTTGATGTTCGTTTAGAGAATGAATATAAAGTTACTTCTTTCTAAAATTTAATTCTTTCAACGAAACGCGAGTAGTTCAGTCTCAAACTCTAAAAAATAATATACAGGGTGTTCCAAAATTGAGTGACCCGACCCTTCTGTTAAAAAGCCGGGAACGTTGTGCGGTGCTTCTCAAGTGCACGATTGCCCTATCAACGTAAAAGGGGGAGGAATGGGAGAAACTATGCATATAATCATTACAGTAAGGAAAATATTGAAAAAAATGACCGTAACTCGAAAAAAATGTGTGCAGACTTTAAACTTTGGTTATAAGTTTGAAATGGGCCAAAGTTCACGAAATAAAAAAGTTTACTAGTTTTGTGGATCCACGGAAACCTATAGGGGGTAAAAAGGGGTATTTCTAATAAAAATAATTGATTTTTCTCTATTTTCTCGGGAAATATGGCATTTATAAAAAGTTCAAATAAAAGTTGTTTCTAGCAAAATTATTTTTAATTTGGTGTTTTTAAATTAATTTTGTAGCAATAATTAACCGAAATAGGCCAATTTTCGATGGCAGGATGGCGGATGGAATTTTTTTCTAAAACAAGTGTTTTAAAGGGACAAAATAAATATATAGCATCTAGGTGATGCTATACCGGGTGTAAACGAATAGTAGGCCACCCCTGTAACTTCCTTGCTCTTAAAGATATCGGGATGAAATTTTGTATGGTGAAATTAGGTAAGATTTCCAACTTTTTGAGACCTATCCGCCATATTTATCGCTTCCGGTTTCACCGAAAATGGCCACAATAGTCTTTTCGAAATGGACCACCCTGTATGTTTTTACATTTTTGAAATAAAGATCACATTTTGGATAAATCTATACTATTTTGAACAATTTATACAGTGTTGCACGAAAAATAGTTCGAATTTTAGTTATCAATCTAGATGTTAAAATTAATTTTGTTAAAATGTAATTCATATAAAAAATACGAAAACGTCAATATGTCCAATAATACAACATACAGGGTGCTGTAAACTCATTAAAATCACATTTTTCAAAATGACTCATTTGTTTTAAACATTATGATATGGGCCACCCGGATATTTAGAAAGCTCTGTTTAGTAGGGGTTAAACGGTACCAAAAGTTCCGTAATATGTAATCGTTACCGGCAGGAATGACAATTTTTCTTAAGAAATTTATAATTTATATCTAACTTCATTTAAATTTTGATCAACCCTGTATATTTGTGTTAATATTTTATGATATGCCACCCTCCGCAGGAGACAGAATGGGCCTCTGGCTCATTCTTGTTGCATATCATAAAATATTAACACAAATATACAGGGTTGATAAAAATGTAATTGAAGTTAGATATGTCACAAATTTCTTAAGAAAAATTGTCATTCCTGCCGGTAACGATTACACATTACGGAACTTTTGGTACCGTTTAACCCCTACGAAATAGAGCTTTCTAAATATCCAGGTGGCCCATATCATAATATTTAAAACAAATGAGTCATTTTGAAAAATGTGATTTTAAGCACCCTGTATGATGTATTATTGGTCATATTGACGTTTTCGTATTTTTTATATGAATTACATTGGAACAAAATTAATTTTAACATATTCGCAGCCATCTAGATTGATAAACTAAAATTCGAATTATTTTTCGTGCAACACTGTATAAATTGTTCAAAATAGTATAAATGTATCCAAAATGTGATCTTTATTTCAAAAATGTAAAAATATACAGGGTGGTCCATTTAGAAAAGACTATTGGGGCCATTTCCGGTGAAACCGGAAGTCAAAGTCAAATATGGCGGATAGGTCTCAAAAAGTTGGAAATCTCACCTAATTTCACCATAAAAAATTTCATCCCGATACCTTCAAAAACAAGGAAGTTACAGGGGTGGCCCACTATTCGTTTACACCCGGTATATTAACGAAACACAGCATATTTGAAAGAAAAAAGCAATTATAATAACAAAATGCCTACATTTTGTTAACAGAAATGTGAAAACGCACATTGAATCGACCAATAACTTCTTTATTACTTCCACATCCAGTGGAAGTATAGTAACGACAAAAAAATGTTTAAAAATGTTTATTGTTCAAATAGGCTTAGAATGTCATGAAACGTCGAAATTTTAAGTTTGAGCGGAAAAAAACATTTCTGTCTGTCTGTCGGTCTGTCGGTCTGTAACTCATTTTTTGTGCGCACGTTTATTCTGGAACCGTTTAAGATATTGACTTGAAATTTGGTACACTTATGTATTTTAACGTGATCTGGAACTAGATTATATTTTCATCTTGTTCCATCGAAGGGTTGGGTATTTAGTATATTAAAGAGAAGCTAAGGTCTCAAAAATTTTTTTGGCATTAGCCACCATTACCACCCCCACCCCATTATTAAAAGGGGTGAAAAAAAATTGTGATTTAGTGTGTGTACATGAACCAGAAACCCCAAAATATTTTTTTTTACTTCATCTACTTCAATTAACCATACACAAATATACAAACAACATAAATTTATTCTCAGCTTATAAGCTTCATTTTTGATGTCCACCATATTTTCCCTTAAACTGATATTTATTGAGATATTTGCAGAGAAACAAGAATATTACGTTTTTTTTTTCTAAAATCCCTTTACAGTTTAAAATGCATTTTTTTTTTCTAAAGCAAACGCTGTAAGCCAATGAAAAAATTTGAGCGTCTAGGTCACACTATATATTAACGAAAAACAGTATATGGGAATATATTTTTTTAATTACTGACCACTTACATTAACGACGTTTTTCTTTAAAAAAAATGTGAAACAGTACATTGTTTTTGTCATAACTTCTTTATTTTTATGCTATAAAAATAGAAGAAAAATCATTTGAAAGCCTAATTAGTAATTTTTCATTTTGGTTATTAGCGTTTTTGGCCTAAGTGCCATAGTTTCTGAGATATTTAACATTTAAACTAAATATCCTTAATTTGGTAGCTTTCTTTTTTGTCTCTAACACGTTTTTGCTCAAACCGTTCGAGTTATTTGACGAAAACGTATTTGAAATACCTACCACTTTTTCAAGCTAAAATCACAAATTTTCTAGTAGTTATAACTTAAATCTATCAATTTATATGAAAAGTGGCACAGAACCTTTTAACACCAAATTAAAGATAACAACTTTTACTTGAACAATTTTTTTTTTGTAAATGCCATATTTCCCCGAGAAAACAGAGAAAAATCGAATTTTTAATTAAACCCTATAGGTTCCCACTGATCCGTAAAACTCCTAAACTTTTTTGTTTCCTGAACTTTGGTCTATTTTGAACCTATAACCAAAGTTTAAGGTCTGCAGACATTTTTTTCAAGTTAAAATAAAGTTTTTCTGTATTATTATGTCATTGACTATATTCAATGAATACCTCATTACATTTCAGGTTGTAGAACACTTCCAGCTGGTTGCGATATTGTCATAAGTATTTTTGACTTGCATCGATCTGAATCATATTGGGAGAATCCTTTGGAATATAATCCAGATAGATTTCTATCAGAAGAAGTGGCGAAGAGGGACCCTTACTGTTTTCTACCGTTTGCCGGTGGGCCAAGAAACTGCATAGGTAATAGTTTATTTAGTCTTTACTTCAATATATACATACGTTCGTTTTATAGGCAAGAAGTATGCAATGATGATGATGACAACTGCAGTGGCGCACGTGATCAGGAACTTTGAAGTTAGATCAAAATATAAATCTGTTGAAGAAATGAAATTTCAATCTTGTATGACAATGAAAACCAGTCACGACTTAGATTGTCAATTCATACCTAGAATACATTAAACTGAACGTTGTTAAAAACTATTTGCTTTCATTTATTAACAGTGCAGTAATATAGTCCAATTAATTTAATCGAGTCAAATAGTATATTGGTGTTAACAACACTATGTTTTTTACACTGTAACGGTTCACGTTTTAGCCTTTGACTATAGTTTATCTAATTTACCGAATTTACCACATTTTATATTCCATTCGTGCTTTCGCTAGATTTTTACGTGAAAATATTAAGAAGATTTCATCATTTGTGTGGGAGCCATCAAAACATTGACAAGTAGGCATAATATCGTAGTGAATTTACTAATTTATCTGTATAAATAAACCCGTGAGTGTTAAGTAGTTCCCAACTAAAAACTGTAAGTACAGAACATTTATTTCACTTCATTTCTAGATCAGCAAAGTGGCTGCGCTTAGAAGTCATGTTTCTGTTTTTCTACGAGGATTTGTAGCTGTTGTCCACATACCTCCAGCGTAAGTCTTTGTGTAGAGTGCGCGCCCCAGCCCCTTCATTCACATTATCTCTCGGTTCGATGATTAACGTCAAATCGAATTCAAGTTTGACTTTCATAACGATGGGTAGAAAGATTTTATTCGTGAGTAGTTTTGGTCTTGCTTGGACATGCAAAGTCATGTCTAGTTATACCTTTTTTTAGTATGTATTGTTTCGTGTTATTTTGTCTAAGATCTATTCAATATAGTTCATTTATTTACGTTTGTATAATTTTGATATGCAAAAAGCACATCTCGTTTGTTTTATTTTAGTACTGGCCAGCTAACATTCTGTTTTATGTGTATATTTATATATTGCCGTTTTACTATGCATTTATTACTTGTTTATATCTTACTTGTCTATATCTAACGAAAGTATTGTTGTTGCTCACCCCTGTAGATATTTCATGCTTTCTGAAACAACTAGTTCCCGATAATATATGCTATTAGTCATTTGTTGGTTTTATTTATATTTCTCCTTAAAATCTTAATTTACAACAGAAGTCAAAAGTGGCTTACTTCAATCAAATAGAAAACGATACAAAAATTTTTGGGTCAGCTGCAAAAAAATTTAATTTAACTAAAACATCTGAGGAAGATTTACCGTCACATTTGCAGGACTCTGATTCCTTAAATGATTACTTTGTGTCTGAAATAAATACTCAATCTACAGTAAATGATGTTAGTTTAAATTTTACTTCCACGTCCAGTGGAAGTATAGTAACGACAAACAAATTTTTAAAAATTTTTATTGTCCAAATAGGCTTAAAATGTCATGAAACGTCGAGATTTTAAGTTTCAGCGAAAAAAAATTTTCTGTCTGTCTGTCGGTCTGTCGGTCTGTCTGTCTGTCGGTCTGTCTGTAACTTTTTTTTGTGCGCACGTTTACTCTGGAACCGTTTAAGATATTGACTTGAAATTTGGTACACATATGTACATTAACGAGATCTAGAACTAGATTATATTTTCATCTAGTTCCGTCGAAGAGTTGGGGGTAAATTGGGGTAAATTTGGGGTAAATAGGTCAATCAAGCAGGTAAGAGTCCATAAAATTGGTATTTAGTATATACAAGAGAAGCTAAAGTCTCAAAAAAATGTTTGGCATTAGCCACCCCCATTACCACCCCCACCCCCTTAATAAAGGGGATGAAAAAAAATTGTAATTTAGTGTTTGTACAGGAACCAGAAACCTCAAAATATTTTTTTACTTCATCCACCCCCCACTATCACCCCCCTATCACTACCCCCCACCCCCTCTACCGATGTGGGGTATCGTTTTATGGGTTTTTGGGGTAGAGGATTTCAAATATTATATTATTAAAGTTCCATAAACAATTATTTTCACATACAAAGTTTTTTCGTTGTGAGTGACTTGGATAGAGAATCTGGATGTGGAAGTAGTGATTCCTTGGGCAGCGGTTTTTATAACAGTAATATTCATTCAGGCATAAATTAACTTCTTAGTTATAAACCTTTTTTAAAGAAGAATATAATGTTTAAGAATAGAATGTGACTAAGATAATAAAGTCTATTAAAAGTCATGCCACGGGGGTAGATAGTCTTTCAATGATATTAAACTTTTCATGCCATTTTGTCTTCCTGCAATAACACATATAATACATTTTTCACCTTTACACGGGAAATATCTCTCACCATGGAAAAAAGCTAGTAAAACCTATAGCTTAAAAAAAATAATGCTGTAAATTTCAAATATCTAAGGCCAATTAGTTTACTCTGTGCGATTTCAAAAATAGTTGAGAGGCATATTATTGTCGACTTGTCAGTCAGGGTTCAAAGAAAATCATAGTACAACTACAGCATTAACACACATAGTTGATGATGTTATCAGAGAAATAGACAATGGAAAGTGCATTTGTTTGGTACAGCTGGATTTATCAAAAGCTTCTGACACTCTTGATCATTCACTGCTGCTATAAAATTACATTGTTTTGGATTTTCAGACGTTTCACTGGAGTTAGTGTCAACCTATCTTACAGAACGTAGTCAATGTGTTGTTATAAATCAAACGTCTCAATTTAAAACTGTAAAGGCAGGTGTACCACAAGAGTCAATCCTAGGGCCACTACTGTTTTCCCTATAGGTTTCATATATATCTAAAGTTATTAAAAATACCACTCTCCATCAATATGCCATGATTTGCAAATTTATTGTTCATTTGATCTAGCAGATAATAACCCTATAAAAGTTCAATTAAGATCTAAATAATATATATAAATATGCATATGACCACAAACTAAAATTAAATGCATCCAAATCACAAGTCATTTTGATAGGAACAGTGCTAATCAATAAAAAATTCAATCATTGAATTTAAATTTTAAAATAAATAATGAAATAATTCCAGTAGTCAATGAAGCAAAAAATCTGAATGCATTCCTGCAGTTTGAAAGTCATATTAAAAATGAAATAAAGCTGGCATATTTTCGACTAGAAAAGTTGTACCTTTTAAAACATTTAATATTCCTCAAAGATGTAAACAGATATTTTGTAATTCGTTAATATTATCTTTACTTGATTATGGAGATGTGGTTTATGGTAATACGCTGTCTTCTTTAATGAAACATCCCATACAAAAAGTTCAAAATTCTTGTATGAATTACATTTATAATAATCTCTTCCGCAATCACATCACTCCATATCTAAATGAGCATAACATTTTAAATATGAAAAACAGAAGACTACATCACATGTATTGTTTCATATGGAAGATTATTAAAACAAATAAGCCAACTTATTAAAGTTCTAAATTAATTACACATAACCACGGTCATGATACCAGAAATTTAACCAACTTTGTGATAGTCCCTCACAGGACGGCTGTTTTTTGAAAGTGATACACGTTTATAGCAGCCCATTTTTGGAATGAAGTCTCAGATGAAATAAAAGTTGAAAAATATAAAAAAATTTCAAAATATATTGAAACTCAATCGTTGCTAATCCAACGTCAACAGTTTTCAGTTGTTTATGGGTTATGTAGGATATTTATCAGAGACTTTTGTGCGGAGGCCTCGCGCACACTTCTGTTAGCTTGGAGTACGTCATTGTCATGAAAAGAGATATTATAGTTTTAGTTTTAATTTAGGTTTAGTTAGTAGTACTGGGCAAATGGAACAGGGCAATATTGTCGAATTTGTACCATTTAATTTATGAATAAATGTATTTATTATTATTATTATCATTATTATTATTATAAATAATAATACGCATAATATTTAAAATTTGTAATAAATTGTAAAATAAGGTACATAGATGCACAAAAATAGTAATACGTAATGAATGCTTTATCACAGCCACTGCTTTGTTTAAAAAATACTCTTCAATAACCTTAGAAGCTACCTAAATACCTATCACAAGGCGGAAACATCACAATTTAAATATTCGTAGAATGCCTGTTTCCTTAGAAAATCTCTTCAGAGATCTCTAATATATAAAGGGTGTAATTAATTTCATGTCATTAAAGAAAACTGGTAATGGGGACCGACTAGACAAACAAAAAACCTTTATGACTTTTTCCCCTAAAAACTGACCTAGGTCAACAATTTGAATATTAGGATAGGAAACATTTGAAAACCACTGCCTTTCTGGATCAATGGACATGTACTTCCCAATTACACAACTTTTAAATTGTCATAAAAAAGTGCAAAGATTACCGACCGACTCGTTCTCGCCGGCCCGCGTTTCAAAGCAAAAAAGAGCGGCACCTTTGATGATCGCCTGAACCGAACCAATTATAAAAATGTAAATAATCCGTTATCTCTTTTTGCAGAACTGCAAGCAAATGATGGCGTAGAGGTTTAAACACAGCATTTCTTTACATGTGTGTTTCTTTAATTTAGAACAAAATATTGGAGCTTTTATTGCTGTTTATAATTTATCAGATTTAAATGCGATTTATTAACATTTGTAACCTAAATGAGTGTTCTGGGTTAAGCTTAAAAACGAGTAATTATTGCATGACATTGGGAAACAAAGAGTTATACGTCTGAGATACGATAACAGAAAATAATTATGTGTATTTTAAGTTAGGAAAAAATCTGATTTATTTAACGAATTGCCAATCAGGTATCGAAAACTAAAATATTCGATAAATAAATCCAGAACTTACCAATAAATTATTTTTTTTTACACAAATTGTTCGAAATGGCTTCCGTCTGCATCAATACACTTTTCGGCACGTCGAACCAAGGACATACACACTCCGTTCAACACATTTGATAAATTAGGATCATTTTTTATGGTTTCTATGCACATTAAAATACCACACTAAACTATCAACTAACGTTGTCAATAAAGAAAATAAAAATATTCAAAATCCAAAAAGCAACACAAAAAGAACGAACAAGTAGTGATTGTACGTAATCAAGAACTTAACGACTTGAACGGTAAGTCAATAAAATAAATCTTAACTGTAAATACGTGGCCCAAAATTCAAAAAGAACAAAAGCACATACAAAAACAACGAACGGGTTCGACATGTGTACTTAACGAAGTACCCACAGAAACTAAAATATTGCACAAGGGAGAGTATAGTTTTCTTCAGATCTACTAAGCACTCAGAAAACGCCGACGTCTTTCACCTTTACCGCACCGCTAAAGACCTTACCTTACCTACTTTTAAACCATAAAAAAGGGTGATTATCAACTTGTGTCCTTGCCGACGCGCGGTCTCTAACAAAGGAGCGCGAACACTTTCAAAGTGCCGTAATTAGCGTATTTGATGGTTAGAGGCGCCGACATGCGCGAAGATAAAAGCCTATCCTAACATTCCAACAGTTCTCAAACAATATTATTGAAAATTTTCGAAACTGTCGTTTATTTATTTTTTCTAAAACTATACACCCCATGTCATAAAAGATTTTTTTGTTCGTTTAGTCGTTCCCCACCACCAGTTTTTTTAATGACATGAAACTGATTACACCTTGTATAAAATAGAGCCAAAATAGTTATGACCATAATCACTGAACATTAATCTGTTATAGTCGAGTTTAATATCAAACTCATTTCTAGTATTATAATTATAGTACCCTTTCTTTCGAAAAAATAAACATCCTTATAAATGAATAATATACGTGTATAGACATATAATGAAGAAAATATTAATATATTAAGATCGATGAACTTTTATTTAACATAATCTCTATATTGGTGCTAAGGCTTTTGCGGAGCTGGTGATCTGGGTGCTGGTTTCCGGGTCTTCTTCCATACTTCGCTTTAGAAGAAGACCACGACAAGATAGTCGAAACGTCAAGCACTCAACCAAGTTTACGCGGAAGAAAACCCGGAAACCAGCAGACAGATAATCTCTATATACTATTTCTATCCTTTTTGTGATTTCCACGTGTAACCTGGTCTCCCTGTTTTTTGTGTAGAATTTAATGTAGAATTTTTCACTTATCAACGAGCGTAATTTTGACCTGAAAACCTCATTTGATAATTTACTTAAGAAAAATATTATGTAATCAAATTCACAACACTATGTTGTAACACCCACAACGTCAAAAAATATGCAATACCACAAAACACACTCCTATTAAACTAGACACCAACAAAAAGTCAGGATCAACAACACTTCTCTGTGATACCTCTCCTCCCCTCCATTCCCCTCTCCTTTTGATCCGCTCTACCGCACCACACCAAAAACATTGCACCTAGCTATGGATCATATACAAAAAAAATCACCACTCACAAAATCGTCAATCGCACGTCCCGAGGTATGCATCACCCCTCAAACACTCATCCCTCACCTAACTCAAAACTGTATCCTTCGCACTCTGTATCCAGACCAAGTGATGGCACACAAAAAGGAATGTGTTCTCTATGTTTTCTCCTTCCAACGATGTCCCAGCGCTCCGCACAGACAATTCCCGTCACCGTCGATCCCTCGCACCAGTAGCCAATGTGTCCTCGCTCCCGCGCTCCGCAATAGATACATCATTCTTGTGCTTTCCGGAGAGCTACTATCTCCCGTTTACCCCCTGCTTGTCACTATTACGGTCGTAACCTTTTTAAACTTTTTAATAAACTTTCTCAGTCCCACCCTAGCCGCACCAGAAACATAAACAATTTGTATGTTTCTATAGCATGGATGAGGCTTTCCAAATTCCAATGGCACCGAAACCAAGCCAATGGCCACCAATTCCATCCAAATTCCCATTATATTCTTAAATTGCTTCAATTCTGCACTGTCACCCTGATGGGGCACGCCCCTGGCCAGACTCATATGTAAATTTGCTAGAAAGGATTGTTTATTGACTTATTTTTAAGTTATTACACTTGACAATGAGCGTAATTTCGAACTGAAAAACCCTCACTTGATATTTTACCTAAGAGTATATTATGACCATATACGTTTGATTATTACGGATTCAGTTTATATTAATTTTGCCTGAATATTTTTAATAATTATGAAAAAAGATTATTTGAAGGTTAACAAAAGAAATTTATATGACCATACTTTATAGACAGATCAAATTCATTTGAATATTTTTATAATGGTTAAAAAAATAATTTACAGGTTTACAGAGGGATATCATGCCATGCTTTAATTTATTGCCATAAACTTGTCGACAATGTCGACTCTTCAAGGGTGATGGCCCTAAACCCATCAATGGTTAGAAATATACTTGTCTGGGAAGGTACTTAAAAATGAAAAAGGAGGTACTTATCTTGCTTTTGCCTGTCTTGGGTTGTTTGTTTAATTACGCTCTTTTCGTAATTCAATTCATTTCGTATCAATTTGCGCGTAAATTCTTGGGCTATAATTCACTTAATTTTTATTAAATTTGACGGAGTTTTTCACGGCAATTTTGCGTTTATAGTGGGAGTGTTTCACCCAACCGTTCGCTTCGAAGGCACAACCGACGACTTTGCTCTACATAATATCTGAACATATCATTTCCGACGTATTTTCGTGAGCTGAACATAATCCTGTAGTCAAAATTAAAGCGCAATCTGCAAACTTCATAGAAAAATATCATTCCAGCATATATTCTCATCAACCCTAGTAGGCGGAGATGGGTAACTTTTAAATTTTTAAGTATCTAAAGGAAAATATTACTGAACAGTGACAATCTTAGGAAAAATTTTTCGGAAAAAGTTTGTTCTGTTGAGGGTATTCCTCCCTCAACTCGTTTGGACCAGGGCGTTGCGAGCGGTGCGGCCGCACCGGGCGCCTTCTTGGGGGGGCGCCGAAAATGCAATGATAGTTCGTCTGCGTAAAAAATAAAACCCAAGCGCCTTAATATCAGTTAACCTTACAACTTCCATTTCCGTGAAAAGTTTCAGTTTTTAACTAATTTATGATGTAAATTTGACGTGTAAAAAATGTATGTTATCTTCGGTCTCTATGTACAGCCTAATCACGAATAAGCAATTGCGTATTGGGGGGAGGGGGGCGCCACAATGAGATCTCGCACCACCTGAAAAATTTGCAAGGGCCGCCCCTGATTTGGACTTAACATTTACCTACTCCCTCACTGATTTTTTACTTTTTTTTTTATTAGAGCTGTTTAGTATTGTATAGTTTTCTTTATTTTGTTTGATTGTCATATGCTATTTGTTTCCTTTTCTATTTATGCAACTAGGACATCTCCACGTGGTGACGACGGGCAACGATTTATTTCGGCTAAGTTCCTAGGTAAAAAAAAATCGGTCATGGCAAAAGTAGAGAAAGAGTTTACGATGCAGGGTAGGGAAACCCCAGTATGGGCGGCCGGTCAGTTTGAGAAAGTGGGACCGCGGGCGTCATCATCATGCAACTGCAGCTCTAGTTTCCAGTGTCTGCATTAGTTGAATATGACTAACTGTATCAAATGCCTTTGCTAATATTCATGTATTTGTAAATTTTTGTAGAAAGATAAGCTATTGCATCTTGTGTTGACCTCAGCTCCCTGAAGCCAAATTGCTTTACTGACAAAATATTAAACCTGTTCAAAAACCTAGTCATTTTTTAACAATTTTTCAAAAATTTTAACAATATTAGAAATAAGGGAAATACCGGTAGTTAGTTACAGTCTGTCGCCACTCTTATTCCATATTTGATTTGAATTTTAAGTCTTTTACCAGCTTCTATAAAATAATTGACAAACAGATTAGACATTCCCAATTCATCACTTATTAATATACCTTCCTGGGTTCTGATTTCCGATATTTCATCTCTACTCTTCTTTCCCCAGATGTCAATTCTTTAACACAGTGCCACAATTGTTTGGAGTTACTTAAATTTTTATTGATTTTTCTCTCTTAGCAGTTTTTAACAATTCATTAAGTTCATTTCGATATTGTTGGAATTTATCTCTATTATATTCATTAGGATATTATTTTGATTATTTAAATAGCTGTTTTAAAACTGGTTAAATCCCATTTATATTTATAATAAATGTATTACTTTATCACAACTTGAGAAAACGTTAATAAATCTGACACTTCATAGATTAAATAAATACTTTACTTTTTTATCTACCTGGCTAGCTCCCAAATTAAACTTACAATCGCAGCATAGTTTTAAAATAAAACCCAATTTTAAAAATATAACAAATATATTAGATAAAATCGGTAAAAATACATAAAATGTGCTGACGATAATAATATTTTACAAACAATTTATACAAAATGTAACGTACACAGACAGACGGACATACGTAAAAAAAGGTAATAGTATACGGTAATCTACAAAATAAAGCAATGATACTTGGCAAAAGTCACAAGACATCAAAACTACAGTGACTACTCTAAAAGTAGATAACTAATTGATTAGTTGGCCAACGTAACATTACTCTAAGAAAAAAATAAATGAAATAGTACTACTAAGCAACATGTTATTTTAAATTAACAAATCAATCTTGAAACTTAAGTAAAGGTAATAACAAATAACATAAAATGCATAATAGTCGGGGGGCATACTTGATGAAATATACACTCCGTGGGAAATTTCATGATGAAATTGTGGGAGTAAGTTTAATACATTCCTTATGTCCTCTATAATCATACCTTACCAGGTGCTTTGTTTGAATTTGTGGCAGATGGCCTATATGGCGTCATATATTCAAGATGGCGGCCACCCTAGACATCATCGGAAGTTCTCGATTATAACTGTTGATAGGCCCACCCTGGCAATATTTTGTACTGAATCTTTTCTGTTCTAAATAAAATTTTAACCAAAAAAGTTATAACAGTTTTTGTGGTATAACCTTCCGGTTATCAGTTATAGCCAGTTAAAAAGTGTATTAACCAATTTTTAATTTTTGGTTTTAAAGGATTTTTAGATTTTTAGGTTGAAAAATAACAACTAGAAATTAATATTTATTTCAATATTTTTATTGAATTAATTGTAGGTTGTATTGCGTGTGAAATGTTTTCAGCTTAATACTCTTCATCTGAAAGGTCATCGATATTAAAATGTTGGCCATGATTATTGTATGTCTTCATCGCCTCCACACTAGGGTGGCCCATCTCTATAGGGGGTGAATTTTTTTTGCGTATTTTTTAAGTCTCACCCCACGAAAATATACTATTATACCAGGAATGATTTATGTCAAAGTTTCAGATAATTCGGTGAACGGTAACCTGTGCCGCATTCAGGTAGAAATTTGTAGATAAGATTTTATTACGGTAACCCGTGCCGCATTCAGGTAGAAATTTGTAGATAAGATTTTATTACGGTAATACACTTAAATTTTACTTAAAATACAAATATCTACCTCTTTTCTCATGTTTTATTGGTGTAATTATTTCCTGGAAATTATTTGTTTTGGAAGTTTGGAAATATAATGCACCTACGGTAGGTTTTTATGTCAGTTTGCAATTGTGTTTTACAGTGGTGACATTATAAGTTCTAGCATACGTTCCTTTTTGAAAAAACATTTAACGATGGCTGATATTAGATCCTTACGAAAGGATACTTCCATTTACTTAGTTGGACACTATTCGTCACAAATCATTGGCAATAAATTGCCGTCTAATAGACAAGTATTACAAGTGCTCTTTTATAACATTCGTGAAGTGAAGCTAAGTGTACATGAAAGTGCTAAATTAACAATAAAAGAGGTTTCGTTGAAAAATTGGACGATCTCTTTGACATTTCTCATGCAAATGCATTGGAGTTGATGAAAATAGATGAAGATAAGCAGTTTTTAATTAACCAAAGAAAAAAGGGACGTCCTGGATTTATGCATGGTATTGATTACCAACTTGCTTCTCAAGAAAAATCAGCTGAGGAGAAATTACAGAAATTATCCGAACGAATGCAACGAAGTCAACAAGAAAAAGCTAGATTAGAGGAAACAGTCACCTGTCCATCATCAAGTAGTAATTCAGCCGACTCCAACGAAAATGATGATGAAATAATCGAAGCCCAAGAAGAGTTGTTACAAGACCAGCCTGGCCCGTCACAGCCAAAAAAGAGGAGATTGTATGGAACATGTAACATCATCACAACAAAAATTGCCGCTGCATTTGATGCTTGCAAAATAAGCGACAGGTATGGAGTCCATATTTTGACGGCAGTAGCAGAAGCAATAGGACATGACACCACATCTTTGTCCATCAGCAGAACCACACTTCAGCGCTCTAGACAACGCGTCCGCGAAGAAAGAGCTGAAATATTAAAAACTGCCTTCGGTAATTCTGAATTGCCGGCCCCAGTCATCCATTGGGATGGAAAACTTTTACCTTCTCTCACTGGAATGGGAAATATCGATAGACTTGCTATCTTAGTTACTAGTGGAGATATTGAACAACTACTTGGAGTACCAGCTTTGCCGAATTCAACTGGAAGAGAACAGACTGAAGCAGTTTATGATGTGCTTTGTGAATGGAATTTGGACGAAAAGGTAATAGCTTTGTGTTATGATACAACAGCATCAAATATGGGTTATATAAATGGGGCAGCCACACTATTGCAACAAAAATTAGAAAGAGATATTCTATATTTTCCTTGTAGACATCATATTTTTGAAGTGGTTTTGAGAAGTGTGTTTGACACAAAAATGCCTTCCTCATCTGGTCCAAATGTGCCACTATTTAAACGTTTTAGGGAATTTTGGCCTAAAATAGATCAAAATAAACTAAAAACTGGATTTCAGGTATCAAAAATTAAACACATTTTACAACCAGTTAAAGCCGAAATTGTAAAGTTTCTAAATGCAGCTTTAACTTTGTAACAGCCTCGTGATGATTATAAAGAATTTTTAATGCTTTCTAAACTTTTTGTTGAAGAAGAGCCCACTCACACGACGTTCTATCAACCAGGGGCATTTCATCATGCACGTTGGATGGCCAAAGCCATTTACTGTCTAAAAATATTTTTTTTCCAAGATCAGTTCCAACTAACTAAAAAAGAGAAAATAGGTTATAAAATATTATTTTGGGTATTCAGCAGATAACTTTCAAAGAAATCATTCGTTCCTTTCATATATTATTGATCTAAATCTGATCAAGCTAGAATATCAATGAGTAGTCCTCTTACAAACAAACTTGTCAGTTTCTTTATACATTTACTATGTCTAACATTCAATATGAAAAACAAGAAAATAACCATTCTTTCTATATATTGAAGATCTAAGTCTGATCATGCCAATATATTGTCAGAAATCCACCCTTAAGAGGAAATCTTTCAAGCATCTCTAGCCCTACCTAGAGGATACTCCATTCAATACGATAAACAAGAAAATAACCATTCGTTCTATATATTGAAGATCTAAGTCTGATCATGCCAATATATTATCAGAAATCCACCCTTGCGAGGAAATCTTTCAAGCATCTCTAGCCCTACCTAGAGGATACTACATCACAAACAAACATTAGTTACATTTCAAAGCCAAGAACTACTGAAAAGCACAATGAAATATAGGAATAAAATTTCACTTACATGTCATAATAAATAAAATATTTCAATCAATGTTTGATTGACCAAACCTCTGTAAAAATTACGCAACCTTTTTCATTCTCTTTAGAACTCATCAGCAGAGATATATGTTCAATTTGGGTGGATTGTAAGCTTTTTCTGCAATATATTAGAAAGGAGGGATTTCATCTGTATATTTGCAATGTTTGTGGAGTCGGTTATTCTGTACTCAGTGGGTGTTACTGTAGATGTCCTTTTATGTCGCATCACAGACTTAAGAGAATTTTCAATATATATGATTTTATTGTTAAACTCCAAAGCAAGATCATTGCATGTTTTAACCTGATTTTTTCAACGATTGCAGCTTTGCATCAAGAACAGCGACACAGTGGAATTTTGCATTCAGATGTTCTGTTACATTTGAATCTACCAAAAGTATAGACAAAGATGTTTGCACAGTATTATCAATTTTTGTAGGGTGTTGCTCTTCTAAGATTTTCATTCATTTAGATTTATTTGTAGACAACTTGACTGATCCATCTAGATTAAACATGGAGAACGAAACTGTCGAGAATTCATAATTACTTAATGATGTTTTTAGATCAATATCAGTACGGCTTCTCGATATAACTAGCAAGCGTTTGAATAATGATTGGTCAAATTGTACTACAGTGTCAGCTAACTTGTTAATTTGCGTGTAACTTTACATAAATTAAGTTTCCCTTTCTTCATTGGGTCCCAGAAATTCGTCAGTCTCAATTCGTTTTTTTTTAAAGCGGTGTTCATTTCTAAACTACTTAATGTATCCGTTTGTATGGTTTCATGAAATGCACATTTTATTGTTGTGTTGATTAGTTCACTGCCTTCGTATGTTATAGGGTTGGTCGATGTTCTGGTAGTGTTATAGATACATTACACATCTTCATGTTGTCGCTTTCCTGTAGATCGTGTCAAATGGTGGTATTTTGTTTTTACTTTTTCTGCAATTCCAATCATTGCTTTGGTTTCTGTAGAAAGTCTTACCAATTCAGGAGAGGTCAAAAAGAATCGTGTTAAAGTATTTTTCTTTTGTGTTATGTTAATTTTAAATGATACAAGTGATAACAAAATTAAAAATGTTTTTATACAAAACATCTAAATGATAAAAGATATCGATAAATTCCTAAGGACCTTCTTTATAGAGAATTTCCTTGTAAATAAAAAAGGTTCAGTACAAAATATTGATAGGATGGCTCTATCAAGAGTTTTAATCGAGAACTTCCGATGATGTCTGGGGTGGACGCCACCTTGGATATATGACGTCATATAGACCGTCTGCCACAAAATCGAGCAAAGCACCTGGTAAGGCATGATTATGGAGGGCATAAGGAATGTATTAAAATTGGTCCCAAAATTTCATCATCAAATTTCCCACGGGATGTGTTACGACTCCCGACTATAATAGCATGTTCAACTAAACTTTACGTATACTAAATACTGTGCTACTACACATTAAAAAACTGTACATATACTGAATAAAGAATTCTTTATAAAAGTCTTTCAAGTGAAAGTACAAAGCACTCACGAAGGCAATTTGGGTTGGTCTTTTCAAACAACGGGATAGATGTGAAAGTTACAACATTCCACGACGAAGTGAAATTTAACGAAACCGCACAAAACCTACGATGATAATGCTCACAATTTTTTGTGCTAAACTTCTCCATACTAATTGGTTACATTCACCATAATAGTTAATTAGTTATTCCATTGTTTTTTATTCTAATTATCTTCTTCTTTAAATCTCCCTCGTTACCAAAACAGACGAGCGGGTTGCCATAGCCGCAGGCCCGATGAAACGGTAAGTCAACGGAGAAATATAAGTGTTTTAATAGGAATTTATAAACGGCTCAAAAAATAGACCGTTACAGATTTTTTAGTTACCGATTTTATTAAACCATTGGTTATCCAATTAGACCTTTCTCTTTCTGAACTTTTTATTTTAATAGTTTTTTTGAAAATGTCGATATCATTTTTAAATTCATTTATAAAAAAATTTGTGGCACTTTCAACATCAAAACATCCATATAGATGTACCACTGTTCTTGATTTAATTTTTCATTATGCTATCTATAAATGTTTTTGTTGTATAATTATTATTAGTTACTATTTTTTTCTGGTTTTCAGGAAATATAAGCTGACTGATTTGTGAAAAATGATCCGTTATGCTTGTTTGGAGTACTAATGGAATGTATTTGTAATCTTTTATGTTACAATAAATTTATAAATGATCAATAAAACTTTTATTATTTGCTTCCATCCTGGTAATAGTATATTATATTACTAGGAGTAGAACGCACTCTTTTTTTGTGTTGAGCCCAGGATTTGCAAACTGGGCTAAACACAAAAAAAGGCGTTCTACTCCGTGTAATATATACTATTTTTTCTTCAAGCGTATTAGAATGCAAAAATTCATTTATTTATCATAAATGTACAAATATTCAAACTACAGTCTTACATGTTGACACAATATGACAAGTGGCTAGTGGATAGCGCACCACCGGTGGCTTTCGGTATTAACATTATGTTACTAGTAAAACAATACCCACTGCGGTGGCGCTTTCGGAACTAACATTATGTTACTAGTAAAACAATGTCCACTACGGTGGCGTTCGGTACTAACATTTTGTTACTAGTAAAACAATGTCCTACTTCTACTTCTGTTTTTGGTGACATAATTTAAACATTTTAATACGCTTGAAGAAAAAATTATTTATTGCCGATAAAAAAAACATATGCCCTAATGATTTTAAGGTACTGGTGAGCTTCATTTTTGTCACCTAAAATGTCAATATTCCCTACAATGACATGTACAGTTGTCAAGATAGCCATTGTGAAATTCCTTAGGATAAGTTGATGGTAGTCTAGAGAATGCTTTTAAGATAATGGTTTTACCGTCAAGTACATTGTAAAAAAAAATGTATTGTTTGTTTTATATTTGCGTTCTTTATCGTGTCCAGATTAGATTTTATAGTTGAGATTAGTTTTAACAATTTTTGATAATATGAAGTTCACTTTTTCCTCCAGTGGCATTGGAATAAAATTTGCAGTTGCCATTTTACATTTATTCTGTTAAGCTTTATATCAACAGATATAGATTTTCCAAATTTTTTCGGTAGGTAGATTATGACGGTGTAGAATTTTCGATAAATTATATGATTTGATACTGTGCTTATGTTGAAGTTTATGGCCCGAAAATTGATCATACTTAACAGGGGCTGAAAGTAATAATAATAATAAAAATAAATTGACCATTTATAATTTTACAAATTACAAACTCAAAATATGTCGAAATCAGCTGCGATGTCCGGCGGCAATAGGCAACACATATTTTTTTAAAATTTCATTAGAGTGTTTATTTATATGAAATATGTAGAAATAATTTTTTATGGAACTTTAATAATTAATATTTGAAACCGTCTACCCAAAAAACTCATAGAACGATATGCCACATCGGTAGTGAGAGTGGAGATGATGGAAGTAAAAAAATTATTGAGACCTTTGGTTCATGTACACACACTAAATCACAATTTTATTTTTTTTTTCACCCCCTTTAATAATAATTGGGTGGGGGTGGTTATAGGCTATTGCCAAATAATTTTGAGATCTTAGCGCCTTTTACATACACTAAATACCAATTGTATAGACTCTTACTTGCTTAATCTACTTATTTACCTCCGTTTACCCCAATTTACTCCCCACCCCAACCTTTTAACCGAATAAGATTGAAATATAATCTAGTTCCAGATCCGTTAAAACAAAATTGTATACCAAATTTCAAGTCAATATCTCAAGAAGTTCCAGAGTAATCGTGCTCACAAAGAAGTTACAGAACGACAGACAGAATTTTTTTTTTTCAAACTTAAAATCTCGATGTCATAACGTCATGACATTCTAAGCCTATTTGAACAACAAAAATGTTCAATTTGTTTTTTTGCGTTGCCATACTTCCAACTGGATGTGGAAGTAAATGACGTGATATTATGGAAGTAAATGACGATATTACTGTGTTAGCAGACATTCTAAAAGAAGCTAATGCTGCTAGGTTTCATATGCTGGGGGAAAAATCTAAATTTTAAATGTTATTAATTTTATTGTAGTTTGACAACTGGTCATTTAGTAGTGTGGGCGAAAGTATTTTTACTCACAACTTTTGTCCACCCGTTGCCAGAGAAACAACGTACGTGAACAAAACAAAGGGTTTTGAGTTTTGTATTCACATAAGGATTAAACCAAATATATATAATACCGATAGAAAGATATTAGGGTGCTCCAGTGTTGTACTTTCGAGACTATAATTGAATGCCAAAGTAGAGGTCTTAGATGTATAAGATATTACGCCACACTTTTGAGAAGTAAGGAGTAATTTATTTAGTAAGCACCAATCAAAAATCTTGTCCAAATCATGCTGAAATCTTCCACAGTCCTCAACAATACAAATCTGTTACAAATCCAGTACGATGTCGTTAATAAATACGTTAAGAAGAAGGGGACCAATCACAGATCCTTGGGGAACTCTTAAAGTTATGAGGTTATTCAACAGACCTGAAACCACTAAACACTACGTACTGTTTCCTGTTAGAAAAGTATGATGCAAATAGCATTATACATGAGGAGGAAAAGAAAGAAAATGTAAGACTTTTTAGCAAAATGTTATGGTCTTCTTCTTCTTCTTACTCACAACGACTTGCCAGGCGTTTTGTGATTTATGAAAATTATTCTAATCGAGTCTGTTGCTGAGGTGATGATAGATATATTGTTATGTAATAAACATTCAAGAGCCTTGCTAAAGTTGCACAGTATAGAAATTGGACGAAAGTTAATTATATCATGTTTGTCACCTTTTTCATTAATAGGACGCAATTTAGAACCTTTGTAAATTTTAGGAAAGGTAAGTACAAGTTCCAATATAACGATTGCTAATGGGATGGCGAGAATATAGCACAGTACCTGACTAAAAAAGCTAGAACTGCATCGAGAACAATCATTTTAGGCTTAATCTATTTTAAGGCGGTGAGAACACTGTTAAACTCAAATTCACTTATGTGTAACTGAGAATAAAGTAAAAACTCTTCATCGTCCTAAGATACATCAGATGAAGGTGTAAACGATTTACTGAAAAAGTCAGCATGAATAAAATCTTTCTGGAATTATCAAGCTTATTATCGCCATAAAACATAGTCAGATATATTGGTTGGTCCTCCTTATAAAAGCACAAAATTTATTTCAGACTCTATATTGTTTTCGGCAGAACGAATTATATACAGTACTGGCAGGAGATATTAATATCCATTTTAGCTGGCAATCCCTTAAATTCCTCAATAGTATTAAGGTCATTATCCTGTTTATACTTATAATTACTTAGGAGTTCGGATTTAAGTTTAATATTTTTAATCATCTCGAATTAAACCAGAACAAATATCGCTTTTTTTATGTTGCGAGACAAATTTGGGAACACACAGATCAGACTACTATATAACTTATCATAGAATTAGGTGTAGACATCTTCAACATCACGAAAAGTGGACAAAAAGTTCCAATCGATGTTAGAAATTGATTCATACGACAATAAGAAGATTTTAAATCTACTCATTTTGAAATAGTCCGGGGTCCAAGCACTCCAAACTTGAGTTTGACCTGTTCCGACATGACGTACAAATGTTGATATAAGTAATGAAGAGAGCATTACTTAGGGCACTAGAAAACACTTGTCGGATTAATTTTTGCTCTTGCGCAACTTCAGAAATCGCAAAAAAGATGGCGGATTGATAATTACAAAATTATGTTTTACAATGGTTATTCTCCGTTAAAAAAAAACTATGTAACCTACCGATCTGATTTTTGGTATGTATACTCAAAAGATATACGTAATACTAACTAAGCTATTGGTATTTTTGAAAATAATATTTTTTTTGGAAAAAAATAATTAAAATCAAAAGGTTGATATTTACGTTCTAAAAATTTCGATATGCGGACAACTATGTTAAATTTATGAAATTCTTATATACAATTGCTTACCAAATATAGTACATATATTGAAAAAGTTTTTTTAAAAAGATCCTGTCGATAACGTATACAGTTTTTTGTTTATGATTTTTTTTATGAGGCGCGTAATTATGCAGCATTAAAATAAAAATAGTATACACGATAATTGGTAGTGTAACAGTAAAAAGCACTATATTGTTCAATATAATTGCAAATTTAAATTACTTTATGTTAATAATACAACAAAATCAATGAAAGTAGTAGTCAGGCGTTGCCGATTGCGGCCACTCATTTAAAAAAATAATAATCGATACAAAGTGAATTGTGTGTTCGAGCAAAATGTTAATCAATTAATCAAATAGGTATTCGCAATTGGCCATGCCCGAGTACAACTTCTACTCGTTTTTATATTGTTTAAGAAATAAAACATTAGTGAGAAATATTATTTTAGGATTTAGCATATTTAATAGAAAGCAGAAAAGGGAGATATTTTAAATAAAACATTAAAGTTGTATATTACGTAATTTTTGTTTATAACTATTCTTACATGTTAGTCAGAATCACTATCATAAAATGATGCATATTGCTTTTTCCCTTAAAACAATTTTCAGGAAAAGCAGCACACGAGCATGCAATTGAATACCACTCACAAGAACATTTTGTGTCGCATTTTATTTTACAGTTGCACTTTTTAATTTAAGTTTAGATAAACTTTTTTTGTCGACATTATCGTTACCAGCTCCTGATTTCCAATTCTGCATCCAAAATTTTGTGCAAGAGGTAATTTGAATGACGGTTCACAACACTGTAGGGAGCGTAAATAACTTTTATTAAATTATTTTACCTTTTAATAATTTTCAAACGTATACATATAATACATTTGTAAAGTTGACGTATATGTACATTGAAAATATTGGCAAAAAACTGATGTGGGGGGGTGTAAGATAAGTAATTTTTACAAATCTGAAGTTGAAAAATGTCGGAACAGGTTATTTGGAATTTAGAGCGATTTCGTACTGTTGGACCCAGACTAAAAACTATTGAACTGATTGGGTGAAAACTAGTACCACTTTTGTTATAATTCCACTTAAGTAGTTACTACGGGAGCCCATTCTAGGGGACAATGTGTTTCATAAAGATCAAAGCCTAAGGAACAATTTTAGATATGTCCCAAAAAAAAACTCGCTGTACTTTCAAAAAGGCGTCCATGCTTATGACAAACATTTTTGCAAATATAGTTTCTGCCATTTAACACAAAAACTAAAAAAGATGGAGAAAAACTTTCTGCACAAAAAACAAAGTGCATAAAATTTTCTACAATTTTGTTCCTATACAATATTTGGATAGGAGTTACCATTTTCCAAATAAATGATTCAGCTCTTAAAATAAAATATAAAAATCGCTGCCCAAGGAATCACTACTTCCACATTCATTGTTTATGGAACTTTAATAATATAATATTTGAAATCCTCTACCCCAAAAACCCATAAAACGATACTCCGATATATTTTGAGATTTTTCGTTCTTGTATGTACACACACTAAATCACATTTTTTTTTAATCCCCTTTAATAATGGGGGTGGCTAAAGCCAAAAATTCTCTTGAGACCTTAGCTTCTCTTGTATATACTAAATACCAATTTTATGGACTCTTACCTGCTTGATTTACCTATTTACCCATCTACCCCCGAACCCTTCGACGGAATAAGATGAAAATATAATCTAGTTCCAGATCCCGTTAAATTACATACGCGTACCAAATTTCAAGTCAATATCTTAAACGGTTCCAGAGTAATCGTGTGCACAAAAAAAAAATTACAGACAGACAGAAATTTTTGTTTCGCTCAAACTTAAAATCTCGACGTTTCATGAAATTCTAAGCCTATCTGAACAATAAAAATTTTCAAACAATTTTTTGTCGTTACTATACTTCCACTGGATGTGGAAGTAAAAGTAAGTAACACCTCATTCGCTTTCAGATTCACTATCGCTGTCTCCCGATACATCGAATATTTCTTCCAAGTCTTCTTCCTCTATTGCTTCATTTATGATATTGTTATATTCCTCACTTTCGTCTATTATGATTTGATTTGAAATCACCTCCTGAAGAATTTCACTAAGCGATTGTGGCAGTATTTTATCTGCTTAACACCAAAGAGGTTATCCATTTTCTTGCCATCCATAATCATTCCAAGGCATTAGAATATTGTGAATACATTCGTCGGCTAATAGCCGAATACTCGTTTGGTAAACACTTCATATGCTCGATAAGACAAGCTCTTGATGGTGGAATCGAAGCAAAATCAGCCTTATAGTGTCAATTGATAAAGACAAATCTTTGTCACCACATTTTTCTGTCTAATGGCAATTAGGCGAAGTTCGTCCACGCTAACGCATTTCTTTGATCCATATATGGCGCATGTAAACTCCTCTAATGATGCGACTAATTTTTCATCAATATTCCAGCTGCTCCCCAAATCTTGAAATGTTCGGATATATTTGGTACATTTGGGAGAAAGTAACATTTTTAGGGTTTTTATCTTTCCTTTTCCTTTAAAGGCGCTGAATGAGTCGCATCCAGTAAATGAATGAAGACCCAGTAATGCCGAACATTTTTGAGGTCCATATACTCTTCTGCTAGTGCGGATATGTTAATAAGCAGTATTATTGCCAAATCCGGTATCAAAGAGTAATTTACATTTAATTTTATTGGAATGAGAGCAGAATCCAAAGGATATCACTATCAACACTTTTAACCATATTGAAAATTTGACCCCAGATTAAATAGCGCATTTGCATACATTTATCTCGAGAACGGCAACTCCTATCCAAATATTGCATAGGAATAAGATTGTAGAAAGTTTTATACACGTTGTTTTTTGTGAAAAAAGTTTTTGTCCATCTTTTTTAGTTTTTATGACAAAAACAACATTGGCAACAGTTTTTTTAAATATGGCCGCCATTTTGAAAGTACAGACATTTTTTTTGGGGACATGTCTAAAATTGTTCCTTAATCTTTATGAAAAACATTGCCCCTGAGAAGGGGGGGGGGGCACGTACAGCTAAAGTAGGCTCTCCGACGAAGTCTTTTCTAATATACGTATTGCGAAAGACATGGCCGAAATAAATATTTTTTCCGATTGGATATGGCGAATTAAAAAAATAATAGTAAATTTTATCTAACTTTTATAAATCTATTACATTATTATAAAATAAACAAGATAACATATTATTTTTCATTTAGTAACATTTTTCATTATATAAAAATATAATTTAATAAAAGTAAGTTTAAGCTTCCAATTGTTAAATTAGTTTTTATTTTTTCTGGTTCACCTCGCCTCCGCCACTGCAATCGTACGATATATATACATATATATGCCTGTATATGCTATATATGCCTAGTACATTTCAATAATATCTTACAGCATGATTATCTCCACTGAAAAATGCTTTTGATACAAATTGTGATTTTGGCGCTGTGTGTGCTAGTGCTAGTTGTTGCTTGGGATCTCTTTAAGAAAAGACACATTTTGAAATTTGCTAGACAAATCAAGGGACATACTTTTTATCCTATTATTGGCAATGGACACCATATTATTGAAGAAAGTAAGTATTCAATGTTATTGCCAATGGCCAACATCGATGATTTTCTTTTGATGGAAAATATTACTTTTGTTTAAATTCATAGACAGTCCTTATTATACTCACTCTTCGCAAATACGAAAAAGCAGAGTATATTGCATTTGATAGGCACATTGCTAAAACCATAAATATCGCTCGTACTCTCGTAGAGAAAAAATTTCGTGTAATTGTGTTAATCATAGAGTCTCTCCGTCCGTCACAATTCGTGTAAGTGTGATAATTTAAGAGCGATGGTATTGTTTGAGTGGTAAGTTCATGGTAGCTGGAGAAAAAAATCGATTAGTAGATAGAAATGTTTTAAGACATTTTAAAGTTTTAACTGGATTGGGTTTCAACCTTCAATTTGATACTGAAACTGAAGTAGTTTTTACCAACAACAGATAAGATGTAAGATGTAAGATATTGTAACACGCGGTTTGCCAGTGCAGTCAGCATCATGGGGAGATGAGTTTAATTCGATGATATTTGTCGTGCAGAAAAAAAATATAATTCCATTCGTTAGTCATAAAATTCTAAGCAACTTAAAAAAATGACCGTCCGTCAGTTGGTCATCCGTCAGGTTTCTCGAAAGCACAGCAACTTAGGAAGAAAAATAATTGTTGGAACTTTAATAATATAATATTTCAAATCGTCTACCCCAAAAACCCATAAAACGATATGCCACATCGGTAGTGAGGGTGGGTGTGGTCGGAGGGGGGGATGGTAGTGGGGGTGGATAAAGTAAAAAAAATTAGGCTTTTGGTTCTTGTACACATACTAAATGACAATTTACCTTTAATAATGGGGTGAGGGTGGTAATGGGGGTGGCTAATGCCAAACATTTTTTTGATACCTTAGCTTCTCTTATATATACTAAATACCAATTTTATGGACTCTTACTTGCTTGATTTACCTATTTACACCTCTATTTACCCCAATTTACCTCCCAACCCTTCGACGGAATAAGGTCAAAATATAATCTAGTTCCAGATCTTGTTAAAATACATACGTGTACCAAATTTCAAGTCAATATCTTAAACGGTTCCAGAGTAAACTTACGCACAAAAAAGTTACAGACAGACCGACAGACAGATTTTTTTTCTCAAACTTAGAATCTCGACGTTTCATGACATTTTAAGCCTATTTGAACAATAAAAATTTTCAAAAATTTTATTTGCGTTACCATACTTCCACCAGATGTGGAAATAAAATTCCGATCGTATGGAAAACTGGAAGTAATTTAATATTAATTGGAGGGATGACTCTATTGTTACTTCCACATCCAGTGGAAGTATAGTAACGACAAAAAAATTTTTGAAAATTTGTATTGTTCAAATAGGCTCAGAATGTCATGAAACGTCGAGATTTTAAATTTGATAAAAAAAATTCTGTGTCTGTCGGTCTGTAACTTTTTATGTACGCACGTTTACTCTGGAACCGTTTAAGATATTGACTTGAAGTTTGGTACAAGTATGTACTTTAACGGGATCTGGAACTAGATTATATTTTCATCTTATTCCGTCGATGGGTTGGGAGGTAAAATGGGGTAAATGGGAGGTAAACAGGTAAATCAAGCAGGTAAGAGTTCATAAAATTGGTATTTAGTGTATACAAGAGAAGCTAAGGTTTCAGATTTAGTGTGTAATGTACAAGGGAGGCTTTACAGCACCGATTTCGGGTTTCGGCGCCATATTGGCCGCCATCTTGAATATCTCATTTACGGTTGGAATTTCGGTTTGGCAACCGGCAGATTCGGATTCAGCGGGGTCGGAATAGGGAAAAAAACCATTTGCCAAAAAGTAATATGAAATGCTTCTAAAATTATTACAGAGAGCTTTTGTCGATATTTTAACTAAACTATGTACAAGAACTAAAAACCTCAAAATATTTTTTTACTTCATCCACCCCCACTACCAACCCTCTACCACCACCCCCACCTCCACTACCGATGTGGCATATCTTTTTATGAGTTTTTGGGGTAGACGATTTCAATTATTATGTTGTTAAAGTTACCTCGAGTAGTATGGATGCGCAGTGGCTTCCCTCGACTACTATGAATGCGCAGTAGGTTTCCCCGAGTATTATGGATGCGCAGTGGCTTTTCTCGAATATTTTGGATGCGCAGTGACTTTTCTCTAGTATTATATATCGCAGTAGTATGAATGCGCAGTGGGTTACTTTAAGTAGTATGGATGCGCAGTGGGTTACTTCAAGAATTATGAATGCGCAGTGGCTTTCCTCAAGTAACACAGTGGGTTACCTTGAGTAGTATGGATTGTCATGCCATTTTCTGCGCATTACTTCCACATTCAGTTGAAGTATATTAACGCAAAAAAAAATTTTGGACATTTTCATTGTTTAAATAGGCTTAGAATACCATGAAACGTCAATATTTCAAGTCTGAGCAAAATAAATTTGTCTATCGCATCGGTCTGTCTGTTAGTCTTGTATCTCTTTGGTGATCACGATTACTCTGGAACCGTTTAAGATATTCACTTAAAATATGGCTCACGTATGTGTTTTAATGAGATCTGGAACTAGATTATATTTTGATCCTATTCTGTTGCTGAGTTGAAGGGTAAATGGGGTAAATAGGTAAATTAAGCAAGTACGAGTTCATAAAGTTGGTATTTAGTAAATATAGTATAGGTGCATTTTGTCTTTCCAGGGCTGCAATTTGGCTGAAAGCATGTTTAAGGCATGAAAAGAGAAGAAAGTTGTGAAGAATTACATTTTCTACAAAAAGTCAGTGAGGGCATATGTCTATCTTTTTAGTTTGTGCACAAGAAGCAAACAGAGTGTGTGGTATCCTGTATATTCATCATATTTAAACGCATATATTGCCAAAACAACAAAACATACATATATGCTGCCACTCACTTTTTCATGTCAAAAATTATCTACTTTATTCCCATATATTTTTTCCATTTTAGCTAATAAATATTGAAAGGGTGTTATTCAATCAAGTTTTTATTAAAGACTTCGCGAATTTCTTTATTTATATCATATAATTAAAAAAATAATAAAATAGTGGATATATTATACCCACCATGTTCACAGTATATAGTACCAAATTATCGTAATAAAGTATATTTAGATATAAACAAATTACTGTAATACCGTATATATAAATAAATATTATTATTCATTATTTTTAGTTATCCTAATGAACCCGCAAAGGAACACAGGTATTTTGCTAGTTAAATCTAAAACTAGATAGTTTTCTCAGTGTATAATGTATTCGATGCCTAATAATAAAGTTGACCATCTGTAAAAATTTACTTTTCTCAGTGTGATAATAACAGCTCCTACTGTCACTTATGAGGTCACGGTTATGAGTCCTCCGACATGAAAGGTGCCGCGGCAAATATTCGCTTCTGTATAGTTTACCTTTTCTATGAATAAATTTTAATACCATAATCAGTATTCAGCGGCCAAGAATTAATAGAAAAACACTGTTTCGCACTTTTGTCAGAATGGGCAAAAAATGCCATTTTTTAACATTGTTCTTTTTATCTTGCAGATTTTTTTGCTAGTATAAGGAAAATCATAAGGAAATACAACTTGCCGTGCAGTATTTGGTTTGGACATGATTACAATTATGTAACAGCAGACGCTGCAGAAATAAAAGTGATATTAAATCATTCGAACACATTCAATAAAAGTTCTGTATACGACAATTTCAACAAAATTTTAGAACATACACTTCTCATGGCAAAATGTAAGTAAAACAGTATTTCCAGTATATCAAACGTTACTTGTCACCACTGTAAATAATCGGGAATCAGAAACAAATTTGAGGACGCCTTTTGAGCGGCGTTTGCAAAAAAATTACCGAATTACTGAAAATTGATTAATCTACGTGTAAATACGTGTTGAGAAATGTCAATGAAACCCTGTATATACGACGGACATTTCCGTAATAATTCTAGCGGTTTCTTTTTCCCTTTCCTATAAAAAGCTGGATTGAAGTTACAGCCGGTTAAGGCGTGAAAACCTGTGAGTGCTAGACACAACTGCTGACCTAATTTTTCATATATTTTATTAACGTCTACGTATCTTTGATTGTTTCCAGTACCAGTGAGAATTCTTATCTGTAATTTTTTTCGGAGGGCAGGCATGTTCCCGAGCATGATTATTAAATTTTCAGCTTTACAATAATTAATTCCGGATAGAAGCGATATATTGACTAAAACTCCTGTGCTAAAAATACTTTGTTACTACTTGTGCATAATATGATTATCTAATATTTCATACAAATATATGATTTTCTTTCAAGTTTCATATGAGAAAAACGATATCAGCAGGCGTCAAACAGAGTATTTCATTAGTAGTAGCGTGTGTGAGTCGGAAAAAAAACCGAAAATTGTAAATATTTTGAGCCGGAACAAGATTACCTCCCCCCCCCGTTTTCGAGGATGCTGAACACGATGGCGGTGTAAGAATTTCTCTTTAGGGTTGCGCAACCTCAAAACGGCCAAAAACCACCCCCGAGAGGGGTAAAACGCGCTTCACTCGATTTCTCTGCAGAAAATAACCTTCCCCCCGTTTTCGAGGATGCTGAGCACGATGGTGGTGCTGGATATCGCCTTCGACCCCAACCAACCCCTCCACCGGCCAATACTCGCCCCCGAAAGGGGTGAATTTTTTTTTTTTCGTAATATCAGGCAAATTGCATTTCTATCCGTTTTCGAGGATGCTGAGCACGATGGTGGTGCTGGATATCGCGTTCGACCCCGACCAACCCCTCCACCGGCCTATACTCGCCCCCGAAACGGGTAATTCTACGCGTAGGTTAAATTAGTCGAGATAAGGTATAAACGAAAAATATATTTAGTGTAAGCCGACTTTACCTTTAAGTAGTATAACGTATTATCTTTAAGTATGAATTATTATAACGTAAGAGAAGAACCTGTAGCACTTTATTGAAGCTTAATGTCATGTATCGTAATAAATGTTCTCAATTATTTATTTGTAAAAATCAAAGTATGTATCAATCATTCAATAGACCCACTTGCGGTATTTGATGATATTTTTCAGTTGGACCGGAATGAAAGAGCATTGCAACTAAGAAGAGAAGTACGATTTTTCCTATTCTTAACATCCTCGAAAACGGAAATAAATGTGTTTCCCGCTGATATTACAAAAAAAAAATTCACCCCTTTCGGGGGCGAGTATTGGCCGGTGGAGCGGTTGGTCGGGGTCGAACGCGATATCCAGCACCACCATCGTGCTCAGCATCCTCGAAAACGGGGGGAAGGTTTTTTTCTCCAGGGAAATCGAGTGAAGCGCGTTTTACCCCTCTAGGGGGTGAGTATTGGCCGGTGGAGGGTTGGTCGGGGTCGAACGCGATATCCAGCACCACCATCGTGCTCAGCATCCTCGAAAACGGATAGAAATGCAATTTGCCTGATATTACGAAAAAAAAAAATTCACCCCTTTCGGCGGCGAGTATTGGCCGGTGGAGGGGTTGGTTGGGGTCGAAGGCGATATCCAGCACCACCATCGTCCTCAGCATCCTCGAAAACGGGGGGGAAGGTTATTTTCTGCAGGGAAATCGAGTGAAGCGCGTTTTACCCCTCTCGGGGGTGATTTTTGGCCATTTTGAGGCGTTGCGCAACCCTAAAGAGAAATTCTGACACCGCCATCGTGTTCAGCATCCTCGAAAACGGGGGGGGGGGGGGGGGGGGGGGGGGAGTTAATCTTGTTCCGGCTCAAAATATTTACATGTTCGTCCGACTCACACACGCCACTATAGTTTGTATTGAGAGAAACTTGAAATTGATCATCAGGTGGTTAAAAAAAATGAAATAATACGTTAGCTGGGGCATTAAAGATACCGCGCGCGGTGAGCGCCTGGACACTGAGGTACGCTTAAAAGGTCTAGCTCACAGGTTTTGTCCCATGGTATTGTCAGCTGACACTTTTTAATTGTTTTTTTATATCGTAAACTATCATATAAATAAATTTCAGATTTGTTGAAATAACAAATTTTCACGGGTTTTTCATACATATTGACAACCTTCACTCCTTGCCCCAAGCATCTGACATATTTTTTTTTTTCATTTACGTTACATAAGTAAACTATTTATAGTTTAGTAGCCTTGTTGGATTGACGCGAAAACGAAAAACGAAATTATTTTACTTGATGCGCAGCCTCCCACGTCCTTCATCTCCGCGATTGAAGTAGCTGACACCCGATTCTTCGATAAGCAATGAAAAAACAACCTATACTGAAAAAATGAGCTTTGTTGAAATGATGTAATTAGATTTGACGCTATCTCCCAGACTATAAGTTCTTAACTTGTTAGGAAATGTGTATGACCATTTTTTGTGATGCTAATAAAAGAAGCCGAACACCTTCTTTATGACCTTTTTAATAGTAAACATCTGTCTTTATAACAATAGAGGTGAAGGTGGGAGACCCCGTCAGTCTCTCTTGGTAGATGCGTTACTTTAAGCAATTTTTCGGGACTGAAAATAGATAATTTGTCTTACATGTGGTAACTATTTCTTTTTTAGTCCACAGTACAGCGCCCTTTTTTTTAATAATAAGTTACAGGCTGAATTTTCGTGAGTAGCTTCGTTTTGACGAGACGCCCAACTTTTCTTTTTGCGAAAATTCTCGGTATTGGTAGCTAATAACTGCGCTTGGGTGTGTATATGTCGATTGGGTGATTGTTCAAATTTTATTAGTAACAGTTAGTTTTTACTTCCACATCCAGTGGAAGTATAGTAACGACAAAAAAAATTTTAAAAATTTTTATTGTTCAAATAGGCTTAGAATGTCATGAAACGTCAAGATTTTAAGTTTGAGCGAAAAAAAAATTTTCTGTCTGTCGGTCTGTCTGTAACTTTTTTTTGTGCGCACGTTTACTCTGGAACCGTTTAAGATATTGACTTGAAATTTGGTACACATATGTACTTTAACGAGATCTAGAACTAGATTATATTTTCATCTTGTTCCGTCGAAGGGTTGGGGGGTAAATTGGGGTAAATTTAGGGTAAATAGGTCAATCAAGCAGGTAATAGTCCATAAAATTGGTATTTAGTATATACAAGAGAAGCTAAGGTCTCAAAAAATTTTTGGCATTACCACCCCCACCCCCTTATTAAAGGGGATGAAAAAAAATTGTAATTTAGTGTACCTATGTACAGGAACCAGAAACCTCAAAATATTTTTTTACTTCATCCACCCCCACTACCACCCCCCTATCACCACTCCCCACCTCACTATCGATGTGGGGTATCGTTTTATGGGTTTTTGGGGTAGAGGATTTCAAATATTATATTATTAAAGTTCCATAAACAGTTATTTTCACATACAAAGTTTTTTTCGTTGTCAGTGACTTGGATAGAGAATCTGGATGTGGAAGTAGTGATTCCTTGGGCAGCGGTTTTACTTCCACATCCACTGGAAGTATAGTAACGACAAAAAAAATTTTAAAAATTTTTATTGTTCAAATAGGCTTAGAATGTCATGAAACGTCGAGATTTTAAGTTTGAGCGAAAAAAAATTTTCTGTCTGTCGGTCTGTCTGTAACTTTTTTTTGTGCGCACGTTTACTCTGGAACCGTTTAAGATATTGACTTTAAATTTGGTACACGTATGTACTTTTACGAGATCTGGAACTAGATTATATTTTCCTCTAATTCCGGGGATAAATTGGGGTAAATTTGGGGTAAATAGGTAAATCAAGTAGGTAAGAGTCCACAAAATTAGTATTTAGTATATATAAAAGAAGTTAAGGTCTCAAAAAAATTTTTTGGCATTAGCCACCCCCCATTATTAAAGGGGGTGAAAAAAAAATTGTAATTTAGCGTGTATACAAAAACCTATGGCCTCAATTTTTTTTTACTTAATCCACCCCCACCCCCTCCACCACCACCCCAACCCCCACTATCGATGTGACATATCGTTTTATAGGTTTTTGGGGTAGGCGATTTCAAATATCATGTTATAAAGTTACTTCGAGTAATATGGATACGCAGTAGGTTTCCCCGAGTATTATGGATGCGCAGTGGCTTTCCTCGAGTACAATCGATGCGCAGTAGGTTACCTCTAGTAGTATGGAGGCGCAGTAGGTTTCTTCGAGTATTTAGGATGAGCAGAGGCTTTTCTAGAGTACTATAGATGCGCAGTAGGTTACCTCTAGTAGTATGGAGGCGCAGTAGGTTTCTTCGAGTATTTAGGATGAGCAGAGGCTTTTCTAGAGTACTATAGATGCGCAGTAGGTTACCTCAAGTAGTATGGATGCGTAGTAGGTTTCCCCGAGTATTATGAATGCGCAGTGGCTTTCCTTGAATACCACTGACGCGCAGTAGGTTACTACGAGTAGTACAGATGCGCAGTAGGTTACCTCAAGTGGTATGGATGCGCAGTGGGTTTTCTCGAGTAAAATGGAGGCGCAGTGGGTTTCTTTAAGAAGTATGAATGCGTAGTGGCTTTTCTCAAGTAAATTGGATAAACAGTGGGTTACCTCGGGTAGTATGGATACGTAGTAGGTTTCATTGAGGAAAATGCTTGAAGTAGAGGCTCTACTTCTATCGTGTAGTCCACGGCACACAATGATTTTTTATATCTTTGTCATGCTATTTTCTGCGTATTACTTCTTCATCCAGTTGAAGTAGACTAACGCAAGAAACATTTTTGAAAATTTTCATTGTACGAATGGGCTTATAATGTCATGAAACCTCAATATTTTAAGTTTGAATAAAATAAATTTGTCTGTCGCGTCGGTCTGCCTGTTAGCTTTGTATCCTTTTGGTGCTCACGATTACTCTGGAACTGTTTAAGATATTGACTTAAAATATGGCACACGTATGTATTTTAACGAGATCTGGAACTAGATTATATATCGATCTTATTCCGTTGCAGAGTTGAAGGTAAATGGGGGTAAATAGGCAAATAGGTAAATCAAGCAATTAAGAGTGCATTAAATTGGTATTTAGTAAATATAAGAGGAGTTAAGGTCTCAAAAACATTTTTGGCAATAGCCAAGAGACTTAGATAGGAAGTCTTAATGTGGAAGTAGTGATTCCTTAGGCAGCGGTTTTTAGTTAAATCTTGAGATAATTTGATAAAAAATACGAAAAAACGTTTGTCCTACAAAATCGATGGTTTGAGCGAAGTGTTCCCTACCCTCAACATGTCCAAATAACAAGGTCAAAAAAATGATTAGTAACCAACTGATTTTTTTACTAACCCTAATTTACAAATTAGGGTTTAAAATCAAGGGGAATGTTGTTTTTTGATAATCTGAATCTATGTGCTAAATTTGGCAGATATCAGAATTCCGCTTAAGTAAAACCGCAATTATAAAATAATTCGTTACTTAAAATAACTTTTGTCGGACTAGTGATACATACCAATTTTTTTGTAGGACACTATTTTATTTGGGCAGAGAATACACTAACCTATCATGTGCTATCTTTGTCCTACAGTTACTAATGAGAAAAGTGTTACCGTGGAACTGACAATTTCCGAGCGTAGGACCGGAAAAACATACCATTCAATTTGTAGGACAATGTGGCCATTTCATTTTAAAAACATTTATTAAGCAATAGTAAAAAAATCAGCTGGTTAGTAATCATTTTTTTGACCTCGTTATTTGGACATGCTGGGGGTGGGGGACGCTTCGGTCAAACCATCGATTTTGTAGGACAAACGTTTTTTCGTGTTTTTTATCAAATTATCTCAAAATTTAACTAAAAAACTAACTGTTACTAATAAAATTTGAACAATCACCCAATCGACATATATACACCCAAGCGCAGTTATTAGCTACCACTACCGAGAATTTTCGCTAAGAGAAAAGTTGGGCGTCGCGTCAAAACGAGGCTACTCACGAAAATTCAGCCTGTTACTAATCATTAAAAAAAAAGGGCGCTGTACTGTGGACTATTTCTCTCTATTTTCATATGCTACTCCTCATAACGGAGTTATTCGCGAAAATGAAATAGTACGTTAATTGGTAAAAATGTTTTGAGAACGTCGATGAATACAGGAAGACTGTAGTCAGTTGGAAGCTGAAGTAGTAAGTTACAAGGGGATATATGCGAAATCCGTCTCAAGAAACAGAAGCAGCGACCGTTAAAGTTAATTTTATGAATACGAATATCGCACGTATTATATGTACAAGTAATGTAGTAATTCCATCTTGGAAAAATGGCGCCCATTTCCAGTTTCTCAAGGACTCTGTTACAGTCACCTCCTGTGTACCCTGTGTAAACCAATATGTAAAATGACACTATTAATTTATAATAGTCTGTAGAGCAAAAAAACGGGATACCCACGAATAATCCCTACAAGAGATTTTCTTTTTATATGCTATAGAGGGGCTAGCCTCAATTATTAATTATTGATGTTTTCCACAAAAATATCGCGTCCGCTACGGCCGCTATGTTGAAAAAATTACTGTCAAACTAGGTTTATCTCAATTATCTTCTTTCCTGTTAGTTCTACCCTAAAATTAGATATTACCAATATTGTAGAAAATGAAAAAAGGTGCAACTTTTGTTTAAACTATTTTTCTCTATTACCTACACTCAAAGAAATAGTATGGGTAAATTCAACAAAAAAAAATGGTTAACTAACAATATCGTTAATTCTGTTAAACCAAAACTATATTGATGGTATTTTTAAACAAGAGGTGATTGTTATTTTAATTAATAAAAAGTTGCCGTACAACAAAACAAACATTAACTTAAAAAATAGATGAATAAGACTATTATTTTGTTCGTCTGACTATTATTTTGTTGAATTCTGTCAAATTAAACTAGATAATAGTATATTTTATTTTTAACTATTATCGAATTGTAATTCTAACCCAGTATTAGTTCGCTGTACTATTGTACTTGGTAGACAAATCAATATTATTGTCGTCTTCTAGAAGTTCTAAAAGAATTACCATAAAATTTGCTTGCTTACCACGTAGTCTATTACAGAAATTATTCCCAGATGACGCCACATACAAATCACTGACAATAATCAATCATGCATTATCTTACACTCTTATGAATTTATAGAAAATTAATAACATGATTGCAGTGTTCAAATTCTCTCTCAGGGATCATCGATATATTTGGATGGATCTTATAAACGATCTCTTATCTTTGGTTTGGGTGGTCTGATGTCTCAATACTGAGATTATGGCTAACCAAAAAAAACTTTATCATACAATAAAGTGTAGATCAACCTAAAAATTAGTTGGTGAACAAAAAAACAAAGTCGTTGTACTATTTAATTGTAGACCAAACTGAAAATGGTTAGTGAACATAAAAAAATGTCATTGTACTATTTAATTTGTTACAAGAATTATTAAACTACTATTTGTTTACGAAAACAAATAAAGTTGTATGACTATTCTTTACTGATTGATTTAACTATAGTCCAGTCAATGAAAGAGTTGTAGAGAACATTTTGGAGGGGAGAATTTTTCTCTTCAGGAATATGTTGGGGGTAGTCAGGAGGTAAACATACTAAAAGTCCCCGCCCCTAGCCCCGCTGCTTCAGTAAGAGAGGGGGGTGGAAAGGTTCCTTTTTTCGATTCTTCGCTTATAACTCGGAAACGATGCGTCGTACGGAAAAAGGTAATCTATGCAAAATTAAACGTAATTAAATTACACACAAGAATGTTTATATTCATTTTCTTCCTATGTGTTATATTTTACGAGATATTCGCCAGCGAAAATCAATAATTAATAAAAAAAATCAATTGTGTACCTTGAATATTTCTATCAAAGCGGTTTACCGTGGTCTGCTAATAAATCGCAGTCACAAAACAATCTTTATTTTACAACACTGGACGTATTTACTAACGTAATATTTTGTCGAAATCTAGACATTTCCTTAAATATACAATATGACTCACTTAAAATGAAGATACCCTTATAACGTTTTCCTTTTGTTTCCGATTTGAATCAAATTTTACTCAAGTATAGAACAAATTAGGATCTACTTATGACCAGAAAATCATTCACGTGCTATAAAGGCAAAGCTACCTGCGGTACCAAAATATGAGGAAAAAGATTAAAAATCATATTGATTTTTAATCTTATGAACGATGAATTTTACGTAGCCACCACAAATTGCGGAAACTGAGGACCCCCTTAGCCAGATGAGCTTATGTATGAGATATACCCCATCAATAATCAAATCAAATTTTGGTGTATGTACGTTTGTGGAGTCGATCGGATACATTTTTGGAATTCTTAATATTCAAAATGTTTTATTTTTTTCAGCATATTTTTGTACCGCAGGTGGCTTTGCCTTTATAGTAGGTGAACGATTTTCTGGTCATAAGTAGATCTTAATTTGTTCTATACTTGAGTAAAATTTGATTCAAATCGGAAACAAAATGAAAAAGTTATAAAGGTATCTTCATTTTAAGTGAGTCACACTGTATATTTAAGGAAATATATAGATTTCGATAAAATATTACGTTAGTAAATACGTCCAGTGTTGTAAAATAAAGATTGTTTTGCGACTGTGATTTATTAGCAGACCACGGTAAACCGCTTTGATAGAAATATACAAGGTACATAATTGATTTTTTTTTATTAATTATCGATTTTCGTTGGCGAACATCTCGTAAACTATACCACATAGGAAGAAAATGAATATAAACATTCTTGTGGAAAATTTAATTACGTTTAATTTTGCATAGATTACCTTTTCCCATACGACGCATCGTTTCCGAGTTATAAGCGAAAAATCGAAAAAGGAACCCTTTCCACCCCCCTCCCCCCTGAAGCGGCGGGGCTAGGAGCGGGGACTTTTAGTATGTTTACCTCCTGACTACCCCCAACACATACCAGAAGAGAAAAATTCTCCCCTCCAAAATGTTCTCTACAATCCCCTTTTGGGCATTCATTGATTGGACTACTATGAAACTAGATAGGCGCGATTTCATATGCTCTTTTTGGTTGAATTTACCTATCATTTTCTTTGAGTGTACTAATATTTTACGATATGCAGCCGTCAGAATAATGAAAATTTGTGCTTCGATGCACATTTTTGCAATTATCTCTATCCCCGTTGCTCCTTTGTAGTAATTAGCTATTATCAATGTTGTAGAATACTGTAGATCATACAATTTCCCAGAACTTTTGTTAAAAAGATTATCTTCCACGGTGAACTGTTTTGAAATTACAACAGTTCGAAATTTCAAAAATTATTAAACTTTCGTGTTGCTGTAACTTGTAAACAATTGATGGAGCTATAAAAAATTTTTGAACAAAAATTTTAGGAAATTCTATAATCTACAATATAGTGCAATAAAAATAAGCCTAAAAGTATGCGAACCTTAAAAAAATTAGTACAAGCAAGAAATTTGGTGAAGATGTTGCAGTTACCATCCTATTGAATATACTAAAAGTCCCCTAAAATCTAAGCTGTGCTACGCCCGCCATATTGAAAAATGGCGGCCCATTTCTAGATTTTTGTATATAAATCCTTTACCGTTGCAGATAGGAAAAAAAGTTTCAAATAAAAAATGTAGGCAATAATAAAACCAACAATTTTTGATATTAACATTTTTTCTCTAAATCGAACGGTTTTTTAATTGGACTGATATGATTATAGAGCAGTGTCTAATGCGAAGTATGAAATCTATTGGAGGTCTAACTCATGGTCGAGGAATAACAGAAAATACTCTAATGCGATGGGTTACTTGTGCTCCCGTTTCCGTAGAAGTTTGTTTGGCATTTCAAAAATTGTCTGGCATTTCTTCCTACACGTCAGAACAACACGTTGAAGAAAGATCAAGTCGACAAGCTCGAGATACCCGCGATAAACAAACTTTTATAAACTGGATGCAATAGCATAATCCCTTCAACCAGCGTTGTGAAAATTTGGTTAGCTTATCTTCAGGTCAATAGCTGATCATACTATAAACTGCACTTCAGAAGGGCCTACGTTCAATGTCGCCATTGGTTGGAAACAAATGAACCCATCAATCAAAGTGAGAGAAAGTATTGTTGCTGTGAACCCACAACAGTTATTTAACCGAATTGTGTGTGTAGTTAAAGGAACAAAGAAGCTAAAAGAATGTTTCAAATATGATCTCGCACCTTCTCCTACTTCTCTTTTCAATGAGGTTGATATGAGGAAAGGCAAAAAATCATCACTTGCCGCAGCTTCTAAAATTGAGGAATCACCAGAAATAGACAAGTGTATTTACGTCCTAGATGGGGGACATATTCTTCACAGTATTGTTTGGCTCAGGCCCGCAACCTATCAAGACATCATTAACAATTACACTTCACACATCATTAGCCAGTATGGCGGTAATTGCGTTGTGGTATTTGATGGTTATCCTGTATACCCAACAACGAAGGGGAACGAACAAGAAAGAAGAGCAGCAAGAAGGACATCAGCAGATATAAACATAAGTGAGAATACTTTGAATACTGTCAGCACAACAACGCAAGTGGAATTTCTTGCAAACAGTGCAAAAAAAATTCTTATAAAATATCTAGCCGTCCAATTAAGAAGTCGGAGTGTCCAGGTAGAAGAGGCCGAAGCTGATGCTGATGTGTCAATCGTAGTAACAGCTATTGAGAAAGCAAAGCATGGTTCTCGAGTAGTTGTTGTTGGCCAGGACACCGACTTATTAGTCCTCCTAATTACTTTGTCAACAGATGAGATGCACATTTGGTTCCTTCGACCAGGCTAAAAAAAGGTCAATTTTTTACATTCCAAAGCAACGAGATTTGCACAGGAATACATTACACTGTATGATATTCATACATGGTGTTACAGGTTGTGACAAAACCTCCGCGCCCTTTATAGACCATGTGCCAGACCTATCAGTCATTATAATTTGGGGGGACTGAATGAAACCTTTACCACAGGTTTCTGGGGTCATATGGAGCAAAAAATTCGGGGGGGGTCCATCATGGGGAGGTAGCTTTCAAATATGGCGGCCGTTCAAAATGGCGGCCCGACTATGAATTCTTAAATTTAATTATCTCGAGATCGGATGGAGCAATCTTGAATTTCTTTTATTTTAAATGTAGGTGAATGAACGGACTACAGTTTTGTTCCTAATGTTTATTTCCGAAAAAACAATATTTATCGGTCAAAACTCAAACAAACGAAAAATAAGGTTTTTTTAAATTTGCGTTTTGCTGTTTTTTGGACTAACGGTTGGGTATATTGAGAATATGTTCTGAATAAGAGTTTTAGAGAAACATCTCACCTTTAAAATTCAAAAAAGAAATTGAAGATCGGATGAACAAAACCCGAGATATCGAGATTCAAAGCAGACGGGGCGGGGTTGAGCGCATTGACAAAGCGCTCGGTGCTTTGAGCACCGTGATGCGAGACGCGGCGGCGAGCCAAATTTGAAAGCAACAGAGGGATATGTGAACAACTAAGAGAAATAAAAATGCCTTATTAATATTATTAATAAACTTGAATTTATTCTTCTTCACTAGAGTCACTATTGCAGCTATTGTAATTGTACTCTTCCTCATCTATTGTTGCTTTGGTACGTCCCTTGCACCCACAGCGCTCGGTGCGTTGGATTTGAGTTGTTAAGCACGAGCAAGTTTCTGATACACAGTTCCTCTTGCAGTGGCACCGCAAAACGGAAAGTACGCACTCCGGTGCTGGCAAGCCTTCCATCCACTTAACGCATAAGTTACCAGAAATGTTCTTTTCCCACCCATGAGCAAAGGGATCCGGAATTATTGGTCTGATTTCCAGGCTTCTGAGCCAAATTCCGGCCTGGTAGTTGGCACGATTACTGTGCTGTCTCACGAATTCCTCTATGGTGTCATCAACATCATTAGACAGCACCCAATCTCTGCCTAACTTGCTGAACGCTTCAATAAATCTTTGCTCCTTTTTGCACAAAAGCTTAAATCCTTTAAGTTTTCCCTGGCCAGTAAAAGCGCTGACTGCGTCACAGCCAAACCAGCAATAATACCCGATGAGAGCTGTAACAAGCTGTTCGCCTAAGGCAGATACTATCTGGGAAACTTGAATAACTGTTAAAACACTTTTGTTTCTCTTCACAATACGTAAGTTTTTGCTTTTTATGGATTTGCATAAACCTACGGCCCAAACTAATACATCCGTATCGTTTGAAAAGCAAAGAACTGATTCATATGATGTAGCCGCGTTCCTTACATGCAGCATCATTCTGGAATCAGCTTCTTCTTGAGTGCAGAACAGCTCAGGAACAGTTTCGCTCCCAGTAGATGTGACACGACCGTCTTTAATGTGAACCGGTCGTGGATGTGATCCTGAAGCAGATTTCACCAACTGTTACGAAAATTCACTGGCAGGGGTGAAGTATTTTTGTAAGTGGTGGGCAAACACTGATTTGCAGGTTTTCTTCAAAGACCCATCAACATTTTCCAGAGTTCATGGAAATGGCGCCAGAGGATATTTGAACACTTCCTTCATGTCAAGTTTTTTATTTTCTGCGATATAAATCATTTTGCTGAATAGATTTCGGTCGCATCGGAGGATTACTTCTTTGTTTCCAACCTTGGTCGTTTTGCTCGTCTTTGGTCTACTTATCTTGAGACCCACTTTCTTAATATGATTATGAAACCCTTCTCCTTTGGCTAGGCGAAACGTGAAATCTTGATACGCTATTTTCCCCTTGTTTTCCGAATTAATGAGATCAGAAGCTGTTGATTCATCAACACATATTCCAGTAGATAAATGTACAATATCTGAAGGATTAGGATCAAAGGGGTTCGTCCCCTCGTGGGCTAGAAGTTCTCTGAGACGTGTCACATCTTACTCATCTCTAATTATCCGTGGGCTTCGGAGGTCAGGATGGCAGTGATTTGTTTCGCTGGATGATAGGCCGCTGCGGAGGTTTCCTACTGCAGAAGCTCTGTGCTCAGCATTAACAGAGTACCGTGCTACAGCCTGCTTTTTTAGACTGAAACCCTTAGTACCTCCAACAGTTTAGGTGTCTTCGATGGCTTGGTCTACTGGAATTCTAGAAAAAGGGTTTTTGCTTCTTAGTTGTACTGAAAAACCTCCATCTACGAAGTATTGGTTTTAATTCAATGAAGTGGTATGATAGATAGCGTGAGTAGTTCACCCTATCCAGTGCAAAACACCAAGGCACCATTTTTTCAACGGCAGCAGAAACCAATTTCCTTCCCGATTATCCCGAAGAAAAGCGAGAAGTTGCTCCACTAGGTCTATATATTTCATCCAAAAGGACGACATTGCTCGATTACAAAATTATATGGACAGATAGATAAACACTATTATTTTAAAATACAGTATTAATGCTCAACCCCGCCCCGTCCACTTTGAATCTCGAAATGTCGGGTTCTATTGATCCGATCTTCAATTTCTTTTTTGCGTTTTAAAGGTGAGATGTTGCTCTAAAACTCTTATTCAGAACACGTTCTCGATATACCCAACCGTTAGTCCAATAAGCAGCAGAACGTAAATTTCAAAAACCCAATTTTTACTTTTTCGAATTTTGACCGATAAATACTGGTTTTTTGGCGGTAAACATTACGAACAAAAATGTAGTCAATTCACTAACCTACATTTAGAAAAAAAGAAATTCAAGATTGCTCCACCTGATCTCGAGATAATTGAATTTAAAGATTCGCAGTCGGGCCGCCATTTTGAATGGCCGCCATATTTGAAAGCTACCTCCCTATGATGGACCCCCCCCCGATTTTTTTGCTCCACATGAGCCCAAAAACAGGTGGTAAAAGTTTCATTCAGTCCCCCCAAATTATAATGACTTTAAGAGGTCTGGCACATGGTCTATTAGAAAGAGCAAAGACTTACGCCTTTTAGAACAAAACTCGAATCTGCGACAGACTGTTGCATTATTTACGGTGGATGCTGTATCCCAAGATGACATTGCAGCTGCAGGTGAAAAATTTCTGCTTGCCTTTTATGGGGCAACATAGTCCCAGACGCTTGATGGGTCTAGATATTTTTCATACAATCGTCTGATCAGTAAGCAGCATTACATTCCAAATTTAACTTGGTAGTGTTGCCTCTTACAAGTACAGCAGCTACCAATCACTCATATCGCACATACTTCCAAGTCCAGCAGTGGATGGATAATAACGTAGAGACGACTGCCTGGGGTTGGCAGTTAAGCCATGGGGTCAGTTTTGACATATTTAGATCCAGCCCCTAGCAATGTACTGAAACTCATATCCTGTGGTTGCAAATCGGGATGCACAAAACGTTGTGAGTGCTCATTAGCAGGGTTAAAGTGTTCTGCCATGTGTGGATATTGCCAGAGATTATCTTGCAGTAACTCTGAAGATATGTTCCCTGACGACGACATTGATAATGACGAACTAATGTTATTTTCGTATTTTATTGACTATTTTTTTCTTATCTGCAACGATAAAGGATTTATATACAAAAATCTGAAAATGAGTCGCCATTTTTCAATATGGCGGGCAAAGCACAGCTTCGATTTTAGAGGCGTTTGGTATGTTCATTAGGACGGCAAGTGGAACATCTCCACCAAATTCCTTGCTTGTACTAATTTTTTCGGTCAAAATTTATTTTTCCTACTCTAATATTGATAATAACTAATTACTACCTGGGAGCAATGAGGACAGAGATAATAATAATCTACAGTGAAACATAAATTTTCAGATTTTTGGGCGAGTGCAAATCGAAAATTATTAGCAATAAATAAAACTGTTGTATGGACAATATAAGTCAAAACTCGCAGAATTCGAATAAAATTTATTCTCTTAAAGAAATAACACTATCGTAAGTCAGTTTTATTGATTATAGAAAATTAATAAGTATGAATAACATCGAAACAACGGAGCAGCCATTTTCCGAAATTCAAGAACCTTTTTCAAACTTCGAGCTGCTGTATTTTTTTTAAAAATTGACCACGAAAGAAAATTGTTTAAACAAAAGATTTGATCTATAATATTGATAATAACCAATTACTACATAGGAGCAGCGAGGACAGAGATAATTGCAAAAATGTGCAGCGAAGAACAAATTTTCACCATTCTGAAGCCTGTAAATCGTAAAATATTAATAATAGAGAAAAGTAAAAGTCGTAGCATTTTTCATTTTCTACAATATTGGCAATATCTAATTTTATATCAATTTCAATTTCAATAGGAAAGAAGATAATTGAGAAAAACTTATTTTTACTGTAATCCCCCGAGCTCTTTGTAACTTCATTCCGAATGTGACAGTCACACGAAGCACACCGAGCTGTTTATTTCACGCATGTTGTTGTAGTTACAGAAAGTGCTGTAAAAATTTAGAATATAGTGGCATTAAAATACATTAAAATGGATTCTCCTCCACAAGGTATGTATAATTATATGTCGAAGGTGAAATTTCGTAATTATTAATTTATGAAAAATTATTAACATTCAATAGGAGGTGGTTTTTTCATAGAATATAGAAAACATTTTTTTTCTTTATCAAGAAAAAAGTTTATGTTTCGTTCACATTCGTTCAATGCGGTTTTTTTTAAGTTGTCCGTTGAGCATTCTTGTAAAAAATATGTAAAAATTGGCTGCCTCTAGGAGTCACTGTTATTTTTGTGATCGTTTTTCTGACACGGTGCAAAATACAACGACGCGTTAACTTTGGTTTATAGTGTTGTTTTAGCATAAAAATTCCATTTAAACGTAACAATTTATAATATTTATGTGTTATAAACAATTCTTGAAAACATTAAAGCATTTTGTTATGTCACACATAATTATTGAAAAATTATTTATTTTTTGGTTGGAATTTATAAAATGCCTAAAAGTATGTAAAACTGAATTTAAATTAATTAGTTAATTTAATTTTTTAAATTTGAATTGAAATTCGTAATCAGCGGCCTCGAAAACCCCCGAATACCAATTTCCAATTGAAATGACTAACTTTTCTTAAACGTTTGTCGCCATATTGGAGCCGCCATTTTGTTCTTGAAAAACTATTAGAAAATTCGTAATCAGCGACCTCAAAAACCCCCAAGTGAAAATTCTCAAAACCATTACTCCATTTTTCGACTTTTGGCCAGCTTTTTCGGATTCTGGCCCACTGTGTGGCGGTGGCAGCGGACACGATATTTTTGTGGAAAACATCAAATATAAAAAAGAAGATTTGTAGGAATTAATTATATGTAAAAAAATCAAGTAGCTTTATACAAAACTACCTATATATTTGAACATATTGTTGCAGCTTTATACCCCATTTATGGGAATTTCCCCTAAGTTCCATGTGTAAGTAACAGAGAATAAAGTTGGTTGGTTAGTTTGGTCATCATCCCAGAGATGGCGCGCGGTGTCATAAACTGGAAAGTTACAGATTAGTTGAGAATCTTCTGGAGCCCTCATCTTTGGGTATATCAAGGCATGGAGAAGCTGAGTGGGGAGAGTACAGTTCAGTGAGCACAGTAGTACAGACAGTTCAGTTCAGATAGCAAGATCAGAGGGATAAAATAAGTAAGCAAAGTGATCAAAAGTGGCTTAATTATTGAAGTTTATAGTACACAGTGTAATATTAGTGAAGTAATTATTTGTTGTATTTAGTGCGTAAGTTAATAAATCATTGTTCAGTGTTACCCTGGTGTTATAATTTCCGGATCCACGATACAGGGTATTTACAAAAGCGGTGTACCTGTTTACAGATATTACAGATAAAGGAAATCGTGGGAAGATATTTCGGCATGAACCGAGTATTAACGAGTACGATTTTTAAATTTTGTTATAACATTGTAATTCCTTATTAATAACATATGTGCATTCCTAATTAATTATGACGTTCAATATCTACTTTTTTAGTTGATAAATGGAAGAAAAATCGCAGGATATTCTCAAAAAGTTTCAGCCAACCAATCTTGAACAGCTTTGTAGAGAATTTTTATAAAAAATCTTGCACATTGATAAGTATTCTCAACGAAAGCCAGACTAGAGACCAATTCGATGTATTTGAAAGATTCACGCTAGATAACTTCTGTGGTAAAAAACTGTCTTTTTTTACTTTTGTTATCTTATCTTCTGAGTTTTAGCAAATATCATGCAACTGGATTTAGATTCCCAAATGAACTTGGCCGATGACATAATTCAAATTATGTACAGGTAAGAGCTCTATCTACAAATTACTTGATCTTAAAAAGACCTATTGTTTAAGGTTTAAGGATAATAATAAAAACAATGCTCTTTATTGTCATAACAAAATAAATTCTACAAAACGTTAGAAATTTAAAACCAATAGCCCAGACGACTGAGAACATTTTATAGTGAAACATACAAAAACTTGGAAAATGAATAATTTTTTTTATGATTTCGTGAAAGTTTACAATCCGCTCGGATGCAGAACATAAAAAAAAAGTGAAAAACATTTTTTTTCATCCATTTTTTCAAAATTTTGAAATTAAGTCAGGTTAGGAAAAATAAAAAGTACAGGTGGATAGACCACGTCTTTCTGAACAAAAAATGTCCTAATAAAGTATATCGGTAAAGCCACGGTATTCCTGTAAAAAATAGTGAAGTAACTTTGTCACTCTGCGCGGCTAAGCGCACGGTTAAATGCATACTATGGAACCTCTAAAAATTCTTAGCAGTTCTAACAAGTAAAATAAAGCTTTTTCTCTTTCTGATTACACATTTTTAACATTTTTCTTAGTGGATAGGAGGATAAATAGTGAATATGGAGGGAAAATATATAATTGTGAACGCATACACAGACACCACACATAGGCGCTGAATCGCTCGCATGAATTTTTAGGTGCCTTTACTGTATTGTATTTATTACAGGTACATCTATCCATATTTAAGCTATATCCAATGGATTTCTTATACATTTTTTGTTAATGTATTGGAAGAGTTCCAGAATTTATATTCAAAACAATCCAAGATATTGCCCAGTCGATGAAGGTTTACCCACAAAATTAACTTTTTTTAATGAGTTTGTGAAAGTGTATAGAACAATATCCTGAAAACTTTACATTTCGCTCGGATGCAGAACATAAAAAAAAGTGAAAAAAAATTTTTGTCATCCATTGTTTCAAAATTTTGAAATAAAATCAAGCTAGAAAAAAATAAAAATACAGATGGATAGATCACGTATTTATGAACAAAAAATGTCCTAACAAAATTTATCGTTAAAGCCATGGTTTTCCAGGAAAAAAATAATCAAGTGTAACGTTATAACTCGGAGCGACATCCATCTCAGTAAACACACATACGTGTATAAAACGTTTTTTATATTATAAACACCATTAGAAAAATACGAGTCTCTATTACGTAGTACCAACTTTTAAATGTTGCACTTTTACACGTTACAAAGTACGAATACATAAACGTTTGATTTAGCACATAAAACACGAATATTGTACGTCTTAAGATCTTACAATTTCAACGTTCACAGTGGGCCAGAATCCGAAAAGGCTGGCCAAAAATCGAGTTGCGAATTTAGGATTTTTTTGTCCCATAACGTTTAGTAGATACCCCAGGTATAATATAAACCGGTCCCTAGGAGCCGACATCCCCCGAGCTCTTTGTAACTTCATTCCGAATGCGACAGTCACACGAAGCGCACCGAGCTGTTTATTTCACGCGTGTTGTTGTAGTTACAGAAAGTGCTGTAAAAATTTAGAAAACAGTGGCATTAAAATACATTAAAATGGATTCTCCTCCAAAAGGTATGCATAATTAAATATCGAAGGTGAAAGTTCGTAATTATTATTTTATAAAAAAATATTAACATTCAATAGGAGGTGGTTTTTCCATAGAATATAGAAAACATTTTTTCTTTAACAAGAAAAAGTTTATGATTCGTTCACACTCGTTCAATGGGTTTTTTAAAGTTGTTCCTTGAACATTCTTGTAAAAAATATGTAAAAAATGGCTGCCTTTAGGTACCACTGTTGTTTTTGTGACCGTTTTTCTGACACGGAGCAAAATACAGCGACGCGTTAACTTTGGTTTATAGTGTTAGACCAGTCGAATTAGACATAATAAAAAATTTTACGTCTGTGGACTTTTTTTGTGGAAGTTGTTTAAGAGGGCATAATAAGCAAGCACAGAAAACTACATCCTGCTACACCATGTGCGTCCCCTATTTTTAGAGGTTGAAACTTTGAAATTTTACTTATGTGTCCATATCTTTTCCCCATTGCCCGTAGGGCTCTTTACCAAGTTACACTTTTTGAAGATTCATCCCACCTCTACATAATATACGTATTACACATTTGCCGTAGGACAAAAGGTTTTGGCTGTACGAGGCCGGAAAGGTCGCGGTGTCCGAATTTGGGGGACAAACGGCTATTATTTCCAATCTACAATACTACACATACTAATGCCCTTAAGGAGGGATGATGATTTGTGAAAAAACTTTCATCGAATACCGCGCGGTTTCCATGATACGGGATGTTGAAATTTTGAAAACCCCTTTTTTAAAAAAAAAGTGAACCTACGTTTTTTCGCTCATTTTTTTTTCATGCATGTACGACATTAATATAAGAAAATTTACGTTGGTTTCATTTTAATACATTCATTGATTTAGGAGCTAGACAGCAAAATATGCCAAAAATGACTATTTTGGTATTGTTGCATTAAAAAAACCAAAACCAGTATAATTCTGGTAAATGCTTTTGTTCATTATAAAAGTTCAATTCATTGCGCATAGAAAATGTGTTTTTGTATTTAAATAGGATCAACACTTATTGTGTAATAACGATTTATGTCATGTGTTCTCCAGTCTCCTTTTTCACATTTTTTTGCGGCCTTATGGTTTATAGTAGGGCAGAAAGCAATATACAAGTGGAAAGGGCATATAATTGGGTGTTAAAATGCAATAGGACGTACCGTTTTCGAGTAAAACGCACTTGTTTGCAAAAAATTACTTCAGATCACACTTTTCATCGACTGACTAGTAAATACTCACCGCTGACTACGAAAAAATACAACTATGTGTCGCTTCTTGCTTTATCTGTTTATGAGGAACATTGCTAATGAAAAAACCGCTGCCCAAGGAATCACTACTTCCACATCCAGATTTTCTATCCAAGTCACTCACAACGAAAAAATGTTGTATGTGGAAATAATTGTTTATGAAACTTTAATAATATAATATTTGAAATCCTCTCCCCCAAAAACCCATAAAACGATACCCCACATCGGTAGTGGGGTGGGGGTGGTGATAGGGGGTGGTAGTGGGGTAGATAAAGTAAAAAATTATTTTGAGATTTCTGGTTCTTGTACACACACTAAATCACATTTTTTTTTCATCCTGTTTAATAATGGAGTGGGGGTGATAATGGGGGTGGCTAATGCCAAAATTTTTTTTGAGACCTCCAATTTTATGAACTTTTTACCTGCTTGATTTACCTATTTACCCCAAATTTACCCCAATTTACCCCCCAACCCTTCGACGGAATAAGATGAAAATATAATCTAGTTCTAGATCTCGTTAAGGTACATACGTGTACCAAAGGACCCCGGAACAAAACCCATGAAAATGTTGATTCGGTGGAATCGGCTGAAATTCTGGTATTTTGTAGTTCAAGTCATGCTGATCAAAAGTTCTTCATCGAGTCAATCTATATGGACAGTTTTTGAGATACAGCTTGTCAAAGTTAGGTAATTTGCGTCATTTTAGACATTCAAGAACTGTTTACTCTTAAACTATTAACTTTAGCAAAAAATTGCAAGGATCAAAATATTTTTGTTCAAATCCAATAAAGCTCAAGAATTTTTTTTAGAATTTTTTTTTCAATTTTTAGGTTAGGTAAAATATATATATGTCGTATTTTGGCATGCTTCAGTGGGATTGGCTGAAACTTTGCTATTTTGTAGTTAAAGTCACGCTGATCAAAAATTCTTATTGCACTGAGTCGATCCTATGAGTGGTTTTCGCTCCAGGAGTGTTTGAAGGTCCTAATAACGAGGTAACGGGTAATATATATGTACGTGTTTATGAATGGCTTCCAGTGTGTTTGTGTACATGCACAAAAAATGTAATGTAATGTTAAAATAAGCTTGTATCATTGTCAATATGTTTATAATGTCACATCCCTGTAAATCAAAAGGTTTCTGAAATATAAAATAATAATCAGTTTTTGGGAGCAATTTTCAAACGGCCATAGCTCAAGGTATTTGCTGACATATTTTTGCATGTAGAATCTGCACCAGAAGTTTGTCATCGATATTTCCAGAAACCTTGTAGATACTGACAAATACATACACACAAACGCATGCACGCAGTACACAAACATGCTGGAAGCTATTCATAAAGACGTAGATATAGATTACCCGTTACCTCGTTGTTAGGACCTTCAAGCACTTCTGAAGCGAAAACCGCTCATAGGATCGACTCAGTGCAATAGGAATTTTTGATCAGCATGACTTTCACTACAAAATAGCAAAGTTTCAGCCAATCCCACAGAAGCATGCCAAAATATGACATATATATATTTTACCTAACCTAAAAATTGATAAAAAAATTATAAAAAAAATTCTTGAGCTTTATTGGACTTGAACAAAAATATTTCGACCCTTGCAATTTTTTGCTAAAGTTAATAGTTTAAGAGTAAAAAATTCTTGAATGTCTAAAATGACGCAAATTACCTAACTTTGGCAAGCTGTATCTCAAAAACTGTCCATAGGATTGACACGATGTGATAAGAACTTTTGATCAGCATGACTTGAACTACAAAATACCAAAATTTCAGCCGATTCCACCGAATCAACATTTTCATGGATTTTGTTCCGGGGTCCTTTCATGTCAATATCTCAAAGGTTCCAGAATAAACGTGAGCACAAAAAAGTTACAGACAGACAGACCGACAGACAGACAGAATTTTTTTTACTCAAACTTAAAATCTCGACGTTTCATGACATTCTAAGCCTATTTGAACAATAAAAATTTTTAAAAATTTTTTTGTCGTTACCATACTTTCACTGGATGTGAAAGTAATTGTGATTTAGTGTGTGTACAAGAACCCAAAATCTTTCCTCCAAATGTTTTTATCCAAAATTTTTCCTCGCATTTTCTCCAAAATTGTACCTCCAAAATTTAATTCCAAAATTCAACTATCAAATTTTTTCTCCAATATTTTACCTCCGAAATTCCCATCCAAAGTTTCCTCCCTCCAATTTTTTTCCTCCAAATTTTTTTCTCCAAAATTTTACCTCCAAAGTTTAATCCCTCCAATTTTTTTCTCCAATTTTTTTTCTTCAAAATTTTACCTCCAAAATCCGCCTCCAAATTTCCCTCCCTCCAAATTTTTCTCCAAAATTTTTCCTCCAAAAATTTCTCCCCCAAATTTTTTTCTCCAAAATTTTTCCTCCAGTTTTCTACAAAATTTCCTCCCTCCAAATTTTTTTCCTTCAAATTTTTTGCTCCAAAATTTTACTTCCAAAATTTTCCCTCGAAAATTTCCTTCCCAACATTTTTTCCCTCCAAACTTTTTTCTCCGAAGTTTTTCCTCCAAACTTTCCTCCCTCCAAATTTTTTTGCTACACACTAAATCACAATTACTTTCACATCCAGTGAAAGTATGGTAACGACAAAAAAATTTTTAAAAATTTTTATTGTTCAAATAGGCTTAGAATGTCATGAAACGTCGAGATTTTAAGTTTGAGCAAAAAAAATTCTGTCTGTCTGTCTGTCGGTCTGTCTGTCTGTCTGTAACTTTTTTGTGCGCACGTTTATTCTGGAACCCTTTGAGATATTGACATGAAATTTACTACACGTATGTACCTTAACGAGATCTAGAACTAGATTATATTTTTATCTTATTCCGTCGAAGGGTTGGGGGGTAAATTGGGGTAAATTTGGGGTAAATAGGTAAATCAAGCAGGTAAAAGTTCACAAAATTGGAGGCCTCAAAAAAAATTTTGGCATTAGCCACCCCTATTACCACTCCCACCCCATTATTAAAGAGGATGAAAAAAAAATGTGATTTAGTGTGTGTACAAGAACCAGAAATCTGAAAATAATTTTTTACTTTATCTACCCCACTACCACCCCCTATCACCACCCCCTCCCCACTACCGATGTGGGGTATCGTTTTATGGGTTTTTGGGGTAGAGGATTTCAAATATTATATTATTAAAGTTCCATAAACAATTATTTTCACATACAAAGTTTTTTCGTTGTGAGTGACTTGGATAGAGAATCTGGATGTGGAAGTAGTGATTCCTTGGGCAGCGGTTTTTACAAATTGATTCATTTCCGTACCACCTTTTCTCGTGAGGTAGAATCATTGCCGCTTTTTTTTACATGGTTTCAACACCTAAAAATACGGGACGCACATAGTGTAGCAGGGTGTATGTAGCTTTCTGCGCTTGCTTATTATGCCCTCTTAAACAACTTCCACAAAAAAAAGTCCACAAGACGCAAATTTTTTTATTATGTCTTATTCGACTGGAATATGATGTTTTAGCATAAAAATTCTATTTAAACGTAATAATTTATAATATTTATGTGTTATAAACAATTTTTGAAAAAATTAATGCATTTTGTTATGTCAAAAATAATTATTGAAAAATTATTTATTTTTTGGTTGGAATTTATAAAATGCCTAAAAGTACGTAAAATTGAAATTAAATTAATTGATTAATTTAATTTTTTAAATTTGAATTGAAATTCGTAATCAGCGACCTTGAAAACCCCCGAATACCAATTTTCAATTGAAATGATTAACTTTTCTCAAATGTTTGTCGCCATATTGGAGCCGCCATTTTGCTTTTGAAAAAACTATTACCAAATTCGTAATCAGCGGCCTCGAAAACCCCCGAATACCAATTTCCAATTGAAGTGACTTACTTTTTTCAAACGTTTGTCGCCATATTGGAGCCGCCATTTTGTTCTTGGAGAAACTATTATCAAATTCGTAATCAGCGACCTCGAAAACCCCCGAATACCAATTTCCAATTGAAATAACTAACTTTTCTTAAACTTTTGTCGCCATATTGGAGCCGCCATTTTGTTGTCGAAAAAACTATTACCAAATTCATAATCAGCGACCTCAAAAATCACCAAGTGAAAATTTTCAAAACCATTACGTTTCGACTTTTGGCCAGCTTTTTCGGATTCTTGCCCACTGTACGTTATTGTGTAGCGTTTTATATACATGTTTTCAACGTAAATGAAGGAGTAAAAGTGTTCGATCTAAAAACGTGTTTATTAACGTTGCTTTAACGTATGAAGTACCCTAATAATTATTACTTTTACTGGTACTTTCAAATGTTCTTTAGACGTTATTTTTAACATTAGGGCGTATTCACACTTTTCATACAGCATCTTTGAAACAATTTTTAGTGGTAAATATAGCAAATCACTTCTGCGATGATGTAAAATGCAAGGAGATAGTAAATCAGTTGACTGTTACCACCTTCTTCCATTTCACATGCTAGCAAAAATATGTATTTAGCTATATTTAGCATTATAAAAATTGTGCTTCAAATATGCTGCATGGGAAATGAACAAGTGTAAATACGCCCGAATTTCTAATGATAATACAGTTTTATTTGTACCTAAATTTATTCAAAAAACTAAAATACAAAGTATATATAGTCTGTAGTAACATATAAACAAATAATAAAAAATTTTGTGATTATGTATATTATTTAGAAAAATAACGATTAAAAACAACAATAAAACATTCTACTTTATAAAATTTATAGATAATACAAAAAAGAGAAATTATTTATATATTCTATTGGCTTGATTACGTCGCGCTGCGCTGCCGAATGCTTTAGCCATTCCTTTATAGCCCAGGAAACCTGCATAATTGCATATCGTTTTTTTTATTGGCTGGAAAGTTCAACTTCGCTGCCTCTGAAGCAAAATTCTCAGTCTAAGAAATGCGTATGGTTCACGTAATTTGTCAGCATTCTATGCAAATCGAACACGTTACACGTTCCATGCCGAAACCAACGTTTACACGACTCTAATTTATATAGTTCTTAATTGCAAACGAAATTCGGGAGCCTTTATTGCAGCAAAAGTTGAGAAAAACTGTTGGCGCGTAGTCGTTTTCATTTTAATACATCTAGAAAAAAATAACATCTAAAAAGTTATTGGCATATTTACCCCCGGCACCCCCTTTTTGACACACCCCCGAATTAAATTTTTGGTCGTAGAAAACACTTGTCTGAAAATTCAGTAAATTTGGCCTACATGTAAACAAGTTTCAAGGTTGCATCTAGCGACAGAATTAAACAAAACTTGAAGATATGTTCTTTTATCACTTGGTGACAGAAGCCATGGTGTTCTGGTACATCATGCACGAGAAGTACATATATATTACTACCATCTACACAATAATATGCGATGATAATGGCGAGTTTTTGCATAAAGATATTTTCAATACGATAACCATGTTTGGAAATTAAATTTTAGTCATTGAGCCGGTCGAGGATCCGCTATAAAGTGTGCACCGGTTTTAAAAACCCTAGGTAACATATCACTCTCTAGAAATGTACCTTGACATGTCTATTACTTTTAATTTAAGAAGATACAGCTTGTACTTACCCAAAAACAACAGTAAACAAGAAAATCACAAAGAGCCAGAAACCACAGCAACAAAAACGTAGTTGGATCGTTTGCAACTTTCGCGAAGCTTACTACAGCTAACTATATAAGGTGTGAAAGAGATGGCTGTATATACATAAGATGTAGATTAGTTAGGAATGTTTTACAGAAATAATAATCAACACGCCATCACGTAATCATTCCTTTACAAATCAGAATGCTTCGTTCATTGGTTCATTAAAGTCGACTAATTACACGTTTGCCTGAACGTGTAAATAACGTTTTTTGCCTCTTGAATTCTAACGGATTCAGAAACAACGGTAAAACATTTATTTAAATGTTTTGAAACGAATTTCTATAAAAATGTGTAAATGTGTCAAATTACATATTTCAGCGTATGTATTATTCAGGCAAAGTTTGCGACATGTCCTAGTAATAATATTTTCTAAGACGCTAATATTTTCCTATGAGTCAAACAAGAACCGTTTGACTCGGCGCCGAAAATATTTGGTCCATGCGCCAAGACCAAGAGATATTTCAAACACGTTTTAAACTACATACATTTATATGTGTAACTGAAGTATCTAACTAGGTACAAATGTTTATAGCTCAAAACGCTGTTGAAACCATCTAAAGGAACATTTTAATAACGTAATCTCGAAACGTTACTTACGTTACTTACAAAATTAGTTAGAAGTCACGTTACAAAAACGTTGATGATATTAGTACCTATATGATATGTAACTAACGTTATTTTAACGTGAGAATTTTGGATATTCAAATTTTGATAAGAAACTACGTATTTATAACGTTAAAGTAAAACAGTGTTTTTATACACCAAAACCAAACCGTCGAATTTCTAACATAATACGATTTATCAACCAATGGCACGTTGATAATACGTTTAAAATACATATGTGTGTTTACTGGGATAGAGATAGATCTTAGAGAGATATTTTGTACTGTTGTTGGTGTGTCTTCATAAACAATTTCCTTCACGTATCCCCATAAAAAAAAATCAATTTTTGTAAGATCTGGGGATCTAGCAGGTCATTTGATGGGTCAATTTCTTCCAATCCACTGAAGTGGGTAGGTATTATTTGAAGAAACCTCTATTTTTTAAGTTTATTCTTGAATTTTGTACGTATCGCTCAATAAAACGAAAATGCCAATGCCAATTAGCTATAGGAAAGTACTTACAAAAAATGTTCGTTTTTCATCACGCTACATCACATCGTCGAAAAATATACAGGGTGTTCCATTTGAAAAAATGGAGAAAATTCAATTTAAAAAGTTCTTAATTGAAAAATAAATTTTGGCCACCCTGTACATTTTTAGGAAGTGAAAATAATTCACAGACATTAAATAAATGTCTCGTAACTAGTATTCAAATAAGTTTTTTTTAAAACCCATCATTGTGACTGGTGACTTTTTCAATATGCATCTGCAGATGGCATTATTTTAACAAAAAAATTCAGTATATCCAAGTGGTTGGTAGATAGTCAATAATAATATAGGAATGAATAGAGTCTAGAAAGACGATTCAAAAAATGTACGATATACCTAGCATTCTATTAAAAAAAAGGCACTTGATCCTGTAATTTCGTCTTGGCTCGCCCTGTATATACGAAAATAATTCCCGGTTATGTACTTTTTTACCTAGTTTACTTGTATTTTTTTTTAAATTTCTAGCTATCGTAGAACTCAAGATATCGAAGTCCGACGCTCTATTGCCTCACCCTGTATAACAAAGGATTATTACTATTGTTACGCGACAATAGGTGACATCTGTTGGTAGTAATTGTACCTAGATATTCTTAATAATCTTTTTAGGGCTTACGATTCGGTCAGCCAATCTCTGCCCCATGAGATTGGCATTTAGAAGTTTTCCTGATAAGTTGAAGAAGGAGCACCACCTCGACGAGTGTCCCGTTCATTTTGTCGATCATCGTAGTCTCCCTTTCTTTCAAGATATTTCCTTCTCTTCTTGGAATATGTCCTGCCATATTGCAGTACCAACATTTTAACCGTTGTCTGTAATTTGTTCCATCCTGAGTCTCCAGGCGTTGAGTAGAGTAAGCAGGTTCCACAGTTAGTTCTGTTACCCTTGTTGCGCTTCTTGAAGCTTGGTTAGCAGCTTCATATCCTAGAGCACACGCAAGAATTTCATTGGTAGCTTTCTTTCCTGAAAGTCTCAGGCACCTCTGCAGTTTGAGATCATAAATGGCGGTAATAAACGCATCTACAGCAGCCTCGTTTATTATATCTTAACCTGAGTAAGAGAGATGTGATAATCGTTCAATGTCGGCTTGATGTTCTTGCAATGTTTCTCCCCTCTTTTGGACGCGATTCCTCAACTGCAGACGATACACATGCTGCATGTGTTCATCACCGTAGCGCCTCTCAAATACTTCAACCAAAGTTTTGAAGTCATGTTGCGTATGTTCAGGAATTGTACGCAGGAGTTCTGCTGCAGTTCCGCGTAATGCCAGTACTAAAGCTACAGCCTTCTCTTCTCACTCCAACCGTAAGATTTACTTGCCGCTTCAAATTGACCATCGAATAATGGTGCTTTTAATTTCTTATTAACGTCTTTTTTCCCAAAGGTAATTCTGGTATTTTTGACTTCTTCTAGTTCTATCTTCATTTGTTCTAATTCAGTTTCAAGGTTAATAATTTTAAAGTCGCAGTTTCTTTCAACTTCAGCTACAGTGTCACGGATGTTTCTAGATTGTTCTTTCGTTGTTGCCTCCATAGTTTCGTTGAATGAAATTTTAGTTTCAGCAAGACTTTCCTCTAACCCTTCCAACTGCTGCTTAAGGAATTGTTGCTGAATTTCTATGTTCTTTTCCAACGAGTTCTTTACGGACTTTTCCAAAGAAAGACTCTGTACCTGCATCTGCTGAAGATTCAACTGCATCATCGTTTTCATGCTATGACATTCCGGATCTGCTTCCTCACCTGTAGCTTCTCCAAAGTCCTCGAATATAAAAGTGTCTGGATTTTTACCTTCACTTAGCAACGATTGTCGCAATCGGTCCACCAATGTCGCTTTGTTGCCACTGATTGAGAGCGATTGTTTATCCAGTTCAATTTTTAATTCACATATTATTAGATCGTCCAAACTTTTCGACATTTCCACTGAATAACTAATCCCTACTTCTGGCACCAATTGTTACATTTATCTTTCTCTATTTACTAATAACTTTTATAATTCATAATAACATTTCAATGTCAGTTTTAATAATAATATTTCTACTACTTATGTCATCACTGTCATATCTCTAGCATGTCCTTAACAAAAATATCTATCTAGGTACAATTACTACCAACAGATGTCACCTATTGTCGCGTAACACTATGTTTTATTAGCAAATGTTTCCGTAAATGTCTAAAATAAATATTTTAGATTGCAAGATACAATTGGAAGGAGAATCATTAGCGCCTACTTTTATCCCGACTTCATTTGGATTCATACTCCAGAAGGTAAAAGGTACTTGAAGGACATCAACGATTTAAAAGGGATAATTTTTGAAGTGAGTAACATTTATAATATCGGAATCTCTTTTATCATTTCATAATGGAATTCGGTGTGACAGTTACTACGATATAGAGCGCAAGCATCCTTTACCGTTGTAAAGTATGAGTAATAGTAAGCACTATGTTAAAAGTGCATTATTTACTATAATTCAGCATATCCCAATTTATGATGTGCTAAAACGTAAAGTGTGTTAGAGCATTTACGCTCCTTTTAGAAAGTCACTTCGCTTTATGGATTATAGCCTACAAGTTATTAATTTATTATCAAACCCAGCAGTTTTTTCAGTATGAAGTATATGTACATATAAAATAATTTGAACATTTACTTAAATTTAGTCCACTGTGTATATGAAACACTTAGATTACTTCTTTAAATTTATTGTTTTTCAGATAATCCAAAAGAAGAGGAAACATTTTGAAGGAACCATAGGTTGGTTTGATTACCTTTATTATCTTTTTATTAACGCCTTATTTATATTAAAGTCCTGCGAAACATTATTGTCCTTTGTATATTTTGCAGTAAAACTGTATTGTCCCAGTTCTTCGTTGGCACTAGCATCAGCTACCTAGGCTACTCCGTCAATCAGTTTTATAGATAGAGCAGTATTACTATAAGATGACAGCAAAAAATATGTGCAAACAAGTTTGCACATTCTAAGCCAATGAGAACGAATTACGTGACATTCAGTGTCGACACCAGTGACGGTGGTGGCCTGCAGTAGAGCGGCGGCGGCAGTAATGATAATAATAAAACAACTTTATTAGGCAGAGTTTAGTACAAATTACTATTCTTACACTTCTCCTGAACTGGCAAATTTTAATCTACTCCATTACACAGCTCCTTGACCGGGAAACTTGTATTGCAGTTACACATCCCTATACCCCAGGTGACGCTATGTCACTGGTAATAATATTCGCGCATGTTGGCTCCGCCCCTGTCATCTTCTCATAATGATACTACTCTACAGCGCCAACAGGTAGACACCAGACCGACAGACAGATAGATTAATGGAAATTAATGACTTCAATTTTCGTAATCTACATAGTTTGAAACATGAAAATCTAAAGAAATCTCGGAGAGATTTTTTCACAAATAAAATACTTCCTTTAAATGAATGAGATAATTAAAATGTATTTAAAAATCTTCCCTCTCTGTTTGGCATCCTTATTTATGAATGTTTTTTTCTGTTTGATGGTCACTCTGTATATTTTTTTAATTAAAATTATATCAGATTTTTACTTCCCTCGCTTACCGAAGGAAGTATTGTATTCGTAAAAAAATCACCCTCTGGATTTTCACATTTCAGACTGTGTAGATTACGAAAATTAAAGTCTCTTCATTCTGTCTGTCTGTTGGCGCTATATCTACAAAACCGCTTGACGGAGGAGAATGTTATTTGATAGCTAGTTGACGCTACTACCAACAAAGAACTAGGATATTCTACTTTGAAAAAAAATATACAGGACTCTATAAAAAATATATTAAAGAAAAAAGACGGAAGACAGTAATATTTGGCATGTAGTTAACGCAACTGTCAGTGAAGAAACATATGAAAAATATACAAGGTATAGACACTAAAAAAATAATAAAACAATATGACGAAGGGTAATAATATTTCGCACGTAATTAACACATCTGTCAAAGAAAAAAATCAACTCTCTTTACATAAGCTGTCTACAAATTTTTCGAAAAAAACGATAATTATCGAGATATTCGAGGAAATGTGGGAAATTACACGTTTTTCTATAGAGTGTATGTAAATTTTCAAAAAATAATTTTTCTCAGAAACTTTTGTTTCGAAAGGCCGAGATTAACGGAGCATCAAAGTAGTACATGATACTAAGTGAACATCGTATACGAGGTCGATTTCAGTTAATTACCGATTAATTATGGTGCCAAAAATGGAGAAATCTTACCGAAAAGAAAAAAGTCCCAAATCACGCCCCCTCTAAATCCTTCATTTTTGTAGGAATTCAAAAAATAAAGAAAGGATTTTAGCAAATTGAATTCTATTTTAATTAGGAAGTTTCCTATTTTAGAAATATCATATACATTCAACCTCATTTAGTAGTCTTTCGGATAACTAGTCAAACAAAAAAAAAATTATCTCGATATCTGAAAAACTCACGAACTTATTCAATTTCTTATTTGAATACTTCGCCTCGGCTGAAGTCCACCGTGACGTCACAATACATAACGCGCTGACTTGCCATGCCAGCGGCCCGCCGCGCCGTGTGTTCCCTTTATTTAGTGACTGTGCTGGCCGAAATTTAAAAAAGAACGTAACAATTAGAAAAAAGTTAATAAAAGTAACAATCTTCGGAACGCTGGCGCTGTATCTAGGTTTCTATTTGTCGTAGAGACTTTTACCAGCCACCATTTCAACGGGCGTAAATTCACTCAGAAAATTTACAGGACGGAATTTGAAAAAAAAATAGTAAAAATTAGCAAAAAAAAGTTAAAAGTTGCAAACTTTGAAACGCTATATCTCGGTCACTATTAATCGTAAAAATTTTTACAAAATATCATTTTAACGGGTAAAACGCCAGCTTTTTTGATGCAGCAATGTCTATGCCTAAATGTATCCGAAAAAAGTTACAGGCTAAAATAAAAAAAAATAAAAATTGCATTTTTTCGTTTTTTTTTTGTTTTGTTTATTGGACGTATTTTTGTAAAAAAAAAAATCTTTTGACTTCTGAAGGTGTCATTTCAATTGGAAATTTAATTATTTACAACTTTTCTATTGACGTGTTTATAGGAAAAATGCATAGTTTTCGAGCAAAACTCAAAAATGTGAAAAGTGGACCTTCTTCGATCTCAAAAACGCACCTCTTTAAATGGTGTAGCACTCCACGGTTTTCTCATATTTTGAGGTCAATTGAACATAAAAAACAATAAAAACCCTTTAACGTTTTAGTTCCTTTCTACAGTACATACACAATAGACTAAAGTCGGTTCGTAAGGGAACTCCTTGATGATATTCTAGCTTGGTCAGATTTAGATCAATGATAGGTATATGAAAGAAACGAATGATTTCTTTGAAAGTTATCTACTAAATATCCAAATTAATATTTTATAATGAAATAAATATTTTGTAAGCTACAAAAATATACAAAACCTTATTATTTTCAGAACTCAGAGTAGATGGAGAGAAATTACCATTGATGGACATGATGTTAGAATCTGAGGGAACAACATTTAGCGACGAAGAAATTTTTCAGGAAATATCTTTATTCTTATTAGCGGTAATCCTTGAGTGAAACAGTGTATTGGTTGAAAAAAGTCACACTTTACTCAATTTTTATATTTTATTGCAGGCAACTGATACTTCTGGGATAACTCTTGCATATACGTTCACCTTACTCGGCATGAATCCCGAGGCACAGGTACTGTTTTAATATAAATCTTAATATAATTAATATTAATAAAAATAATAATAATATTAATAATAATAAATATATTTGTCCTGTGTATATGGACAAAATACAAAAGAAAAACTAGTGGAAGCATTATACTCTTCGCAGATTTACTGAGCTTTTTATACAGTGTGTTTCACTTGAAATGGTAACACCCCAATAACTTTTTTATTTTTTTCCGATTTGAATCAAATTTTACTTAAGTGTAGAACAAATTAGAATCTACTTATGACCAGAAAGACATTCGCCTCCTACAAATGCAAAGCCACCACGCTACCAAAATATGTGGAGAAAATCAAAAAATCATATTAGGCATTTTTTTATCGGAAAATTTTGTAAATGAAACTTGTTTTTCATTCTTTAACAAAAACATTTTAGTGCTTGAAACTTTAACAAAATATGTCTCTTATTACCCCAAAGTTACCCCTAAAATTTTCATCAAAACATTTTAATTAATTTAAGAGATATTCAATTTGTTTATTAAAAACATAAATAATGTAAAATGCAAATTCACCCAGTTCCCGTTGTCGTAGAGGGTTGATTCGGACATCATTTTTTTTGTTGAGACAAACTTTATATTTTCATTAATGGTAAATCAAATTTGCATTATTTTCAACTTCAAAATGGCGTTTGAAAAAGTGTCACATTTTGAGGTTAGGTTTTTTGCTAATAACTTTTAAACAAATGAATATTTTGCAATATCGTTCTCATATCGTTGTTGCTGGGGTCTTTTCACACATTTTCAAAAAAAAAAAAATGACTGTAGCCTTACTAGAAGCCGAGATGATTTTTTTTTTAATAAATTCGTAATTTGTTTATTAATAAACATTAACAGCTGAAACTTGGCGAACAACTAGTATAATAGTCTGTCTTTGGCTCGATGTGATAAGAACTTTTGATCAGCATCACTTGAACTACAAAATACCATAATTTCAGCCGATTCTACCGAATCAACATTTTCATGGATTTTGTTCCGGGGTCCTTTCAAATGGATAAATTAAAAAATAAATCATTGCAGCACAACGTGCTTCTTATAATATGTACAATCATCCTGAAAAAAAAATGAATTTGGGTGCGTAAAGTATAGGTAAGTATAATAATTATTATTTAACCATTTGAGAACTATTGAGATATTTAAACCGTTTGAAACACAAAAAATAAATTAAAAAACGCGTCGTTAAATTTTAATAAGCTTCATTTTTTATGTAGACATAATTTCGCTAATGGTTAAAGATATAAAAGCAAAAAACTGAAACGCAGCGCCATATTTCCAAGATGGCGGCTCGAGCGTAATAGTTTTCGATGTTTAATAGTAAACCTTAATGAACATCTCTGTCAAGTTTCAAAACTTCATCAGTTTTTCCCTCTAATTTTCCCTATTTGACTGGAGTATACATATTTTTTTATATCTACGTGGGAGAGTGTCATAGTATCTCCATTTTTTATGTAAACAAAAAAACATCAGAATGTACAGTGTGTCCCAGGACCAAAAATTTTGGAATTTTGGAATGGTATTTGGGGATTGAGTCCTGCTTGTTGTAAAACTAAAGTATACCAAAAATGACTTGATTTGGTGTTCTACAGGGTGCTTTATAAGCAAAGTTGTAAAAATCACCACGAATAAAGTACATTTATTTTTCAAAATATGAAAAAATTCCACTAAGAAAAGTTATTTAGAATGCAATTTTATACCTCTATACCAAATTTCAGGAATATAAAATTATTTTTTTGAAACTTCCCATTTTTTCAATAAATTAGTATTTTATTTTGAACCATTCAATTAAAACTGTTTAGAAATTATTTTTTGCGAATTAATATTTAAAGTTATGTAGAAGCTAAAAGTAGGCTATGAGAAAAGCAGTGGATACACATTTATCATTTATTATTGACATATCTGTCAAACGTAGTCAATATTATCCTTAATTTCTGTTTCAAATTAACGAACCAAGCATAAAAAATTAAGTGAAAATGGTACTCACACTGCGTGAAAAAAATTATATTGTGCAATGCTACGGAATTGGCGGTGAAAACTCGCTAAGAGAAGTGGTAAGTCAATTTAATTTGAAATTTCCAAACACTACTTTGTCACGTACTCAGGCTATGAGAATAATTAAAAAGTTTCTGGCTACTGGTAGTGTTCTTAACATGCAAAGAAAAATAAAAGCATATGATGAAGACAATGTTGGGGCTATTATAGCCCATGCCTCTGTTATAGAAAATCCTAGGATGCCACTAAGAGAGAAATCAGTTCTTATTAATATTGGCAAGTCTGAACTCCAAAGAATTTACAAGGCAAAGAAAATTAGGGCATATAAAGCAAATTATAAACATACGCTCGAAGAGGAAGATGACTGCCGTAGGTTGGATTTTTGTTTGACCATTGGAGAAAAAAATCATGGAAGAGAGATTTTTCCATCATTTCATAATTTTCTCAGATGAATCCACATTCACAACCAATGGTGTTGTTTCATCTCAGAATTGTCGGTTTTGGGCTTCTGAAAATCCAAATTTTAGAATTCATTGTAGAAGACAATATTATAAAAAAGTGAATGTCTGGTGTGCCGTTTCTTATCACGTTGGAGTTATTGGACCTTATTTCATTGAGGGACGGTTAAACCAGCACACTTATTTACAGCTTCTTCAAAGATTTTCTGAAGAACATTTAAATATTTTAAGAGATATGCCTTTAGTTCATTTTCAACATGACGGTTGCCCTGGCCACTCCACAGAAATGGTTAATCGGTGGTTGAATTTAAATTTTGGAGAAAATTGGATTGCCTGGAATGGACCGATCAAGTGGCCGGCGAGATCCCCAGACCTATCAATATTGGATTTCTTTTTATGGGGTCACCTCAAGCAGTTTGTTTACGCTGAACCACTTCCTAACGATGTAGCAGTATTGAAGCAGAAAATTACAAATTCCGTAAACTCCATACCGTTAGATCATATTCAAAACAGTTTTAATGACTTCAGGCGAAGGGTCGAAATGTGTGTGGATGTGGGTGGTAGCTACGAATAATAAAAAAATTGTAAACATTGTTTTGCATTGGTCAATAATTAATTTGTTTGTGAATCTGTTATGTTTTTGACATTTATTACTTGTTATAATTTTTAAACCTCATTAATCTTGTGTTAGTAATTGTTTCTTGTTTTACAATTAGTTCGATTAACATTATACCTTCTTACATCTCGTATATTCAATTTTTTATTTACCAATAGCCTACTTTTTGAGATGATTAACATTTGCTCCTACACAACTTTAAATATGAATTCAACTCCTAATTCGCAAAAAATGGGAAGTTTCAAAAAAATAATTTTATATTCCTGAAATTTGGTATAGAGGTATAAAATTGCATTCTAAATAACTTTTCTTAGTGGAATTTTTTCATATTTTGAAAAATAAAGGTACTTTATTAGTGGTGATTTTTACAACTTTGCTTATGAAACACCCTACCCTGTAGAACACCAAATCAAGTAATTTTTGGTATACTTTAGTTTTACAACAAGCAGGACTCAATCCCCAAATACCATTCCAAAATTTTTGGTCCATTACACCTCTTACATCTATCCTGGGACACACTGTAGGGTACCAAAAACTAAGGGATATGATAAGTACAATATCTAAACTCACCGTAATTTCAGCAGATAGACCTTTCTTCAATAGCACATCGTTTCTGATGGTATTTCTGTTAATTTTTTTAATTCTGATATCTATGGAAGCATCACACTCTGTCCTTGTTTCTCGTAGATTCTCTTTTTCGTTTATGTTTGCCGATTTTGTTAAAATTACCATGATGGCATACGTACTTTTTTCGAAACAGCATTTTTTGCAAGTTTGGTAAAGTTAGATTGACCGCCCAAGCTCATTGAGTTTTGGTTAAAGATGAAACACCTTTTATCCATTCATTGCACCTAATATTAAAATCATCTTCATTACTTTTTCCTGGCAATTTTACACGCAACACTGCCTTGTAATTGTCCTCACTACAGCACTCAACTATATCTAATTGCCCATCATTCGACACTAGTTGCTTCAATAGACTGGTTAATTTATCCATTTTACACAGAAATAAGAACAAATGTAAACAAACGAACTGTTAAATAATATTAAAACATTGGAGGTTATGTTATGATATTTGTTTAGAGGTAAACGAACAGAAGCTGTGCTGCAATGAATTTGTCAAGTTGAGTTGTACCCGTGTGTATTTGGGAGCCTAATGTTAAAAGGTTCATGGGATATTGATATTATGGTTGCGTTGCATCCTATTAGACTTTAAAACAGTATGTTGTCACCGATTAGATTTTGAATTGACCAATAAAAAGTCGATGGAGGCGTTGCTTGTATTTCTTGCGTTGCACAGTATTAGATTTAGGAATACGCCACCCGGTATATATACACTTCCAACAGATGACATGCTCCTCTTGTTTTGCATGTTGCAGTTACACGCAGAGAATGATCATTCTCTAAACTAAAACTAGTTTCTTCGCTCAACAATGGTACAGCAAAGGTTCAATGATTTGAGAATTTTATCTATTGAATATGACATAATCTAGAAATTAAGATTTGATGATTAATGAATTTTTAAAACAGAAAGTGTGAAAAGCTACTGTTTAATTCTTACCCGAAGAAATTTCGTATTGTAGTCGTTTCTTTAGTAGTTAATGTTGTTTGATATTTTTTGAAATGTCAATTGTTACGTTATTTTGATTTGTTAGTTGTTATAGTACATTTTTAAAAAATGTAAAACGAGCGGTTAGTATATAAAAAATCTGCTATTTGTATTATTTATATAGGTTTGTATTTCTAGTATTTTATTGCTCGATCTGATATTTTTTTTATTGTCTTACTAGTTATTATTCATATTTTAGTATTTGGATAAGTCAATAGTATTTCCTCAACAACCGCGAATACAGACATTAGTACCAATTTGTTTGTTTTTATTTATTCTATATAATAGTGGAGTGCCGTTAGATTTATACCTAGGAACCCGGTGTACGACTGGCTACATTAGTGCCTACACCTGATGCAGTAGCAGCAGAAGAGAGTGTACTTACAAGTACAATTATGGTTGGGAAATGACATTTCGCCAATAGAATGGGGACGGAAACATTTTCGTGGGATGTTGAGACCGATAACGATGAATAAGCCACCAGCCCCTGAAAATCTACTTAAAATTATTTTTTGTACATATAAGACAGGATGCGGAGCTGCTTGTGGATGTAGAAAGCATGGATTACCTTGCACTGCAGCTTTTTCCGAATGCAATGGTGATAGTTGCTCGAACCCTTCTTCTATTATAGAAATAAGCGAAGTTGAAAACGAAGATATCGAAGATAAATAGCATATTTTGTTAAAATTATTATGAATTATGTGATTTAAGTTTATTTCTACAGAAATTCTAATGTTTGTATTAATTATTATAATGTCTTATTTTAAAGTTTTTTGGCCACCGTTTTGGGTCCCACATTTTGAATCTGTAATTTTTTACCTTAAATTTGTAATCACAAACCTACAATACTATTCAGGAACGATTTTTTTTTCTACAGAACAAAAACTATTAAAACTTATGTGAACTGAGTATTTTTTCAAAGAATTTGTAGAAAATCTCGATAAACTTTTAAATAAATAAAAAACATCAATTTCTAATCTATAAGCATTTTAGTATTAGGTTTTAGCAACACAATGCAAAAAGTTTCATTAAAGTTGATTCATAGGAACTGGGTTCCAAGGTTTTTTAGTTTTCACATCTAACAGCACTCCACTATAAATGCCTTATTCAAAAAGCTTTTTAATCATAATTAGTTTTTTGAATAAATGAGGGCGCAAGACCAGCTATTCAATTTCAAGGTTCATTAGAGCAAAACACTCAATCCGTCACTGAATATTGAGCAATTTGAAACATGCACAGTAATAAATATATACATTTTTTATACCTAATTTCGTGTTTCAGGAAAAAGTGTATCAAGAAGTAAAACATCACGTTGGTATTAACAGACCCATATATCACGATGATCTGTCAAATCTAAAGTACACTGAAAGAGCCATTAACGAATCTATGAGACTATTGCCAGTAACTCCGTTATTGGGAAGACGGGTTACTGCTGACGTTGACTTAGGTAAAGTATAACTCCTAAACTAACTGCATAACATACATGGGGGTCAAATAGATGCGTATTGAGGTCCTCTATCACCCTGCACTGATTGGTTCGTCCCCAATGAAATATCCTGCATGCTCATCTATTGTTAGGTCCGCGTGCCCGGGCTGCTTGAAGAGTAGCGCGATAAACGGCCATTCTTTCGTTTGCACGCCTGTAGCTAATAGATAGAAAGATGCTTTCCCAAAATTTTTTGAAGAAAATTCGATGCTTTACAAAAAAAATTCAATGCATTTTTATCGTATCTGTTACCGTTCTCGCTAGGCTAAATGGTTAAAGGCGAAAAGTCACTATCTTCGGAATTTACTCACAAATACTATTACCATTGAGCTACAAAATAATTATTTCGAGTTTCGGGAAATACCAAAAAGTTCCAGAGAGAAAAAAAAATTGTAATTATATGGTCTCTTCGATTACCGACTGGCAGACGGTAACCACTCGTCGTCGAATTTGCACGCTATTTCCTAGACTATTTAGGGGTTTCAAATGTTCCAAAAATGTGTATTTTGTGTTGCCGCTTGCTATAACGATAATCCAAAGAGCAAGTAGCGGCCTCTAGTTTTAGAATTAATTGCAAGAAAATCACATGGTGAGCAGGAACGTTTTTTCGTGCTAGAGAGATAGTGAAGTTGCCGTAGATTTATACCGGTTTCCAATTAATCAAAATTTTAATAACTAACTAGTGTCGAATCGTATTTTAAATATTACAATAATTTTGAGTTAGTGCAAATTTTGTGCTTGAGGTGCTCCTTCCCTAATCCTGGCATTCTTTCCTTTTCCTTCCTAGGGCTGGAGCAACAGAAGTGACCAAAAGGCAGCAAAAAGGTAGGACGCAATTATTAAATTAGCACCAAATTACAGTCTACTTAAAGCCACAACACCTTCCATTTCGTTGGTTTCATTTGAAAACCAGATCGGCTCCGCTAAATAGGGACCCACTGTGCGGCTTCCCAACAAGACCAAGTATCGACTTTGCGAAGTACGCCTCTCGAAACGCCTCGGAAAATCGACATTCACCTTTATGTGAATGGTTATATTCAACAAATACCTCATTACATTTCAGGTACTAGAAAACTTCCAGGTGGTTCCAACATTATTATAAGTGTTTTTGACTTGCATCGATCTAAATCATATTGGGAAAATCCTTTGGAATATAACCCCGACAGATTTTTGCCAGAGGAAGTAGCAAAGAGGGACCCTTACTGTTTTATACCATTTTCCGCTGGCCCAAGAAACTGCATAGGTAACAGTTTATATCACCTTATAGTCCAGAGCTCCTGGATTTTCTGGTACTTATTTTCCATCTGGTGAATGTCTATAGGATTGTTCTGTTAGTGATATTGATCAACAAATTCTGAGTCTGGAAAAAATTTTTCGGAAGATTCAAATGAGTTGAACTCATTGAACTTATTTTTCCCGTTATGAATCTTTTAGATTTACTAAAGCAGAACATAAAACTTACTGAAAAAGCAATCCGGCTTATCTCCAGTTGAACAAAGTAAGCCTAACTGAAGTGTTTCAATCTCCGATCAAAAAACTTATTCCTAGATACACAACAGCTATCTCTTCTTCATATACCGTGTTTGCTCCTAACATAGTCACATTAAATGCCCATTAAAAAGGATAGATAAACATAACATCCCATAAGCAACAGTGGCGGGTATGTGTAGAAGGGTAAATATTTTCATTAAAATGAATTATTGCAATTCCTGCATTACCGGCTCTTTATCCAACGTGATGTAGGCATGCAATATTAGAGTAAGATAATGGTTGATAAACTTTGAAACATATCTATTGTTACAAATCTGTAATATGTCTCAATATTCATAAAAATTACATTTAATAATAATGAAATTAACATAGTAGGCACACAATGTGTTGTGTGATAAACACATTTTTGTTTTTGTGTAATTTCCATACATTAAAGTTTATCCAAGAAAATGAATATGTATTTATTAAAATATCGACAATATCGTACCTATTTTATGTAATAATTGTTGGTTAAATTTTCATAAGCAGTAAGTACATAATCGTGGATTAAAAGACATAATAGGTAAAGCTGTTTTATTCAAGGGAAATATGAAAGGATATTAAAATTTAATTGCTACTCACCTTATTACAACTGTAAACTGAACCCCATATTACTATGAAGTTTATACCTACTTACTTATAAAATAATCGATTTTCTTCTTTTCTAAACTGCTTTCTGCAAACGGCACAGCACTTCACTATTTTGCACTAAATATAATGTCACTAAACTGTGTAAATATGACTTCTTCACCACTTTTTGATCGGAAAACACCAAAAACATTTATTAACATTAATGGCGGACAAACTGAAGTTATGATAATCGGACTGAACCGATCGTGTCCGAAACTGCTGCGAATAGAACGACTGCGAATCAGGGATGTTTGCAACAAGTACCTTAAACTGTTACTAGCTCAGCAACAAACCAATACACATTATGTATCTAGGTATAAGTTTTCTAATCGGAGGTTTCAATAAATTCGCTGATACGTTACCCTTATTTTTACAGGTTTGAAACTTATTATAAAATTCATATTATCGTGGAATATAGTTGAAAATAAGTCTGACTAATTTATGACATTAGCAAATGAGTCTGGCGGCACCTCGAAATTTGCAGAAATAAAAAAATATTGCCCTTATTTTCACAGTACTGAAAATATGAAAAAAACAAATCTGGCTGTTATTTATAATCACCAAAGCTTTGTCAGACTCTCTCGAGGTTTTAAACAGTGCGCGTTAAATTAGGTACGCCCTGAAGTTCATAAAAAAATTTTGGGCACTTAGGCCGCCGGTGACTTGTGAAATTTAGATTGGTCATATCTTAGTATTGACTCATAGGGACCCAAGCCATACTTTATGGCACCACTACCATGATAAAATGAAGCAGTTTTGCAAAAAAAAATCATCGAATTTTGCAAAAAAAAGTTTTAAAAATGAATTGAACACCACACAACAAATGGGTTTTTGTAAAAAGACTGATTTAAATTCTATTAAATATCGTTTTCCTCCTTTTTCTGAAAATTTTTTTTATAAAATTTAAGTCTTTTTACAAAAACCCAAGATGTTCAACTCATTTTTAAAACTTTCTTTCGCAAATTTCGATGTATTTTTTTTTTTTCGAAAAACTGCTTTATTTTATCTTGGTAGTCATGTCACAAAATATGGCTTGGGTCCCATGACTCAATACTAAGATTTGACCAATCCAAATTTCACAAGCCGCTGACAAATACCTACCATGAAAAAGTAAACGAGTGAACAATACAGTTAAATCCGGCTCTGCGTTCTGTTGCGTCTCAACAAGACTGCCTACATGGGCGGTGCTTCGATCACTATTGAGAATGCTTCAACTATAATTGTAGTCCGGTGTCACGGTTATAGTTATTCGGATGTTTATTTATTTCAATGGCTTCTCTGTATCTTCTTGGCCAATAATTCTTGGTGTTGGCTAATTTCTTTATTTTGTCGAATTTTATCAAATGACCGGTTTCTTCTGAATGTTCGGCAACTGCTGATTTTATAGAATTTCCCTTCTTTGTATTGGTACTGTGTTCTCTGAGTCTGGTGTTTATACGTCGTTTGGTCTCTCCGATGTAAACTTGTCCGCGGGAACATGGAATGCTATATACTCCTAGTGTTTCTAGTTCTTCTGGACATTGGTATTCGGGGTTTCGCATTATATATTACTTTGATTTTCTTTTTCTCCAAAAATCTTCCGATTCTGTCCGTACATCCTTATATGTACGGTAGGTAAGCTGTTGCCGTGTATTTCTTTTCTTCTTCTGTTCTGGTTGTAACTTGTCTCTTTATTGTGTTGTCGATGTCCTTCGGTTTGTATCCATTTTTCTGTAGTGATGTTTTTAAGGTCCGATATTCTTCTTGCAGATGTTCTGTCTCGCAAATTCGCTTTGCTATATGTACTAGTGTGTTAACGACGGCCTGTTTTTGTGTTGAGTGGTGGAGAGAATTAACGTGTAGGTATCTGTCGGTGTGCGTCGGTTTTCTTGTGTCCTCCATTGCCTTTCTTGAACACGAGGACGTCCAGAAATGGAAGTTTGCTATCTGTTTCTATTTCCATGGTGAATTTGATCTTATGATGTAAGTTGTGTAGGTAGTCCTTGAAATTCTCCAGTTCCTCACGGCCATGTTGCCATATAATGAAAGTGTCGTCCACCTATCTAAACCAACATTTTGGTTTTAATTGGTAGTTATCCAAGGCGTATATTTCGAATGCTTCCATAAATAAGTTGGCGAGTACTGGTCATAAAGGTGAACCCATTACTGCTCCATCTTTTTTGTTTATATAGGCTTCCATTGAAATTGAAGTAGGTCGAGTTGACACAAAGCTCCATAAGGTCTGCTAAGGTGATGTCCAAACCGTTGTTCTGTAATTCTTCCCGAGCTAATTCTATGGCCACATTAACTGGTATATTTGTGAAGAGTGATGTTATGTCAAAACTGACTAGTATATCTTCTTGGTCCACTGTGAAGAAGAAAAAGAAGAAAAGAAATACACGGCAACAGCTCAGTGGCGGCTCGTCAGGGGAGACTGAGCCTCCCTTTGGAAGAAGCAGCATATCGTCCAATCTTCCAAAATCTAATCGTCTTTCAAAATATCAAGCCTCCTCCGCAGACAATATCACCAGCCGCCACTGCAACAGCTTACCTACCGTATATACAAGGATGTACGGACAGAATCGGAAGATTTTTGGGCAAAAAGAACGTCAAAGTAATATATAATGCGAAACAGAATTTCCCAAATACCAACGTCCAGAAGAACTAGAAACACCAGGAGTATATAGTATTCCATGTTCCTGCGGACAAGTTTACATCGGAGAGACCAAACGACGTATAAACACCAGACTCGGAGAACGCATTAGCGATACAAAGAAGTGAAATTCTATAAAATCATCAGTTGCCGAATATTCAGAAGAAACCGGTCATTTGATAAAATTCGACAAAACAAAGAAATTAGCCAACACTAAGAATTATTGGCCAAGAAGATACAGAGAAGCCGTTGAAATAAATAAACACCCGAATAACTATAACCGTGACATCGGAATACAATTACCAACAACGTGGAAGTCAATGTTCCGCATGAGCAATGATCCGCAACACGCCTCCTGATAACCTGTATAAATAGAGGAACTCAGTCCAGCAGAGCTCACTTGGCTTCAGAAGAATACCACGATAAGATGGTCGAAACGTCAAGCATTCAACCAAGTCGACGCGGAAGAAGACCCGGAAACCAGCAGCCAGATCACCAGTTCCGCGAAAGCCTTAGCACCAAGATGTCATCTGACAAATTTCAAGGACCATCAAAGTAAGAACAATTATTTTTTAAATATTTTTTAGTTTTTCACGTGCCAGACGTATTTGCTATGCCTACAGATTAGACTGTTTCTTTACTTGATTTTAGTGTACGACTTAGTGTAGAACCATTTTCATTACTGTAAGAAAAGTGGAATGCAAGGCATTTTCTGACTCAACACATCGGAAAACCTCTAGACATAATTTACGATTTTTTACTTTTACTTATAACTGAGCAATCCTATCAATGTTCGCTGACTGGAAAAATTAGTATCAAAAAGATTCACTAGCTCCTGTATCATTAGAGCAACTTCAGAGTGTGTGTTCTTCTTTTTCTGTTTGTAGGCAAGACGTATGCAATGATGATGATGAAAATGGCAGTGGCGCAAGTAATAAGGAACTTTGAGGTTATATCAAAGTATAAGTCCGTTGAAGAAATGGATTTTAAATCTACTATTACAATGAAAACCACTCACGACCTGGATTGTAAATTCATATCTAGAACGCATTAAACTGAACGTATTGTTAAGAACCTATTGTGCTTTTATTTATTAATATTATATCTAGGTACTAATTAATAAGTGTAATGAATTAATTACACAGGCCCACAAAAAAAAAAGTTGTCTGCGCCGGGGTACTGACCACACCTATCCCTTGTATTTTGAGCCGCTGAACACGAATCTGACCTTAGTTTTTCCCCTATATGTCAGGTTTTTTTTTAACAGCAAATAAATATATAAATATCACGATTCAATAGACTTTTTTTGCTGTTAAAAAAAAACCGGACGTGTAGGGGAAAAACAAAGGTCAGATTCGTGTTCAGCGGCTCAAAATACAAGGGATAGGTGTGGTCAGTACCACCGCGCAGACCACTTTTTTTGGTTGCCACTGTGTCACACTCAGTGTGGCACAATCCCACAAAAAAAGTCATCTGCGTGGGGGTACTGACCACATCTATCCCTTGTATTTTAAGCCGCTGAACACGAATCTGATTTTAGTTTTTCTCCAGCACGTCAGGTTTTTCTTTTAATAGCAAATAAATATATAAATATTAAGCTTCTTTGCTTTAAAAAAAAATCTGACGTATAGTGGAAAAACTAATGTCAGATTCGTGTTCAGCGGGTCAAAATACAAGGGATAGGTATGGTCAATACCGGGGCGCAGACAACTTTTTTTTTGTGGCCTCTGTTATAGGTCTGGAAGGAGTTCTTACGGAAATTGTGCTGTAGGATGGGTGCAAGTTCGAAGAGATACCAATATTTGTACATTTTTGTCTTCGGGCACACGAATAAATATATTTTTTGGCATTTTAAAAGACGTATTGGGACACACTGACATTATACAGTATTTGTAACATGTATTTTTCACAGATAGCATTCGACGTCTTATTGACATACACAGGGCCGTAGATAAGGTGGGGGTAGGAGGGGGTGGCACCCCCACCATTTTTTTTGTCAGTTGGCTTAAGGGAGAGTTAGAGTTGGTAATTTTCAGTTGGACTTAAAATTACCGTTGTCATTGTCCAATGTTCCTATATTCTATATTTAATATTTATGAAAGAAAGTCTTTATTCTGTGTTCGACAATAATTAGTCGGAAGTAATCGGAAATACAAGCTATACTAGCACCACACAATTCTCACATTCATCCATTCCTGGAATTCTTTAAAAATAATAAATTAAACGACCAACAACCAACTGCAATTCTCAGAAGACCCTTAGCGACAAGCCATTGGCTAAAGATATAAACATTCAAAATTTAAAGCGTGTTGTGGATATGTATCCTTGTGATGGTAATAAGCCTGATGTATTTGCCCTAGAAAGTGAACTAGAGGTGCTTTTTAGCAAGTGTGGAGAAGCAACGTCCATGAAAGAAATAGTTCAAAAGTCAGTTAAGTTTAAGCAAATATTGAAACTTGCATTTCGTCTATATCAGTTTGTGGCAACTGCTGGTTTCTCTACAGCCACAAGTGAACGAAAATTCAGTTTACAAAAATTTGTGAAAAGTGATACAAGAGCTACCTACAATGGACGATTCGAGAATGGATTCACTTATGCTATTGTATTCCGAGAAAAACTTAACCGACAATATTAATTTATTAAGACTAGTTCAGTTGTGGGCATCAATGAAACGCAGAGCAATACGTGTGTTACGGAGTCCTAATTAATAAAGTACAAAGTTTGAAAATTTTTAGTTAAAGTTGGGATTTTTTTAACTGACACCCACACCCACCCAAAAGGTGCGCTACGGCACTGGACATACATTTTAGGTTTATGAAGTACAAAGTACATCCAGTACCTGAAATGGATGTCCATAGAGTACACATCAGTGTATGTCTAATGGAAAGATCCATATGAACTACTTTCCCTATACATTCTCACGATTTTCATGTATATATTAAAATAATATATACTGTTGTTGATTTGAACTTCGGATATATGTGGTATGTAAATGAAAAGATGTTGAAAATACGAACGCTCCTGTATATCCATATGAATGTTGCAACAAATTTCATTTGACATACGAAAGCTGTCTGTTTTCAATGTATCTTAAATAATATCAACATACATTCATAATTCATAATAATTTCATTTCTGTTTCTATCTAGGTAATATGAAAAACAAAGAAAACAATTGTTTTCTTTGTCTTTCAGATTACCAACTTGAGTGATAGAGATGGCATCACTATAGATATCATAAGTTAAAAAGAGACAAACTTACATCAATGAAGCTCAGTGTTACAGTTTTAGTGCCATGGAATAGACCTATTCTCATTGCCAATAAAATGTTAATTCACCAGTAATTCGATGTAAGTACAGTATACATTTATTTAATGTATTATTTTCTACATACGTTCTATATCCATAAATGGATATGGACATACATGTACGTACATTGTACGTACATGTATGTCTACATGGATTGTATATCCATGTAAACATACACTGTATCTCCAATGTATCTCCCCTGAGTTCATACTTTCACACACAATGTACGTACATTGTACGGAAATGTTATACAATTAAAAAATGGCCGCTATTTATTTATTCCTTTATTTTTCAAAAAAATTTAAATTGCAATTTTTTCTAAATATTTTTTCTCGTTCTGAAACTTCAATAGATACAAAAAACTACAATAGTCACTTTTTTTAGCTGATAAAAGACCGTTAATTTGAGCATAGGCTAGTAGCTGTATCTTAAAAATTGACTGAGTCATATAGTCCAATCAATGAATGCCCAAAAGGGGATTATAGAGGGCATTGAGGAGGGGAGAATTTTCTCTTGAGGAATGTGTTGGGGGTAATTAGGAGGTAAACATACTAAAAGTCCCCGCCGCTTCAGGGGGGGAGGTTCCTTTTTTTATTCTTAGCTTATAACTTGGAAACGATGCTTGGTACAGGAAAAGGCAATTTATGCAATTTCCTACAAGAACGTCTATATTCATTTTCTTCCTATGAGATATTCGTGAGTGAAAATCGATAATTAATAAAAAAATTAATTCGGTACCTTGAATATTCCTATCAAAGCGGTTTGCCGTGGTCTGCTAATAAATCACAGTCACAAAACAGTCTTTATTTTACAATACTGGACTTATTTACTAACGTCATATTTTGTCGAAATCTACATTTCCTTAACTAGACAATGTGACTCATTTAAAATGAACACACCTTTATAACTGTTTTATTTTGTTTTCTATTTGAATCAAATTTTACTCAATTATAGAACAAATTAGGATCTACCTATGACCAGAAAAACATTCGCCTGTTACAAACGCAAAGCCATCTGCGGTACCAAAATATGGGGAAAAAAATTAAAAATCATATTAATGAGTCTTGACTAATTTCACATATCCACCACAAATTGCGGATTTTGCCAGATGAGCTTAGATATGAGAAATCCTCCATCAACAACCAAATCAAATTTTGGTGTATGTACGTTTTTGGCGCAGATCCGATGCATTTTTGTTAAATGTTTCACGTTCAAAATGTTTTATTTTTTCCGCATATTTTGTTACCGCAGGTGGCTTTGCCTTTGTAGTAGGTGAATGTTTTTCTGGTCATAAGTGGATCCTAACTTGTTCTATACTTGACTAAAATTTGATTCAAATCGAAAATGAAATAAAAAGTTATAAGGGTGTCTTCATTTTAAGTGAGTCGCACTGTATATTTAAGAAAATGTATAGATTTCGACAAAATATGACGTTAGTAAATACTTCGAGTGTTGTAAAATAAAGACTATTTTGATTGAACATGAAAACATGAAAATTCGAAAAATGAGCGTGATTTATATACAGTGTGTCCCACTTTTCACGGCAACACCTACATAGTCATCCAATTTCAACCAAATTTGGATCGGTATCAAAGACCATTACTATATCCTTTTTGAGTAAAACAAAACTTATTTCAGTCATTGGCGTGCATTTTTATTAAGAAAAAAAGAATCGATTTTTCGAGAAATCATATTAGGCATTTTTTTGTTGAAAAACTAATGCAATATTATTGGCATAGTGTAGAACCCCTATCCTATATTCAGAATTTAACAATATTTTAAACATTAAATAATCAATAAATTAGTAACGAATCTTTTTTCAAAAGAAATTCATTCTTTATTTTCTCTTTAAATTCATTTTTTCTACCACCATATATCATCAATACCTTCAAATTCGGTAATCCTTATAACCCGAATAATTTCAGGTCTGATTACCCAAAATTTTTCAATGAAAATTCGTGGCTTTCGACATTTGAAAGTCTCGATAATATAGTGGAATATAGTGGAAAAAGTGAATTTAAAGAGAAAATGACTTTTCTTCGAAAAAAATTTCGTTACCAATTTATTGATTATTTAATGTTTAAAATAAGTAATTTTAAGTAGATCGTAATTCGAAAACCAAAAATCTGGATATAGTGGTTCTACAGCATTCTGATCAATAATATTGCATTAGTTCTTCAACAAGAAAATGCCTAATATGATTTCTCGAAAAATCGACCCTTTTTTCTTAATAAAAATGCACGCCACTGACTGAAATAAGTTTTGTCTTACTCAAAAAAGAAATATTAAAGATCTTTGATAAAGATCCAAATTTGGTTGAAATTGGATGACCAATAACTGAGCTACGTAGGTGTTACCGTGAAAAGTGGGACACACTGTATATTATTATAAATAAATATGAAACCTATATATTTATACCATTTTTAAAGGCTCAATATAATTTTTAAATTGAAAATGTGAAAAGTTTTCCGGAAAAATTTTTTCATGTGCAAACATTATAGTACATTATTTAACGTGAAAAACTGCCTGCAACTCAGAAAATTAGCAAGTTACAAAAAAATTCCAAGAGACAAAAAATGTTTAGAAGGCCTCAATGCATACGTCTGCATTTTTTCAAATTTTTAAATTACATATTTTTAAAGCGCTACAATGTCAAAAGTGGGGGTAGTTTTTCGTGTTTTTCCAGAAAATGGGACACGCTCTATATGCAGACACTTTTGATATTTAAAATTTCTCTTCAAAAAATTGTTTACCTGGCACGATCAATAAACATATTTTTGCAGCTAGAATTTTTGGCTATTTGATCGAATTCAAGATAAGCGCAGTTTCTCTTTGTTGTCAATATGTAACTAATTGTCACTCACAAATACTTCAATGGAAAACTAGGCAAATTATAAATGTATTAAATACCAATTATTTCAAGAATGCCTAAGATATGTTATTTCAAATAGCTGTCACCTGGTTATTTACTTAATTTTGTACAGACAGTATGCATCAGTTGATGAGTATTATTATCTCCATAAATATAAAATGACTGTTTTCAAGAGAACGTTGTGTGTTTCGCTTTTTTTGACAGTTATTTTTTGTGCAAAATGTGACAACAATGGCAACACAGAGAGTGACAGAGTGGATATTCTAAATTTTAAACTCAGAGGTGTTGCGGATCCGGTAAGTTATTTGATTAAATCAGTATATCCTTTAGACAAGTAAACGTAAAAGTGGTTCTAAATTTAGTTAAGATACGTTTAATTTCCTATGATTAAAAAAATAATCCTCTAGCCTAAATAGTTCCCTTGCTACAACCTCTCAAAGTGGAGTATTTCGATCCTTTTTCGAGCATGTTTAGCAGGATTACAGTTTCTCGAAAATAACTCATTGTAACTACCGCCAACGTAAAAATGAGTTGAATTGAAACGCAACAGTATAAAATTATATATAAACCGTAAAAATAATAATACTTTAGTCCCGAGTCCAGTGGCGTACCCAGCTTGGGAGCGAGGGAGGTGCGGTCCGTTTAAAAAGCGGTGTGGTGCAAATAAAAGGACTTTTGGAAGTTTCTCCCAGATGTAGTAATGAACGGGCGCAAAATGGAAAATACATTTTGACGATGAGGGTGTGCAAGATAGAAACATTTTTTGATGAGCGGGCGGCGCAAGATGAAAAAAATTTGTTGGTAGGCGGGGGGCGAAAAATGTAATGAGCGTTAATTAAATTCCATTATTTTCCAAAGCAGGGGCGCCACATCATGAAAGTGGGGAGGCAAAGTGCACCCCTACCCCTTCCCACAATTACGCCACTACTCGAATCTTGTCCTAATGCCTTGTCAAAAAGAACCCATATCGCCATATCTGATTGTTTTAGCCCAAAAATCGTAACCCTGATGATCATATGTACACTCAAAGAAAATGATAGGTAAATTCAACCAAAAAGAGCATATGAAATCGCGCTTATCTAGTTTCATAGTTAAATCAATCAGTAAAGAATAGTCATACAACTTTATTTGTTTTCGTAAACAAATAGTAGTTTAATAATCATATCTTCTTGTAACAAATTAAATAGTACAATGACATTTTTTTATGTTCACTAACCATTTTCAATTTGGTCTACAATTAAATAGTACAACGACTTTGTTTTTTGTTCACCAACTAATTTTTAGGTTGATCTACACTTTATTGTATGATGAAGTTTTTTTTGGTTAGCCAAAATCTCAGTATTGAGATATCAGACCACCCAAACCAAAGATTAGAGATCGTTTATAAGATCCATTAAAATATATCGATGATCCCTGAGAGAATTTGAACACTGCAATCATGTTATTAATTTTCTATAAATTCATAAGAGTGCAAGATAATGCATGATGGATTATTGTTAGTGATTTGTATGTGGCGTCATCTGGGAATAATTTCTGTAATAGACTACGTGGTAAGCAAGCAAATTTTATGGTAATTCTTTTAGAACTTCTAGAAGGCGACAATAATATTGGTTTGTCTACCAAGTACAATAGTACAGCGAACTAATACTGGGTTAGAATTACAATTCGATAATAGTTAAAAATAAAATATACTATTATCTAGTTTAATTTGACAGAATTCAACAAAATAATAGTCAGACGAACAAAATAATAGTCTTATTCATCTATTTTTTAAGTCAATGTTTGTTTTGTTGTACGACAACTTTTTATTAATTAAAATAACAATCACCTCTTGTTTAAAAATACCATCAATATAGTTTGGTTTAACAAAATTAACGATATTGTTAGTTAACCATTTTTTTTGTTGAATTTACCCATACTATTTCTTTGATTGTAAAAGTGATCAAATAATGAGTAAATATTAGGCGTGCAGATCACACCCGTTTTAACCAACTAACCGGTTAGGTTGAGGTAACCACTTCTAACCTGGTTTCTCTTCAAGTTGACATCGAAGAGTACTTGCAGTAAAAAAATTAGCCAAAGTTAGTTGATCGGAACATATAAATAATTGCAAAAAATTATAATTTTTTTATATAACGAATTTTGTCGAATTTCATCTTCAACTCACGATATCTCGGCAAATAATGAATATTTTTAGATGAAATTTTAGCATGACATTGTTCAAGTTATTCTTTAAGATATTCAATTGGCCCGAACCCTTATTTATTTCACAGATGAAAATAGTGATTTTTCAAAAAATTTCTTTTGTCAAGCCTAATTTTTTTTTAAAACACAAAAGTTGTGTGACGAATTTTTAATACGATAATTTTTGACAAACTTATATTAAAGTACAATATTTAAAGCAGTTTTCTGTAAAGTTTCACATATTCATGTTGTCTGTATAAAAAGTTATCGCACTTTGAATTAGCGTCTCCGCGCGCAGCAGACACATTGTTTACGAGCGGCATGTTTCATTGTGGTGATTGCTGTACAGTAGTTCAGGCGTTCGCCGGTATGTTCGCGCGAGTCGTTTATTTTTTTCGCGATTGAACTTGTTTGCAGTGTTTAATTAAATACGAAATATATGAAATGTTTCGAAGATGTTGGACAATATTTTTTTAAGCATTTTCGGAAACTATTTGAAACTTTTTCTGAGATTCACGTCATTTTCGATCGCTATGACATTAGTATGAATCCTAAATCGCAAGAGAGAAAAAGGTATAAACTAAATTCTAATACTTACGATATTAATGCTAGTCGACCTATACCAGATTGGGATAAAGTTATGTCTGCAGGTGCAAATAAGAATGCTTTGAACCTATTTTTATGCTACTACATCGAAAAAAATATTGAAATCCTCAGACTTTTGTTAAATTATTAATAAAAAATTGTATTTGGCTGGTGGATACAAAAATTATCTTGTAACTAAAGAAATCACTAATTCACTTAAACGTGAGGTTACAGATTTATTTTCGAATCATGCTGAAGCTGACTCTCGAATAATTTTTCATCTGATCTACATTTCTAAACAATACTTAGACACTCAGGACATGATAGTAATAATGTCCTATCAATACGACTTCCGCTTTCTACAGAGAAAAAAGCTCTCAACGTAGCACAAAAAATGAGCACAGAACATTTAGTCCAGATGTCTCAAATTGAGAATAAATTAACACCTGGAATTGTTAATGCTTGGACAAAATTTGTGATTGGAATTTATGACTTCAAAAGTAAACAAGACGATATTAACGACGTGGGAGTAATCTTAGCTAGAAAAAAAAACTCATCCGCAGAAAAAGTACCTCCATCGTATCCAGCTCTTCTTCAACACATGAAACGCTGTTTTTGGCAAGTGCACGTATGGTATAATGCTCATATACTCATTTTTGAAGCACTCAGTCCGACTGATTTTGGCTGGAAATTTGAAAATGAAGAACTTTTGCCAATATATTTTGAAGGACCAACAAGTTTGGAGCTGCTTCAAAAGTATATTTGTAATTGCATGTCAAAAAAAAACATCTTGTGATATTGAATTTTGTTCGTGCTACGCTGCTGGTATAAAATGCTGCCTCATTTGTAACTGTACATCGAATTGCTCATTGCAGCCTATAGATGTTGATTCAGATTAACAATATTAAAAGCAACCCAATGTATTATGTATTTTTTAATTAATCAACAATTAATTTAGTATTACTTATTTCCACTTACAGTAACCTGTAAAAAGTGAGGTAAATTTACCATCATTGCGTGTAAAATTCCCATGTAATTTTACCCGCAAAGAGACAGGAAAATTTCCATTTACCATGGAGGATTACCCCAAAATATAAGTTAAATAAAAATTTTCCACTCTCTTTGCGGGTAAAATTCTATTACTATTGGGGGTGAATTTACTACGGAAAAAAAATCCTGTCTGGATAAGGGGCAATTTTATTACATGTAATAAAATTGGAAATTTTTATTTACCTTATATTTTGGGGTAATCCTCAATGGTAAATGGAAATTTTCCTGTCTCTTTGCGGGTAAAATTACATGGGAATTTTACACGCAACGATGGTAAATTTACATCATTTTTTACAGTGTAACAAAACATTGCATTGATATGATAGTAAACGCCTGAACTACAGCAACCACCTCAATGAAACATGCCGCGCGTAAACATGTCTGCTGCACGCGGAGACGCTACTTCAAAGTACGATAACTTTTTATATATACAATATGAATACGTGAAACTTTATAGAAAACTTCTTTAAATATTGTACTTTAATATAAGTTTGTCAAAAATTATCGTATTAAAAGTTCGTCACACAACTTTTGTGTTTGAAAAAAAAATTAGGCTTGACAAAAGAAATTTTTTGAAAATCACTTTTTTTATCTGTGAAATAAATAAGGGTTCGGACCAATTCAGTATCTTAAAGAATAACTTCAACAATGTCGTGCTGAAATTTTATCTAAAAATATTCATTACTTGCCCGGATATCGCGAGTTGAAGATGAAATTCGACAAAATTCATGATATAAAAAAATTATAGTTTCTTGCAATTATTTACATGTTCCGATCAACTAACTTTGGTTAATTTTTTACTGTAAGTACGCTTCGATGTTAACTTTAAGAAAAACCAGGTTAGAAGTGGTTACCTCGACCAAATCGGTTACTCAGTTTCTAGAGCACTTATTGGGGGTGATCTGCACGCCTATATATAAAAGGTTTCTGTGAATCAAAACAGGCTCGAAAAACGGTCGAGATGTCATAGTAGTCTAAGGGCCAGAGCCTAATACGATTTTCTTGGAATCTTTACAAGTGAAAAATAGAAAAATTGCAGCTTTAAAGAAATCAGATGGTGGGAAACTAAATTATACAGTCATGAAGATAGCCACCACGCCATGCTAATAATGGTACAGTCATATTGGAGAAAATAACTCCTTACCCGGAAATAATTCTCCAAAACGGAAGACTTTACATATGTATAGTACTATTGCCCGCATGCCAAAAATCAACAATCGCGGATGCTGTGTTACGGTCGCCATCTTGGAAAACGGCTGCATTTCCATTGAAAGAAAAATACTACATGAAATGCAAGCTGAACTAAAGAAAGGTCTTGTCATATTTCACCACTTTAATAAATCAAAATTCGAATTAAAATTATTTTTTACATTTTCGTCTGTTCCACGATTCTGTAACCGTTGCAGATACGAGAAAAATTATTTATATCAAAAATGCGCATTTTTAATTATTTTAATTATCTATCGTCAAATTTTATTTAAAATATTCCTCGATATTCCCATTCGTTTATGAGATAGAACTAAGAAATGGCTGCCATTTTCTAAGATGGCACCCGTAGCATAGCATGGCTGAATTTGGTATGTTATTACTACGCACTAGTACCATGCACGTGTAAAGTCTCCTGTTTAGCAGGAACCGAAACTGAAATTTATTTCGGTTCGGTTTTGGTTACGCTAACCTAATGTACACCATTTTCGGTTACGTTTTCGGTATTCAGAGCAGCGACAATTTGGTTTTCAGTTACGGTTACGATTTCGGCTCGGTTTCGTCCCTGGTTTTTACTTGCCTTTTACCTTCTATAACCTTTATAATGGACGAATCGATTTAGATATGGTTTTTACCATACAGTTTGGTATTTCTACGGTTTAAAGATTTGAATCTTGATTTCAGCCGTATTTTTTGTACTTTATTCACAATTCAAATGTGGGTAAATTCTTATACGCAACTTATCATACTTTAGGTTTCGGTTTCCTGAGAATTTTAATTTCGGTATTGGTTTTGGTTTCGGTTTACCAGAAACTGTTATTCCAGTTTTCGGTGTCAGTTATAGTTAGAAAAAAATCGGTTACGGTTTCGATTCGGTTACGGTCCCTGCTGTTTAAGAGAATTACTTCCAAATAAACCCCTAATATATTTTCATAGCAAAAACTTTTCATCGATTTGTGCTAGAAGGACTTTTATTTTTTTTTAATCTCAGAAAATTATAAGGAACATTTTAGGTTAATATAAGTTTTTAAGAATGAGAATAGATATCAATATGCTGTATTCAGAATTTAAAAGATAATTTATATGTGAACACACGAGTTTTATCCGATTTTTTTATTTTGAAGCACATTACTGTCTGCAGGATGGAAAAGAAAAGCATGTTTTTTTACCAAACTTTTAATCACTGCATTTAGTGAAAAATGAGCCGCATCTTCAGACCAATTCATACAAAAGCAAATGTTGGTTTTTCAGGTAGGTTCTGGTGTCCTTAATAAGGTCTCAAAGGTCCCCGAAGTGGGAGTGTAAGGATAAAATTTGGCAACGCTGTAAAGAGCTAAAATCGTGCTCGGAAACGAATTTTTCGAGATATCTCGGTTTTCATTGCCTCTACGACAAAAATACATTAGATCAAAAAGAAAGCTATGGAAATTCTCTATAAAAAAGATAGAGGGTCTTCTTTTCGTATACCCAATAGTTTTCTTGAAAAATTCCAGTAAGTCATACCTAAAATCAAAAAATTTATTTGTGGCAGTTTTTATTACACGGAGGGTTAAAACATAAAAAAAATCCTGGTTGGCTGTAACCTTGATTGATACAGCCGTAAGTTTTACGTAGATACGTCTATGCATAAGAGGATATTCAGGCATTTGGAAGAACAATACAAATTAATGTTTCAAACTGAGTTTATTAAGCACAGGTCGATGATACGAAAAGTATGAAATATAACAAAATAGGTTGACTTTTAAATTACGTGTGAAGGTTAAATTAAGATGCCCGCGCGCTACGTTCACTTATGCACCACAGATGGCGTTAGTACAAAAGACCAGATTGATCTCGATGTTGTCAGAAAAGTTTGAGGCAAATAATTATATTGTTAGACATGCTGAAGATGATGATGACATTTTGATAGTCGAAACAGCGCTTGAGGAATCATGTAAAAATACTACGGCTGTGGTTGGGGAAGATGTGGATCTTCTTATAATTTTAACTGCTCGTACTAATAAAGACATTTTTCTCCTTAAACCAGGCAGAGGGAAGATCAAACGAAAAATTTATGCTTTACGAAGTTTTGATCACCATAAAGATATTCGATATCACATATTGTTTCTGCACGCATTCTCTGGGTGTGACACTACATCTGCTCTGTTTTATAAAGGCAAGACTGCTGTTTTGAAAGTGATGAAAAAACGGCAGGGCTTGAAACTTGTAGCTGAAGTTTTCAGCAAGACTAGTACTGCTCCTGACATAGTTACTTCGAATAAAATTTTTCCTCGCAATCTATAACGCTCCAGTTAAAGAAGTTTCCATCGATAACTATCAGTATTCTTGCTTTATTAAAGCTGTGAGCAAAAGCAAACCAGTGAAATTGAATTCATTACCACCCACTCATCAACAGCATCTATTTCGTGTTTATTTTCAAGTACAGAAATGGTTGGGTAATGTATTGAATTCTAAAGAGTGGGGATGGATGTTGAAAGATATCATATTGTGGCCAAAAACAACATCCCAACTTTTTGCGCCTGATTGCATTCTGAAGATGTTTTTCTGCAACTGTACGAAAGGTTGTGGGCCATTGTGTGGCTGTCGGAGGTTGGGACTTAATTGCTCACCAGTTTGCGGCAACTGCCATGGAAAATCTTGCTTGAATGCTGAACCGATTGAAAACTCGTCAGAAATAGAAGCCGTCACTGAAGCAGAGAAAACGGACAAGAAAGAAATTATTAATTTGACAACATTTTAATAAGTATGATAGTCGTGGATTAGGCCTACCGGGGAAACCACATAAAAAAAACGCGCCTAGTACTCAGCCTCAAGGGTGGTGTGGAATAGAATACTTAAATTATCCATAATATCTCATAAGTTCAAATTCAATGCAAGTTTTTCAAGAAAACTATTGCGTATACGAAAAAAAGACCTTCTATCTTTTTTTATAGAGAATTTCCATAGCTTTCTTTTTGGCTTAATGTATTTTTGTTGTAGAGGCAATGAAAACCGAGATATCTCGAAAAATTCGTTTCCGAGCACGATTTTAGCCCTTTACAGCGTTGCCAAATTTTATCCTTACACTCTCACTTCGGGGACTTTTGAGACCTTATTAAGGACACCCGAATCTACCTGGAAAACCCACATTTGCTTTTGTATGAATTGGTCTGAAGAAAAATCCTAAGTGCAGTGGATTATTTGTAACAACCGAGATTCCACAAAATATACATATTTTTTATTTTTTAAATTTCTCGTACAGTCCAATCAGTGGGGGATATTGCCCTGCAAAAGGTAGAGTAGTAATGATTTTGTTATTATGTTGTATGAGTCGAGGCCCTAATGAAAAATACAAGTTTTCGACCTCCATCTTAATTGAAAGGCGCAAGAAATTGGTTTTTCAAAATAATTCGGCAACCCTCGATCCCACGAGACAAATTTAAAGAGGACAAAATTCCCTGCATTTTTTGTATATTAACATACGTATCTTATATTATTTATATTATTTTAGTAAAGATCTACTTGTATTAAAACTAAAAAAATATGAAATTGGCGGGATAGTATTACAGTGGTTTACATCATGCCTCGAAAGTACTAAACAAATTATTAAATTTAATGACGTTATTGAGAAGAATTGGCTATAAAACATAGAATAGAGTATTTTAAAAAAGAAAATTCATAAAACTTTATATTCCCACCGTTGTATCTTGTTACATATTAGACTTACAATAAAAATGTATATACAAAAAATGTAGGAAATTTTGTCCTTTTTAACTGTATCTTGAACATTTTTCTCGTAGAATCGAGCGTTGGCGAATTATTTTAAAAAAACAATTTCAATCAAGATGACGGCTCGCGCCTCTGCTCCCCCAGGTCGAAAACTTGTATTTTTCATCAGTGCCTCGACTTAACTAACATATATGAAAATCATTTTGTAGGGCAAAAGCCATTGTTTTATAAGCCGATTTTTCCCAAAACCTGTAATTTTTCCTTTTTTTGCCGTTAAACCTTAGTGTGTTTTGTAAGAAACGATAATTGTAGGTTATTATAATAATACCTTATGATTTCTCCTTTAAAATAAGAGTAATAAATATATGTAGCATCTAACTGATCACACACTGTTAGGTCTGTAAAAAATGTCGGCATCTTTGGCGGTGCGGCGTGTTTGATGGTCAAACGCGCTGACATTTTTTGAGTGCTTAGTAGACCTGAAGACAACTATATACGTAAAATCGGTATACGTTTACGAATTGGTGTACCTTAATATGCTGAGATCTTTAAAATGCATTTGCTAATAGAAAATTGGTTATTTAACTTGTGTACGAAGAGAAGAAATATCATTTTTTGCCAACCAAGATTATAGGCAGAAAGTTATCACAACATAAAGTGTTACTAATGTTGATGCACTCTCTTCGGTCTCATCAGCCGCATCATTATTAATGTTTCAAAGAAGCAGTCATAGGGTAATATAATATTCCTCCAACGATCGACTCTTACAAAACACAATAAGGCCTAACGGCAAAAAAATGCAAGAAAGAAAAAATCGGTATATTAGAAAATAAGAAAGATTTCAAAAATTTGAGAAATTGGTTTTTCTCCATAAGCCAGTGACTAAAAAAAATGCACATTAAATAAATATAATTTCTTTTCGTGGAAATTCGATAGCTATAAATTTTGATAATAAAAACATTCTTTTCTTTCACATACTGTAAACAAAAACATGTTAGCGTAACATGCGCGCGCATTCAATAAAACGCCGACAGCTACGTTGCTACATTTCTAAAAAGGAATGTGCACTACTGCGCTGTATGAAATAATTTTTAATATTAATTTTTAACACTGTTTTAAATACCGAACAAATAAATATTCTATATATTTTTAAGGCTGATTGATAACTTGCTAATACATATTGTAATATTACAGCCCACATAACAGTCCAGTTTGTACTTAGTATATACTTGTACATACATACTAAGTACAAACTGCGTTAGGTGGGAGAGGATTCCGTATAGCAGTACAAAATATCTTACATTATTTTTCGAAACATGGCAACGTAGCATTCGTTTCTCTGTTTAAGCACACATTAGAATCTGTTATTACGCTATTACGTCATAGCCAATAGAATTCAATATCCAATCGTTTAAACACAGTTTAAACTTCATATTTTTTTTACTATAAGGCATTATTAAAAAAATAAAATAAAAAATACGGTCAACTCTTTTCTGTAGATGTCAATAAAATTATTAAAAAAGAATTGTATACTTGCCCATTTTTAACAAACGCACCACACTCCCTTGTAAGCGTACAGGAATATAACAGTTTCCAATTAACGAGTTCGATTTCCTCTACTTGTAATGAACTGTATCTCAGAAGGCAGGGTTTAACTGAAAAATGTAGATATTAATCTCTTAAAACCTCCACTTTAAAATGGTCTAACTCTGTATATGTATTTCATATTTTAGAAAAAAATAATAAAAAGGTTCGGGTATCCAGCAGAAACGCATAGGGTTATAACAGAAGATGGATATATATTGACGCTACACAGGATTCCCAAAGGTACGTAAATTCATACAATCGGTTTAATTTGATCAGCGAGATGGGGGTAATGGGGTCATTTAGTTAAATTTCATATTTCAGTTTTTAGTACGTATATGCGAAGTAATAGTTGAATAATTATAACACTGAAAATTTGAGGTCGATCCGATAAGTAGTTTCAGAAATATACTACTTTAAAGATGAACCGATGCGCTCAAAGTGCTAACGTCATTCAATTCGAAAGTCTGTCTCGAAGTTGAGTTTACGCTGAGAACCCGGCTATTTAAAATCAGATTTGCCTAATCTGCCAGAGATGGTGATTTGGAGACCATAGGCCCGTTCAGCATTTTTTTTATTTTAGAAATCGAAAGTAGAACACTTTTTAAGGCAATTTACAAATTTTTAGGATTTTATTAGGATGTTTAAGCTCTTAAATAAATTACTAAAGTTGGACCGCGCGAAAACGGGGCGGAGCTTCCAGGCCTGTAGCTAGAAAGTGCTTTAAGGGCGGGCAAACAATTTTTCAGGGGGGGGCCGTAAAAAAAATGTTTTTAGTCCGAAAAAATTTTTGATGAGCGGGAGGGGAGAAATCCAAAAAACTTTTTTAGTCCGAAAAAATTTTTTGATGAGCGGGTGGAGGAGAGATCCAAAAAAATTTTTTGATGAAAAAAACTTTTTAGTCCGAAAAAATTTTTCATGGGCGCGGGGCGAGAAACAAAAAAAAATTTGTTTACCCAATCTCTCAAAATATTGAAAAGGCAGTTGAAATTGCCCCCCTTGCGATCGCCGTAGGTCGGGCGAAACTTATTCCAGGACGGGCGTCGCCCGTCCTGCCCCCCTAGCTGCAGGCCTGGGAGCTTCGCGTGCCTTCGCTTTGCAGATGCTGATCAGGCGACAGTCGAGATTTAATGTGACTTCACAGCTAACCTCAAAAATATATATTTCTTAAGATTTACAAGTATTACGTAGCTATTATTAAAATGTGTGTCTGATTCCTTTACTTTCAACCAAAATCTAGTTCAATGTAATATTTATGAAGTTTTAAATAGTTTGTCACAATAAAATAAAACACTTTTTGCAGGAGGTTAGGAATCTAACCTATAATTAGCAGTCTATTTGTATCAATCAACAATATTGAAAAATTATTTGCGTGAATTTTTAAATATTTGCTTGGAATCAGCTTGGCTCTAAGCTAAAAATGACTATACAAACATTAAAACTGAGAATAAATCTAAAAAACAACAACTGAGGTTATGTTAGTTTGTGTTTCTCTATGGAAACGGCGTTTGATTGTTAAATTGCATCTGTTTTATCTACTTGCTGGCTTAAAATGAGTAGTGTTTATGCAGAATGACGTCACGAGTCGACGAAGCGCTTTGTACTGGAACTCAATTTTCAACATTGAATATCCAATGATTGGATATACTTATGAAGCTGAAATTTTAACAGCTTATCTAGATGATCGATTTCTATTGAATGCCAAAAAAATAACGAAAAAATAATTATCTCTAACAAGCCCATTGGAGTATTTTAACACAAGAGTATGTAGCATGTAGGTGCCGAAAAGAGGGGAACGAAAATGCAACAAGGAGTGAATGACGTCACGCGGCGTCTATGTTCTTGATTAATTTTAAAGCCTATAGAGATCCTAGAATATCCTAGTTTTTTGCATTTTGCTCTAAAATTAAGAGAACTTTTGGAAAATGAAAAAAATTCTAAAGTGGGATTCACACCTTTCACAATTATGAAACAAGACCCAAGGCTCTTAATATCGATTTTACAAAGTGTATCACTATACGAAAATGATCCTAGTAGTACAGAGATAGATAGAATAAAATTACTGTAACTCGAAAAAAATTTGTGCATAATTTAATCCTTTCAGGCACGGAAAGTCATGCACAAGAAGCCCCGTTGCTGCACGGGATATTTTGTTCTAATTCATCTGCTTTTTGGTTATTGGAGATTGCTAAGCAATAGAATATACTTTAGTTACATTTGTGGAGATTTATATTTTGTTTTAAGTATATACTTTGGCGTGCTACCCATATAAATAGTATACACAGTGTACACAGTTGATACAGTGTATACAGTCCACTATGCATATACAATATGTGGTACGTTATTTGTACCACCATGCATTGAACGAGTCAGTTTGCATGGTTCAAACGGTGTACCACCATGCTTGAAAGGGTTAAACATTGGTTATAAGTTTAAAATAGATCAACTAAACAAAAAGTTTAGGAGTTTTACGGATCTACGGGAACCTATAGAAGGTTTATTTTTAACAAAAAAAAATCGATTTTTTTTATTTTCATTTTCTCGGGAAGTATGGCATCTACAAAAAAATAGTTCAAATAATTGTTGTTTCTGGCAAAATGATCTTTAATTCGGCGTTTTTAAATTAATTTTATAGCAATAATTAATCGAAATATTAATGAAAAACAGCATTTTTGAAAGAAAAATTAATTACTGAGCAATTACAATAACAAAATGCCGACATTTTGTTAACAAAAATGTGAAAACGCACATTGAATCGGCCATAATTTCTTTATTTTTTTGTGATGTAGAAACAGACAAAAAATCATTTTAAAGATTACCTTTCATTTTGTTTCTTAGAACTTTTGATAGAAGTGTCACAGTTTCTAAGATATTCAACGTTTTAAACTAAATAATTCATCCTAAAAACGATATAAAATTAAATATCTCATATCTCCGAAACAATCAATCCTACATAAGTATATAGACAAAATAAATTTATTCTAGTCTTTGTTTTTTTTTTAGGTGCCACCCCCTGAAAAGGGGTGGCATCCACCCCCTATAAATTAGCAAACCCTCGCATAATATAGAAACTTCTTTTTTTTATGCATTTACTATTAACCCATTAGTCCCCATTGGTGCACTTAGCACCACAAAATTATAATTTTTTTAGCGAGTTATCAAATACTTTTCTCGGCATTATCTGGAGGTAATCTATTAACATCATCTATTTTATGTCTCATAAAAAATGACATGGTCGTATATATGAATTTGAGGAAGTTATAGATTTTTAAAAAATTAAAATTGTAAAGTCATTTTTTTCAGTTTCTTTTATTTCAGAAAAGTAAGTAAATAAGTAATTTTCTGAAATATTTTTGTAAGACAAAGATACCACCAAAGGTGTTAGTTTTTCATTTGCCACATAATTTTTTTCTCACATTAATATTGAAATAAACATAAGTATTGTGTGTTCTCGCACCACTGGTATTTATGGTTTACATTTTTGCTAACTGGATAAGAAAATTCCTGACAAGACATGTACAATATCTGCATAAAGGTCTTAGGGTGAGGTTGATCGAATTCAGTCTGCATTTATTTCAGTTATAAGGTGGTTGTGAGTGTTCAAGATGTCATTTAAGAATTTTTAAACGGTGAAAAACTAGAAGCTGCTTTATAGGAGGTTGTGAACTGGGTGGAAAGAGGTATGTATGTATTTCAAGAAATCAAAAGAAAGTTTTATTTATCAGACAATAATGAGTTGAATGTAAATGATATATTTTCAAAAGACCATATTTAAATGTAATGTAATAAATTGCAGCGGGGTATTTTTGCTCATAATTTATTCATTGACGAAAAAATGATACCTTATTTTGGCCGATATTCTTGCAAAATGTTTGTGAGAGGCAAGCCAGTTAGATTTGGCTTCAAGCTTTGGTGCCTGTGTTTTTCAGATGGATATTTGTTTTATTCCCTTCCTTGTGGTGGTGCTACTGATAACGCAAAACTGGAATTTGGTCTTGAAGGTGACGTAATCATGAGCTTGCTTGTCTGTTGTGCAAAAACCCTTTACTCGTATATACAGTGCCAGAAAATGTTTCATTTGGGTCGGCAATGAGAGCAAGCGAGAGCGAAGCAACTAGGCTATTCTTTTTTATCGTATAACACATCCTACCCGTGCCACCTGCTTTCCCCACCACATGTACGTGGGCAGCTCTGTCTGCGAGAAATGTAAAGAATTATTTGACTCGTTTTAAAAGTATAACGAGTTAAATAATTTTAGTTATTAAAGCACGTAATAATATTACCTATACTGAACAAAGCTAACTATATCCTTCCTTTGAATAAATGGTACTGACATTTTTAATAGCAATGATGTATGTGTTTTCTTAATAGCGCGTCATTATTTGCTCCTCTACTAGAGCACTGGTACACGCCTTTATTGTAGGCGGTCTCTCAAGCCGTTGAAACTATGCCTGCCACCCAAAACCAAAATCTTCCGATACTGTATATTCTTTGATAAATTTTTTTCATCTTTCAAATTGTTTCGGCATCTGAAAGAAAATGTTTTTTTTTGGTACTTTTTTGGAACGACATTCAAATAACTCAACCAGATGTCATATTTCAGTATAATAAATTGATGGGTGGAGTGGACCTCCACGATAATGGCATTCTAGAAGTAGAGTTCTAAGTAAAAAATGGTGGTGGCCCATTTTTTATAATTCCGCAGATAGCTCGATAGTTAACGCTTGGAAAATTTGTAATACAGTGAAAGAAAAAAATGTCCCAGCTTGATTTTAAATCTTATATTGCTTTGCGCCTTTTGAAAACCAATAAAATTTATGTAGAAAGAAATGTTCCTCAACCTATAAATGAAGTACGTTACGATGGCTTCGGCCATACCATAGTTTCTCATGAGTCTAAAGCCCGGAGGGGGTGTAAAGTATGTAAAAATCATACAATTTACATTTGTAGTAAATTTGCATATTTCTTGCTTTGCAAACTACCACCAAATTTAAATTAAAATGCTATGGGTATAGCACCACCGGTTCATTTGCGCACCAATGTTAACTGTGAAATAAACGATTTATTTTTATTTTATTGTGTTTCATTATTATATTAAAATACTGTTTTGTAAGTTTTTATTATTTTAAGTTGTTTTTTTCTGTCAAATAGGATATTTTATGTATTTTCACTTTTCAATAATTTCATTGTTCTTCCCAGTGGTTCATTTGCGAAACAAGTGTTAATTTTTTTGTGTTAAATTGTGGAAGATACTGCCGGAAATTATTTTATTAAAGAGTTTTAATGAATAAATATGGGCTTTCATTCAGGTTTTCCTTATTTTTCAACCCTTGGCATCAAATGGGTTAAGCTGCCAAAAATGAACAAGATCTAATTCATATGACATTATTCCGAAGTTAATACCTCTAGTATTTCGGTTAATTATTGCTATAAAAATAAATTTAAAAACACCAAATTACAGATAATTTTGTCAGAAACAACTTTTATTTGAACTATTTTTTTGTAAATGTCATATTTTCCAAGAAAATAGAGAAAAATTCGATTTTATAATTAAAAATACTTCTTTCCACCGCCCATAGGTTCCGCGGATCCGTAAAACTCCTAAAATTTTTTGTTTCGTGAACTTTGGCCTATTTTAAACCTATACCAAAGTCGTCCAAAGTTTAAGGTCTGCACAATTTTTTTCGAGTTAAAGTAAAGTTTTCCTGTACTAAGTTATAGAGTCGGCAAATTATATAACTAATTAACACCAGATTTAAAATAAATACCGAATATTAAATTATTTAGAAAAGAATTATAGATATTTTTACTCTGGAATGTTTTTTATATTTTTTTTTGATTTTTTTAATTACTGATATAGCACACTGTTTATGCAATACAATTTGTAACTTTTACTTCTGTGTTAATGGTGAGTTTAGTAATTATGACTGTCACTGTTCTGTATCTAATTTTATTTTCCATTTATGTTTTATAATTTTATATGAAATTTTATAACCTGTAAAATTATTTAGTTTGCTTTGCTGACTTTTCGTGTACTACGAAACAGTCCACTCGAATAAACGATATTATTATTATAATTTACTCGCAAGTCTTATAGTCCGGTGATATTAGTCTGAATTTCCTCAGGAATCCGAAAAAAATAGTGTTGACCACTCAAAACGGCGGCTTTGATTGTTATTTAACTTTTTGTAAACAAAATGAATTTTGCAACTTAGTTTTTTGCTTGTATCTTTGCTTCTAAAAGTCGTAGAGAAACGTTTGTCCCATCAATTTCTTCGTCATGAGCTCCCCTATAAGGTGGGTATACGCAAAGAACGAATCTTTGATTGTTAATAACATTTTATGGCAATAAACTGAAAAAATTGAATTTTTCGATCCTCGAACTTTGAAGTACTGTAGAAACAAATATAAAATCTGTATGTTAACGATATTATGAGAAATAGTACATATCTTTACTATTAATAAAATGCACTTTGTCCCGTTGCAAAATATTAATTATTTTTTTGCAATTAATTTATAAAAAAAAATTCAAACTGTTATATCAAATAGTTGTAGTGTAGTTCCATTTCCTAATTTGTAATTGAGTTTGACTTGTTGAATAACGTACCTAATATTGAAATATATTTTCGCCAACTATTAAGAATTCATCAGTCATCACAAATAATAAGTTTAAAACTGAAATTCTAGGCTAAATTCACCAAAGTAAATATCTGCATGTGTACAGAAAGCATTTGACATCAATAAATAGGTACTTACCATTTAAACTTTGAGCCAAACCATTAACAAATCGATGCACAGTCACATAATTTAAAGTTCTTAAATATTATTAACGAGAAAGCACTTCAAAAGCAGCAAAATGTAATGCTATCGAATAGAATCACAAAACTAAATATGGCAGACGAAACAAAAGACGATCGCGGCAATATTTGATTGTCGCTCATGGCTATCTTCGCTAAGTAAAATAGAATAGCGTTACAAGTCTGTTCTGTTAGTTTAAAATATTTTAATACGTTTTTTTTATTATTTTACTGTATATGTTTGTTAGTTAGTTGGGTATATGTACATAATTATCATTTATAAATATGAATAAAGACAATGTTATATTGATGAAACCTTAGTTTTCATGACTGATACCATAAATGAGAAGATAAAATATAAAATTGACTGATTTGAACATTTTATATTAGGTGTCTATATATTTGCTTTTAAAATAAAGTAAAAGATTATGTGACTGTATGTAGTTGTTGCATAGAAAATACTTGATATAATTAAAGTTTTGGCGAAGGAGCAAGGTATAATAGGTTATCATGTAAAATTATTTTCACAACCAGAGGAAATAGTAACGACAAAATTTTTTTTTTTTTATTTTAATCGTCTAACAGGCTTAGAATGTCATGAAACGTCGAGATTTTAAGTTTGAGCAACACAAAAATTTCTATTTGTCTGTCGGTCTGTCCGTCTGTAACTTTTTTTGTGCGCACGACTACTTTGGAATCGTTTAAGATATTGACTTGAAATTTGGTACACGTATGTATTTTAACGAGATCTGGAACTAGATTATATTTTCATTTTATTACGTTGAAGGGTTGGGGGTAAATTGGGGTAGATTAGGTAAATCAAGCAAGAAAGAGTACATAAAATTGGTATTTAGTATATATATCAAAAAATTTTTTGGCTTAGCCAACTCCATTACTACCCCCCACCCCATTAATAAAGAGGTGAGAAAAATAAAGTTGTAATTTAGCGCATATACAAGAACCTAAGGCCTCAAAAAATTTGTTTACTTCATCCACCTCCACTACCACCCTTCTACTGATGTGGCATATCGTTTTATAGGTTTTTGTGGTAGATGATTTCAAATATTATGTTAATTAAGTTCCATAAACAATAATTCCCACATACTGAAGTGCAAATATAGTATCAAAATGTTTTTTGTTGTGAGAGACTTGAATAGAAAATCTAGATGTGGAATTCATCGCGTGTGTGTCTAGCTTCTACGATTTCAAATTAGAATACCATGCAACCAGTTTATAGATCTTCTATTATTTTCTTGATTCTGTAATAAGTGGTTTACCTCGAGTAGTATGGATACGCAGTGGGTTTCCTCGAGTACTATGGATGTGCAGTCTGTTTCCCCAAGTGTTATGGATGCGCAATGGCTTTCCTCGAGTACCATTGATGCGCAGTAGATTACCTCGAGTAGTATGGATGCGCAGTGGCTTTCCTCGAGTACTATCGATGTGCAGTAGGTTTCTTCGAGTATTTTGAATGCGCAGTGGGTTTCTCCGAGCGCAGTGGCTTTCCTCGGATACCATTGATGCGCAGTAGGTTACCACGAATAGCATGGATGCGCAATGGCTTTTTTCGAGTACCATAGATGCGCAGTGGGTTTCCTCGAGTAATATGGATGCCCAGTGGATTACTTCAAGTAGTATGAATGCGCAGTGGGTTTCCTCGAGTAGTATGGATGCGTAGTAGGTTTCCTCGAAGAAAATGCTTCAAGTAGAAGCTTTACTTCTATCGTGTAGTCCACGGCACACAAAGGTCTTTTATATCTTTGTCATGCCATTTTCTGCGTATTACTTCCATATCCAGTGGAAGTATACTAACGCAAAAAAAAATTGAAAATTTTCATTGTTCAAATAGGCTTAGAATGTCATGAAACGTAAAGATTTTAAGTATGAGCAAAAAAATTCTGTCTGTTGCGTCGGTCTGTCTGTTGGTTTTGTAACTTTTTGGTGTTCACTATTACTCTGAAACCGTTTGGCACACGTATGTATTTTAACGAGATCTGAAATTACATTATATTTTGATCTTAGTCCATTTAAAAGCTAGGGGTAAACGGAGGTAAATAGGTAAATCAAGCAAGTAAGAGTCCATGAAATTGGTATTTGGTAAATATAAGAGATAAGGTCTCAAAAAAATTTTTGGCATTAGCCACCCCTCGTGGCCCTACGTTCATCATACTGACGGACATAAATAAAAAATACCTTTTCTTTTTACTTACTAGTTTATTAGTGGTTGGTCTATATTGCTTGTTTGACTTTTGGGTAGTCTATTTCTTCTTATTTTACTAAGCTATATTGAATTAATCTTGTTTCTACTATTTTATAGGAATAAAAAACACGAGGAAGCAGGGGAGACAGCCAGTCCTTATCATGCACGGACTAGGTTCGAGTTCGGCGGATTTTATAAACATTAATCCCAATCGAAGTTTGGGATACCTACTAGCTGACCAGGGATATGACGTGTGGATTGGAAACGCAAGAGGAAATAGCTACTCCAACAGACACATTTTTATTGATCCATATACAGATCCCAAAACTTTTTACGACTTCAGGTGAATTGTGGATCTTTGATCTATTTGTATATTTCACTTACAATGGCAGCAGGCGTCGAATTCATTACATGCTTTTACATACTAGGTATACCGTAATAAACAATAATTATTGCTCGTCATACGATGTGAAATAAATAAGAGATCTAATTTATCTTTTAATTTCTATACCAGCGTCTATACTTTTTCCTTGCAGATTTAGTTCAGTATACATTAAAAATATAATAGATCTTTATCAAAAAACCCTACCTCAAACTTATAAATAAACGTTTCTTGTGCACAAAATAGTTTACACAAAAGAAAGAGGCTAGCCTAAACTATCTTCCACCTCATATACATTAGAAAAGAAAATTAATACTGTACGTAGTATTACATTAAAACGAGAAAACCTACTAAATTTTATTATATTTTAAAAACTGTTAAAAAAACAAAAATCTGATTATCAATTAACAAAAGTGAAATGGAATATTACTACATTTGCAATAAGATTTAAGTAGTCCAAATTAATAAATACTGTACCAAAAATATTGCAAAATATAGTGCCTACATTTTACAACATATATATAACTACATATTATAAAGACTATATAAATACCCTTAAGTATATAATTCAAGGAAATTTATAAGCGATAGTAAATTCTAAACAGTTATAATATCAATAATAAAAAAAGAGAGAGAGAAGAAGAATGATTCACTTAAAGAAAGAAATAAAACCATTTTTTTTTAAATGTTTACCTGCGTTACTATGTGTATTTAATTTACATCTGACAAAAAACTTTTTGCATTTTTCTTAAATTTATTGAGAGATAAATCTAAGTGATCTACAGTATCGGAAAGTTTTACTTTTGGGATTGCATAGTTTCAACGACTTAACCGACCGTCCACAATAAAGGCGTCTCCCAGTACCCTAGCAGAGGTAAAGTGTGACACGCCCCTAAGGGCCAGTTGTACGAACTAAGTTGAGCCAAGTTCAGCTTGAACCAAGATTAAAAGCCATGGTTACGATTATTGTAACAATCGTAACCTTGGCTTTTGATCTTGGTTCAAGCTGAACTTGGCTCAACTTAGTTCGTACAACTGGCCCTTAATGTACGTCATTGCTTCTTCGCTCTTGCTTGCTCTTATTGCCGGACCAAATCAAACACTTTCCGATACTGTATAATGTTATTTAACAGAACAGGTGTCAAATAAGAAAAATTACCTTCATATTTTCTAGTCGCATGTTGTGGAATTGTAAAGGTATTTGCTTTTATATTGACTACATGAATATCTGATCTCTTAACAAGAAGTTTACGCAAATAAGAAGGAGTTTTGCTTTTTAATAATTTATATAAAAAGATGGAAAATAAGTAATAAATTATATTTTTGATATTTAATTCATTTAGAGCCAGAGATAAGGTGTTATATGCTCCCGAAAAGATGTGCAGCAAGCAAATCGCATACTTACACGCATTTTGTATGCGCTGAAGTCTTATTTGATTACGCTGAGTAGGAAAATTGTAATACACTGCGCAACAATATTCTGTATGCGGATTAATCAATGTTTTGACTAATTTTAATTCTATTTATTATATGATCCCTCGTAATGTTATTTGTCTGCCTCTCAGCCCCTGTACATAGTGCCACTGTTATTCGGATTAATATGCACTCCAGAATATTTTTCTGTATTGTATAAGTCTATGTTTATGTAACATATATGACATATGTAATTCGAAACCATCAGCATACAGATGTACTTGACGATGAGACAGAGTTAAGGGGAAGTCAAAAATGAATATGAACAATATTGGTCCCAGGATACTACCCTGTGGGACACATGGTGATGTTTCTGTTATATACGAAAATAAACTATCATCAATTAAAAAGCTTTGTGATCGACCTACTTAACCAATTTATAGCACTATTTTCAAACTCAAGGCTTTACTTTAATCCAGCAAAACTAATATTGATGACGATGATTTATCCATTGCAGTGCTAATGTCATTTATAACTTTCAATAGTGCCATTTATGTTCCATGTTTTCGACGAAAACCTGACTATAATATCGGGAAGGATACTATTAACTTCAATATAATCTTTTATCTGAAAAGATGGGGCTTTTCCGAGCAGTTTGGAAAAGTCGGCAGAATACATATAGGGCGTAGGTCTTTAAAACAGGCAGGAGTATTTATTTTTGGAATAAGTATAACGTTAGCAGTTTTCCATAAGTTAGAAAAATAATAATTGTTATAGATGTTTTTATTTTCTTGACCGTTGGTATCAAATTAACTTGATGTAGTATGTCCTGGGATTATCGGTCTTTTTAATAAAATTACTGTGTCCTTATGTTTCGGTTTATTCAACCATCGTCAGAGAACTACAAGTATATAAGACAAATATTTTTTAATGTGCTATTTTTTCCTTTTTAAACAAATGGATATGGATATAAATTATTTACATTAATTAGTATTATTGAATTGCACACTACAACTATTAACATTTTAGGTGTATTCTATTTGAATGTTTAAAAACAACTAAAAACTGAAATTAGGTATTGTCTGTCTGCGCTGAATATAGTGGTTTGTTTTTAATGTATAATAAGAAATAACAATGTAGAGGTGATAGTGGAAGTGCATGAAGTAAAAAAAAATTGAGGCCATTGATTCTTGTATACACAATAAATCACAATTTTATTTTTTTCACCCCCTTTAATAATGGGATGGGATTGGTAATAAGGGTGGCTCATGCCAAAAAACTTTTTTAGACCTTAGCTTCTCTTATATATCCTAAATACCAATTTTATGGACTCTTACTTGCTTAATTTACCTATTTCCCCCCATTTACCAAAATTTTTCCCCCAACCCTTCAACGGAATAAGATCTAAATATAATCTAGTTTCAGATTTCATTAAAAACATGCTTGTACCAAATTTCAAGTCAATATCTTAAATGGTTTCAGAGTAATCGTGCGCACAAAAAGTTACGGACAGACAGACAGAGAGACCGACAGAACGACAGGCAGAAATTTTTTTTGCTCAATCTTAAAATCTCGACGTTTCATGATATTCTAAGCCTATTTGAACAATAACAAAATTACTTTTTTTGCGTTACTATACTTCCAGTGGATGTGAAAGTATTATAGAAAATCATAAAAATTATGTTTCTATAAGGATTTTTGACAGGGTTTTCAATTTAATTTCAGTTGGCACGAAATTGGAACCATAGACATCCCAACAAAGATCGACTACATCCTGGGAGTAACCAACCACACCAGTTTGTATTACATAGGTCACTCACAAGGTTGCACTTCCTTTTACGTGATGGCATCTACAAAACCGGAATACAACAGTAAAATCAGGATTGCCTCTCTAATGGGTCCTGCAGGTTTTGTGGCAAACACACCAGAACCAGTCATTCGGCTTTTGTCCCAGCACGTACATCATTTTCAGACTCTCTCAGAGTTTTTTCACATATACCACATACCGTTTTTGGAATTAATCAGAAGTTTTTTGCAGAATTTCTGCAGGGATGAGAATTATTTTGGAATTTGTAAGGAACTTTATTATATATTTGGAGCAGGCTACGGGGATGACTTCCAGTTGAGTAAGGTATGCATATGTTGTACAGTATCTCTATTATTATAGCTTTAACAAGTAACTACACATTTGATTTCTTTTCACATATCGCTCAAGAGCGCTGACAATTTTAGTAAACCTAACCTAATCTATACAGGGCCAGTCGAAAAGTAAGAAATTTTAGATTTGGCTATTGAATAACAAACACGCTATATGAGGTATAGAGCTAAAATTTTGTATAGAGATATTTGAGACAACTGCGAATCGAATACGCCAGTGGTTCCCAACAAGATTTTTTCAAGGACCCTCTCATCAGTCGCTATACTAACAAGGACCCCCTAAAAGCTTAAATTCAAGATTATGTAGAATCTACCACTGCAAGTCAAGTAAAATACAAAACAATTGAATATCTCAGTGACATTTCGTGGACCCCCAAGACATCGTCCGCGCACACCCAAGACATCGTCCGCGCACACACTGTATACCATTTTTTGTTTTTTTCACTTCCATGTTTTACTGATTTATTATAAACCATTTTCTTCTGTATTTCTATTTGTCTAATTGGATCTTTCGATCTATTAAATAGTGTAGAGCAAGGATGCACAAAATAGATCTCAGTGGGATGAGCCATTATAAGTCAGTACCGTACTTATCCTTATCTATATTTACTTATACTTACTCATACTTAATCATACTTACTTATACTCACGGTCAATAAACGATACGGTTACCTCGATCAGCAGCTTTAGGACGAGAGAGACGCGGGGGGCGGGAAATAGAATGAAAGAGACAAACATATCTGATTTCCATGTAAAAGAGAGAGACAAAGATGCCTGTAGTGTCTACAGGTGACGTAGGCTGTAGACCTACGGGTATCTTTGTCTCTGTCTTTCCACGGAAATCAGATATGTCTGTCTCTTTCATTCGATTTCCCGCTCCCCGCCTCTCTGCTGATCGAAGTAACCGTAACGTTTATTAACCGTGACTTATACTTACCCTATACTTTTACTTACTTATATTTGCTTGTGCTTATTTATATTTACATATACTTACGCGAATGTATGATGTGTACTGCCTATACAATAAATATAAAACTACTAACATAATAAATATTTGTAATATGTTTTAGACGACATTTCCACTAATTTTCCAAACAACACCTTCAGATGCCTCTATTAAACAATTCATACACTACTTTCAAGAAGTTAAATCAGGTAAAAATTTTAAGTTTAATTAAAATATAATCATAACCTTACTTAAACAAATATTTTCTTGTGGATAATAGTATCAAATAGCTTATTCCTTGGCTAACATCGTTCTAGAACGTCAATTTCTGAGGATATTATTAAACGGGCACATATTTAGAACCCAGGCCTTGTCATTTTGACCCATTAAATCGAGAAGGAAAGCATTAAATGTTCTAGGCCATACTTAATCATGAAAAAATTCTTTTAGCAAAAGGCTAATTTCAAAAATCATTTACATATTTTTATCTCAATATTTTTTATTCTTTAGTTTCTGATTTATAATTTATTTGTGCACTAGGTAATTTCCAGCAGTTCGATTATGGTCCTGAGAATAATATTAGGATATATGGTACACTAAATCCCAAAGAGTATAATTTAAGTGCTATAACGGCCCCGATCGCACTTTATTATGGAAAAAATGATAGACTTATTGCTGTAAAGGTAAGAAATATTTCATACTCCGACATCATCAGGAGATACGAATAAACACACAACTGAATTGATTGAGAACCTGTTTAAAGACTGTGGTAATGTTGTGGATCTCAGATCCTTCATCAACCTGATTTTGACGACATTACACCACATATCACATGCATATACTTTCTTGAAAGAACGACCTACATGCAATTCTGTTACAAATGTCTTCAGTTCTTATTGGCACTGGCGCAGCGAGATGCATCACAAGGTCAGACTTAGATGCAGAAACACCATACATCATGGGTGTACCCGATAATTTTTTGCAATATTCAAAACTTATTTTCTCGATATTTTTGAGCATATTGATAAATAAATATTTTTGCTTATACAGTGTGTTTCACTTCTCGTGAAGACACGTGGCCGAATTCATTTCAAATTTTTATCCGCCATACAACTCCATAAGACGACTTTACTCAACACATAAATGCCGCCTAGATCTAAAACTCCGGCCTACTGCGATGAAAAGAAAATCGCAATTTCGAGAAATAGTAGGCTTAGAAATAGATAAAAATTTTGTTAATGAAAGTTATTCGAAATCACTTGATATGCCCCCCTGTAAAATTTTGTAAAAATCGGAATTCTTTCAAAAAAAAAAAATTATCTTTATGTGTTAGATAAAATGGTCCCATGGAGTTCTATAGCTGATAAAAATTTGAAATTAATTCGGCCACAAATAAAAAAGATACAGGGCTGTCTTCACGAGAAGTGAAACAATTTTTTTTTTTTAATATTCCGATTTTTATAAAATTTTACAGAGGGGCATATCTAGTGATTCTAAGATCTAGGCGACATTTATATGTTGAATAAAGTCGTCTTATGGAGTTGTATGGCTGATAAAAATTTGAAATGAATTGGGCCACAAATAAAAAAGATACGAGAAGTGAGACATTTTTTTTTTAATATTCCGATTTTTACAAAACTTTACAGGGGGGCATATCAAGTGATTCCGAACAACTTTCTTTAACAAAATGTTTGTCTATCTCTAAGCCTACTATGATTTCTTGAAAATTGCGATTTTCTTTTTATCGCAGTAGACCGGCGTTTTATATCTAGGCCATTTATGTGTTGAATAAAGTCGTCTTATGGGGTTGTACGGCTGATAAAAATTTGAAATGAATTGGGCCACAAATAAAAAAGATACGGGGGTGTCTTCACAAGAAGTGAAACACACTATGTACTAGGAAGATGTGAGTCTTCAGAGATCTGAATATATGGATATGTTTCAAAAACGCCCTGTAGTACTATGTTATTAAAATGATACTTACTCCAGCCTTCTTGTTTAATACGATCTATATTTTTTAGGATGTTCAACAAATTCTTAGGAAGCTAAAAAACGTAGCTAATAACTACCTTATTCCATATGAAAAATTCAACCATGGAGATTTTCTTTTTGCAAATGACGCAAAACCTCTGGTATACAATGAAGTACTTCGGATCATGGGACTCTACTAACTATTAGGGAGATACATAATATGTATCTCCCTAAATTATTTTAATGTGAAAAAATAAAAAACATTACTTTTTACCTATACCTATTATAAATTCCCATTAAAGACTAGATGACTAGATACATGCGGGAAGAGTCTAGGACAGATAAATGGCTCCATTCATAATCTTTATTTTATTTTTTTATATACCTACGTATAGGAAAATTTCTAATTTTGCCATCGGAGTCTAGATGTAGGTGTCAGTGTAATTTGTTTGGTATAAATGGTATAGTATAGTTGCGAAAATGGACTTGAATGTTTTTTGTTATAATAAATAGTATTTTATCTACTATGTTTTGTATTGTGAATGAAAATTCTCTTATTTATACTGTAATTATTTATTTACCAGTATTTATACGTCAATTAATCCCTGTACAAATTAGAGAAATAAATACCTTCACTAATTTTAATGATTCTCTTAATTCAATTTCCTCACATAATCTAATAAACATCCTTAGGAGGCTTCCTTCATGTACCTACACCTAAAACACATCAGTACAAAGTTCGAATAGGTAGCATGTAGGAAGTTAATTTCTAGTCCACATTTAATATAATTTGTGTGCAAATTTCAAGTTTTATTGCATTTTGGTGTATCCTTACATTACCGCACGGAAGTGGTATGTGTTGCCTGTTAATATTTAACAGTTAACTATTTTATTTAATGGAAATTCGAACTCTTGTATTCGAACTAATAAGACAAATTCAAAATATTGACGTCTGACGTCACGTTGAACGTCAAAAGTAAATAAACTAAGTTTTTTAGTGGATGTATTTTGGAAATGTTTATTTGTTAAGAATGAATCTAATAATTCATAAATAATGTAAACTGACCACCAACTAACCTTGTGCGTTCTATAATCAGGATCGTCATTTTATTTGATGACCGAAAATGACGAAGAAATTCGAGTTCGATTGGCACATCCCCATACCGGAGCCCCTTTTAACGGGCTGTGTTTTCGATAGATGGACGGAGGAAAAGGATAACGTTGAGTTGGAGCAGCGGGCATTATTTAAAGTGGACGAATATGGCTTCTTTATTTACTGGAAAGGTGAAGGAAAGGTAAGTGTTAATTTTGTGGCTGACTATCTCATTGATTTTTCCTTGTAATTACTTATTAAGTAATAAAGATAATGCACTATTGATTTAGAAATTAGGTTGAGTAGTTTGTGTTTTTATATTTTTAGGAAGGAGACGTTATCGAGCTTTGTCAAGTGAGCGATGTTAGAGCTGGGGGCATACCGAAAGATCTGAAATTATTAAGTACATTGACCACCAAACATGGACAGGATCTGGAGGATAAATCTCTTACGATTTGTAGCGGGACGGATTATATTAATATTAATTATCAACATATAGTGTGTCCGAATGCTGAGACTGCCAAGGTAGTACCCTAATTTTATTTTTCAGTATTTTTCATTGTTACAAATAAGTTTTGCTCAAACTGAGATTGAGATTTAAGAGTAGCATAGTATATTTAACAGTAATTTAACATTATTTTGATTCAAATTCCCTCTGATATATGGGGTATCTAGGGAGTGGATTGTTTCGACTGTCTAAGGGAAAAATGAATACCTACTTTAATACTTAATCTTACACAAGTTCATACTGAATATGATACTGATTAATAATACACCCATGAACAAATAAATCGATCCGTTTTGCATTTTTGACTGCATTTTGTCAGGCAGGCAGAGGCAGATTTACCACTAGGCTGAGTAGAATACAGCTTATAGTGGAGTGCCGTTATGCGTGAAAACTAAAAAACCTTGGAACCCAGTTCCTATGAATCAGCTTTAATGAAACTTTTTGCATTGTGTTGCTAAAGCCTAATACTAAAATGTTTATGGATTAGAAATTGACATTTTTTTCTATTTAAAAGTTTATCGAGATCTTCTACAAATGCTTTGAAAAAATACTTAATTCACATAAGTTTTAATAATTTTTGTTCTGTAAACAAAAAAATTGTACCTCAGTAGTATTGTAGGTTTGTGAGTACAAATTTAAGGTAAAAAATTACAAATTCAAAATGTGGGACCCAAAATGACGGCCAAAAAACATTGGAATTTCTGTAGAAACAAACTTATTATTAAATCACATCTAATATATAAAAATCTCGTGTCACAGTGTTTGTTATCGAACTCCTCCGAAACAGCTTGACCGATTTTTATGAAATTTTTGGTATATATTTGGTAGGTCTGAGAATAGGTCGTAGGCTATTTTTTATACCCCTAGGTGATAAGGGTGGCCCTATATCCAGAAATTTTATTTTTATTTTTTGGACAAAAATTTATAATTTATATTGCAAAACAACGTTTGCTGGGTCAGCTAGTAATTCATAATAATTTTAACAAAATATACTATTAACTTCGATATCTTCGTTTTCAACTTTGCTTATTCCTATAATAGGAAAAGGGTTCGAGCAACTATCACCATTCCATTCGGAACAAGCTGCAGTGCAAGGTAATCCATGCTTTCTGCATCCACAAGCAGTTCCGCATCCTGTCTTATATGTACAAAAAATAATTTTAAGTAGACTTTCAGGGGCTGGTAACTTATTCAACGAGACTGATTTTAGCAGCGAAACTAGCAGTGAAAACAAAAAATTTTTTGCTTGCATTTTTGAATACATAATATATTCGTAGATAATGATAATATCAACATTTTTACCTATAAATTATGACCCAGGAGCTAATAAGAAGGCTGTTAACCTCAAATTCTCAAAATAATTTTAACAACCAACACGTATTTTTCAGGTAAAACTTGTATTAAAAAAAATAGTAACCTGGCCCTATTCGGACCGATTTTAATCGAAAGAAGGGCTCTTTAACTTTAATTTAAAAAAAAATTTAAGTCCCCAGCACATGTAACATAGAAGTTAATCGGTAAATAGTCCTTGACAGCGTTTCCGCTGCTAGAGCATTTTTTATGTTAAACTAAAATAAAATATGATCTATTAACCTGGCCCTTTTCGGGCTGGTTTTAATCGAAAGGTGGGCTCTTTACCTTAAATTAAAAAAAAATAGGTCCCTAGCACATCTAACATAAAAGTTAGCCACGAAACAGACGACAGCGTTTTGCTGCTAGAGCGTAATTTCTCAAGTAATATGTTAATAAAAAAAAAATTGAATATCCTGGCCCATTTCACCACTAATCGAAGGGTGGTTCTTTAGCTTTAATTAAAAATAAAATAAGTCCCCAGCACATCTAACATAGAAGTTAATCGTCAATTAGTCGTTGACGGCGGTTCCGCTACTAGCGCATTTTTTATGTTAAATTAAAATAAAATAAGATCTATTAACCTGGCCCATTTCGGACCCATTTTAATCGAAAAAAAATACTCAATTCACATAAGTTTTAATAGTTTTTGTTCTGTAGACAAAAAAATTGTACGTGATTACAAATTTAAGGTAAAAAATTACAAATTCAAAACGGAGGCCAAAAAACTTTAACTAACTTCTGTTAGATGTACTAGGGATTTAATATTTTTTTTAAATTAAAGCTAAAGAGCCCACTGATTAGAAAAATTAATTTTGTTATATACATAGTTATTCCACAGTGTTTATTATTTTTTTGATAACCTCAGTTGTTATTGTTTGACTATTTTTTATATTCACTGAATGCTGTTGTGTAAATACCAAGTATCTCATTTAATCACATATGGTATGACATCTGTTTAATATTTATTTTTGAATATACTTGCTAACGTTAAGAAATAAGTAACATTTGTCGATCGGATCTGATTTGTTTTTCTGTTATGTAATAATGAAGTGATAATATTATTATCTCAAATAAAAACACTCATCAGTTTTATTTGCTCTATGTTAGGTAACAATTATCGACAACTTAATAAATTATTATTTAAAAAAAAAAACCTATACTGAGGTGAAAAATTTGTTGTACATATCCAGAAATTTTCCTTATAAAAATGTTAATATAGTTAAACAATATAAAAGCATACCGGTTTACATTTAATTCAGTAAAATAACAATTACTATGGGAGCCCGCCCTAACTGCATAGATTTTCAATATTTCTTTCCTAATGGTCTATTATCTATTCAATGTAATTAGGACAAATTTAATTATTTACAAAATGTATATTATTAACATTGCTGTCAATTACACTTTATTTTAAAGTTAGGTAGTTAATAGTTCGTTAAGTAATAATAAGGAAAAGAGCGAGCCGCCGCCTGCCACACCGATCGCGCGCGCGAAATTTTTTTTTATAATTTCGCTGACTGACGGGCGTTGTCCCACAAGATGGTTGACTGACCATTTATTTATGATTAATATAGCATTTAATACCTTCACAGAGATTTTGAAGTATAGTAAATGAATTGCTCGTTATTATACTCTTCGCAAAAACGAAGAGTATATTGTATTTGATCGGCACATTTCTAAAATCGTAAATATCGCTCGTAGAGAAAAAAATTTCATATCATTGTATTAGTGAACGAATTCCGCACAACTTTCAAAATGTCTGTCCGTCCGTCACGTTTCTTGTAAGCACGATAACTTAAGAAAGAAAAATCCGATTATACTGAAATTTGGACACTAAGTTAGTGTTAGCTAGGGGAAGAACCCTATTGTTTTTGAACAAAATCGATCAGTAAATAAAAACGTTATTAATGATTTAAATTTGTTTTTGTAAAAGTTTACATTTTTACATTTTTCTACGTATTAGGTGGTTCTTACGCTTTTGACTCGGAATCCAAGGGTCCCGGGTTCGAAACCCACATGGTATGGTTTTTTATTTTTACTTTATTTTACACTGAGTCTTTCACCAACTAAGTTCGTACTATAAAATTAAAAATGTTAAAACAAACATTATTTACAAGAACCTGCAAAGAGTAACCTATAGAATGTGTAACAATTATATAAAAAGTTTAGTACACCGGCGAAGAGTACGTTTTTAGCTTGTTTATTTTTTGTACATACATTGGGGCTGACTGACCAGCTCCGTCCCCACATTCAACTGACTGACTGACATAACTGTTATTTATATGCAATATCTAATGTGCATAACGATTTTCAGCCCTAGTAAATTCATTTTATTACCTCCGTAATTATGACACCTTTGAAGGTGTACCTGAGACACCTGTTCTGGATTTCGCCTGACTGACCGAAGTATGTTTGTGTACACAACTACTGTAATCAACTGACAAAAAAACCAGGCATAGTAAATTCACAGAATTGATTTGGGTTTGGCTCTTAGACTATTATATTTTTAAGTGGAATTTAATAGTTACTGCTTTAGCGTTGAGCATTGAACTTTAAAGTAGATTATAATAAGGATTACAATTTATTGTGTTAACTGGAACCAACCCTTAATGTGTGCGCCTTATTTCCCACGGTACTATTAGTTTTAGGAAAAAAACTGTAGGTGTTTTTGATAGAGAATTTTATAAGGAACAATTTTGTATATAGGTATTTTTATCAAAAAGTGCACCGTTCTCGAGATAATCTAGAAAACCTCAAAATGGGGGTGGAAGAGACCTGCTAGGGGATGAAGCACACTTTTTAAGGTAAACCAAGTTTAAACAAATATAGGAACTGAAAGTGTCTCTGACTCCCGTACTATTGTTTTACATGGGATACATTACGATTAGTGACATATTAGACGTTTTAGAAAAACTACAAATAATTTGGTGCTGTGTTTTGTAGATCTTTAGGCTGTAAATAAAATTTTTATTTTATTTATTTATTTGTATCAAATTCAGTATGAACACTATGAACTATTGCGCTTATTAAGTTTTAAACTTTGTCACTCCCTGACACCCCAGGCTTAATTTTTTCCATCTCTTTTTCACTTTTCCAATTGACAATTAATTTTAAAGGTATGGTTGAATGGGCTGAGAAAAATTACTCATAACGTGAAAGCAAACAATTTCTGTCCCATGACATGTTTGAAAAAACAGTAAGTCAATGAAGTGGTTCAATTCCGCTATTTGCATGTCTATTAATAACAAAATAAATGTTTAGTTTCTAAGTTGTATTGTAACATAAAGTGTGAGAAAAATCTTGATCAAAACGTTCTTTTAAAAATAAACTAATCATTTATCAAATGAAATGGGTGTAGGTGTACACTTCCTATAACATTTTGATGGAGAAAACAAAATGTGATTTCTAAATATAGTTTTCTTGATCTCCTAGCAAGACCTAGTTTCTGTAAATATTAGCCAATAATATGGTTTTTGCTTTCATCATAATAATAGTTGGTACCCAATGTCTCTGATTTAAAATAAATTTGATGAACAATTCTTTTAACGACTTTGTTTGATTTTTTGATCTTGATTTCCAAAATGTCGAGCTTGAAAATTACACCCAAGAAACAATCGATTAAAAGCCCTCTGAAAGGGAATGAAAAATTTCAAAATTATCTTGCTCTTTGTGCTCATAAAACTTATCATTGTTTAGAATGATATGTTGCTTGCATTAAAAATTAAATAAATAACAAATTTTGTATTGTCAGAAATAGGATAAATAAATGTTATTGTATGTAATAAATTCAGTTGTTGCCTAAGTCAATATTTTTAGTAGAATTTGTGTTAAACAATATTTCTTCTTAAAAAGTCGTAAAAGTTGAAAATAGGATGTGATGATGATACTACAATATCAGTTAATAAGATACACACATTTCAAATGATGACATGACTCGGGCAGTCTGCAGAGGAGTTAATCTTAAAACCATGAAGAATAGAAAAAAGGAGTAAATACTTTGTATTTCTAACTAGGTCCCTAAAAGTGGAAATGGGTCTTTCACTTTTACGAGCATGGTTAATTACAGCGTGCTTACTAAAGTGGTCCAAAAATTACTTAATTTTCTTTAGAGGGTTTTGATCCTCCCAATTTGTTTCCAAATCCGAAAAAAGTAAGTACGTATTTTTTGGTTTTTCAAAATTTTGATTTTAAATGGTGCTTAGGGAGACCGGAAGTTTCCCAATTAAATTGCATAAGAAAAAATCACTTTTTGGGATCTTTTGAATAATTGTTCAAGATGGGCTTCAAAATTTTTGAAAATTCTTCAACAGCTGAAATGTTTACATACTCTTACAGTGTAGAGTTAAAAGACAAGAAACTGTTTCACTATAGTTCATTATAAAACTAGAAATTTCACAAAACTTTGTGTATACTTTTAAGCTCGCATTTTCATGATTTTGCACTGTACAGTTTCAATGTCGAATGTCGATTAATATATTTATAAGTTGCATGATTTTTCTTCATTGTTGCATGGCTTTCCCAATAACAGGTGTGGCAACAGGGCTTAAGGACCATCACACATAATAACAAAATTGTCAATGTGTGTGTTAGAACAGTTTTAATGAAACAGTGAGTGACTTAGTTAATTTGGCAAGTTCTTCACAGAGAGTAGAATAGATACTAATATTTAAGAGAGAGAGGGAGGGAGGAAGAGGGAGAAACAATTTTTGTTCAATAATGTCAAGCACCTACTCCCTCCTCTTTTCTTTCCTCCCTTTGCTTTTCTCTCTCCCGCCAATTTTTGTTGCTTTTTGTATATGTATCCAATGAAAGAGGACGTTCAATAAGAAAATTTGCAATTTCTAGTTGGATGCGGCTTGGCTTTTTGGTGGACCAAAGGGGGAAGATTCCGGTAAAAGTAATTGCCAGAACTTTCGCTTCAGGAAAGACCGAGAAACTCATATACCAAATTTTATCCGAACTGGGTCTTCCGTCTGGAAAAAATGACACTATCGAACCTGAGGCTTTCACGTTCGATAAATTTTACTCTCTATATCATAAGATTTGCCCCAGGAATGACATCGAGGAGCTGTTTCGAAGCATGTACGTAACAAAAATATTTTTTTCGTAGTAACTTTTCAATTTGTGTTAAATTTGTTTTTAGAACCCAGGGTAAAGCTGACTATATGAACCTGGAGCAGTTCATCAATTTTTTGAATGAAAAGCAAAGGGATCCCCGCCTAAATGAAATACTGTACCCGCTTTATGACGAGAAGCGTGCCAAAGAAATTATAACCACTTACGAACAGGACGAGGCCTCCAGAGACGCAAACAGGCTTACCAAAGATGGTCTAATTAGGTAAGTGACAAAATTGTTACAAATAATTACATTTGCTAGAATAGGAACAAAGATGCAAGACGCAAAGCTATTGGTTGAAAAATTTTTGAAACCTCCAGTTTATTCAACAGAATATCTTTAGACACAGTCAAATGCCTTGCTTATTTTTATTTATTTATATATTTCAAATTTGTACACTACAGAATTAAATAAAAATTCCAATTGGTACATGGTAACTTACGACTAATTAATTAAAACTATACCTAACCCACGTATAAGAGCAATACAATAATAAAATGAAAATGAATCAAAAGTAGGAAGGGTTTATTGATAACGTAACAGATTTTTTAAGGCTATATAAGCTGGTGCCAAACAAGTCGTACTCAGCAAAATTGTTGTTTCAAGAAGAAATCACTGATTGATTCCTTATTTTCAAAGCAAAGTTATAAAATTAACAAGATTAAGTAGGTACAGCATTAGATGTGTTTCTACCTTTTCTGAATGCAGACTGTTTATTTGCGAAAAAGTTATTTGACTCAAAATAATGATAGTCCACGTAAGTTAGAAATTTTAGAAGGAATAATTTATAAAGTGATAATATTTGATATGCATATTCTAGATGGGGTTAGAAATAGATACCCGAAAAGTCCCCCCCCCCCCTTAAGGGTGGAACATCCCTTTTATGCAAAAAAAACCACCCTTAATGGGGACTTAAAGCTGGTTTTTTACTTTTATCTTGTAAACCGTTCGTCGGAAGAGAAAAAAGCATAGGAAATAAAAAATGTGTCATTAAATTCTGCATAAAAAATGTTCTATTAACCTTGTAGCTTGTCCTCACTTATTTCGCGCTAACAGCCTCCGAACAGAGAGGTAGTTTGGAAAAATCGATCCTATTCGAAGTTTTACAGTGAATATCTTAAAACCGGTTACTTTAACGAGAAAAATGATCAGGAATGAATTTATATAGCGGAATTCTCTCTGTAAGATGCATGTATAGCGGGTTTTGACGCAAGTGATTTTTCTTTATTTTCCCTTTTTTTCCACAAAGCTGTATTTTTTAATTTGAGCTCGTTTCCACACCACCCGCGAGGCAGAACTCTCGGTGCGTTTTTTTTAAGGCGGTCTGAACTATGAGTACGTCAGCGTCGTCTATAGAGGCGGTTTTTTTGCAAAAAAGGGACATTCCATCTCTAAATGGGGGGGGAGAACTTTTCGGGTATCTATTTCTAACTCTATCTAGAGTATGCATCTCAAATATTATTACTTTATAAATTATTTCTTCTAAAATGTCTAATTTGCGTGGACTAAAAGGTCGATAATCTGATTTAAGAAGCAGGATGACCTTGGCTATTTTTAATTTGTTGGGAAATATTCCGGTCTAATTAAATAATTAGTGCAGAGAGGTAAAATATTTTCTTTGTTATTGTTATGATTATCGATGATTATGTATGCAATCCTCCTCTTGCATTGCCTCTCACAAGACGATGATGAACCTTAACCGTGTCAGCCTGCCCATGTGGCTATGTGCGCATGGCACGGATCTGTGACACTCGTGCTAGGATTAATAAGTGGAAAAAGTCAGCAGTTAATGTGTTAAATCAGTTAAACAATTTCAACATGACATATTTTTGATTCCTAGATATTTAATGTCCGACGAGAATGCACCAGTCTTCCTTGACCGTTTGGACATCTACATGGAGATGGATCAACCTCTGTGTGCATATTATATAAATTCTAGTCATAACACTTATTTGTCTGGGCGACAGTTCGGCGGGAAGTCCTCTGTTGAAATGTATCGACAGGTGTTACTAGCAGGATGTCGATGTGTAGAACTGGATTGTTGGGATGGTAAGTATTTAATAATAATAATAAATATCTTTTATTGTTCCTTATTTTTACAAAAGGGCCTATAAAAAAAAGCATATATTTAAATGAAACAGCCCAATAAACATATTTTCGCACTTTTTTGCTTGGCAGTCAACATGTTAAAAAAATTACTACTTAACAATGTTCAGTTACCGGCAGACATCACCCATTTATTAAGCCTGAGTTGTAAAAATATTTCCGATATCCTAGTTGAGTTTATTGGGGCAACAAACTTAAAAATATAAACTTAAATTTTGTGCCTAAAGGACCAAGTCCAATGCCATATTTTTAGTGAGTTTTGGTCTGCTTTTTGACATGTTGGATTATTTTTTTAGGGAAAGGAGAAGATGAAGAACCGATTATAACCCATGGGCGAGCTATGTGTACTGATATTTTATTCAAAGACGTTATCTACGCGATACGAGACACAGCATTCGTTACATCTGATTATCCGATTATACTGTCGTTTGAAAACCACTGTTGCAAGACGCAACAGTATAAGTTGGCCAAATACTGTGATGAAATTTTGGGTAAGATGAGTAAATCATTAGATAAACTAAATTTTAAAAAAATGTTCGTCGTTTTTTTACAATGTTACACATGCTGGTTTATTTTTAGGTGATTTGTTATTGAAGGAGCCCCTAGAAGATTCTCCACTGGAACCAGGGGCGCCTCTTCCTCCTCCTTGTGCTTTAAAGAAAAAAATCCTAATCAAGAACAAGAGGTATAAAACGGTCGTGTTTTAAAGACAATATACATGTTTATTATATAATTTTAGGTTAAAACCGGAAGTTGAGAAGCAGGAATTGGAACTGTTTAGACAGGGTCAGTTTGTAATTGAAGATGAGGAGAAAGAAGATGCTAACGCTGCTAGCGCAGATAGGCTTATTCCTCCAGACATATCGGCAGAAGTAAGTATTTGGGATTTTTCACCTTTCCATGTTCTGCTAGAGGTTAGGTTAGGTTAAGATGTAAGTGGGCTTAAATCATGCCCTCCACTGGAATCATTTCATCTATTGTGCCTCATGGGGCAGGCATATAAAATACTTGTATTCGTCATTGGTTTTCACAGGTCCCAGTCATCGAGAGTAGACCCAGAAGGGGGTCCTAAAAATTTATTCCTGATGGATGAACATCATTTATATCTGCCCTCCGGTGTGAAGCTACCTCTGAAGCAGTTTCCACAAATACCAAAACATTTAAATATTATTACTTGACACACGTTTCGCCAACAATGTAGGTGATTAAAACTAAAGTACAACTAAAACTGTTCCTGTATTTAAAAGAAAATGATGTCATAGTTGTACGTATTCAAATAATCTTGTCATTCCTGCTTAAACTTTGCCTTCATTCAACAAGCCGTGACCTAATAACCAATAAAGTGGGCTATTCCAATAGCCCTTTGTCACTATTCAAACTGTTTTTACATTTTGCAATTTCTAAGCTTTCAAAAGCATCCAGCTATCGTATTATTTATTACATTTTTAATTAACCTTAATTATTGATATCTATTCTATGATTGTTATCATGTTGGGCAACATTCGACTTTTCAGTTCTTCAATTTTTGAGATGGGTATGTTCCTTAAATCTTGTGATAATTGGGCATTTTGTTTGTCCAACATCCAATATTGTAAGGACAATTCTTACAACAAATTTTGTAAATCCCGTTTCGTTTGCTTCAGTTTTATCCTTTGGTTTGCCTAAAAATGTATTTCTGATGGATGAATATCTTTCATATATAATCTGCTTAGTACCTTCAATATAATCCAAGTGATTTAAAATCATCATTGATCTATGTTTGGGATATGTTCGTTCGAATCTCTGTCACTATTCAAGCTCGAAGTTATTCTTATTGTTGAGTTGCAACTCTATACTTCAGTTCCAGTTCCTTAAGGAGATTTGGTGGTGTCCAATAGGTTCTAATATGTTAACTATAACCTTTGCATTTCCGAAAAACTTATGGCATTCTCCGGGGTTCTGTGTTAGGGCCCATACTATTTATGATATTCTTCAATGACATTGCCAATTTCTATTTCATCTCCTCACGGAAACAAAATGCTGATTGCTAATTTGTTTTAGACTCCTGCACCGGAGGGTGCAATAGGAGAAGGGGATGCTGCAGTGCCAGTGGCAGCATATACTGGATCTACCACAAATGTCCATCCTTGGCTCAGCTCCATGGTGAATTATGCCCAACCGGTGAAATTTCAAGGATTTGATGTCGCTGAACGTAAGTACTTATACTTAAATTTGTCATGAAAATACAGTACACACAAAGCAGTTTTGTTGCCTAGTTATTGAATGCGCAGTGCAAATCAGTCCCAGTACGAGAAAATATCTATTTTGATTTGATTATAAATAGCGCTCTTTGGCAATCTAACTCTGTTGAAGCTAAAAAAATGCCCATAACTATTACATTAAAAACTCCGCCATATCTCAAGCAGTATTTTGGGATTTCATAAAAAGGAATCACAACCATCACCACAGTGGATGCGTTTAGGGATTGCAATGATTGGCAACGTTTGCGAGCAGAGGTTCCCTAAACGACAACACTGAAAATATGTTAATTGTCAACTGTTGGATGTTTTAGTCAGCGGAAAAATTTTTGCTAACTGTAGTCAACGGTGAAATTTAATGTCACTTTCTTTCATCAAACAAATCAATTTCATCCTCCAAAAATAATTTAAAAATAAATTAATCAATAATTGTACTCACATGCACCAAACACTAATTTATTTAAAAGATTTTCTTTGACATGTGTGCAGTGTAATCAGGGCCGGCCTTAGTTCCTGAAACGCCCTCGTGCGAAATTTTAAAAGACGCGCGTCTTTTAAAATTTCGCACGAGGGCGATATTTGAGTTCAGTCTGCTATGAAACAGATATCTGTACAACAAATTTTTTTCCACAATGATTATTAAAAATTTTTTTCAATTTATAATACATTTATAATAAAGTTGAAATACAATTAAAAGGTATACAATTCATTACTGAACCATAACAGATACGACAAAAATTAATAAACATCATTGTAGAAAATTTAGTCAGCTTTAATTTTGCATATAGCCACTTTTTGATTATGGCAAACCATTTTTGATATGAGCGAAAATTAAAAACCGGGACCTTCTTCGCGCCCCTCTGCACCCCCTGCATCTCCTATGTTCCTGGACTTTTGGTATGTTTACCTCCTAAATAGTTTAAACACATAAGTCAAAAATTGTGATCTCGGCATTTCCCTCTAGACCCCCTTATTGAACGTTCATTGACAGGGCTAATAAGATAACATTGTTTTTATTTCAGAGAAAAACATCCATCACAACATGTCCAGCTTCTCAGAACCAGCAGGACTGAATTACCTAAAGACGCAAGCAATTGAGTTCGTGAACTACAACAAGCGACAAATGTCCCGCATTTACCCCAGTGGAGCTAGAGCAAATTCTTCGAATTACATGCCCCAGGTATGCAACCTTATTTACGGCAAACTATTATCCATTAGTAATGGTTTCATTTGTAGGTATTCTGGAATGCGGGATGTCAGATGGTCTCCCTCAATTTTCAAACGTCTGACTTACCCATGCAACTAAACCAAGGCAAGTTCGAGTACAACGGGAATTGTGGCTACCTCCTGAAACCAGATTTCATGAGGCGCCATGACAGGACCTTTGATCCGTTCGCCGAATGCCCCGTAGACGGGGTAATCGCTGCCCAGTGTGCCGTTCAAGTCATAGCAGGACAGTTCTTATCAGATAAAAAGGTATGACGAAATTAAATAAATTAATTTCTCTTATTTATCACATTGTATTAGCTGGGCTTGTATTATAGGAAGAGGAATACCCCAGGGATCAGTTCTCGGACCTATTTTATAAATCTCTATATACAATTTTAATGATAGTACAAAAATTTCACAAACTATACCCATGAATAATAGGACATACAAGTTATATATGTTGTGTTAATAATAATAAAGGTTTGTATTTATTTGAGGGCGAAATTTGTCTATACGACACTCTTCCACTTAACCCTCATGTTATGGGGTATTATATATGTATGTATGTTTGTATGTTTTTTTTTATTCTAAATTTATTATTATAATTTAGTTTTCTCTTGTAATGAATAGCAAACTGCTAGCAAACTATGGTTCTTTTAATATAGAACCTTCTTTTCGTATAGGTCGGTACATATGTTGAAGTGGATATGTACGGATTACCAACAGACACCATCAGGAGAGAATTCAGGACCAGAATGGTGCCAGCTAACGGTTTGAATCCTGTTTACAATGAGGAGCCATTTTTGTTCAGGAAAGTCGTACTGCCCGATTTAGCTGTACTAAGATTTGGTGTATATGATGAAAACGGGAAGTTGCTTGGTCAGAGAATCTTACCTTTAGATGGTTTACAGGTAATATCCGCAAGGGAAATTTGTCAAAGTGTATTGGTTTCATTCGTTGTAGGCTGGGTACCGCCACATTTCCTTGAGGACAGAAGCAAATTTTCCAATGTCGCTACCTATGCTATTTTGCAATATTGAACTGAAGATATATGTCCCAGATGGTTTTGAGGACTTCATGGCTGCCTTGAGTGACCCCAGAGGCTTCATGGGTGCCCAGCAAAAACAAAATGAACAGATGTCTTCTATGGGAATAGAAGTAAGTGCAAAGTCAGAGTACCTGTTAATTTATTGGTAAATACTCTGTGTTGTAGGTTACTGATAAAGGATCTGCGGTGGAGAAAAAGGAGAAAAAAGAGGAACATAAACTTGGTAAGTTTGCATAAAAATGATACGAGTGAGATGCCGATATGTCATTTTTCAGTATTTGAACCCATTACTATTGAATCTATAAAGCAGGACAAGGCATTCCAGAAAACAACAAAGAAGCAGCAAAAGGAATACGACACTTTGAAGAAAAAGCAGACCAAGGAAAAACTGGCTGTTCAGAAGACGCAATGTTCGGCTATTGATAAATTAATTAAAGGAAAAAAGTAAGCTTACATTTTTTTACCTGTAAAATGTTTTTGATGTGATGTGAAAATAATGTAAATCAAATCATTTGATTTGATTTGATTTGATTTGGTCTCATTTTCCTGACTTGGGAGATCAAAATAATGACTACATTCGCAATCTAAACAACACTACTAATACCCAAACATAAAACATCTACTTTTAAAAGATCACGACTATTAATTACCTATAGAGTAATTAACATGAAAAATAAATGGAAGTTTGGGGGGGGCTGTGTTGCTGTTCAGTGAGTTATTAATAACTTTTTAGAGAAAAATTTTGAACAGCAGTTTCTCTGCATAGGAAGTAAGTACTCACCTTTTAGAACAATTTTTTGCTTATGAGTAGAAAGGAAAATACATGATTTTTGGGATATATACATATATACAGTGTGTCCCCGGATTGTGTTTGCGATAGGTGTAAAATACCAAAAAAAAAATTAGTATGGCTTTCATTTTCTGCAGTCTCGGCACAGAAGACTAAACAATCAGAATGGAAACTGGCGGCATATCCTTTGTACAATTTAACTCCAGAATCGCGTATCTTGTTGGAATAGATATCAGGGGCGTATTTTGTAATGTTGTAGTCAGGGTCGCAATTAGGAGTTAATAATTTAATTTTGCACAAGTCTTCAACTTTAATCAAATTTGCAAAATCACTGTTTCTGAATTGTCTAAAAGTTGTCTTGGTTTGACATAATGCTGAACTTGTCATTTTGTTGATTTTTTAAATCTATTTTCAAAATTACAAAGTATGTAACTACTAAATTATTGTACAAATCAGATTTCTTTGTACATCTGGCAACTCTGTATTGAGTACCAGATTATTTGTTGTTCTCAATCTACCAAATGTGGCATCGCTGCATTCTATTCCAGGAACATATGGGAATTCGATGCGCGCTTAGAAATGCGCGAACCTTCCCCCTCCCTGAAAGATTCCATTCTGATTGTTTAGTCTTCTGTGGTCTCGGTCTGCTTGACGTAAAATAGATTTTTACCAAATTTCAGTTAAAATGGGATCTAACTCGCGGAGTTAATCTAAAAAGAAAATAAATCATTGTAGGTATACATGGTTTTTCTGTTAATTTTACAGAAAAATTCTATTTGGATAAAATATTTGGCATTGAAAGTTAGAGCCATATGCCAACTTTCATTGCATTTGAACAAAAATAATAATAATAATATCTCCTGAAAAAATTAGAAGTTCCAAAGAATTAAAAAAAAGGGTGGAATTATGTAGTAATTTAGGTGTGGTACTATTTGAATAGGTTTCTAGTTGAATTCGTTGAAATTGTTAATTGTGTTAAAAAATAAAAAGCTATTTACTTTGTGGCATTTTTTTTTTTTTTTGTTCAAATGTAATGAAATTTGGCATATGGCTCTAAATTTCAGTGCCAAATATTTTATCCAAATAGAATTTTTTAACAGAAAGATCAGTTAACCTACAATGATTTATTTTCTTCTTAGATTAACTCCGCGAGTTAGATCCCATTTTAAATGAAATTTAGTAAAAATCCATTTTACGTCAAGCAGACCAAGACCGCAGAAAATGAAAGCCGTACTAATTTTTTCTTGGATTTTACACCTATCGCAAACACAATCCGGGGACACACTGTATACGTTTTTTCGTTTTTTTTTTTTTTTTTTCATTTGGACATATACAGTGTGTCCCACTTTTCACACCTTTGTAGCTCAGTTATTAGTCACCTAATTTTAACCAAGTTTGGATGGGTATCAAAGACCTTTATTATTTCTTTTTTAAGTAAAACAAAACTTATTTCAGTCATTGGTGTGCATTTTTATTATGAAAAAAAGGGTCGATTTTTCGAGAAATCATATTAGGCATTTTTTTGTTGAAAAACTAATGCAATAGTATTGATCAGCATGCTGTAGAATCACTATATCCAGAATTTAACAACATTTTGATTTTTGGTTTTTGAATTACGGCCCACTTAAAATTACCTATTTTAAACATTAAATAATCAATAAATTGGTTACGAAAACAAACGTTTGCCAGATGTTTGCCCATGATGCCATGTTAAAAGTCACGTGGTTTGGATTGCTTAATGGGATGATCGGGAAAATGTATAGACCCTTTTTTGTAGAAAATCGTATTCTGAAAACGTTTGCCTATGTTCGTTTAGCCTTAAAAATGCGTACTTTTCGAGATAAATACGTCCAAATGAAAAAAAAAACACGAAAAAACCTATATATATGAATATATATCTCAAAAATCATGTCTTTTTTTTTCTGAGCGTAAGCAAAACCTTGTTCTATGCAGAGAAACTGCTGTTCAAAATTTTTCTCTACTTTTTTCCTAATATGAGTGGACTATTTATTGGAAAATAGGACATCCTAATATATACATACACTAGTTCGTTTTACAAAAACTTGAGACTGTTAAAAAACAAATATAAATCTAAATTAGACATTACCTTATCATTAGCGTCGCTTGTGGTAAGTCTTGTACTATCCCACTTTGAGAAACAGTTTTCCTCGGTGTTCCCATAAACGTGCGGGGTCATCCTGGTCTCTTTTCTTCATAGTATGCCCAGAGGGATCACAATCAGCCTAATTATTTTTAGAGGTGATTTAGACTAGCTGGGAGTTTGAATGTTTAATATGACCGAACTATAAACAGTATTTTTCTGACACAAACCTGTTTCAACAATTGCAGTAAGAATGATGTAGTAAACGACCCTGCAATTCGCAAGCTGGTAACTGAACAAACCTTGGAATGGAGCGCCCTTATGGAACGTCACCGAAAACAGGAGTGGGAATTCTTAAGGAACCAGCTGGACGACCAGAGGGACGTGCTTCGTAAGCACATGGAACTCTTGCAGGGGGTGCAAATAAAGCAGCTCGAGGCCAAACATGACAGGGAAATGAAGGAGATGAGCAGCCAACAGGCCAAAATTTCCGTGGAGACAGCAAAAGAGGTAAGAGGCTAAAAATGTAATAAAAAAAATATATTTCACATCATTTAACTTCTTTGGTTAATATCTAGATGTCGGAAAGCACTGATAAATAACCAAAATCAGGGTTGGCTCTAGGTCATTGTAGTACGGGAGCCATCGACCAAAATTTCTTGTTATCGCAACATGGAAATCCATAAAAACTAGGGATGCACTGGGTACCCGGTAAATACCCGGTATGCCGGCCCTTTTTGAGGGAAACCCGGTTTCGCCAGATAACAAGACAGTACCCAGCCGGGTACTGGGTAGTAAAGAAATAAATGTCATTTTTTTAAAGGTTTTATTTATAAATTTAAAACATGAAAGCAATATGCAAATAAAAATAGTGTAATAATCTTGTTCGGTAAACATTTACTCAATAAATTGATTACCCTAATTTTAACATTGTACACACGCAAAAATATTGCATAATTTTAAAATTTGCCGTGATCTTGAAGTTGATTTTTTTCTAAACCTTTATTCGATTTTAATGATTTTTTAAAATTCTACTGCTGGTGACTCCCACAGGATGTTTTGAATTTTTCAACAAAAATACAAATCTTTTTTGTTACACCTAATATTTAAAGAAAAGATAAGTTTCACTTATAATATGCATGGCTCTCTATTCCAGAACAGTTAATCTACAAAATAAAAATCTAATAAACGGTTTAGAAAAAATCAATCTCAAAATCGCGGCAAATTTTGAAATTATGCAATGTTTTTGTCTGCTAGTGTATATCAGTTTTAATTTTAATACTATAATGATAATACTGATTACTAATAATGTGATAATGTATAAATCAAACTAATAAAAACAAAACAAACAATAAACATTATAAAAAAAAATAACAATATAATCGATGCCTTGATGAATACTTACCCGGTACCCGGTACCCGGCGTTTATAAAAACAACTACCCGGTGCATCCCTAATAAAAATGTTTAGTTTAAGGGAAAATAGGAAACTTTGTTTTGTAAAACAAAGCTCTGGCATGTTGCGGATGTGGTAGAAAAACATTTTCCGTTGGTAAAAAAAAATCGTGTAATTTTTTTTGTAGCACCTAATCCCATTCAAAATATAAAAACAAACACCAATCCGTGAAGAATGGAAATTTTTAGCCTTGTGGAAGTCTGATAAATGCAGTATTAGTTGTTAAAAAAAATAGCTTGACCAAGTTGCAGCCACATGGCTAAAACCTTGTTTAGATGGTTGACCAGGATCTATACATCCTATAAAAAGTCTAAACGGCCATTTTCCTGTTGTACGGTTGTACAAAATGAAATGGAGTCGTCTCTTACTCTGCGCGTTTCGGCCATCACGCACTATAGAGGTATGAAGATAACTGACCACGAGAGAAAGATAAAAAAAGATCCAAACGACACCCAATGTCTTCGAGATCCGTAAATTTGTCTTCTTTTTTTCTCACTCCCGTGGTCTAGCTGCACGCGTGTCTTCTGCCCTGTTTATACCTCTATGTCTATACCTCCACCTTTACAGCTGTACAGCTATACTATTCATATTTAGTGCTTCGCACCCCATTTCAATTTTACCCTTTGACATTTTTTAAAAATTTAACGTTTTTTAAAAATTTATGTGTGTATTCTGCAAGGGTGGACCTAGAAATTTCAATAATTTTTTCCTCGTCTGTGGCGTATGGGACCCATACGAAATATGGGAAATAACATCTCGACAAGCACTTCTCTAACGACCTCTAAGGAGTTTTGAAAAAGCAGTTTGCAAAAAAAAATTTCAAAATTCGGTTACCCCCCTCCCCCCAGGTCTAGGGACTCCTGTTTAAAATTATTTTTTTTTTGTCATATGCATTTTACTTTTCATAAAAATACAACAATATATTTTGAAGTTTATGAAAATATTTTCATTACCAACTGAAATACAACGAATTGAAATTTTGTAATTTACAATTTAACAAATCACAAAATTTCAATTCGTTGTATCTCAGTTAGTATTGAAAATATTTTCATAAACTTCAAAACTTATTGTTGTATTTTTATGAAAAGTAAAATGCATATGACAAAAAAAAATAATTTTAAACGGGAGTCCCTAGACCTGGTGGGGGGGGGGGGGGGGGTAACCGAATTTTGAAAAATTTTTTCAAACTGCTTTTTCAAAATTTTTTAGGGGTCGTTAGAGAAGTGCTTCTCGAGATGTTATTTCCCATGTTTTGTATGGGTCCCATGCGCCACAGACGAGAAAAAAAAATTTCTAGGTCCGCCCTTGGTATTCTGTTCTGTTCTGTGTAGTCTATTCACGCACCCGAGTTACATTTGCAAGATTCTGACAAATTACAGAACATGAAAACACGAAACACCCATATTGCGACTTTCTAATGCGACAGAAAATGGATTTTCTGGGAACAACGCAGAAAACATTTGTTCCATTTTTTTTACGTATGTCTAAATTCTACCAATGATTTAATCAAGGAAATGGACGCAATACCTCGTGGGAACTGCAGAAAATTACATTTTACAAATTCATTCACTCCCACGAGCAATGTTCAAATCGTCCGTTTTCATTTTCTCATGAAGGTTTTGAGCGGCAATTCTAAAATTACATGACAAAATTTTCTACTTTCAAATTTTCCAATTTTCTCTTAATTAGCCGCTTGCACAAGGCGGAAAATGTGCGTTCACGGCACGGTAGCTCAATCAGTTAAGGCGTATTGAGTGGCGAATACGCTGATCGACGCGCTCTGGGTTCGACCCCCAGCCCCGGTATTGACAACACAGGTGGGTGTGGATGTATGTCTGCGGTTTTCCGAATGTGTAACCCCCTTCCGGACAGCCTTGGCTTTGGATTTGAGGGTTGTCTACTATCTGTGGTGTGTTTATGTTTAAATTTTTATACACCGTACTTCAACACAAAAACCAGGAAACAGTTCCGATAAAAATTTTAGCCCATTTTTTTTTACATGTTCATTATTGTTTTTCGATCGTTTAGCAACATTGAAAACTTCCGCCATTTACTTTTTTCTTTATTTGAGTATAAAACGAGTATTAAACGTCTTTATGAATAAACTTCTTGGTTAGTTTTTTGAAATGGTCTAGTCTTATACACTTAAATTATTTATTTTACATTATTTAATAAGTATTTTTTTTCTTATCTTTCTTCATTGTATTCTTTGTATTGTAGTTTGTTCGTCATTGTATTCTTTATCAGCATTATTTCTTTAATGCTGGTAACTTGTAACCTTATCCTGTAATTGGGTTTATCCCGTTGGATATTGTATCTAAATAAATAAGTAAATAAACTGTCCGAAAAAGTTTGAAATTCTCATATCACGATGCGGCTGAGAATCCTGGTCGATGGATCCCGTACGGTGTAAATATGTTCGTGCATATACAGTGTCCGCCAAAAAGCCAGTTCCATATTGGAAACTCTGTTGTTAGTGATTTCTGAAAAATTTTATTTTTGATAAAAGTTAGTGCATGTTCTCGAATGAAAAGGGGCTGCACAAGTGTGTGTTACTCATGGCGCTAAGGTTGGAAAATTATTTTTTTTTAAATTGTCTCAAGAGTAAACTACCTCTAATTTTGAATATATCGAAAAATATTATTTAAAGAAATTGCTTGTATTTGTTTGTTTTGGAATCTTTAAAGGAAAAGGCTGATTGCACTGTTTTCTAGGTAGCCAATGACAAAAACCTGAAGACAAAGAGGGACAAAGAGAGAAGACTCAAAGAGAAACAGCAGAACAACAACAAGCGTTTCGTGGATGAACGCAAGACGGCGGCCATTAAACAAGATAGAGAGAAGGAAAAATTAAAAATAACCCACGAGAAGCAACTAGAAATGCTGTCGCATGACATACAGAAGATGATAGACATGTACAAAAACGAGGAAATGGAGTACGAGATGTCAAGCAAAAGTGAATTTTTCGCTTGAGATGTTTAATTCTTAGAAAATTATTAAGGACCAACCACAATAGAGCAAAGCGTTAAGTAGGGGAGTAACGTTACTAGCAAGCTAAATACAATACTCTTTCCATAGTACCATACTACTCATTATCGTTGTGTACACGCTTCAGAATCTCTTTTTAGTGACAGGATGCAATATTGTTTTTATTAAAAATATTTGCCTATTTATGCCGTGTCCATAGTTTTCCTCATACACAGTCAATTGTAGCTCTTAATAGAAAGTCAATGTGATGCCATGGAATTGTCTTCATACTTTTAACACTAGTTTTCATTTCGACAGTTTATTACTATATTTGATTTGCTTGGTGTTTAGTGGCAAAATACATCATCGCTAAAATCTATTATTTATCCAAGTAACTCCTGCCAGTTTTGCATTTTTGTAAGATATATGACTTTTTTGGGAAATCTTGATAAAATAATTGTGAAACAGTTTGTTTCATTTTATTTGTGTTCTGATCAGTTACCAACTGATAGCACCGTTTATATCAGACCTGATAAGCCGACACCCCATTACGTTATTATAAATCAGAGAGGTACTGAAGATGTAGTCTACTACAAATAAAAACATAACTGTTAAACCTCATCTCCTAGCATTGATAACAATTTTATCAATTAGAAAATTAGTAAACGAGCAGGGTATTATAAATATTGAGTAGGTGATATTATATACCAACTAATGTAGGATAGGGCTAATTATTTATAATATCCTGGGTCTAGTCAGTTTTGTTATTGAGATTTAACTGAGAAATGAACCAAATACTATATATCAGATTAAAGATATATCACTATACGTAGCTCTCCCAAATGATGACTGTCTTTTCTATCCTGTAGTTTGGCATTTTTGGTTCGTTTAGGTTAAAGCCATTTCACATTTAATATTTAAATATTGCCTAAAGTTGTATTGTGATTTATATAGTTTTTAATTATTGTTGTTTACTTAGAAATTCTATTGAAGTTTTTAATCATAGAAAGGTTATTTATTTAAATGTGTAACAAAATAAATGGTAATTATTTATTAAATTGACCAGTTTTTTTACTTCCCATTGAATAGGTATGTACACAAAATAACTCAATCAGTGATGTTATTTTTGCAAAATTTTCATAGTTGGACAACCTGGACAACAATTTTTTTCTTCAAACTTCTCCACCCTGGTTATCAATTTTAAGCGTGGGGGGAGGCATGCAAAAGGTGAGTGTGTTAGAAAAATCATAACATCATATTGGAAGTATGTGAAGAGGAGGGGGTTCCTCAGGATAGCATCCTGGGACCTCTTCTCTCATTATTATACATTAATAACCTCTCAGGAAACCATAAAGTAGTCATGTTTGCCAAAGAAATGAAGAGGCAAAATCTCAAACAATCTATAATAAATACAATCGGAGCCGGGCTGTATTCAAATACTGTATTCGAATATTTTTTGTGTATTCGACGACTGTATTCGAATACCTTTCTAAATTTTGTATCCGTTACCAATATCCAAAGTATTTTGTATTCAATTCCATTTTTCTGGTATTCGATTACTTCAAATATAATCGAGTACAATAAGTATTCGAATATAATTCGCAAATTGACGGATACATTATTTATTCATGTATTAAACTGCTTTCTTATTGGCTAAATGAGATGTGGGGAGACGAAGAAACAAAGCGCTAGTGTTTTTTTTATTGCAGATTTAAAGGAGTTCACTCATTCAAAAATATTGCAGACTTTTTAGAAGATATAAAAAAATTTGGCCTGACGGAAAACAAACTTGTATTGATTGTCTCAGATAATGGTAGTATTTCGTAAAGGCCTTCAAAGAATTTGGTGTAAAAGACGATAATGACGAGAAGATTGAGGTCATTGAAGAGGAGGAGAATGCGGAGGACATACAAGAAGGAAGATGAATATCAGATAATACATTTAGACAGCGTCGATAGCGAAGATGAAATGAAAAATCCTGATATAACATTAGCAAAGCACCTGCGGTGCACCAGCCATACTCTAAGCTTGATTGCGACCACAGATTATAAAAATACAGTAAAAAAAATTCCTTCTCTTCGAATGAGGAATATGCATGCTTTTAATAAATGTGCTACATTATGGGGGAAAACGAACAGACCAAAAAGCCGTGAAGTTATTAAAAACGCTTTGGGACATAGTCTTTCTAGTCCCAGTATAACAATGTGGAATTCTACCTACCATTCAGTGTTACAAATTGTCAAAGCAAAGGAAAAACTGACAATTTTGTTCAAAAATCTAGCATTGGAACCTTTTAAAGAAACTGAATTCTTATATATAGAAGAATATTGCATGGTTATGTAACCTTTAGCCTCAACTTTAGACTTACTACAGGGTGAAGACAAAACTTATTTTGGCTTTTTGCTACCGAGTCATTACTGAATAAATACGAAAAATTGGCTGTCCAGTCCAAACTAAAATATGGTAGTGAACATATTGTACAAATGTGTATCAATAGTTTAACAAGTCGCTTTAAGGATATTGTAACTTTAAAATGGGAAGATCCATTTGTAGCCGCTGTTCTTCTACCACAGTTTAACTTAAAGTGGTATAATGTGAAAAATGCTCATAAAACTATAGAAGACATTAACACCCGGTTTTACAATCGCTGGTTAACTGCCAGTCAGAGTTAACTTTCAGGTTATTATAGAAATTGGGTTTTACAATAGCTGGTCATTTGCAAGGTCGTAGTTATCTAGTAGTTAACTTTACCAGCAGATGAGGTGTGAGTAAACTAGAAGTTGGTAGTTTACTAGCAATTTCTAACCTATAAAACAATTGTCACAAAATAATGTTATAATATTTCGTTTAAAAATGGATACGTGCGAAGTAAATGCATATAGCAGTGATGAGGAGCCAAGAAGGCCCAAGGTAATCCGGTGTAGACCTAACTTTTTTTGAAGAATACATTTTTATTCTCTATAGGGCACGTGCACGTGACGTCTCAGCTAACCTCAAAAATTATATTTCTTAAGATTTATGAGTATTTCATAGCTGTTATTAAAATTTCATATTGGTTTCCATACTTTCAACTAAAATCTAGTTCAGTGTAATGTTTATGAAGTTCTAAATACTTTCTCCTAATAAAATAGGGATCTTTTTGTAGGTTGGAAATCTAACCTGTAATTAGCAGTCTATTTTTATTAATCAACGATATTGAAACATTATTTGCTTGAATTTTTAAATATTTGCTTGGAGCCAGTATTGGTCCAAGCTGAAATGAGTATACAAACATTAAAAATGAGAATAAACTTAAAGAACTTAAAATTTGAGGTTATGTTAGTTATATGATGCATATGCCCTAATTTCTATATTTTTCTTTTAAATTTACAAAAATAGCCCCCTCGTCGGCAGAAAAATTTTTACTATCCATGATAATTAATTAATACTTAAAATAAAACACATTTTTATTTTTTAAATAAACGTTTCTATGTTTTGTAGTACATACTTAATTATAAACCACTAACTCATAAATCGCTTCTGACATTTATATTTGACAGTAGGTACCTGTGACTTTGACAAAAATTCATACATTTTATGGATATTACCCATTTTTCTAGTACCAACATTATAAATTTTACTCACAACCTCTCGTTTACAAACCATCACTTAACTTTATATTGAAAAATGCAAGTGTCGGTAAAGTTGTAGTTAACCTGCAAGTAAGAGTCAACTAACACCAAAGTTAACTTGCGATTGTAAAACCGGCTGTAAAAGATGCATCATAAATGCAGCTAAAATAATGATTGAATCAACATCTTCTGATGATTCAGATGAAAGCAATGATCCAAATCTGGATGAATTTTTTGATTTTAGTGAATCACGACTCCAGGGTGATGGAAGTGGTACGATGATAGTACCTACTTCTAGAGAAAACAATAGTCAAACTACCAATAAGGACAAAACAACAAAAATCGAACTGGAATTGCTAAGGTACTTGGAAGATAAAAGAACAAACATACAAATGCTTAACGAATACCCCATTTTGAAAAAGTCGAGGGGTCAGCCACTTCGGGAATACCTGTACAAAATGTTAGGAATACCATGGCAATATTTGGGAATACTAGGAAATACGCGAGAATACTAGGAAATACACGGGAATACATGAGAATATTCGGAAATATCAGAGAATACTCAGGAATAACTGGAAATAACGGGAATACATCAGAAATATTCAAGAATAGACACATTCCTGAACATTTCGGAGAATCTTGAGAGACGTCGGCCGACGATCTTCCTTTCTGTACATTTGCGAGGAACACAAGCAAACTATCATCAGTCATCACACAGTGAATTACATTGTTTTCTCGATATATTATTATTGTTAATAAACGTTAACGTGAAGCTGAGCATGGAGGAAATACAGAGCCATTTGACGGCAATAAAATTACTTTATCATAAAAGATAACAACTGTTAGTGATTTGAATTCAGCTTAAAAATCGCTTATCTCTGATAGTTCGGCCCGTTCGGTCCGTGTTACAGAATTAAAACTAGATAAAACTTGCACATGGTGTAAATATATGGCGAGAAAACTATAGAAATCGCTACTTCGTGTATTGTAACACTCTTGAAGCTCTGGTTCAACAATAATCGAAAGGCCTAAGGACCTGTATTATTTTGAACATAAAGGTAGATTAAGTGTCGTTTATATTGGTGTATAATTTTTAAGATATACATTAATATACATTTAAAAAATAATTGCTTTAAATTTCTACGAAATATTAAATAAAACTATTAACTATGCGCACCATTTATTTTTCACGATACCAATTTTGTTTAAAGTAAAGTATTGTCTGTCTGATGTCTATCTGTCTGTTGGCGCTATATCTATAAAATTATTTGACGGAGAAAATATTTGGTAGGCAGTAGACTATTATCTAGGAAAAAATATCCCATTTCTTCCACACTATTAATGCAAAATATACAGGGTGGAAAACTAAAAAAATAAGTAATGAAAAAAATTTGACGGAGGACAAAAATATTTTGCATGTAGTTAACACAATTGTCACGGAAGATGTCTACAATACTTTTAGAAAAAAATATGCAGGGTGGACACACTTAAAAATTAATAATATTAGTAATAATTAATTAACAAAAGATGGTGGAAAATATTTTGAAAGTAGTTGGCATTATTACCGAAGAGGAAACCTGATAAACTTTTAGTGAAAATATACACGATGGTCACTCTAAAGAAATGATTACGCGACGGAGGAAAGTAATATTTATAATTTACAGATTTTCAAAAAAAAAGAAGGGCTTGTCCTAAGGTTCTCATCTAACTTTTCTGAAGTATTTTGACGCTCTGAAGCCAATTTTGAACACACAAAATTTTTCTATCAAATCAGTTTCCCTCTACCACTCCCTTTTATTCCCTAAAAAGGTCAAAAATGAGATTCTCCTTAATATATCGACAATTAATAGAAAATATATTTTCTTTATTTGATGATGTGATTATTTGCCTATATACAGGGTGAAATTTGAAAAAAGTCTCGGATAAAAATTGTTTGAGAAGTGTGGCATATTCTAAAATGATATTCAAATCTACAGGGTGTTTCACAGAGTAGTGGCAAACTAATACTAGGATTTTTTAAATAGAACACCCAATATTTCTGTATATATTCGTATTTGACTCTTACTTGACTCTTACTTCTCTATCTAGAAATATATTATTTTTGAATTTACACTGCAGCATTGTTACTTTTCCATTTTTTCCGGAAAAAATGCAGCTGTCAAGAGAAAAATCTGCATTTTGAATATTCTCGAGACCATGTACTAATTTCCAGGATTCTCAGAACCCAAATCTACAGGGTGTTCTCCATGTTGATTCAAACTTTTACTAGGTATTTAAACTGTCATAACTCAGTTTTTTCAAATGGAACACCCTGTATATTTTTATTTAAAAAGTTTCGGCAATTAATTACCTACATGCTGATATCTCATAGTGACTACTTTTTTCGATGGTTTAAAGCGTGAAAAAAAGTAGTCATAGATTTAATAAGTGTTCAAAATGATGCTCTCTTTTGCACAAGTGTACTTTCTTACTAATGTAGATTACAGATTTTTATTTTAATAATTACTTAGTATTAATCTCGATATTGATTATTGATTGTATTGATTATAACAACGCACAGTACGCATACAAATTATTTTTAACACAAAACATTTTAAAAGGCAAGTGCAAGTGCGAAAAGTGATCTTAAATATTGAGCTCTTCATTGCACTTTCAAAATTATAAGTACAGTACGCCCACTGGCTATGAATTATAACTTGCTTCAAACATTTCAGTTTATTAATCAGTTAATAATAATGGCGAGAATAATGGTATCAAAAAATTGATGATATATGTTGTGGCCCATCCCGTAACAAAATTTTAGATGGTATATTTTACTTTCTCATAAAATATGGATATGTGTATCGTACAATTATTATACCTATACGTTTAACAAAAATAAAGGCACATTTTATCGTTATTAGAGCGGCAGTCGAAAAAACACGAGGAATTATGTCGTATGCATCTCGGGCTGTATACAGAGTGACCCAATTAAAATGGGAGCAGTCATAACTTTTTTTTAATTTTTTTTTCCGATTTGAACCAAATTAGGATCTACTACTTATTGCCAAAAACACATTCGCCTCCTACAAGTGCAAAGCCACGGTGTCGAAATAAGCAGAAAAAATCAGGGATTTTCTTTTATCGAAAAATTTTGTTAATGAAAGTTGTTCTCCTAAATTTAATCAAAAATATTGAAGTTGTGTTTAAAATAGTGTGCAAGTCCGAAAATATAATTTTGTTATTATTTATTTATTTTTTTTTGTTTAGAAAATTGTGCTATGACAATTCTGTTAGAAATTAAACCCAAGCTGTTAGGCAGTTATCAAATAATGGGTAGCTTTTTCTTATTATTTTTCAGTGTTAATTTTTTTTAAATTTAAAAGTTTTCAATTTTTTTTATTTTCATGACATTTTGGAAAATTCTGAACAACTTTTATTAATAAAATTTTCCGTTAAACAAATGCCTAATCCTAATAAGATTTATTGATTTTTTTTTGTTTATTTTGTTACCGCAGGGGGCTTGAATTTGTAGGAGGCGAACGTTTTTGGACTATAGGTAGATCCTAATTTGTTCTATGCTTCAGTGAAATTTGGTTGAAATAAGAAAAAAGTTATACCTAAGGGTGCTCAGAGCCAGCCATGAGAAGTGAAATTTCCGAGAAATTTCAGACTGTTCACGCACACAATTGTTTTTATCTCTGTTTTTATTGTCGAATACCTTTCTGTTGGGTACGGTTAGGTTAAAAAAGTTTAGTGCACCATTTAACCAATATAGAACATTTAAAAGTGGTATGTTAAAATCTGGGAATACAGGAAATACTTAGGAAATAATTGGGAATGTTTGGAAATACTCGAAAAAACTTGGGAATAACTAAGAATACTTGGAAATAACTGAGAATTCTCGGGAATAGTTGGAAATAACTAATAATTATCGGAAATACTTGGGAATAACTAAAAATTCTTGGGAATATATGGAATAAGTCGGGAATAGAGGGTATTCCCGGAATACCTGTACAAAATTTTGAGAGTGGCTCCCTCGGAAAATGTTTAACGTAAATATAACACCTGTTTGCCATCATCAGTGCCAGTTGAATGGCTTTTCTCTTTCGCTACCATGATAGACCTACAAGGCGAAATTCATTAAGTGATAATCATTTTGAAATACTTGTGCTTACAAAGGCAAATTCATATAATACTTATAAATGAATTAAGTATTCCAAATAAACGAAAAATACTAATATGAACCATGTTTCATTAATTATCAAAAATTCTTTAGTGTGTATCCGAATTCTAATAAAAGTATTCGAAAGAAGTATTTGAATACTTGGATTCGAATACATTTTCCGTTAAAAGTATCAGATTTTTTGTATTCAGTATTTAAATAAAATTAATGTATTCGTATCCGTTATTCGAATACATTTTAACTGTATTCGAGCCCAGCTGGATTTTGTGCGACCTTACTATACTACAAGATCCAACATAAGTTAATGCCCTCATCTGTTATTCATATAAGAAATATGAAAGATAACACGTAGGCTAATAGATCGCAACTAGGTTGCCTAGTCATATCTAACCCCATGACATTTAATTTGAAAAAAATTAATTCATTTTTTTTTTTTGTCAGGCGAAATCGAAATTTTGTCTTTAAACGTATATAGCAGCGAAACCAATAATCTTACAAGAATTTTTTAAGAAAGCAATTCATCATCATTTTATAATCTTTCTAATAGATCCCTACCAGTTTTTTCCTAGAACTAACGTTTATCTAGATATTCGCAAGAGATGAGAAAAAAACATGTTTCTTTGGAAAATGTAAGTCCAGTTGTATCACTCCTAATGTCCTTTTTCATTTCTCACATTATGTAGTTTTCCTTTAGGAGTTTTTATTTTTGAGCTATCTCTCACGGATTCCAAGTTACGGGCGAAAAACTGTTTTCATAGATGCAGGAAATTTTGGTCGAAAACCGGACATCTAAATATACTCATATTTTCAAAAATACGATACCACGGCGCCCATATCATGTCGATACGGAAAGAGGAAGACTTGTAGTTGATCCGTATCGTAAATCGCTCGCCGAAATTCGAAAATTCGGCCCGACACAAACTAATCAAAATTGACATTTTTGGCATTTTTCGTTTGACGTTTCTCGATCACAATTTTGTGTTAGAAGAGTGTCTTTCGCCCATCTCTTTCCGTCGTAAAAAAAGAGATAGTCGACCTTCCCCTGTTAATAACTAATCAACCATAAATAATACAACAAAAGATAACCTAACAAACGTACAATTTAATCCTAAATCGACCTGCACCTGCCCCGATCTCACCAGATATGTTTAAAAAAAGCCTTTGTTAATGCAAAGAGTAAGGGGTACAACAGACGTGTAGAATTTTACTTCAAAAATCCGTTACAACAGTTGAGCTATCTTTTATTTTTTGCCCTACGACAAAAAATAAGGATGCTAGGAGCGATACAACTGGAAATTTACATTTTCCAAGGAAACGTGTTTTTTTCTCATCTCTTGCGAATATCTAGATAAACGTTGGTTCTAGGAAAAAACTGGTATTAGAAAGATTATAAAATGATGATAAATTTGCTTCCTTGAAAAATTCCTGTAGGATTAATGGTTTCGCTGCTTTTCAATTTTGCCTGACAACAATTTTCAAATTAAATGTCATGGGGTCAAGGCTAGGCAACCTAGTCACGATCTATTAGCTTACATGTTATCTTTTATATAAATTATTTCTTATCTGAATAACAGATGAGGGTATTAATTTCTTATACCGGATCTTAGACTACTATAATCAAAACTATTTAAAGCTAAATATGAACAAAATAAACATGATAAAATTAATTACTTTATAAGAAACCAAAAATATCCATTTACACAATGGAGAAATTACCTCATCTTTCTACATAAAATTCTTAAGTATAGTGATTGATTGTCCCACAAAAAAAAAAGTTCAGACCAGCGAACCAGACCCATGTATCCCTATGTATTTTTGGTCGCTGAATCCGAATCCGAGGTCAAAAAAATTCGTACACCCCCAAAATCTTTAGCTAGAGCCTAAAAACACCCCTGGATTGGGGTAAAAAGAATATTTAGCTATGAGAATGGTTGTTACATCCTAATCGATTGAATTATACAAATTAAGGTTAAACAGCAGCGTACATATAATAGATATGAAACACACCCCCAGTGAGGGGCGAAAACTAGCCCCCATTTATAAAAATCGATCCAAAACAATAATGACTGATGAAAAAGCTCAAAATGTCTAAGTTTTGTTAAAGTGATAAAAAACTGCATAAGGTCCGACGTAATCTTCATATACTGCCCCTATAGGGTTGAGAACAACCCAACCACCCTTAAGTTTAAAGGACACAAAACAAGAGAAAACGTAAAATCCAACAGGATTTCTATTTTGCGTAGTACTCTAAAATAGAACTAGAAACTTGCGTACCATCAACGTCCTACAGTGTCAACCGATGGTGTGAAAACTACCCCCTATGTAAGATTTATCTATAAAAAGTTACAGTGACTTCTATAAAAATTCGAAACACCTGCGTTGTGTGGAAGTGAGACTATGTTCGACGCTGTACTTGAAAACCACCCCCACGAGGTTGCGAGATGCCATCCCTATATCCATAGGATGCTGGAAAAACAGAGAGAAACTAACCGGATTTACATTTTTATGGATGCTATGATTAGGAAAAATCGTGATGCACACTTCCAGCGTCCTACGGATATAGGGGTAGCATCTCGCAACCCCATGGGGGTGGTTTTCAAGCACAGCGTCGAACATAGTCTAGTTTCTTCTCACTTCCACACAACGCAGGTATTTCGAATTTTTATAGAAGTCACTGTAACTTTTTATAGATAAATCTTACATAGGAGGTAGTTTTCACACCATCTGTGGGTTGACACTGTAGGACGTTGATAGTACGTAAGTTTCTAGTTCTATTTTAGAGTACTACGCAAAATGGAAATCCTGTTGGATTTTACGTTTTCTCTTGTTTTGTGTCCTTTAAACTTGGGGGTGGTTGTTCTCAACCATATAGGGGCAGTTTATGAAGATTACGTTGGATCTGATGCAGTTTCTTAACACTTTAACAAAACTTAGACATTTCGAGCTTTTTCAGCAGTCATTACTGTTTTGGATCGATTTTTTTTTATAAATGGAGGCTAGTTTTCGCCCCTCCATGGGGGGTATGTTTCATAACTATTGTATGTATACTGCTGTTTAACCATAATTTGTATAATTCGATCGATTAAGATGTAACAACTATTCTTGTAGCTTAATATTCTTTTTACTCCAGTCCAGGGGTGTTTTTTGGCTCTAGCTAAAGATTTTGGAGGTGTACGAATTTTTTTGACCTCGGATTCGGATTCAGCGACCGAAAATACTTAGGGATACATGGGTCTGGTTCGCTAGTCTGAACTTTTTTTTTTGTGGGGCTGTGTTATTTGGCCCCAAAAGTAAGCTACTTTCGTTATGCGCTGAAAGTGCTGTCACAGTTGACAGATGATAAAAGGACATGTTTGGCTACTTATCATGCATATATGTAAACTCAGACTAAGATATGGTGGAGTAGTGTTATTATAAGATGCTCACAAGATATGCGCAGAAATCAGTTTGTACTGTTGTGAGCAAAAAAAAATAGGACAACTATTTTTTTCTAATGTAAATCTGTCTCTATTTGAATGAATTTTGACAAATAATCAGCCCTATGATGGAACATTTACGTTATTCATAACAGCCATGTTACCGTCATCTGTCTCTCTCACTCTCACATATTTTATGGTAAGCTCTCAACATATCAGGTGTACGTTGAATAACGTAAATGTTCCATCATAGGCCTGAATGTCACAAAAATTAAAGTTAGATGTATACAACTAGATTTTAGCAAAAATACGTTATGAGACTTGTCCCATTTTTTTTGTGCACCACAGTACACACCATCATTCTTACATCATATTCAATATCAAGACCAGCGGCACTGGTAGTTTGCAGTAGAGTTGTGTTCGCCGGCGGTGATTAATTTAAGTGATATAATATATAATATATATTTTGAGTGCGAAATATCTTCACATTCTTTTGCCGCCAGGGAGCTGTGTGTAATCTATGTAAATACTAGAGTTGGCAGTTTTAATCTACTGCATTACACAGCTCCTCGACTGTGCTGTGCTGTGAGAATCCAATCTTGACGTGATATACCAACAATGCCTCATTTGGTTATTTCGGGTTTAATCTAAATTAAATTCATTTGAACATTTCTTATAATTATATATAAGAAATTTATATTATAACCATACTTTAAGAACAATGCGTTATTGATTATAATTTGAATTAAATTCGTTTGAGTATTTTTATAATAATTATGAAAAATAATTTACTTGAATGTTTGCATATGAATATTATGGCCATGCTTTACTAATTTGTTGCCCTGCCTTAAATCTGACAGCTGTTGAATTTTCCTGGTTTATGTTTCTAAAAAAGTTATCTGAAGTTTTTGAATATTTATAACATTTATAATGCAAACATGCAATACTGCAGAATATTCTGTTATTCCATTATTAATACAAAATACAACAATACATTAAAAATTAACAACACTTATCTGTGATACGTTATTACTTCTTGTCTTTTCCTTTCCCTTTTTGGTATGGTTTATTACATTACACTAAAAACACTATGGAGTTTTGAATTATGCGCGTAATTAATCACTAACATAATATTTCTCACAAGACCGCTAATCGCACATACCGAAATATGTATTACTTTTCAAACACTTGCCACTCACTTGGAAACTTAAAATTATACCTTTTACATGTTGTATTTAGCTTGGTTGGTGGCATGTGAAAAAGGGGCTGCTGAGACGTCAGCCCTCGTCACGCCTGACTTGAGACTCGTGAACCGTCTATTTGAACGCTAATTGTAAAGGGGGTAGTTTTTCACTACCCCTAAACCTTTTCAGGTTTAGGGGTAGGGATGAAGAATGTCGGGAAATATTGTCACCATTGTATTCCCCGCCCTCGAAAACTGGGGTATTCTGCTTTCCAGCTGATTTTCGTGGCATTTCATTATTGAGGGTGGGGGTGGGTTAGGCCACCTGTGGTCGATATTTAGTTAATTTATTCAAATTGACCAAAAAAAAAACCCAATCCGACAAGCCTTTTGCAAACCTAGCACCAGAAAATATTGTCACTATCATGTTCCCTGTCCTCGAAAACAGGTAGATGTCGTCCAGTCACAGAACTTTCGGGATAAAAGCTTTTCCTCAAGAGGCTGAATAGATACTTACTTATTGTATAATAAGTATAACAACAGACCTGACTGAATTTGTATCTAACGAGGTATCTAGCTTATTGTGCAAATCCTGTAGTGTGACCTGCACAGTCACCAGATCTGAATTCATCGGATTTGTACCTAAGACAACCGTGTAACTAACTTGTACTTGCATTATCTAGTTCACAAAACACACAAAGGGATTGCAATGAAATATTTAATAGGTATAAAAACGGGGCATGTTAAAAAATGGCATGTGCTTTTATTTCAATTCTTCTGCACTCACCGCACTACTAGTGGTGTCCCATCTAAAGTTTGGTTGGTAAATGAATAAAAAAAAAAACATTTTTTTGGATTGGCGACATTAAAAAGCCATTTCTTTACAATCTGTTGTGTAAAAAGGTACAAAGTAATAAAATGCTAATATAAATACACCAAATACTAATTAAATTTTGTAGAGTCGGTGCCATTCGTGACACCTAAAAAACGTGTGTTAAGATCACTTGACCTCTGGCTTTAACGTTTTTATTTGTTTGAAAATAATGTAAATAAAATAAAAACAAAACTTCATATAATTCTTAACGATTAATACCAAACATACCGATAAATTACAGAATTACCGTGAATAACCGAACCTAATTCGGGCCAGTAGCATTATTTGAGGTAGAAAAATGAAAAAAATGCACTGTTTCAAAATATCCCAACACTCTTTCACTACAGCGAAAGTTCTCTTGGTCATTTGTTTGTCACCAATCCTCAGGAATGATTTCGGCCTTTATTCCTCGTGAATGTTGAACAGTTTCGCTACCTCATTCAAATCATCGTATTTCCTTTGATCTTTTAACACTTGCCTAGCTACTGACATTCTATTAAAAACGTTCCACAACACTATTCCAACTACTATATCGTTACGTAAGTAGAAGATCACACCTTTTCCATAGTCTTCACCTGCCGTTAATGCTTTTCTGGACTCCTCTACCTCCTTCTTTTGATCGTCCGTGAGGAATCGGTCGCATGTTTTCGGTATCTGTATGAAACAAAACAGTTAATTAAACCCTTTATATTAAAAAAAGAAAAGAAAACACATTTATTGTAAACAGAAATATTAGGGTAAAAGGGAATATATTGGGTTCCCTCTTGATCCGACTGTAATCAAGTAGCTAGTGACAGAAACCATAACATTAAATGAGAGTAAAACCTTATCATTAACTTTTGAGTCGAAAAAACTAATCAAACGGAGCAAAGTGTCAAATTTTTAGGTATTCAAGTTGATGCTAATCTAATCTGGGCTGAACATATTGATAAACTCTGGGGCAAATTAAGTAAGATCGTATATGCAATTAGAAAAATAAAAAATGCAGCCCTAACTGCGTATCATTCACTCTTACATTCCGTCATAACTTATGGCATAACAACTTGGGGCAATGCATCCCACACTTATATAGAAAAAGTATTAGGCGAGTCATTTTAGCTGAACAAAAGGTTAAACTATCCATAGATACTTACTGCTTACACAGAACTGTTGATATATCTAGTTGATAGTTTTATTTTAAACAATGTCGAGTTTGTTAAGTTCCTCTTTTAACATCGGCAGCCAGGTTGTGCAAACATCTACGGAACAATTCGACACGCATTTATCCTCATTCAATAGTATTATAGCCGCTTCTTTAATTTTTCTTTTCTTGCTATCTGCCTCTTTTGTTAAAATTTTTGCCAAGTCCCAGTTTATTCTATGTCCGTTCTCCCAAGCGTGTTCGCAAATCTTCGATTTCTGAATCTCATTTTTTCTAATGTAACCCTTGTGCTCACTCAATCTAACACTGAATGGTCTGGATGACTCACCCACATAATGTTTATTACACCCACATGGAATACTATAAATGCAGTTTTTTGAATTTTGCTCATGATTTAGCGGTTTTGTTTTTGTTAAAATAGATCTCAATGTATTGCCCGTTTGAAATATCGTCCTAATATCAAATCTATTGCCTTTAAGGCGTAGCTTTTCAGATAATCCGTGTACATAAGGAATTAACATCGTGTACCGTTGTTCAGGTTTCTGTCATATACAGGGTGTCCCGTAAATAATGGATAATCCTGAAAATGGTAATAGGTCAGGTAATAACCTATCAGAATATCACAACTTGACCTTATTGAAAACCCTACGGTTTTCGAGATATGGGCCCTTTTTGGAAATTTTGAAAATTTCTACTCTAGAGTAGTATTTTGCATGCCACCGCCACAAGATAAGGATTTTTTCATTCTGTTTTTTGGTGAGTATTCTAGAACAGTTGTGCTATCAAACGTGTATAGAAGTTTTTAGATAACGACGGCGGTATTCTAAAAAAAAAATTATATCCTCAATTTCAGTTTCACCCAGATTCCGTTTGCTGACTTTGACCTTTGATGGTGTAAAGAAAAGTGCCAAGCAAAACTTGCCACTTATCTTAAAAACTAGCCCACTTATTATTATATTCTAAAATGTTTAAAAATTCTGATTCTTCTTGTTAGAAAAAAAGATATAGCTGTATGAATAGTGGAGCAGCTAAATTTATCAATTTAAAATTTTTAACAAGTAAGCCTTGTTTTTAATTGCATGTGACGCATGTCATTTTGTACGTCTGGTATTACTGATTCAGACTTTGTTTGTTTGTTGATAATAACGAATTAGCATTTCTTTAGACTTATTGGAACTTGTTGAGAACAACAATGCCTCGTATACAGTATTCACAACATGAGTATGCTAATATGCATACTATTTACAGCGAATGTCCAAGCAATGCTAGTGCATCTTCTGTGCGTTATCGAAAAAGGTACCCGAACGCATGCCATCCTAACTATCGTGTATTTATTAGAGTGCATAATGCTTACTGCGAGGGAAGGATTTCTAGTCTCCGTGATATTGGTGGTGCCAGTGAAGGAAGTCCTCGTCAAGACTTCGACGAAGTGCTTGATGAAATTAACAACGGTCCATCTACTTCTGTGCGTACCATATCATGACGCACTGGCATATCTAAAACAACGGTGCACAGAATTTTAAAATGATACCAACTCCATCCTTTCCATGTACAACGTGTGCAAACTCTACTACCCAGAGATTATCCCTTGAGAGTGGTATTTTGCCTTCGTGGTCTTTGTGGTCCGACAAATCATCGTAGAGAAAAGATGGCTTTGTAAATTTACTTAATCTGCATAGTTTTCAGTTTGAAAATCTCCACTTGATGAGAGAAGATCGGTCACAATACCAATTTAAAGTAAATCTGTGGACAGGCATCCTAAATGGTCAAGTGGTAGGCCTATTCGAACTGCCACCAACATTAGCGTTAGACAATTATTTGGAATTCCTTCAAAACAACCTACCGGTCTTACTAAAAGACTTTCCTTTATCCCTGAGGCTGACAATGAGACAATGTGGTTACAGAACGATGGATGTCCTGCACATTATAGGAGAGAGGTGAGAGCAAATCAAAATTTGAAATATCCTGGAAGATGGATCGGTCGCTTAGCTCCAATTCTGTGGCCACCCTGGTCACCAGACCTACGTCCTTTAGATTTTTTACTGGGGATGCATGAAGGATGCATTGGAGTAGCCGCTGAAGAAATCAACCGATCCGGATATTCAAGCCATTTAAAATGTTCCTCTATTAAAAGGTGCAGAGGAGAGCAATTCGAACATTTATTATAAGTTGTTTGACTATTTCTTTTTAATAATGTTTAATAAATGCAGGTGGAATTACTTTTCATTTTATTTCGATCTTTCTTCGTCCTCTTACCTCAGAATTTTTAAACATTTTAGAATATATTCTCGATAACGACATTCGCCGTAAATAGGATGCATATTAGCATACTCACGTTGTGTATACTGTATACGAGGCTTTGTTGTCCTCAACGAATTCCAATAAGTCCAGAGAAACGCTAATTCATTATTATCGACAAACAAAGTCTGAATCGGTAATCAGACGTACAAAATGACATGCGTCACATGCATTTAAAAACAAGGCTAACTTGTTAAAAATTTTAAATTGATAAATTTAGTTGCTCCACTATTCAAACAGCTATATCTTTTTTTCTAACAAGAAGAATCAGAATTTTTAAACATTTTAGAATATAATAATAAGTGGGCAAGTTTTTAAGATAAGTGGCAAGTTTTGCTTGGTACTTTTCTTTACACCATCAAAGGTCAAAGTCAGCAAACGGAATCTTGGTGGAACCTAAATTGAAGAAATATTTTTTTTTTTAGAATACCGCCGTCGTTGTCTAAAAACTTCTATACACGTCTGATAGCACAACTGTTCTAGAATACTCACCAAGAAAGAGAATGAAAAAATCCTTACCTTGTGGCAGTGACATGCAAAATACTACTCTAGAGTAGAAATTTTCAAAATTTCAAAAAGTGCCCATATCTCGAAAACCGTAGGGTTTTCAATAAGGTCAAGTTGTGATATTCTGATAGGTTATGGCCTGGCCTATTACCATTTTCAGGATTATCCATTATTTACGGGACACCTGTATGATTATTATTTTCTATATATGTGAAAATTCTATCAACAAAGGCTTCAGGGTATTGATTGTTTATAAGAACCTCTTTTATAAAGCATTTCTCATTGTCTAATATTTCATTATTAGAAGAAACTATTTTGGCCCTATCATATAAGCATGCATGTTAAAAAGGGTGTCATAAAATGCTTATATGATAGGGCCAAAATAATTTCTTCTAATGATGAAATATTAGACAATGAGAAACGCTTTATAAAAGAGGTTCTTATAAACAATCAATACCCTGAAGCTTTTGTTGATAGAACTTTCACATAATAGAAAATAATAAACGTATACGCCAAAAACCTGAACAACGGTACACGACGTTAATTCCTTATGTACACGGATTATCTGAAAAGCTACGCCGTGTAGGCAATAGATTTGATATTAGGACGATATTTCAAACGGGCAATACATTGAGATCTATTTTAACAAAAACAAAACCGCTAAATCATGAGCAAAATTCAAAAAACCGCATTTATACTATTCCGTGTGGGTGTAATAAACATTATGTGGATGAGTCATCCAGACCATTCAGTGTTAGATTGGCTGAGCACAAGGGTTACATTAGAAAAAATGAGATTCAGAAATCGAAGATTTGCGAACACGCTTGGGAGAACGGACATAGAATAAACTGGGACTCGGCAAAAATTTTAACAAAAGAGACAGATAGCAAGAAAAGAAAAATTAAAGAAGCGGCTATAATACTATTGAATGAGGATAAATGCGTGTCGAATTGTTCTGTAGATGTTTGGACAACCTGGCTGCCGATGTTAAAAGAAGAACTTAACAAACTCAACATTGTTTAAAATAAAACTATCAACTAGATATATCAACAGTTCTGTGTAAGCAGTAAGTATCTATGGATACTGAATATAACATAGTATATTAAAGTATAAGTGGATATTAAGGTCTTTAAAACACGCGCGATTTTTCGAGCACGACGGCGCAGCCGGAGTGCTCGAAATAGAGCAAGTGTTTTAAAGACCAGTTATCCACGAATACTTTACGCTATTTTTTTTTATTGGTACATTTTGAAATCATAAATACTGGTATTATTACTACAAAAAATGGAAATAAGAATTAAGAATGTAAAATGGTTGAATTCGTGATGTGACATCAGGATACCTGTCAGTGTCATGAAAACGAGAAAACAAAAATTAATTTGCAATCTGTCACATAGGATTAATTATTGTCACTACAGTTGTCACTGATTGTATATTGCTTTAAAATGAGTTCTAACATTGATTACTTAAATAGAAAAGCAGAATCGCGGTTAATACCGCAAAAATCGGAAGACGCTTATAAAAAAGACAAGTTCATCAAATGGATAGAAGAGCAAAAGATAACAGATACAGATGAACGAGTTGTACTTGCTTACCTTTGATGTTGCCATGGTAACTTTAAAACACGCGCGTTTTTAAAAGTTGGATTTAAACACTCTGAGGCGTACTTTAAATAAGCAAAATAGGGTACCAATAAAAAAAAATATATTCTTAAAGCTGTGTATTTAATATACACAGCACACAAACATTATAATACGTTTTGAGCACAGAAACAGATTCATTTTCCGAAACGTCAGCAAAATACGTAATTTTTATATTTTTGTTCTTATTCATTATTTGTCAAGTGAATTTAGCCACTCGTTGCTGGAAACACGTTGCCAACTTCATGTTGTCAATTAATTTTTGGCAACGGAAATAAGTTTTGAGGCAATCATGTATTTATGATAGATTTATTTTTCCAATAATGTCTCAAAACTTATTTCCGACCTGATCGTTACCGGACTGCTTTGTTAGCAACGCGTTGCCATCAACGTGTTGCTAACTTCAGAACTAAAAACAGGTATACTGCGCAAGACGTAAAGCCCCGTAGCAGACGACTTTCGCCTTTATTGAATTCTTCAATTTTGGCTAAAATTCACGCGCATCCCTATGGTATACTTAGGCTATCCATTTAATATATAGAGGTCAGTGGTTGAAGCATGTGGAAATTCATTACATCGTTTTCAGGCTAGAATTTAAAAGCTTTACTTACTGTACTCTTCATTTATTTCGCTTTTTGGAGCTTCTGCCATCTTCAAATTAGATTTTAAAAGTTTTATTTTCTTACAAATTCTTTATAAACAACCTCGAAAACTATAACGATCATTATTTTCTTAAAAGAAATATTAAAAAATTCCGATAATTGTATTTTTCGTTGAGATTTCTCAAAATTTTTTTTTTATTTACGGATTTTCAATGGGTAAACTTTTTATTATATGGCATTAGAAATCCAACAAAAAAAATCATTCAAATCCATTCACTATAGCTGGGCTCCGTCATTTTTCATTTATAAAGACTAATTGCACTGGACTAATTAAATACATTTAAAAGTAAAATAAAAGATTTATTAACAGAAATCCATTAGATAGTTTGAATGAATTCTTCCACATTGATTTTGATGACAAACGTTTCAGGAAAATAAATTATCCTGTGTTATTATATCCTGTTATATTTGCATTATTGTCTTCTTCACTGTTTTATTATTATTTTGTTTTTAATCTAATAGTCCACAGTACAGCCCTTTTTTTTTTTAATGATTAGTAACAGGTTAAATTTTCGTGAGTAGCTTCCTTTTTGACGAGACGCCCAACTTTTCTCTCTGCGAAAATTCTCGGTAGTGATAGATAATAACTGCGCTTGGGTGTATATATGTCGATTGGTGATTGTTCAAATTTTATTAGTGACAGTTAGTTTTTTAATTAAATTTTGAGATAATTTGATAAAAAGCATGAAAAAACATTTGACCTACAAAATCGATGGTTTTACCGAAGCGACCCCCACCCCCAAGATATCCAAATAACGAGGTCAAAAATTGATTAGTAACCAGCTGATTTTTTTACTATTGCTTAATAAATGTTTTTCAAATGAAATGGCCACATTGTTCTACAAATTGAATGGTATGTTTTCAGTGGCGGATCAAAGGGGGGCACCGGGACACGTGCCCCCCATAAGTGTGAAATATACCTAATATTAATTTTTAATAGATAATATATGGCTAAAAAAGCGTATATATAGGACATTCCAGACTTCCGGTGCCCCCCAGAAGTCAATCCTGTATCCGCCCCAGTATGTTTTTCCAGTCCTATGCTCGGAAATTGTCAGTTCCACGGTAACACCTTTCTCATTAGTAACTGTAGGACAAAGATAACACATGATAGGTTAGTGTATTCTCTGGCCAAATAAAATAGTGTCCTACAAAAAAATTGGTATGTATTGCTAATCCAACAAAAATTATTTTAAGTAACGAATTACTTTATAACTGCTGTTTTGGTAAATTAATATACTTTTATGACTTAAGCGGAATTCTGATATCTACCAAATTTAGCACATAGATTCGGATTATCAAAAAACATTTCCCTTGATTATAAACCCTAATTTGCAAATTTACATTTGTTGCGAATATTGGAATTTTTCATGCACTTTTATATGTTTTATTAAATGTTCGACTACAAGACCGAAAAATTTTCGTATGTAATATCACTAGTGCTTAAAATTTTATCGAAAATTTTTTCGAAAGCGTGTTGCCTGGTAATATAAAGAGTGCAAATTAGCAGTTTATTATCTGATTAAATCCCGACCGCTTTAGTGAGAGGGATTTAATCTTTGATAATAAACTGCCAATTTGCACGAGTTATATTAACTAGGGGCGACTTAGCTACATCTTTAATCTGCAAGCACTACTTCAGTCCCGATGTCCCGCCTATTTATTACTATACACTCATGGTTCCGAGATTGACAATGAGGGCGCCATCTAGCGCTACCGCTACTAGAGTTATATTCCATAATACCTAATTGTTCGTTGATTCATATTTACGTATTTAATCCTTATTTTTAACTTACGAAGTTTACAAATTATGTTGAGGTTTACTTCGTTAGGCAGAGTGAATTTTAAATACAACAAATTAAAATATTGCACAGCTTTGATTGAACTAGTTACTTTTTGATAGATTACCGTATGTAAGTAGGTACCTAGGTACATTTTTAGTTTGTTTCCAGAGCGAATGTGTTTACTTGACATTTATAATAAATGATTTGCTTAACTCTGTAACTACGTTATTGAAAAGCTGTGCTTGACTTGTTCCTGTATTATGAGCTAGGTATATTAAGTGCAATCTTTGTATATTATTGTTACCTGATTGAAAATTAGGCAAATTGAAATAGTTACAGATAGGCAAGGGTTATAGCCTATATATTTCAGACAGGCTTCTCTTTGGAACTGAAGATTGTTTACTATATATGTGGTGTGTTTATGTTTGCTAGTACATAATACATTACAATTTACAAGGTAAGTTAACAATTAGTAATAAGATAGAGAAGATATTTATAGATAAAAGCGTGAGTTGCCCTATTTACCGAAAATATTTCACGAAACAAAACGTCAAAAAATTATCGCAGTATTTGCCGCTGCAGCGACATAAAAAATTAGAGCGATAAATTTTGCATGTTGGTGCTGTCAAAAGCCGATCTAGCTTGAATTACCACTAATAATGGCATTTGATTGGTGCAATGTTGTGAAAAAACGGGCTCTCATTGGCTATAGCGTTAATGAGTGAAATAATCTTTATAATTTTCTAATGTAATATTATTTTTAATGTTTAAGTGTTTGTTTAATTAGGTTTTCCACACAGTAAATTGCATAAAAAACACTCCATAGTCACTCTTTATTTCGCACGAATTAGACAATCCAACAACCTGTCAAATTATTTTGGCAATATGTTGTTGTGGACAAACACGGGGTTTATTTTAATTAACTCGCAGAAACATAGCCAAGGCAACCAAAAAACAAACTCTTTAACAAACGTTTAACGAATCAAAAATAACATAAAACTTTACCTATGGAATGAAATTTCCAAATAAGTGCTTTTAATTTTTTATCAATATATACCACTTTTTTTGTACGACATTAGTAAAATCGTGTTCCACACTTTATTCCCAACAGAAAAATAAAAATTAAGTTGTTACTAATGAGAAAAGTGTTACCGTGGAACTGACAATTTCCGAGCGTAGGACTGGAAAAACATACCATTCAATTTGTAGGACAATGTGGCCATTTCATTTTAAAAACATTTATTAAGCAATAGTAAAAAAATCAGCTGGTTACTAATAATTTTTTTGACCTTGTTATTTGGACATGTTGGGGGTGGGGGACGCTTCGGTCAAATCATCGATTTTGTAGGACAAACGTTTTTTCGTGCATTTTATCAAATTATCTCGAGATTTAATTGAAAAAATAATTGTTACTAATAAAATTTGAACAATCACCCAATCGACATATATACACCCAATCGACATATATACACCCAATCGACATGCCCAAGCGCAGTTATTAGCTACCACTACCGAGAATTTTTGCAGAGAGAAAAGTTGGGAGTCTCGCCAAAACGAAGATTCAGCCTGTTACTAATCATTAAAAAAAAGGGCGCTGTACTGTGGACTATAATTCAATGCATTTTAAATGTGCTGATATGCAGGCTAAATTTTATCAATTTTCTCATTAAATAGCAAACATATTACCTCCTCAGTTGTTGACCTAATCCCTTCGCCTGTAGCATCGACGACAGCCTTCGGACTGTCCTGATCCGTAGCTTTAGCAAAAATACCAACTGTCGGTAGGGAGGAATCGACGATGCCAATCGCCTCGTACCCTATATCGGGCCCCAAATCCGACCAGAACATGCTCTGATGGTAGTAAGGTTTGCGAGCTCCCGTCATATTTTCACCAGCTAATCTCCCTGAAACTACAGCGTGATCGTGGTGCTCTATACGTCTCCTGCCCAGTCTAGGATCGTAGAAACATGCGCAATCACCTGCCTATAAAGTAAAGGGAAGTATAGATAGATAGACAGATGTTTATTGATCACTCAAAGGTATGTTGAATGTACCTTATGGCAAGTCAAACAAACATACATAAGTGCAGCATAAAAGTATAAAGTTTTTGAAGTCAAATACCGAAGAGGTTATGTAAAAATTCTAAGATGATAGGTCAATCCTGACCTCGGATTCGGTTTCAGTACTCCAATATATATATATATATATAGGTAAAATGGTTAGCTCGTTTCTGCTTTTAATTTATTTTTAACCTCAGTTTTGGCTGGTTTTTACCTGTTTTTGGAGGTTATGTCAAAATCCTGATGTGATGAATTAATCATGACCTCGGATTCGGTTTCAGCGCCCCAAAATATGTATTTATTTATTTATTTTTACATGCACTGTTCAACAGGTACAAGTACCCAATTACAGAAAAGGAATTAGCAGAAATACAAAACATACTAACTAATAAGAAAAACAAAAGTAGGTAACAGAACAACCAAGTATTTAATCCAATATTTTAGATCTTATATCCTTCAGGCGACAGTTAAAAATATCAAGGTCGCTGGACAATTTATTTGAATTGTTACAGATGGTAAATAAAGGCGAGTTTTTTAATATGTTGGTATGAGGGGTGGGCATGTAGAAAACTTGGGCATTGCGAGAAGTCAATCTAGGGACTTGAAAATTTGATTTGTTGACTATCTCAGGTGTGTCAAAATCACTGTGTAACACTTTAAATAAGAATACTTGAGAGAGGTAGATTCGCCTGTCTTCAAGAGTAGACATGGAAAACCTTTCAAGCAGATCTTTCTGCGGAAAACCAATAATGGTACCATCAGATTTGAGCCAGAGTAATTTGACAAATCTACGCTGCACAGCTTCCAGGTTGTTTTTATGTACATCATAGCTAGGACACCAAATAAGTGATGCATACTCGAGTTTCGATCTGACAAATGATTGGTACAGAATTTTCAATGTATCAGTATTAGTGAATTCACGACTAGTGCGAACTACGAATCCAAGGCTCTTAAAGGCTTCAGAAATAATGGTGTCGATGTGAGAAGTAAAAGATCTTCTTGTCAAAAATTACACCGAGGTCACAAAACACTGTGTGTCTCTGAAGTATGACATTATCCAAGTGGTAATCAAAAGCAATTGGTGATGTTTTTAATGAAAAGGACAGCACGTTGCACTTGTTGGCATTCAAGTACAATTTATTGGTTATACACCAGTTATTTGACAAGTTTGAAGTTGAAAGCAATCATCAATATTGTTAATAACCGTGAATACTTTTAGGTAGCAGGCAAGGCAAATCAATTTCATCTATTATGTCATTAATAAATATATTAAATAGCAAGGGCCCCAGAATGGATCCCTGGGGAACTCTAGAGGTGGCAACAAATTCGACAGACTTGAATCCATTGAGTACAACGTACTGAATCCTATTCATTAGATAAGATTTAAATAAGAGCAGAGAAATTTTTTTACTTACGATATAAAGATCTGTTCTAGCTTGAAGTTCTGTATTAACCAAATATCCTCCTAGTTCAGGATCAACTTCCAAATCTGACTTTTCCGCCAATTGTGTGTTCGGTTCAACTCCAATCGTTACAATTACATTATCCACCGTGACTGTATGTCCATTATTCAGTGTCATTTCCAAGCCACCTCTACTCTCTTTTACTCCCACGACATCTGATTTCGGCATAACCTGCAAATACACAGATTGTTCTATTTTTATAGACCATTTTGGGATGACGTCACGATAAGTCGGCCATATTGCCTGAGGGACAATCAAACTTTTTACTCCATTGTAAACAGATAATATAGTAAACGAAGCTCAAAATGGCGGCCAAATGAGAAAATTTTGGAGAGTTTGGGATATTTGGACCCTTTATGTAAAAACATGCGCTGATCACGAAAAAAAAATACTAAAAAAATTTCAAACATGTCGCAACATGTTCTTATATACAGGTTGTTCGGCAGAGGTTGTGCCAAACGGGAATGGTGGATAGGTGGGATCATTTAGAAGTTAGTTAGCCGAATCACCTCTATCCAAAGTATCACTGTTTTTGAGATATTATTTCATTTTTTTTTTTGAAAATTTCCCTCAAATCAGCCTTTTAGCATGCAAGTTGGTTGAAACAGTTAAAAATAATTTTTATTATTTTCTGCAATGTATCTGTGTTCTAACAAAATCATATGGGACGCTGATAATTAAAGAAAAAAAATTATTGTGAGCTAACAGAGTCTCTAGAATTGGTAGAAAGGATCATAAAGTTCAACTTTCCCTTGCATTTGCAAAGAAACAAAAAGCTATATCAAGATGTTCAGATGCTTTCAAAAACTTCTCCCTTTAATGCCATTTTTAACCGTATGCCACATATACAATAAAAAATTTTTAAATAACATGAGAAAATTGGTGGTAATTTGTTTAAAAGGATATCTGTCTGAGTTACATTAGGGGAAAATAAAGTAAAAACAAAAAATTTGTTGTAAATTATTTATTCATTAATTTTGCTCAAATTGCACAATTTCTTATACATGCGCGACATCTTCTTCGGATTTCTACCGTTGTTGTACGGAGCCGCATCTCTACTCTCATCGTTGCGAAAGCGGCGTTAATTCTTTCAATTCACTGGTTTTGGTTGTGTATTTCTTGCGAGCACACAAGTTCTTTAGCTCAAGAGGTGTCAGGTCTGGGGACCATGCGGGTCATGGAATAGGCCCACGTCTACCAATCTACGAATTGCGAAACACATTATCTAAGTACTCCCTAACGGTTATTCTGTAGTGTGCCGGATAACCGTCATTTTGAAAAACAATAGGCCTGTCTTCTTGAAAAATTCGCAATTCAGTCCAATAATTCGGGAGGTCATTCTGTAAGAAGTCCAGGTAATTATCACCATTTAGGTTGCCCGTCAAGTAGTGTGGTCCGATAAGGGACCTTCCGATCACACCTGCCCAAACGTTCACACTGAATTTTCGTTGAAATGAGGTCGGCCTGATCACATGTGGATTCTCGCCCTTTGTGGTACAATGGTGTAAATTGTGTAAATTCACTATTCCTTCCCTAGTAAAGACAAAGACAGTAGAATTATTTTACCTGCGCCAAGAGGGTTGTTTACCTTCTCGCTACATGTGTATTTGTGTATCCCACAACCGAGTTAACTTCCATGTTATTGTTAGCTTGCCCCGTATCTTTGTAAACCAATTTTCTCATATTATTTAAAAAGATTTTATTGCATGAGACATACGGTTAAAAATCACAGTAAAGGGAGAAGTTTTTGAAAGCATTTGAACACCTTGATAGTTTTTCGTTTTTTTGCAAATGCAAGGAAAAGTTGGACTTTATGATCCTTTCTAAAAATTCTGGGGACTCTGTTGCCCACAATAATTTTTTTCTTTAATTATCAGCGTCCCATATGATTTTGTTAGAACACAGATACATTCCAGAAAATAATAAAAATGATTTTGAACTGTTACAACCATAAAAAAACTGTTATACATGCTAAAAGGCTGATTTTAGGGAAATTTTCAAAAAAAAATAAAATAAAACAATAATATCTCAAAAACGGTGATACTTTGGATAGAGGTCAACTAACTTCTAAATGGCCCCACCTATCCACCATTCCCGTTTGGCACACCCTCTGCCGAACACCCTGTATATATTTTTTTAGCAAAAAATGCAAATATATCATAAAATAAGCATTTTTTTGAAAAAAATACAAGAATAAAAAGTGTTTAAAATCGCATTTTCCATATGAACATGGCATTAGATTTTCAATTTTCCCTTTAGTTTTCCGGAAAAACGGAAAAACTAACATATGTAATTGTATAGTTTTCCTCAATTATCTCGCTATCTATGCGTTTTTTCAAAAAATTTATAAGAACAAAAAATGTTTAGAATTGCAGTTCCCATATGACTATGCTATTAGATTTGCAATTTTATCTTTAGTTTTATAATAATAATATGCTTTATTTGACAACATTATGTAAAAATACATTTGAAGCACGTCAAAATGTCTTATAGACAATACAAGTATGACAATATGAAATTACGAATATACACACAGAAAAAAAGAATTTTAAACAAGGTGTACAGAAACTGATGTAGTCAAACTCTAATGACACACATTAAAAAGTATATACTATACACATGTATATACATACATATATAAAAAAGAACAAATGATTTAAGTAGTTAAGCACATTTAAAAGTATAAAGGATATATATACATAATAAAAGAATATTAAGTAAACCATAATAAAATCAAATCAAATAAGAAATTTTGAATACAGCAGAATGGAGCAGAAATTTTAGTGACAAACCACATTATTAAGTGGTATTTGTATTATGTAAAAGTAGTATTAAAAAATTCATGTGGAGTAGAAACAATGACTTGAGATAAACTCTTTAACAGTATGCTTAAATTTGATTTGATTTAGTTGTTTTATATGAGTGGGCAGGCTATTTATTATAAAACGATAAATTCCCAGTTTTTTAAATAAAGGTTGACAGGGCTCAAGAGGATCCGCGTTTGCTAGGATTCTAACCACCTTTTTTTGTTGTCTAAAAACTTTGATAGAATGTGATGAGTTACCATAAAATAATACCATAAATTAAACGGGAGTGGAATAAAGAATAATATGCAGATTTTAAAGTGACCATATTCGGGACATATTTTAACTGTCTAATTAAGAAAATAATACTTGACAGTTTTTTGTTAAGGAAATCAATATGACCTGACCAATTTAAGTTATTATCTATAACAACACCCAACACTTTGGCAGTTCCCGCTTCAGATAAGCTGTTGTTATTAGTAAATAAAAGTTTCTGAGTTTTAGTCTCATTTAATTTGATTTTATTGACAGTGAACCAAAGTTCAGCCTTCTCTTGAGCTACGTCAGATTTGTGAATCAGATTATTGTAATTTTTGTCGGATAAAATTAAAGTTGTGTCATCAGCAAATAAGACACTTTTTGTAGGTGACATAAAATTAATAAAATCATTAATATGAATATTAAAAAGTAGTGGACCCAGTACAGATCCTTGGTACACCATTTTTGACAACATTTAGTGAAGATGTGTATTGTGATATATAACACATTATCTTCTGTCTGACAAATATGACTTGATTAATGACAAAGGCAGACCCCCGATTCCATATTTTTTCAGCTTCTTCACCAAAATGCTGTGAGACACACAAGTCGTGCAGTATTATCAGGGAAAGCTGCCTTCCCTCTAAGCCAGCGATTATGCCACTCACAACAGCCTGAACAGCTTGGATAGTTGATTTATTATTCCTAAAACCAAACTGAGTGGTGTTTAGGAGGTAATTAGTTTTAAAGTAGAGGGAGATTCTATTTTTTAAAATAATTTCAATAATCTTACCAAAAATGGGAACAATTGATATTGGGCAGTAATTGTCCAGGAAGGACAAATCGCCGTTTTTAAATAGTGGTATAACTTTTGTGTATTTGAGGATTTCTGGAAAGTAACCTTCAGCGATTGATTAGAATTGTCAATGGAGTAGTTATTATATCAATCGTTGATTTAATTATTTTACTATTTAAGTCGTAAAAGTCGGTACATTTGAATTGTTTACTCAGTATGGCGGATTTAACTTCATTTTTAGTAACAGGATTAAGGAAAAAGGAGTGGTTAGACTTTGGAATATTGAACAGTGTCAGCGTTATGATTATACCTATATGTTTCCGTTTTTCCGGAAAATTGCAAATCTAATACCATGGTCATATGGAAAATGCGATTTTAAACACTTTTCATTCTTCTATTTTCTTCAAAAAACGCTTATTTTATAATATATTTGCATTTTTTGCTAAAAAAAATATATAAGAACATGTTGCGACATGTTTGGAATTTTTTTAGTATTTTTTTCAGCGCATGTTTTTACATAAAGGGTCCAAATATCCCAAACTACCCAAAATTTTCCCTGCCATTTCCTTCGTTTACTGTACTAAAAGAAGTAATCTCAGTTTTAAACGTGAAATAAAAATAAAATGCCATCCTTTGGAGCGATAAGGTGGAATTGTGAGATAAGGTTTATTTTGAATGTAAAAAAAGCTTAGGAGGAAGGAAAAGAAATCACTTTCTGGCAGAGTCTATTAAATACTACATACGCATAATATAACATGCTTATCACTGAAATCTAGCACTTAGTTATTTAAATGTAAACTTGCCTTGCCCATAACAATGAATATATGTGAGTTTACCTTTCTTGTACAAACTTCTTGCACAAATCCAGCCTCATATTTATATGCTTGTAAAGATTTGTATGGCTTTAACTGCTGGCCTGTGTATAAGCTGTGAGTCAACACTAAGTAATTTACCATCAGTGGCAGCTCGTCAGAGGAGGCAGGGAAGGCTGAGCCTCCTCTAGCAGCATATCCAGGGCACAAATCAAACAAACCAGATATTTCACTTAATAGTATTCCCTATGTAACCAGTTTCATTTTTTGTCGTGTGAAGTATACCTTCCAGGATTCTGCGCAGAAGACATAAACAGAGCAACCTAGCGGTTGACATGGAAGTTAAGACCAGTGAGTATAATGTCACAGGAGGGAGTGTTTAGTACTGAAATCTCAGAGATGGAAGTCGTCATCAGCTACACCAGTGATATTAATTATTTTGGAATGTAGTGTATTGTATTAAAGCTTAGAGTTGTTATTATTATACATTTAAGTGGTTTTTTGAGTATTTATTAGGTGACTTTTAATTATTGTTACGTGTCATCAACTCTCTCCTGTGACTATACTCGCTGGTTAAGACTGCTTGATATATGCGCAGATCACTACACAAATTCGTACCTTCCAGGAGTTGATTTATTATCTAAACCATGAAACGTCATAAGTGAAACATCTGGTTTGTGTGATCTGTGTCCAGGGGTGGTGAGGAAATGTACAAATTGTAATCATATTGTCTTTTAAATATCAAACCTCCTCTGCACAAAATATCACGAGTCGCCACTCTTTACCATATTAATTATGGATACACAAGGTAAAATAGACAAATCTGCAGAAAGGTCTCCAGTATCCACTCCAAGGGTGTATGAGTCAATATTGTCTATTATTTAGATTTTCTCATCATAGCGACACTTTACATCACCCATAAGGGTTGAATAATATTCACTACATGACATTATTATGAAAGAAAAACTAGAAAAAAATATATAAAACCACGCAAACTGCGTTTGGTTGTCCCTCAAACAAAATGTCAAAATCGTCAAAACCACGTGACCTAAAATGGTCTATTACATATACATTCAGGAATATTGAATAAATACTTGTAATCCAGTCATATAGGGATTCCACCTCGGAATGAAAGATAATAAGCTGTAAACTTGTATAAATCTTTGTTTTGGCATTTTATAAGTTGGCTCAAAAGTCTCATAGAGTCTCGTGTACGTGAGTCAAGATATTCAAAGTCAAAGGTCGCAGGATTCGTTTTTTTTGTAAATATCTCGTTTTCTATGCTCTAAATGACATTTTGATTTATTATAAAAGTTGTAGAGTATAAAATTCTCTACAAATTTTGTTTCAAGCAATATTTTATACATTCAACCGTTCTTGAGATAGAGCGCAAAGAGTGGAGCACTTAGCAGTATGACAATCTGGCACCTGTTGATATCGAACTAGATGAATATAATCTAGATTAGATTAGATTATATTTGAAAAAGAAGTTGGCTGATTGGCCTTGGCCACCGCGATCCCTGTAGATCTATTGTGGCACTCCTTGTCTAATTTGACTTAGAGCTCCTTATCCAGCTTTGTCTTTTGTATCAGGCTCCATAGCGTTGATAAGACTATAGCTATCTGCCCTTGGTTTCTCTTCGCCAAGTAGTTGGAACCTCAGTCTGGCTAGGCCTTCGCAATGGCACAGCACTTGTACTGAGGTTTCCTCTTCCTCTTGACAGAATCTGCATGTTGCATCTTGTGCCAGGCCCATTACTATTGTAAAAACATTAAAGCAATGGAACAACTAACAAGAACTGCTGCTCTTTCAAAATCTTATGAAGTTTGTTTTGATCAAACAATGATTGTGCCAATCAGCCAAGAAAAGCATTTATCGAATCGATGTAATAATAATATTTTATTATTTATATAAATTAAGTAAATATTATTGAACGGATGTCTGACATGAATAATATCTATAAATATAATATATTAAATAGTAAATAATCAAGGTTTGTTTCATACTTATATTTTTAATAAATAATTAACTTTATAAAGCGTATTATTTATTGAACGGTTCAATGTATAAAATATTGCTTGAAAGAAAATTTGTAGAGAATTTTATGCTCTACAACTTTTATAATAAATCAAAATGGCATGAAAGTCACAGTCAAGGACTTCACTAGAATTACTCCAACAAGTAAAAAAATCACTGACTATATCATTACTAACATCTCTTGTGATCATCAAACTCAGGTGGTACAATCGCTGATATCTGATCACAGGGCACAAACATTTTCTTTTCTAGTAAAAGCTAGCAAGCAACCACATATTTACACAAGGTCTTACTACGACACAAATGTAAATAAATTTATTTCAGATTTAGAGGCAATGGATTGGTCTAGGGTATATAACATAAATGATAAAACAAAAATTTTTTTAGAACTAATAAAAAATAGCTTCAATGATAGCTTTCCACTAATCAAGAGAAAGATTGGAAAGCCACGTAAGTCAGACTGGTATACTCCTGAATTACACCAAATAAAAAACCAACTGAAGCTTCTAGAAAATATAAGCAATATAAATGCAGACTATAGACCTGCACATTCTTATGCTAAAAAAATTTACGAGGAACGCTTAAAGGCAGCTAAGAGTCAGTATTATGAAAAAGTCAGTATTATGAAAAAGTCAGTATTACGAAAAAGTCATTGATAACTCTGTCAATAAATCCAAATGTATCTGGAACCTCGTAAACTCAACCATTGGTAATAAAATCGATAATAAGCTACCAGAAGACGACCCACTTATATTGGCAAATAAGTTGAACTCATTTTTTAGTGAAACGATTTCTAATCTTTTAAAAAACTTGGAGGAAAAGGAAAGCACAAAAAATTATAGTAACTTAATAAAAACAAATACAGAATCCATGTTTATATATCCTACCACATCCGAAGAAATTTGTGACATAGTAAAAAAATTTAAATCTCCAGTGGGTTTGATGGTATGTCAACTAATTTGCTGAAAAAATGTATACAAGCTCTAGCTACACCACTTGTGAATATCTTCAATGCATCGCTATCACAGGGAACATTTCCTGATGTATTAAAATTGGCGATTGTAATACCCTTGCACAAGAAAGGAGATACAAATGAACTAGGGAACTACCGTCCTGTGAGTCTGTTTTCTGTTTTTTCGAAAATTCTTGAAACACTCATGTATAATAGGCTGCTCCTATTTCTTAACAGATGCAACTTTTTTAATAACTTTCAGCATGGATTCAGAAAAAGCAGATCAACAACGACAGCACTATTCAATTTCGATGAGGTAGTATTGAAGGCTTTGGAGGGCCAGGAAATTGCCTGTGGACTCTCTAGACCTATCCAAGGCATTTGATAGCCTAGATCACAATAAGCTCCTAAGCAAACTGGAAAAAATTGGTGTTAGAGGAATTGGCCTTCAATGGTTTAGATCATATTTGCAAAACACAACGCATAAGACCTCTGTAATACAAGACGGGAAAAAATATGAATCCAATACTATATGTTGCAACTACGGAGTGCCCCAAGGAAGTGTTCTTGGACCTCTTCTTTTTATAATATTTGTCAACGATTTAGTCAATGTAATAGAAAATAACGCTAAAATAAATATTGTAAGCTATGCCGACGACACTAATTTAATGATAACGGGCAAAACTCTCAACGAAATTTCTGTCAGACTTGAAGAGCTCTGGTTCAACGCAAGAGATTGGTTTACTAACAATAATCTTATTCTGAATGAGTCGAAAACAAATTGTGTCATTTTTAAAACAGATAGGTCAAACATCGAAATACCTGAACGCCTAGCTGATACAGTGCCAATTACGACAATAGATTCAACTAAATTATTAGGCATAACACTAGACAACAACATTAAATGGTCTGCACATATCGACCTCACAGTGAATAAATTAAATAAATCATGCTATGCACTTAGGGTTTTATCACGTTCCATTAACAGCAGTAATCTTCTCACAGTGTACCAGGCAAACTTTCTCTCAATTGCTAAATATGGAATTGAAATCTGGGGTGGTTCAACAAGCCTCCCCAAAATTTTTAAACTGCAAAAGAAAGCAATTAGGGTGATATTCAGAATGAAATTTGATGAGTCTTGTAGAGGCCGATTCAGGGAGCACAAACTACTCACAATCCCAGGTTTATATAATTATTCCTGTTTGATGTTCTTAAAAAAACAACAATTTGGAATTTATAAATGTAAGCACAGACCATGCATACGATACTAGGCACAAAATGAATTATGTTTATCCAATACATAGGTTAACACTCACGGAAAAAGGACTACATTATGCTGCACTAAAATTTTTTAATGCACTCCCCAACACTATAGAAAACAATGTCAACCTCAAATGTTTCAGTAAACAAGCCTTCCAGTACATATGTAGTATTGAGCCATACACAATCCAGGAATATTATGTGTGATAATGATGTGGCTTATTTATCTTATATTTAGCAACTCATTTGTCTGTTTTATATGTCAGTATTTTTTCATTTTGTAAACCGTGACCTGTTTTATACATGTAAATGTGAACTAAAACGGAATAAAACTTATTTACTTACTTACTTACTTACATTTAGAGCATAGAAAACGATATATTTACAAAAAACTGATTCTTGCGACCTTTGACATTGAATATCGTGACTCGCGTACACGAGATTCTGTGAGACTTTTGAGCCAACTTATAAAATGCCAAAACAAAGATTTATACAAGTTTACAGCTTATTATCTTTCATTCCGAGGTTTACCCTTTTTTTTTACCTTATATGACTGGATTATTGATGTACAAGTAATAGTTGCGTAAAAAATCTGGAACCATAAAAAAATTCCGAACTTTCTGGACATTTCAGGAATTGTTCTTCTTACATCCCGTAATGACATATTAAAAGTTTCTATAAATCACCCTTAAGCTTCGGCCACCATATTGAAATAATGGCGATAAATGGGCAATAGAAAATATTGATTATCTTACTCATTCTTCAATCACTTTGAAGATTCAAAAACGAAAATTATCATATAAAACCATACCAAGTGTTGATGGTTTTAGCACAGAGTACAGCAACTTCACAGAGGCTTTTGGGGTTCCTTTGAGTTTTGATGGCTCGTTTTCTGTGACCTTGCGTACCAGTTGCATCTACACTGAGAGAAATAATGTTGTTAATTTATTTCTTTTAATAGATTAGATTTCTAACCTGCAAAATGCGTCTTATTTTATTGTGACAAACTATTTAAAACTTTATAAACATTACATTGAACTAGATTTTGGTCGAAAGTACGGGAACCAGGCAGAAATTTTAATAATAGCTACGTAATACTTGCGAATTTTAAGAAATATATATTTTTGAGGCTAGCTAGGACGTCATGTGCAGATCCCCATTTAAGGAACACTGAAAAGACAGTGTTGTACACTAGGTTTTATTTATGAGGTTAATGTTTTCAACCTCCCAAAATGAGTGGAAATAAAATTCACAAATCCAAACTTAACACGTTAAACTTCAACAGTGTCAACGCAAATGTGAGTTTGATTGATATACCATTTAAAAAATGGCGATGCGCATACAAATTTGGTTTTGGTGGAAAGGCTTGCTTTCGCCTCTGTATAGTTACTGTACTCTGTGGTTTTAGTAAATGTTTAAAGGACCTTGCACATTTCATGAGGAAAATGGCTTTCTGTCAAATTGTCAATTGTCATTTTTGTCAAAAATATCTTGTCCTAAGGTTCTGATGTGACTTTTCTGAAATATTTTGACGCACTGAAACCATTTTGGACAAAAAAAACTATACTAATATCACCCCTTTTATGCCCTACTTTTCTGAGATATTTTGATGTGCTGAAGTTAATTTTGGGTGAAAAGAAAAAAATTCTATCGTGTCAGTTTCCCTGCCGCATCTAGGAGATAAGAGTAGAGGGAGTTAGAGGGAAACTGACAAGATACAAAATTCTTGTTTGTCCAAAATTAGCTTCAACGCATTAAAATACTTCAGAAAAGTTGGATCAGAACCTTAGAACAAGACCCTTTTTGCCTTTTTTAGGGGATAAAAAGGGTGGTAGACAAAAACTGATGCGGTAGATTTTTTTTTAACATCAGAATCAGTTTCAACATGTCAAAAAACATAGGATAAGACGGTTCTAATCAAAAGTGCAACTCCTTTTTTTTTGTCGGCCTGTGTTATTATGTTAAACACGGTTTTAGATATAGTACAGTACCTAGAGGTAAAAAATATGCAAAACTTCGGAATAATGTCATATTGAACGGATTTCGTTCATTTTTGGCAGTATAATAGTATATGCTTCACAGAAAAGTTTCTATATTGTGCGGGGGCTTGCTAATTTAGATATATACATTGGAGCTGAAAAAGAATCAAATTTTAGGAAGAAAAGGTTCTATGCAATTTTTCACATAAATTGATAGTTTTTAAAAATTAAGATGGCAAAAATAATATTTAGAATTTGCAATATTTACGCATAATTACTTTACATTGCACTGTGTAATGCCACCGTTTAATAACTAATTATATTTTACCTGTCTGGAGAGAAATGTAAACAACTCAATAAATGTTCGCCTGGATTTTCACTATGGTTTATGTAAAGTAAAAATTTTATATTTACAGATTTTTTGGCTTGTGTGGCAATAATACTTATTGTTAGTGACCGATGTTTGTGATTGAAACTCAATAGGCATTTTTAAGGATTTTTAGTACCATTAAAGAAGAACTCTTCTTGAAAATTTCAGAAAGATCGGATTTTTTTTTGAGGTTCTTAGTTGTTATATTCAATTTTTTATGCAACCACAACACTTACAGTAACGCCCTCAGATTTAACTTTTTTAGTTGTCCAATTGCTCAAATATTCTGGTAATATCCGGCCCATATTTCCGTCTTCTCTAAATATCTGATAGATTTTTTTCTGCCCAAACTTGTCTGAAACCATGCAATTGTTATAAGAGTTGCGTAAAAAAACAGCCGCTATCTAGTTTTACCTTTTCTGCCCATGGCGCACGCCAGCTCGCTTCCCAAAAAACCACCCCCAACGATAGCAATGCTCTTGGAATCCTCGTACGCATCTAAAACTTCTTCAAAATCATCAATATTTCTGTACAGTTTAATTTTCTCACTGAGTTTCTCATCCTGAGAAGCAATCTTGAATACTGTCGACGTTCTAGGTGTGGCACCTGGAAAGATAATTTTGTACGGGTAACGATTGGGTTGTTGACGAATTATCAAAAATGATGAAATATAGTAGTGGAGGTGTTAATTTAGTTATACAATTTGGAAGAAAAATGCTAAGAGCAACATATTAAACAAACTTACTAAACTTCGACTCTTTGAATGAGCCGCGAAAATGGTAGTGACATCATAACGGCAGTTAGATGTGAACTTAGATGCAGAACAGAAAAAGACGAACAAGTTGACATTGACAATAAAGAAAATAACTTTGTCAAAGGCAAATTTGACTTTTAGCAGGGCCTGTTATCTCATTCGGCAAATATTGATGCCTTGTGGGAGGGAGATAGAAAACTGTCTCTTTTTTTTTTGGTTCCAGACCAAATAACTACTGAACTTTTTATATAATTGTTACACATTCTATAGGATACTTTTCGCAGTTTTACTTCCACATCCAGTGGAAGTATAGTAACGACAAAAAATTTTTTAAAAATTTTTATTGTTCAAATAGGCTTAGAATGTCATGAAACGTCAAGATTTCAAGTTTGAACGAAAAAAAATTATCTGTCTGTCGGTCTGTCTGTCGGTCTGTAACTTTTTTTGTGCGCACGTTTATTCTGGAACCGTTTGAGATATTGACTTGAAATTTGGTACACATATGTACTTTAACGAGATCTAGAACTAGATTATATTTTCATCTTGTTCCGTCGAAGGGTTGGGGGGTAAATTGGGGTAAATTTGGAGTAAATAGGTAAATCAAGCAGGTAAGAGTTCATAAAATTGATATTTAGTATAGACAAGAGAAGCTAAGGTCTCAAAAAAAATTTTGGCATTAGCCACCCCCATTACCACCTCCACCCCATTATTAAAGGGAGTGAAAAAAAAATGTGATTTAGTGTGTATACAAGAACCAGAAACCTCAAAATATTTTTTTACTTTATCCACCCCCCACTCCCACCCCCTGTCACCACCCCCACCCCACTACTGATGTGGGGTATCGTTCTATGGGTTTTTGGGGTAGAGGATTTCAAATATTATATTATTAAAGCTTCATAAACAATTATTTCCAGATACAAAATTTTTTCGTTGTGTAACTTGGATAGAAAATCCGGATGTGGAAGTAGTGATTCCTTGGGCAGCGGTTTTTTGTAAATAATGTTAGTTTTAGACATTTTTAATTTTATAGTATGAACTTAGTTGGTAAAACTAAGTATAAAATAAAGTAAAAATTAAAAAAAAACTATACCATACCCCATTTGGGTTTCGAACCATGAGCCCTTGGATTTCGAATCAAACGCGTAAGAACTACACCACCACCTTATACGTAAAAAAATGTAAATTTTTACATTATGAGACACGAGCTAAAATCATATTTTCACGGTTGTATACTACATTATGAAATGTATATTTGTAAAATATATAAATATTTAGATATTAAAATGAAATATCAGTTCACCAGATTTCTATTCAATTACAAAAACATAAAAATCAAAAATTTTTTTTTAAATTTAAATCATTAATAACATTTTTATTTACAAATCGATTTTGTTCAAAAACAATATAGGGTTCTTCCTCTAGCTAACACTAATTTACTGTCCAAATTTCAGTACAATCGAAATTTTCTTTCTTTAGTTATCGTGCTTACAAGAAACGTGACGGACGGACAGACGGACAGACGGATATTTTGAAAGTTGTTCAGAATTCATTCACTAACACAACGATATGAAATTTTTTTGTCTACGAGCGATATTTATAGTTTCACAAATGTACCGATCAAATGCAATATACCTCTTCGTTTTCGTATTTGCGAAAGGTATAATAATAAAGTTTTCGATCTATACCTCACAGTAATCTATGACTTTTAGCTAGCAGTGTTTAGTGTTATTGTTGAAATTTTTTCAAAATGACGGTAGAAATTCTATATATGGTAGATATATTTATGGCTAGAGAAGAACTTTTTTTTTGTATTTTATTAATGTTATATAATATGTCTAGTATACATTTTATTATTTCATGTAGATCCATTGTTAATTATGCCTTGTATCTTATTAAATATTTCCTTTTTATTAGATTTTATTTACTACTCCTACTATTGTTAGCAAAAAATTGAAACAGTCAATTATGTTGAACTTATATATAGTGTGTCCCCGGATGGAGTTGACAAGAGGAAAAACATCTCTATTATTGATTTTACTAGGAAAAGTCATTCTTTATAAAAAATTTTGCTTGTCGAAAAAATGAATTTACCATATAAAAATCTAAGATCAGATGTACCGGATATTAATAAATTAAGAAAACATTAAAATGCCTCAAGAGAGAAGTACCTTTATTTATTATTTTGGACAAAATGTTTATAAAACAAAGTTGTTTATAATCCAAAATAAAGCCTAAATACAAATTATGAAGTATAAATTTTGACTTTTACATTTATGTCCTTACATTTTTTTTCAAACATTAACATAACATAACATTAACTTCAACGATTGTGGAAAAACAATTTATTCTACATAGCCTCCTCCAACCACAATGCATTTCTCCATCCTTTTAATAAATTCACCATAGACCTTACGAACTAATTTTTTTTTTATTTTTCCGGTTAGCGCGCGCGCCGCTCGGAAGTTTCGTCTGCCAGCGTAATTGGGGTATGTGAAGTACATATACTAACTACCTATGTGGACAGATTTCGATAATCATTCGATTTAAAAATAAATGAAAAAGTTCCAGAGAGAAAAAATTTTGTATTTATATGGTCTCTTCGATTACCGACTGGCAGACGGTAACCACTCGTCGTCGAATTTGCACGCTATTTCCTAGACTATATTTTATCTTTTTCCATCACAAAAAAACATTTTTAGAACTCTAATAGAAATAATTGTCTTACTTACATTGAAATGGTCTTCACAACAAAAAGACTTGGTCTTTGTATGGTGGTTTTAAATAATTCATATTTACGTTCGTCACTTATTATTGGAACATTTAAGAAAAGTTTTTCAAGTGAATTGGTGGTATTATTTACACAGTACGGCAGAAAACACCATCTCTACTTATATTAAAGTAGTATTACTATGAGAAGATGCCAGCAAAAAATATGCGCAGAAACGAGTTTGTGCGCTCCGTCATTCTAAGCCAACGAGAAAGAATTACGTGACATTCAATGTCAACACCAGTGGCGGCGGTGCCCTGAAGTAGAGCGGCGGTGATGGTAATAATAATAATAAAACAACTTAATTAGGCAAAGTTTAGTAGAACTTACTATTCTTACACTTCTCCTGAACAAAGGTTACTCGTAACAGTTGGCAAGTTTTAATCTACTCCATTTTCACAGTTCCTTGACCGCGAATTTATTGCAATTACACATCCCTATACCCCAGATAAAGCTATGGCCACTGGTAAAAATATTCGCGCATTTTGGCTCCACCCTGGCATCTTCTCATAGTAATACTAGTCTAATCCATAACTGAATACTGTTAAACTATTCCGAATTATAAGCTATGAACATCAATCAACTGACGTTATTCTCTTTTTTCTCCGTTGCTAGCAATGAGTTTCTGAATTAGTACCTCTTTTCATCATTTCGTAACTAACTTCTCTGCAGACTGCCATTATGATGTCATCTCCATTTTAAACGTGAGTGTTTTTATAATTAGTGTGGTGGCTTGACGAAAAGATGACCTGCTGGATTAAAGCTCCAAATTTTGCACACTTCTTATATACAGTACTATCAATTCAGGGGAGGAGGGGGTGCCCGATTTCCCCGTTCGCCATCTTGAAATACGACGCCATCTTTGTTTTCTTTGTACTGTACCTGTAAATTTTCGACTTTTATTTGATTTTTACTAAATATCTCCCCAGCTTCTGGGCTTATAGCAAAAAGGATTTGATTTAAACTAAATTTGCTACAATTTGAAACCAGAACCGCTTTTGTAACTTTAACATTTTGCGAGATACAAGCTTCCACAGTTTTAGACTTTTTTCAGGTTATTAGGAAAATCTACATTTTTGTCGGTTTTGCTAAATATCTCCAAAGCAGTCAGTTTTACAGCACACATTGTTTTATTAATTAATTAATTAATTAATTTATTTATTTAGATTTAGATACAACCATCCAACAGATAACCAATTAAAGGGTGGGAATGTTACACTAGACAGCACTAACAGCATAAATGTACTAAATACACAGTACATCACAGAAGAAACAAAATACAAATATTATACTAAGAGAAGCTGACTTAAAATATATATACACAACATATACATATCACATTATGCTAAAAACATGTAAACGATAATACGAGGAATGGGATTATACGCATATTCGTTTTATACGGATAGTAATCTTTTAATTGAGGCAGGACTACAATTAAATATATCAAGCTCATTTTGCAGCGAATTATAATTTTTACACATAAAATGTACCGGAGAAAGTTTTAGTAAATTGGTTCGGGGGGTAGCAAGATAAACTGTTTCACGATTTCTGCTTTCTATACGAGGTACACGAAGACACACTTGCTCCAAAATAGACGGGCAATCAACCATATTGTAAATAATTTTATGTAGGAAAATTATAGAGTGTGCTATTCTCCTATTTTCTAGACTCGACATATCAAATCTTTCTAACATGAGGTTTTGTGAATAACCAATTGTGGGATAATCACCATCTTCAATAAAACACAAATACTTAACAAAACGACGCTGAATGTTTTCAATACTTTTTATATAGGTAGCATATCCCGGGGACCATACCAGCGAGCAAAATTCTAATTTTAATCGCACAAAGGAATAGTACAGTAATTTCATAATGTCCGTCTTATTAAAACCCTTACAATTCCTTATTATAAATCCTAGGCTTTTTAAAGCTGATGATACGGTTAAATTTACATGTTCATTGAAACTTAAACTTCTGTCGAAGGTCACTTCCAGATCTTTAATTGTATCAGGTCTTTGTAACTCCTGGTTATTTAGATGGTATTATAATTAAAATGATTGCAGGCTCTACAAAATGTAAATGCGCTACATTTAGATACATTGAGAGGTAATTGTTTTAGTAGACACCAATCATTTATATTATTCAGGTTATTTTGAAGCTTGTCACAATCTTCCTCAGTTTCAATTACATAATTTTTTAAGTCATCCGCATATAACAGACTTTCAACGTCAATATTTGTTATGTCATTAATAAAAATGTTAAAGAAAAGTGGTCCCAGTACAGATCCTTGAGGGACACCTGAACTAGCCAAAACGTCGAATGACCTGAAACCATGGTATTCTACATATTGCCGCCTATTTTCTAAATACGAAGTAATTAAATCTAATAGTGCCACTGATAGTCCGAATTTGCTAAGCTTTTGTATCAGAATACCATGGTCCAGGCGATCAAACGTTCAAATGATCAAATGTTAAGAATAAATAGGCTGCAATGTGAATAAAGAAAAACATCGATATAATCACAATTTGTTGAGATAATGTATTTGACTATGTTGCAAACGTTTCAATAAAAAAAATTACAGAATAGCTATTATGATAGATAGATAGATAGATAGATAGATTTATTCATGTTAAAAATTATAAAATTGTACACACGTCAAACAGAGTTACACTTACAAATAGGTATAAAACAATGATCATATAATAGACAAATATTGTGGGACAAACAATCGAAACAAATAAAATTTTTGAAGTAATAAATAATGCTGCTTAGTAACTACCCATGAATTTGGTTAAAATACGATTGATGTATAACTTTTTTTTTAAGAAACTGCAGATAAACATACCCTTTCTTATTTTTCCTATTATTTCTCTTAATGAATCTAAATTAAAGCTAAGTCGCTTGATAAAAATTCTTCGACACTGTAAAAAGCATTTGTAAGTAGATACATTTTTATTCTGGTTTTAAATATTGTTTCATTTAAAAGTTTTATTTCGGGAGGCAGTGCGTTGAATAACTGGATCCCATAGTATCCTGTACCATCCCTAGTTTTAGTAAGGCGTAGAAAATTTTGATGAATATTATACTTATTTCTAACATTATAAGAATGTAATTCATTGCGTGATGTATATTTGTGCAGGTTATTTTTTATGTAAATGAGACATTGGAGTATATAGGTACATGGTACTGTTAGTATATTTAATATTTTAAACTGTTCTCTACAGTCGTCTCTAAACTTGAGTCCTGTAATAATACGTATGGCCTTCCTCTGCACGGAAAACACGTTGGCAGATGAAGTCGCATGACCCCATACGAGAATCGCATATGATAATACCGAATGGATTAAGCCATGATATGCGGCTACCAATGCATTTAGGGAAATTTTGCCTTGAATATTTCTAAGCAAATAGATATTTTTGGAGATTTTTTTACAGACATAAGACGTATGTTGATCCCATAGTAGTTTCGGGTCCAAGTATAGTCCAAGAAATTTGGTTGATGTTGGATTATCTACTTCTTCCATATTTCTTAAACTGAATACCATTACCTCAGTTTTTGAGGTATTTAGATTTAGATGGTTTGCTAGGAACCAGTTTTGTATATTTATCTGTATATCGTTGGCATCATTCAATAGTTCCTCAAGGTTACTATTTACATCAGTTAGATTGGTATCATCGGCAAATAGAATAGAGTCTATTCTGCCTGCTGAATTGGGCAGGTCATTTATATATATAAGAAATAAAATTGGGCCTAGAATGGAGCCTTGAGGAACACCATGTTTCACTGAGAGTAGGTTGGATTTAGTTCCATTGTAATTGACGTACTGTAGGCGATTGGACAGGTATGACTTTAATAATAATATACTTTCAACTGAGAATCCGTAGTATTCTAGTTTATTTAGAAGTATGTCATGAGACACACAGTCAAATGCCTTCGTGAGGTCCAAGAATTGAGACGATATATATTTCCCCTCTTCGAAACCAGAGTTTATGATAGAAGTTAGTTTATCGATGGCTAAAGTAGTATATAGTTTATTCCTGAAACCATATTGGCTGGAGTTAAAGAGATTATTAGTTTCAAAATAGTTTGACAACTGAGTTTTTAATAGAAATTCATAGATTTTAGCGAAATATGGGATGACAGAAATTGGTCGGTGATTTGAAGGATCATCGATATCGTTTTTTTTATATATGGGCACCACCTTGGAGATTTTCAAGCTGTTGGGGAATATGTTGTCCTCTATACACATATTAATTAATTTTGTCAGTGGTAATAAAATTGAGTGCATTATTGACTTAATAATATTTGTGTTTATGTCATATACATCTTTACATGCTCTATTTTTTAGTGAGATTATTGCCTCACATACTTCTTGTGGGGTTACTTTTGTAAAAGTGAACTGATGTTCTGTGACTTTTTCCAGAAAATCAGTATATGTAGCGCTACTTACAGGCATAGCTTTTAGAATTTCCTCTGGGATATTGACAAAATAATTATTAAATTCATCGAATGTTATTTTCTCTGTGTGATTCTTATTTACATTTTTATTACTATTAATAATTTTCCACATAGCTGTTTGAGGGTTTCCATGGTTATTTATATAGTTTTCATGGGATATCGTTTTAGCAACGTTAATCTCACTTCTATACACAGACCTGTACTGGTTATATATGAGTTTGTTAGCATTAGTAGGATTGCTTTTGTAAAAATCATAGAGGAAGTTCAAGTGATCGCGCATTCTTCGGAGGTCATCATTGAACCAATTTATTTTGAAATTTTTTGAGCCATTTACCATACGTGATTTTAAAGGAAGACATAGTTGTATTGTATCAGTGATAATACTGACGAATGTTTCAAATTTTCGGTCCGATTGAATATTATTACTGTCTAGGAAGACCCAGTCTTGGTTTGTTAAGTAAATATTTAAGGCTGTTAGACCCTGCTCGGTTATCGGTCTGTAGGTAATTCTCTTTGACATTGAATTGAATTTGATATTGGATTCTAATTGAATACCTAGGACAATCTTGTGTCTATGGAGGCAGTCTGCAGATTATTATTGCCTATGTTTGAAAAAATATTGTCGAGGCAGTGGTTATTCCTAGAGTAACCAAAATATGTTTGTGAAATGCCAAAAGAGTTAAAAATATTCTTCAGCGTTTTGGACTGTTGGTTACCATTGTTAAGGAAGTGAATGTTGAAGTCCCCCGAAATAATAATTATTTTGTCACTTTTAGTTAACAGATCGAGTGCTTTTTGAAGTAATTCTAGGAATATCTGAAAGTCTCCGTTAGGGGATCTATATAGCGTCATCAATCTAATATTTTGGTATTCAATTGCTGTAATCTCACAGTGTACATCTACAGAAATTTCATTGATATGCTCTAAAACTATACAGGTATAGCCCTTCAATGCATAGCCACACCTCCATGGGATAATGTGGTCCTACAATGTTTGGAAATGAGATTATAGTTTTTTATACTTACGTAGTTAATTTCGTCAGCTGTACACCAGTGTTCGTTTATCAATAAGAAATTGTAACAATGATCATTAAGAAATACTTCAAATTCATTTGTTTTATTTCTAATACTTTGAATGTTTAAATGCAGTATCTCAAATCTATACATACTTTTGTTGGGTACTATTTTTGACGATTTAATTGTCTCAATTGTTTGTTGTGTTTTAGTTTTAATTATATGTTTAAAATTAGGGTTTTCGTGGATTGTAATGCTTGAGTCGTTAGGTAAGTTATTTATAAAAAATTGTCAGGTCTATTATTTTTCTTTGTTTAAGAGAATCTCTGTACTTCTGGAAATCAAATCTTCGGAAAGCTACTCCTTTTGGCCACAGGTGGGGATTGTAGACATCTTCTTTAAAACGGAAATTTGCTCCTATCATCAGACTTTTAAGTTTACTGGTTCCTGGACTGATATCTCTTACAATAAAATCTTCATTTTCATCTAGCTTTTTCTTTAGGTACTTCGTAATATGTTCTGTCGTTACGTTTTGTTTAACTCTGTATATGTACATCCATACTCTGGGTTCTTCTCCTGTGAATACGTCGTTATGAAAATAATCATAAAAATTATATTTATAATGTTGTTGTTTACTGTTCACAAAGGCCATTGCAATGACAAAGAGCTGTGCAGGCAAGTGTAGCATTGTTACAAACGCAATTCTTAGACCTTAGAATTCTTCAACCTTACATCCGCATTTGATTAATTCCCTACAGCTGTTGCTTGCCTCCGGTATAGACATCCAAATTGGTAGCCATGTCCCTTCATTTCTTTTCCATCCAAAGTTAGCCGGAGTAGGTGCATTTTGGAGTGATTTCAAACTGGTTAACCAGTTGCTGGATTGATAGATGCAGCGATTAGTGTGTTGAATGAGGGTATCCTGTGTGGGTAGTAGACTTTGCATCATCTTTACTTTTTTTCCCTGTATTGTGTGAAGAGATCCTCTCTGAGGTTGTTGGTACTGTCGAGTTCTGTTGTACCATCGTACAGGATGCTTGTGAATCGTTCTATAAGTTCAAATGCCTTTGTTTTAGCATCTACTGGCTGAAACGGATGTTTTGCAGAGAAGATAAATCCTTCAGTGCCTGAAGAGTATGCTTTTCATGTCTTCCATGCTGACTTTTTCCCCTTACCAAAGAATTGTGATGTAGTGTCTGAACTCGTAAAAGCACGGAAAAAGGGCAAAGCTTGCGACATATTTTCTCCGAACTCTTGGCAGATGGCCAATGGAAGTGTTTACTCTTACCAAATGCAATCCAAATATTAGATTTGTAAGTTTGTAGCTCGAAAAAGAAGCCTACTAGTACCACAATAACATCTGTGTCAACTGTACGTATGAGGATGTTGTAATGCATCCAATATATGAAGACACATTCTGGTATCGGCTTCTTCGTGGTCAGTTTCGGACATCGGTGCACTGCTATTTTTTTAAATAACAGATCTAACATAGGTGATATATATTTCTTTACCTTCTTGTACGTCATAAGCTGTAACTGCACCACTTAGTAGAGTAAACAGTTTTGTCTTGTTTTCTGAATTCTTCAGGAATGTAACAAAGCTTTGGGGAGTGTGGTATTAGAAAGTCTGGATACTTGCATCTCGCAAAATATTAAGTTAAAAAAGCAGATTTAGTCTAAAGTTGTAGCAAATTTAGTCCAGATCAGAGTGTATTAAATAGGTGGTCCGACATATGGTACTTTCCTATGAAAATAATGGCTTTATAAGTGCATGGTTTCTATTTACTTTAGTAGATGGCATGAGCTTTAAGGTCCTACAATTACCTGTGTATAAATAGGGCACGTGCATCATATAACTAACATAACCTCTAGTTTTAAATTTTTTAAGTTTATTCTCATTTTTAATGTTTGTATACGCATTTTTAGCATGGAGCCATACTGGCTCCAAGCAAATATTTAAAAATTCACACAAATATTTTTTCAATATTGTTTATTAATAAAAACAGACTGTTAATTAAAGATTAGATTCCTAACCTGCAAAATGCGTTTTATTTTATAGTGACAAACTATTTAAAACTTCATAAACATTACGTTGAGCTAGATTTTGGTTGAAAGTACAAGAACCAGGCAGAAATTTTAATAATAGCTACGTAATACGTGTCAATCCTAAAAAATATATATTTTTGAAGTTAGCTGTGATGTCACGTACAAATGCCCCATAGACGAATTGCCATGCTGCATGTAGTGTTGCATATATGGGGCCCGTGCACCATTTGGTTTTTAATTTAGCTATTTAATGTCAGATGTCACTGGACTCTTGTTTCACTGAACACAAACGAAAGGCCGGAAATGTATGCAACACTGTATGCACGTATGTACAGAACCTGCAAAATTATCTTTCTATGCGTAAGTAAATACAGACCTTATTGCTCCTGCCATCTATTACATTATGTACAAAGTAAGCACTTATGAAACCACTGTGCTCTTTGTGCTCTTGTCACATCACCTATTTAATACACCCTGGTCTAGATTAAAATTGATTTTTGAATAGTGTTGCTGTAAACCCAACCGATTTTCGTAATATCCTGAAAAAAGTCCAAGACTTTGGAAGCTTGTATCTCGCAGAATATTAAAGTTACAAAAGCGGCTCTGGTCTCAAATTGTAGCAAATTTAGTTCAAATTAAATCCTTCAGAAGTTGGGGAGATATTTAGTAAAAAACCAAATAAAAGTCGAAAATTTACAGTTACAGTCCAAAGAAAACAAAGATGGCGTCGTATTTCAAGATGGCGGACACTGATATCGGGCACCCCCCTCCCCCCTGAATTAATACTATTGAGGGTATATAAGAACTCTGCAAAATTTGGAGCTTTAATCCAGCAGGTCACGATTTTAACTAGTACTTGCTCTAAGCCACCACACTAAATTGATAATGTAATATTATAAGACTTTGAATTTTGTTGGAGTTACAAATATCAGAAAATTATCAAAAGATATGTAAACATCAAGCCTGGGGTTCCAAAAATAGACATACTGGATTTCATGAAATGAATCTTTGTATCGGAATAACTCAGCAACCATGGTTTCAATATGATTGACCTAGTAAGTCACCTGACCTTGGTCCAATTGACTTTCTTGTGGAGACATTAAGATACACCAATGCCTTGCTTCCATGTGTTAAGAGACCGAAACAGAAAGAAAATCAAGACCATGTTAATCAAGGTGGAACACCCAGTATATCAATTGATGCAGCACCCATTTGGCTGGTTTTTGAAATTGTCAAATATAAAAATGGCTCACCCGTAGCAATTAGGCACTTCTGGTAATGAATTGAACTGCCATCATCCAAATAAGCTAACCTCTCCATTACGTCTAGATGAGTTATGGTCCAACCACGAGCAATGGCAACACCGCCATTAGGACTATCCATGAGATATCTGCATTCTGTGTAAAAATCATCTGGTTCATAATACAAGCTGTAAGTTAAATCAAATTTTGTAAAGCTAAGTATATGGTTTTGACTCCGATTAAAGAACTTATATCTAGATACATAACAGGCTATCTTTTCACTATATACCTTGTTTGCTCCTAACATAGTCACATTATATGTCCATTAAAATGGATAGATGAACATCACATCCCATAGGCAACAGTGGCGTTGTGTGTGTAGAAAATGTGTAGAATGGTAAATATTTTCATTAAAATGAATTATTGCAATTCCTGCATTACCGGCTCTTTATATAACGTGATGTAGGCATACGATATTACAGTAAGATAAAACAGTAAGATAAATATGTATTGAAAGGATATTAAAATTTAATTGCTATTTACTTTATAACTGTAAACTGAACTTCGTCATGTTATGACTATGGAACGATCGATTTTCTTCTTTTCTAAACTGCTTTCTGCAAACGGCACAGCACTACACTATTTATTTGCACAAAATATATTGTCACTAAACTGTGTAAATATGAATAGAGAATATTATTTAGGTATTAAGCAAATCACAACTTAAAATAAAATTACTTTTTCACCAGTTTTTGGTCGGAGAATACGAAAAACATTTATTGACATTAATGGCCGAACTGTCAATTGAGATTATGATGATCGAACTGAAGCCGATCGTGCACGAGCGGCCACGAATACGCCGATGGGCCAATCAGCAACTTATGGGAAGAAGTGCCTTAGATTGTGAGTCTTTCAGCGACAAATAAATCAATGCCATTATGTATCTAGATATAAGTTCTTTAATCGGAGGGTTTTGTTGAGTAGAACAATCAGAGATATTTATAAGATTTGGAACTAGGGTTTGGCAGGTTGGCAGCTGCCAAAGGCCTAAGTCGTCAAGCGGCGCAAAATTTCAAAATCAACATCCAATGAGGTGCGCCAAACAAAATAAAAATATATATTTTTCAAGACAGTACAAAACAAGACATATTAAGTATTATTACTTAACGCCCGGTACTTTCATCTATAGATAGTAGTATTTAATCTCCAGAATAAGGTTTATCCTGGAGATATGCAAAAAACGTTATTTTCACCTACAAATAGTGATATTCAACAGATAAATATAACTTAAGATAACCTATCCGGCACCTAGATCTTCGGATAACGGTTTTATCTAACGGATTAAAATAGCCACTGTGATTGACAGAATTGCTATTTTATCTTCTAACCCAACTTTTTTTAAATTTTTTTTGTTTTGTATTAGGCAATCCAACAACCTGTCAAATTATTTTGGCAATATGGCATGGTGGGCAAACACGGGGTTTATTTTAATTGACTCACGGAAACGTAGTCGAGGCAACCGAAAAACAAACTCCTTAACAAACGTTTAACGAATGAAAACAAACGTTTGACCGCCACGCCATGCTTAAAGTCACTTGGTTTGGATTGCTTAATTGTCTTAACTTTAAATTTATAATTAGGTAGAAATAATCATATATAATAAAAATATATTTTTAAAATGATATCATAGACTATACTTATATAGTAATACGCATATTTTAAATACTTTGTCCTAACAAAATAAGACTATTTTTGTAGGTTGGAAATCTAACCTATAATTAGCAGTCTATTTTATTAATTACCAATATTGAAAAATTATTTGCGTGGATTTTTAAATGTTCACCTGGCTACAAGCTAAAAATGCAATACAAACTTAAAGACTAAAGGGGCTTCATTTAGAGTAAATGTTCTAGGTCATTACCATTATTAGAATATATAGTTTAATGAGAGGACCAGTGTTGCCAGATCAAAATTTTAAAAGTTATCAGACGACGCTTTAAAAAGTTACTAAATCTTACTAAAATTTCTCTAGATTTGAAATTAAAGCTCTCATCTTTAATTTTCAAAAGTTGCAGTGTCTGTAGGACACATAATTTTCTTGAGCTCTCTGAGCACAGCATAGCTTTGAGCGTCCTCTATCTGATTATTTCGTTGCAAGACTTCGTACTCTGTATTGTATTAAATGGTTTGTAACTAGAAAGTACTGTTTGTCTACAAGCCGCTAGAGGGCAACGAGCCCAGGCTATTCGATTGTAGCGATTCACAGTCAATAAACTATACGTTTACCTCAATTAGCAGCTTTTTGACGAAAGTGACGCGCGGAGCGGGGAATCGAATGAAAGATATTCTGTTAGGGTCTACAGCCTACGTCAGCTGTAGACACTACAGGCATCTTTGTCTGTGTCTTTTGCACGGAAATCAGATATGTCTATCTCTTTCATTCGATTCCCCGCTCCGCGCGTCTCTCTCGTCTAAGAGCTGCTGATCGAGGCAACACTGGAGAGGACATTCTCATAGTTTCTCAATTCTAATATGGACTTATAAGAGTTTTAAAAACCAGTTTTAAGGTAGCCTTCTAGGTGTTTTCTAGAAATGCAGGAAGCTAATAAAAAAGCTTCTGACAGTTTTAAAATAGGTTTTAGGAAAGGTTTTAAAACGGCCCTAACAAGGTTTTCAAGAGCGGCACTATGCCTCACTAAGGAGTTTTATGATGGAATTTAAAAAGGCCTTAACAACCTTCATAAGAGTTGGCCCTTTTAGTCTACAAGTCGCTTTATGATGGTATTAAGGATATTGTTACAACAAAATAGATTTTTTAAGGCATCTTATAAATAGTTTTATAGCACCCTTGTATATATCTAAGAAACCAAAATTGTTCCTTGGGAATGGCGAAGTTTGCAAGATAATCACCAGTGTGTGGATGTCCTGATGTATCTATACTTGAGATGTACTTACAACAAAGGAGCTTAAACTAGTGCTACTGTAACTGCTAACTACTACTACTCAAATTCCCACTTGCTGTTCGTTGGGAATTTTCACTTTAGCTTGTACTGGGTTGGCACTCATTAATTTTTTTCACCTGACTGAATTTTACTCAAAAAAAAACATGATTTTTATCAACACTGATCATTGTATTCAGAGAACCATGTAGAATTCAAAAATGTAATAATAGGCATTTGAAAATCAAAAGTTGGAACCACTGAAACCGGAAGTAGAAAAGTGACGTTTACAAGTAGAAACAATGTACCAAGTTCCAATAATTTCTTTGCAAAAATAAAGATAATTAGGAGTATACGTCTTACACCCGGTATAGATATCATACCTTCTTTCAGAACCATTCCATTGCTTAAAAATTAAATTCTTCACCGCCTCCTTATCATCATTGAACCAAATCTCCTTGGACAATGGTGGTCGCATGTAAGGATAGTAGGACTCATCTGTAATTACTAATACCTAGTAAAATAAAAACACGTAACCAAATGAAACGTAAAGACAAAATTGAATATATTCAATTACTTTTGCTGTGGGATCTGCAGATTTGATAGCTCGGAAAGCAGAGAACGATGCTGTTCCGCCACCAATTAATAAATATGGGACATCCTTTGGAATTTCCTCGGATTTTGCTGGTATTCTGATAACCTGCCGTTTTTTTTTCTCTAGAAAACAAGAAAATAAAAAAATACAAAAACATATCGACACACTCAATATATTTACTTTTTTCATCCTCCAGTACTATATGTTCCGGCTTGTAGTCCATAAGTTTCATATACCATATCTAAAACAAACAAATTTACAGGAATGAGTTTAATTTACTAGGTGATAAGATCATAACGAAGGCACCAAATATAGACAGATAGATAGATAATATTTATTATATCTCCATAAATGACCTATATGGGTATAAAACATGCAAAAAAAAATTACAATTTAATTAAAAACATTTCACAGCAGGCTGTAATTTAAGTTAAAGTTAAATTATTTTTGTTCCTTGTATGGTAATCGTATTCTTGATCATGTCTATTGAACAGATCATAGTTATTCTTTATAAAGATTGTTGCCACGAAAATATACAAGCTACTTAGAGTAAATATTTTTCCTCAATGAAATGCTCTTCCAACTAACCCTTTGTTTTGAATTAAATATATGTTGCAGGCACTTCTTTTGAAATATCAAATTTCTTTCCAAATAACTAAAATTGCCTCAAATAATAATCTCCTAACTAATTTTGGAATTTACTTATGCATGGCATGAACTTAAAGCTAATGACTATGCTACATGAGATTTGTACCCCATTAAAATTTAATGAAACATATATCAAATAAACGTTTATTAATTGCTAGAATTTTTAAACAATTGGCCATGGAAGAAAATGATTTAAACAATAGTTTTCGAAAATTTTATCATCTACAATATTCATAATAACTAATGGACCACAATAGTCATGACGTCATCCACGAGGCGGTTAATTTGAATTGCTTTCCTTGCACTCTTTGAAGCATGCCTTCTGTACATGTGTTTTAAAGGTCAAAATACTATTACTTAAACCGGCACGGTAGCTCAATCGGTTAAGGCGTATTGAGTGGCGAATACGCTGATCGACTCGCTACCGCGCTCTGGGTTCGACCCCCAGCCCCGATATTGACAACACCGGGGGGTGTGGATGTATGTCTGCGTTTTTCCAAATGTGTAACCCCCTTCCGTACAGTCTTGGCTTTGGATTTGGGGGTTGTCTACTATCTGTGGTGTGTTTATGTTTATGTGTTTATGTTTAAAAATCGAAGGATTGGTACGTTATTTTTCATATTTAACTATTGAAACCTAACTACTGGTATAAAAATAAAGCTGGATTATATATATATTTTTTACATGCGGTAGTCAATTTCCTCTACCGAATAAATAAAAAAATGTTTTCTACTATTTCTGCGCATGCATTCTACAAGTGTCTGGAAAACTACTGAGAACGTATTCTTTGATTATTTCTTTGTGCTCTAACCTCAAAACCTGTTTTATTTATTTTTATTTGAATTGCTTTCCATTATTTTATACTGTTATCATAGATTTTCATCTTCTAACCTCGTCTTTAAATATATATTTGTAAGTAAATATTTTCACTTAGAAACACAAATAAATAAAAAAATTACATATTGTATCATTTATTCAGAACTTATTTCTATTAAATGTATAAATGATTAAAATAGTTTAAAATTGTACTGTCTAGTAAATACGATATATTCCATGAGCATGCTTCATTATTCATATGGCGAAGATGCTAAGCAGCTAGAAGTTCAGGCCGCAGTGTTAGTAGATGCATCGAATCCATCAACGTCCACAGTATGTGACCGCACATACTGTGGACGCCAGCAGGGTGAACTGCTCCTAGCACAAATTGATGGTTTCGATGCATCGACTGAAACTGCAGCCTGAACTTCTATAGCTGTGTAACATCTTCGGCATGTTCGTACTCTTACAGATATATTATAATAGTGTGCAAAGAGAGCCAGAGCAGCCATATGATGGCATAACCATAATCCCCTTGGAAAAAAAAAATAACAAAATTCAAATTCAACCACGAAAAACTTTCAAACGAAAAAAGATAAAATTATATATTTTTTTTAGTTTTAGAGTACAAACGATTATCTTTAATTTGATGTATAATTTATTACAAAAATAATAACTTTAACATTAGAAAATTGATGTTAATTTAGATGGTACACCAATTGTCAATTTTTTTGAAAGCTCTAACTTGTCGTAACTCGCTTATGTATTGAGCTATTCGAATGTTTTTTTCACCAAAAACTGCCAAATTTCATAGACTTCATTTTGTCTGAATTAATGCTGGGTCTAGCTCTGTAAATAAAAGCGGTACAGCCTTTTAAACGCAACGAAGCGCACTACGGCGGCAGAGTCGTGAGGCTTCCCCTCTCGTTCCCGGTACATCCCGCGTTCGCCAGAAATCGCGCAATGCTTCCATCAGTGGCCGTAACAAAAGCTTTAGAATAATTTTCCTTTATTGTAAGATAATAAAATTAACAAATCAAATTGAATAATATGACATTAGTTGTAATAATCCATTATATATGGTATCGTACAACGCGGGTGGTGCGTTAATAAATGGAAAATAATAGGTATCAGACAGAGATTAACTGATTTTCAGATACCTACGTCATTGTTAAACTTATGCCAGCTAGTAAAGTTTTTACTTTGTCTCGTATATTTTAATATTTTCCATTAAGTATCAGAGGTAACCATATAGTCAAAACAATTATTTGCCATGCTTTCACTAACTCGTAGAGGCTCTGAACGATTAATTGGATTTTTGTACATAACTATATTTTTATGTTTTCATGTAAACTGGAAGGGTTAAAATCGGTTAAAATTGGATAGACGATCTAAAAATGCTTGTGTAAAATAGGCTGTTCTCTTTTTTAAATAATACTATTCCAAGTGGGATTTTTTCCATCTAGCATGTCTTCGTTTTGATCAAAATTATCGATGCTATGAATGTAATTGTTTTCTTCAGAACTTACTGGAGGAACTCCAGGTGGTATAAAAATATCGTCACTAGTTTTTACTAATACGTGACTAGCTAAAGACGTTAAAAATGTCCGTATTTCATCGTAGGAATAACCATAGACAAAAGAATAAAGCATATCATTAAGTTTTTTTTCTTCTTACGGCACAATACATATATATAGTAATATGTATAGGATTTAAAAAATGGCCTAAGCTGATTGTTTTTTTTTTCATACCAATTATTAATATAAATTGCATTACTATAGCAATAACGTTTAAATCAAATTTGTCTGTCCTGACATATTTAGTATCCACGACATAAATGTTTATAACAAATCTGAAACTTCTTATTTACATTTATGTTCATTGAGATTAGTAGTCGCGTTTTTCTTAACCCCGACCTCAAAAGAGAGGTGTTATAAGTTTGACGCATATGTTTGTATGTTTGTTTGTCTGTCTGTCTGTATGTGGCTTCATATCTCCTCAACGGGTGATCCGATTTTGATGTAGTTTTTTTTATTTGAAAGAGTATTTTGTCGAGATGGTTATAGGTCATATTAGATTTTGATGTTTGGTCGCCATCTTCGCCATGCTGAACTTCTCTAGAAATTGTCCGATTGAAGTAAAATTGAAAATGTGCAGACAACTATGGTAGCCGAACATGATTTAGGCCTCATTTTGATTCGATCATAGGAAACTGGTAGGATTAGATACACTGCACATTGACCGGGGGTTTTTAAAAATTTTCAATTTTACTTGTTATAGGTTTAAAATATCCAGCTGCAGCTTCACTTAAGATACCGGTTTTATCAAGAATTGTCAATTCATTCTCATGAACCAAGTTTTCTTCGCCTGATTCAGCTGTGACTGACAACAAAAATCCTTTTAGCTTTATTATCACTTGAATGAACTGTTGTTGTATTTTTTTTTGTGTTCTCAAAACACTTTGTTTGCTTAGATGTTTTTCTAATCTCATTCTTATATTTCCGCTGCTATAATAATCTAATTTTTCTTCCGTCATTTCTTCAAATATATCATTAAGGCGTGTTTTTAGAAATGTTAAAGAATTCTTTTTTTGCAAAACAGCAAGATAAACCTCCCTAAATAAGATGTTTAACACTACTTTAAATTTATTTTTTCTTTCCGTTGTTTAGTTTGTATACATTTAATTTTTTTTTGCTAATATATTTTGCATAACAAATTTTATAATAATTTCCATCAGCCCAAATAAATCTGAATAAATGTGTAACCTGCCTTGTATTTCTGTATCACAATGCGACACTGCAGCTTTCTAGTTTCCGCACCTGTTCCTGTACAAATTGCTACTTAAAAATGTTCTTAATTTGTTCTTAATTTTTCTAGATTTTCCACAAATCAGACAATGACATTTTATTTTAAACTAATTTTTTTCTCCTTTATTATAAATAACTACATGAAAGCTCACTTGCATTTTTTATCGCGTTACAAATATCACAGACAATACATATTGCCTCTGCTAATATTATTATTATTACAAAAAGATGTCCTACAAGAATAATGAAATCGGTATCGAAGGGTGTGTAAATAAAAATAAAAAAATGTTTTTAATGAAATAGCATATTTTCTTTCATTTGCACAATTTATAATAGACTTGATGCCAGTAACAGTTGGTTTTTTATTATTAGATTTTTTTTCGCTGTTTTCAGCAGTTTCGCAAAACAAACATGTTGTTTTTCTCCACTGATAAAAATGAACCTACCCTATACATAAACTGTAATAGCCTAAATGTAAATAAAATAATATATACACTTATTAATACTTATCCAGACAATAATGAGGAGAGCAGCCGATACGTTTCTTGATGGGCCGAGAGAGTAGCGGGGGCGAGAGAGGAAGCCTCCCGTCTTCGTCGCCGTAGTGTGCTTCGTTGTGTTTAAAGGGCTGTAGCGCTTTTAGTTAAAAAATTACATCTAGCATTAATCGCGACAAAATGAAGCCTATTAAATTTGGCAGTTTTTGGTGAAAGAAAAAATTGAATAGCTCATTATATAAGCAAGTTATGACCAGTTAAGAATTAGAAAAATGCTGCTGATTTGTGTATCCTTTTGAATTTTGCCAGTTTTTTTATGTTCATTTTTTTATTATTGCAATAAATTATACTTCAAATTAAAAAGCAAGGTTTACTTGTCAAAACCAAACAACAATTTTATTTTTATCTGCTTTAGTTTTAAAGTTATATTTGATTGAAAATTAAATTTCTAAATTTCTTTTTTTTTAGTTTTTTTCTTATATCTTCGGTCTCGACCAATGGAAACTGTCGTCAATTTTGATTTCCTATGTAAAATAACATGCTTTAATAAGTAGTGAAGGTCCCATCTGGTTATACTTCAGTATTGGGTGGGTCAAGAAAGAGAAGGCTTTTCGCGCTCTGCCCGACGGGCTAAATCAGTACTTCAGGATCATAAATCATTCCTTTCACGTGGCCCGCCTCAACAGAACTTTCTGCTTTGATCATGAGTTTTTCTTTATCTTTAAAAAATTGAGCAATCGCAGAAAAATGTAATACGTGTTTTTGGACCATTTTTCAATGCTAAAAATAGGTAAGTATATAGATACAAACATATTTAAAAATTACTTTGTTATAATTTTAATCACAAACGTACTTACGATACCGTTAAGTTAAAATATATTATTATTAACTCCAGTACAAATTTGGAATACAAACACTTTAAATAGTGTAAAATCCTTGAAAATTATAAAAGAAATAACCCACTATACATAACCTTAAACTTCTTCCTTTTTTCACCGACTTCATAAAAGTTAGAAGAGGGGCGAGGTTCTCAATTCGACACATACACGTTTTTTTTAATTTTTTTATTTACTTATTAACCAATTTGCACCAAATTAGTAAAGCAGGCAAGATTCCATAAAACTCGGATTTACTGTATCTGTTTAAATTTCCCGCCAAAATTACCAACAACAAAATGGCAAAGGTCACAAGAATTGATCAAAGGCGGTGCTGAGAGTGCCGCTTCTGGCAGTTCCTTATTCTGTGGTATAACTCTAATGTAACAAAATGTCAAAATTCAGTAAACCGAAAATAACTGAAATCCAGGGTTGCCAAATTGCCAGGAATTCCTGGTTTTGCCAAGAATTATGTGTCTTGCCAGTAATTATGCCAGGAATGACTTGGTCTTGATCTATCTCTGTTCGTTAAAAAAATGATGAAAGTATAAACATAGTAAAAAAAATCGCTTCCAACATAACATTTTTATATTTGCCAGGAATTCCTGGCATACAAAAAACATTTGCCAGTAATTTTGAGTTAACCTGTTGGCAACCCTGCCAAAATCAGTTTTAAAGGTTACTGATAACAAACAATGGGCCTAATCAGCCCCCCCCCGTAATGGGGGTCTATTGGGTACTGAGTTTAGGGGCCCGTAGCGGGGACCCGCCAGAAATCTTGACAGTTCCCCCCCCCCCCAATTCATCAATTAAGAGCGGGCCCTTTAGCGTCCGAGAGGCCTGTAGTGAGATTTTAGCAAAAAAATTTCTTTCAAACTTCCCCCCGCTCATTTGATGCGGGGGGCCTGGGCCTAATTGAATATTATATCAGGCCTATTCATTATTTCATTAAATCCTATATATTTTTTATTAATATGAAATGTAAAATTTAGAAATGATCAAAAAGAATCGCTATGAATCGCCAAATAATTGTTTATTTACGGAAACAAAATATGAAAAATGTGGCAAAATTTTTAAGAGAAATAACCAATGTTAAATAAAAATAATCCTACATTGTCTCAATACTTACTGTGCCTATAGTAACTGCAGTGACCAACAATCCTAACAACAATATTCTTCGGTTTCTCGACCTGTTCTTAGCATTTTCTTCATCCCAAGCGCACTGCGGTGTTGGTACTTGGCTAAATAAGTTGAGACTAGGACAGTCTTGAATTGATGGAATTTTCTTAAAACAATAGAAACAAATTAAAATTTGGCGTTATCTAGCAATTCTAATCGCAGAAGAAATGTTGGAGATGTAAAAATAAATATTAGCTTCAAAAATACTGTCTTTAATTCATAAGCACAAGGGCAATAAAAGTTTTGTCCTGAAATTGCTAATAGTACAGAAGAACAGGATTTGATGGTCAATTTTAGATTTGTAGTAATATACATTTACTAACTTAAAACATTGAATCATATAAATTCCAAATTATTATGTTTTTAAAGGTACTTCACATCACAGTAAATTGTTAAATAGAAATAGCGAACCAATGGGATTACGTCATCCTGCCGGTAAAACAGAAACCACACTACAAACCACTCTAGATTTGGCGTGTACAAGACCTTATGAACTGTATCGCGACGTGGACGATGCTGTTACAATTAGTACAGACAGCGAGTGAAACAATTATTCATTTATACTTTTAATGACAAGATCATGTCTTAACATCAATAAGGACAATTAAATCAGTAAAAGTTCTTTTAAACGCTATTTCAAGCACACAACATGAAAAATATGAGTCCGATCCTGTTTTTACCATTCTTTATCGGTAATACAACTTCTACCGTGCCCTCTAGTAGTAAAACGTAAAACTAACATTGGCATAATTCAGTAAATTCTTCTAAAGGTTTAATCTGTTATAGGAGCAAATATTATGCCGTTATTACGTTTATTTACTTTTTTCATATTAAATACAGGGTGATCTCCCACAACACAGAAAATTTAACAGTAGGTTGTCCCTGTAGAAGAACGCACTACCGGACGTCAAAATGACGCGACACCAATTTTTTTCTCAAGGGGCGCCAGTCGCGTATTACCCCGTTCTTCTACCTCCCAGGCGGGTTCGAGATAAGATGCACTTCGGTAGCCGAATAATGGACCAAGGCTGCACTACCACAGATCGGAAACTATGCTCTCTCTGGACCTGAATTCCCTCGTTAGGGGTTTAGGCACCTCTTAATTTCCTGAATTTTTGCATAAAAAAAAATCCCAACCGAAGAATCTCTCTGCGGAGGGATTAGTTTTGGCACGCGGAAATCACGTTTTGGTCCATTAATAACGGAATATATTTCTCAAAAAACGTATAAAAAAATCCCTATCAAACCTCCGTAAAGCAACCAGAAGGTCGAACGTTAATGCGAATTAACTCGACACATCCGGTTTTCTATACGAAAGTTCCAGGGATTATAGACCGTCAACAGGCCTCAAGATCAATTAAGAAACAATAGTTCAAAGAATTGGTTATACAAAATTCTCAAGATAAGAATCGTGTCTTCCCCAATCAAGGTAGTGACTTTCAGACCATACAAGCGAGAGCGCTCACGCTAACGATCGATTAGGTAGAAAAGATTCATACATACCTTCTCAGAATCAAAATGCGAGCTTTTAGAATCATTTCAGACTCTGGGTAAATGAATAATTAAGGCTGACTGAAATTAACTTAAAAAAGTTTTACTAAATGAATTTAGTTTCGCTAGAGACTACTTAGCTTTAAAGTTCTTGTATCGTGGAGATTCACGTACTCAAACACATTCAGAGGACTTATTACTGCATAAGTTGAGTGGCGTTCGATCAGTCCACGACTTACTAACCCTTATCACAGTCGTTCAATATTATCGATTTGGCAGCGTCTCACCTTCGAGCGACTTTTAGGCAAAATTGAATTTTTGGATTTTTATGCACAAGGCGTTTTCCTCTATAACTTTGTCATTTGAAAAGCCCGTTTATTGGCTTTTCTACCATTGCTTTGTCTGGACCACTCAACGCGCTCGACCAAATTGTGAGCCGTTGGGTCAATCCAAACTCTTTCTATGCGAGAAACCGGCCTTGTACATGTGCATTGATTTTTATCAATTTTTGCTTATCGGCACTACGCCGGCTTTGACAAAATCATCTATTTTGCCTTTTGGATGGAGTGCATCGTTAACATTTTATGCTCATACTTTAGAATTGGGCTTTCAATGACCGTACCTCAAAGGTCAATGTCTTTGGTTGAGGAATAAAAAATAAAAAATAATTTAAATTATATTTTCGTGGTACTTTTTAAACTGACTTTGTGGTACTTTTGAAAAATCCATTTTAAGACCAATTTTAGCGTACTTTTGAAAAATCGATTTTCGAGCCAAATTTCAAGGTACTTTTGAAAAACTAATCTGTGGGTGAAATTTTGGCGTACTTTTGAAAAATCGATTTTCAAGCCAAATTTCAAGGTACTTTTGAAAAGTTAATCCGCGAGTGAAATTTTGGCGTACTTTTGAAAAATCGATTTTCAAGCCAAATTTCAAGGTACTTTTGAAAAGTTAATCTGCGGGTGAAATTTTGGTGTACTTTTGAAAAATCGATTTTCAAGCCAAATTTCAACGCAGTTTTGAAAAATTAGTCTGCAAGTGAAATTTTGGCGTACTTTCGATAAATCGATTCCTGGGCCAAATTTTGACGCCCTTCCAAAAATATTATTTTTCAAAGTCCAATTTATGGTACCTTTGAAAAAGTATATTATTCATAAATCTTTGTCATTATACACTTCTACTCTCATATTCTGAACCAAAAACATTTTTCCTAAGTGAAAATTCGGTGTTTCTTCGAATTTTCACCTGGTCATTTCCAACGCCTTATAGAACCCAAAACGGCCCTTGTGGACTGATCTGCGCCTCTGCAGACTCCCAAAAATGTCTTCAAATGAAATTTTTGCCTAAGTCGAATTTTGATTATGTCTTCAACTTAGGACGATTTTGGAGAGTTCTGCAACATCCCCACCGAAAAAAATGAAAAACTAAAAAAATGTTAATAAATTTTTGGTCGTCATGAAACCGACAATTTCCACGTGTCGGACTGGAAAATCAGAAAATATATTTTGTCCGGACAATTCGAAAATTTTATTCTACGTATTTTTATTAAGCAATCTTGAAAAAATCAGCTGGTTATCAATAAATTTTTTAAAGTTGTTATTTCGCATGTTTACGGTGGAAGACATACTTAACGTTCCAAAATTTTTGCCGAACAATTTTTTTCTCGCACGTTTCATCGAGTTTTCTTGCGACTACACTTTGTAAATAATAATAATAATAATAATAATAATCTTTATTATCCATAGACCACATTACAGTAAATGGTATCGGACTCTTCAAATGATTACTTCAAAAAATAAAATACATAAATGAAGACAATAAAATACTAAAAGTTAGATACACAAAATATAGCAAGAAAAAAAAAACAATGTCAAACCGTCGCGTCATAATTACTGAGACTACATAATTAAACATACATAATATATACATCATATCTCAAAACTGTGTTTCAAAATATTCCCTTACGTTGTAATATGCATTATTTAAGAGTAGTTTTTTAACTTTTAAAATGTTCTTATGCTATTTATTTCTTTTATTATTTGAGACAGTTTATTATACAGTTTAATACCCATATATCGTGGACTTTTTTCGAAAACAGACAGTGTATAGACTGGTATTTTTAAGTCGTTTTTCCTCCTGGTTTCATAGGCATGATTATAATTATTACATAAAACTCATGTAAATTCTGCTTAACAAATATGACTATTTCATAAATAAATATACTTGGTATTGTTAATATATGCAGTTCCCTGAATATACTTTCTAAAAAATGAGATGAACCCCAAAATATGACGCCATATTTCACCCGGGAGTAAAATTGAGCATAATAATAGAAAAGAACAACTGATGTGCTAGTAAGTTTGCTTAATCTATATAAGGCAAATCATGTTGAAGAGAGCTTTCTGCACAAATGGTCAATATGTATTTCCCAGTTTAGGGCATTATATATATAAATACCTAAAAAACGTGTATGCTGAACTTGTTCAAGTGATTTACCATCAACTTTTATTAAACTGCTTATAGTTTGAAAATCTAGGTGTAAAATGGATGAATACAGTTTTCGATGCATTTACCTAAAAGTAATTTGTTTCCATAAAACCAGGATGTAAAAGCTTTAATTTTGTTTTGTGAAATATCTATTAGGTTTGTCATATTCGGACTAGTACTCAGATATGAATTGTCATCAGCAAACATTATCAAATTACCATGATCAACCGTACTTGGTAAATCATTAATAAATAAGAAAAAGAGCAGCGGTTCAAGAACGGAACCCTGTGGAACACATGATACATTTAGTTCGTCTGATTTTATGTTATTTAGCTCAACAATTTGACTTCGGTTTGAAAGATACGACTGCAGCCAGCTGCTAATTTTTCCTCTAAATCCATATCTGAGTAGTTTTTTAATAAGCAAGTCATGTTCCACCAGATCGAATGCCTTGCTTAAATCCATGAAAATTCCAAAATATTTTTCATTTTTATTTATGGCATCATATAACTTATCGAGGAATTGCATAACAGCTATCTGGGTGGACCTTTTTACTCGAAATTCATGCTGAGCATCAGACATTAAAAGTACAGTATCTATAAATTTTTCATACAATGGGAATAGCATGTGTTTCGGAAAAATGGGAGGGGGAAAGCCGTGTTTACTAAAACTTTCGCAGAGGAAAAAGTGGTAGACTAGACGCAATTATGCCATACAAGTAGTTATAAGAGGATTGGGGTACCCCTTATAACCAAAATTTTTTTCTCAGATTTTGGGGAGTGCCGGGCATAATTTTATTCCAATGGATCTAAAAATAAGTCGAACACTGTTAACCCGTCGCGCTTGGCGGCTAAGAACACAGAACCTTCTAATTACCTATGATTTTGTAGTATATCGAAGGAATAAAAGAGGCATACAAAATGATTAATGAAACCCGACAAATGACATCACCCGGGTAGTTAGGAGTGACTGGAGAAAACGATTACAGAATTTTCTTAGTTGAAATTAAACAAGAAATTAATAAATGGCATCGATTATTATATATGCATTCATGTGACTACGTATTTCTTAAAATAATTATTCCCACTTATATTCAGTAAGATTTAGACAAATAATAATCACTGTGAAAAATAATTTAAAGAAATATTTGCCCCACTTACCCTCAAAGCGCATTTTGGGATTTAATAGAAAAGGTACAAGAATTTAGTTTTGACACCACTGCTTCAAAAACGGGTAGAATTAAAGGCGCTTGTGCGTTGTTAGAACAAAAACTTTAAAGAAATATATTATTTTTTGGTCACCTACCATGTTTTCGAAATTATTTTAGCAACAGTTTTTGAAAAAAGCAAATTTACTATTTCATGACCAGATATTCCATTATTTAATAGATTTAAAAATTATTGGTCTAGAATCAACGTTCAAAATTTCGTTCCAGCTGTGGTAAACCCTGAATTTAAACAAATTGTTAGCGATCATACTGAAACTATTCTAGAAAGTATAAATGATGCGATTTTTAAAAAGTTTCCACGAGAAGACTATCTGAATCTAATAATAATTTTCCTAGGAGGTTAGAGGAGAATTTAGAAAGCCGGGTGCTCACCATATGGCCAGGTGGATGGCAAAAGCCATATATATTTCTTAAAAGTCATTTTATTTCGAACAGGATTTGATTTAACAAAAGGCGAGGAAAAATCACTTTGCCAAACAACATGCTTCATTGTAAAATGCTACGTAAAATACTGGATCTATGCGTCAGAAGCAATATCTGCTTCACTAATGGATATCAAATTCTTGCGAGAATTAGATCAGTATAAAGAAATTGATAAAAATATCGCCGAAGTAGCTATTGGGAAATTTGTGAACCATTTGTATTATTTGACTGATGAATGTGTCGCTTGATCACTCTATTACAGAAAATATAAAATTAAAGATGGCACAAAAAATTTTAGAAGAAGCAGTAAATGTAGAAGATGAAAATGAAATTGAAGATGAAACAGAAGATACCTAATCTTAAGAAATTGCCAAAAAGGAAAGAAGACATTTTCGCATTTTTAAAACTCTCGATGATGAAATTTTAATAAAATTACTTAGTAATAAGTCAATAAATTTATTTTACAGATTTAAAATAGACAATTTTTTACATTTACATCCATCCGAACGGAAAAATTCTAATGAGTATAAACAAGGACAGCTAGTCATTGGACAATTAAAATTAGTAAATGACTCCGTCGAACGGAGAATAAAATTAATTCAAGATTTTAACAAAAAAGTTGCAAAATCCCAGGATAAAAAACAATTTTTATTGCATTTTTTCATTGATATTTCCAAACTTTCTACAAGATTCGTTTTCTTAATGTATTTGTCCCTTTGGTATTCTTTTTGGACTGTCCAAGATTACCGCCGTAAATATCCTCAGACAACCAAAAAAGTATTGCAGAAAACTTTCGAAATGTAGAACTTTAGATTATGGACTAGTTTTAAAACTTTGTATTCTCGAATCAAACAATAAATAAATTAATAACTTAACATGTATATATGATTTCCAAAAAGTAAACCGTTTTAAAAGACGATGTAGGGCTAAAAATAAAATAAAATCGATAAAAAATTAATTTTTGATTTTTGAAAATTTTAGGCCACTTATACTCCATTAAGCTAAACATTGGTGGGGATTTTTTTTAAACATAATGGAACAAAATTCCGCCTGGCACTCCCCAAAAATTAAAACTTCAAAAATAAGGGGCACCCTAAAGAGGATATGTATAAATTGCACTTTATGTCGGCAGGCACCTAGACTATATAGGCACAGGGAATTTACAACTAGTGCCAAAATCAATGACTATCTACCCAGCAGCAATATTATAATTTGCAGGCAACCCTTGCGAGAATAAATTAGAGTTATGGTAAACAATATTAAATATGTGAATAAAATATACGGATGATAACAAACAAATTCATAGTACAATATTTATGCATTAATTACTTCATTTTTATCAAGTAAAGTACTTACATGTCAAAGTTGTACTTTTTCGTAAAAAGCGCCCTGAATAATATATCTATATAAAAAAGTGGGATGTCCATATATCGTACTATATTGGTTGTATAAATATTATTGTACATTGTTGGCAAATTAAAGGATGGCCGGCTGCTGGATGGTGGGACATTTCGCCAATGGTCCGCTTGTGGCTCCCCATAAAAGTGTCAATTATGATAAACTGGTGACGGTGCGTGTGCCCATTTATGTGCCAATTAGGGCCAGTTGTATAGGCAGGGTTGGCATATTTAAAACAAAATATTTTAAAAACATTTTTTAAAACATCGTATCATGTTTTAAACAAATGTTTAAAACATACTTAATACACAATGTGATGTTTTAAGCAACTGTTTAAAACCCAGTTTAAAATATACAATTTAAAACACTGTTTTAAACAAAAAAAAAACTGTTTAAAACAAAAAAAAAAGTTTTTCTTCCAACCCCGTGTATAGGTTTAGTTTAAACCACAAGCTACAGTTAAACTTGCGTTAAGCCTTTAATATCCATTGTATAAGTGACTGTAACGGTCACCTAGAGTTTAACTATCAACTGATGGATGGAGTACCGGTTAAACTCCAACATGCGGTTGAACACATGCTCAAATTGACAAATATGTGTGGTGTAATGTTTTTATAACCTCAATACTATGCAGTCCTTTCTTTCACTGGATCCATTTTTAAAGAGTAATATTCCAACCCACAGAAAACATATCATCATTATATTTTTTTTTCTATGTTCCAACCAACAAAATACAGCATGCTATAAAATACATGTCATAATATAACCTAATTAGCACACAATTTGGTTGTCAACTGTAGTAGAATAATAAAAACAAGTATTGATATTTTAAGTTTAAGTTTAAGTTCACTTAAATTAACCATAAGATATACAAGGAACATCCTGTAGTTTATCTAGCTTAAACTTTAGATTAAACTAAAGTTTAAACGTATCCTATACAACTAGCCCTTATAAGTGTTTGCTGGGTAAAGTTTTAGTGGGAGTCAATTGTCAAATACCTGCACCAGTTGAACATAATTTATCTTCAAAGCTCATTCAAATAATTGTTAGGTTAGATTTTTTATTAAAATTGTACAGATTAACAGCTGGCTCCCACCAAAAGTGTTACGATTCTCCGCAGCGAAGAGCTGCTAAACAATATTCACTCAAGGCCTATATCAACTTTGAATGTGAAAGTAGAATTTATTACTTATTTATTTAGGTATTTAACATTCAAACTGATAATAAAATGTTTGAAGTGTTTATAATAATTGATAATCAAATTACCAAGTTCCATACCTTTTAGAGCAGTAATAAGTTAGTGATGCAGATATTCGGATGATTTCGATACTCAGATTACATGGAATCGGATGACAAGAATATTCGGATTAATCATTCGATGTCGAATTAAATTTTCACTATAAGTATTATTGATGTGACATCGCGATTTTTCAATCACTCCGTCAACAGTGATTGCGATCGTGATTGAAGCGAATGCAAGTGGTACTGATGTTAGTAATTTTTCTCCCCAGATTTCAAAATTGATGAGTGAGGGGAGAAATCCGCAAAAACATGTTGTTATCCAAGTGCAAGATTGATATTTGTCTTTTGTTTTGTACTTAAAATTAATCCGAGTATATTTATTCGGATGAAATTTTAATACTCGGAATCAAGCGAGTATTTTGATACTCGGATTAACCGAGTATTTTAATTTGAATTCTCCCAACACTATAATAAGTACTACATACTTAGTCAATATAGCATTGTCTTATGATTCTTATATATAGGCATAATTATAATAAGAAAATTAAAAATACCGAACGATATGCATCAGGAGGGGGCTTGCAGGGATTAATGTCAACAGGTTTACATTCTTTTAATTTCAGGGAATCAGGGCAACTATCTTGGTATTTGCCTGGACTGGGATGGGTCTGTATACTCGTCTTTTCTTTGTGTCTTTTGTCATCACATACCTTATTACTACCATCTTTGTCTTTGCATTTATTGCTATAAAAATTTCTAGGAATATTCAGACTGGTCCTAATCCCTAAAAAACAAAGTAAACTTTGAGGTTATGTAGAAAAAAACTCAAAAGAAAACAGATTTAGTAATAAAATTTAAAATATTGCCTACTCAGTATTCACTCACCACAATTGCTTGATGTGTCTATAATGAATATTCTAGTGTAACCATTAAAATTGTGAACTGGGTTAATTGCACTTGTCAGGAATTTTGAAAATTGTTTAACCTTAAACATTTTTTACAGCCGGCAGGTAATTACGTAAGTAGCAAAATTCTTAAGTATTTGTTTTTTTTCGGGATACTGATGCGCTGGTTCTGTTTATCATTTGCAAAAATGGATTAATTGAAGTTTGTATAAGATGAAAGTGATGGTTAATTTTGATGGCAAAATTTTGAACTTGAAGTGTATCTTCTTTTGTTACAATAAGGTTCGATTAGTAGGCCAGGATTGGTATGTAGTTTTAGTTAAAAATCTTAAGAGAAGCAGAATACCAAGAAAATTAAGCACTTTCTAACAATTTCTTTACAACCATAATTAATGGGCACGTTTTCTTCCAATTGTTAATAACCCCCACTTCAACCGAGTCTAAAGAACCTACTACTAACCTGTCAAGTGTCAAGTGAGCTAGGTATGCTGAGCGCTGAGCGGAAGTAGACAAAACTTTAATGACGCTTATGTAACCGCCCTCCAACTTAATTAAAGAATATCCCATTCAAATTATTGAGCAAAACTGAGCATTGCTATTTGATATAAAAATTTTGTCTTTAAATATACCTCCGTTAAATCTAACACAACGCTAGAACCAAATTTCAGACTACTGCATTTTCTAATGTAATTTTCATAGACTTAGGGTAATTTTATTTTCTGACTATTATCGTTCTTGAATTTCTTTTGTCTGATGTAACCATAGACTTAAGGTTTTGTTTTTAAGTCTATGTGTCTAATGCCAGTCCAGTGCACAGAAGACTAAACACTCAGAATGGAAACTGGCGGCATATCCTTTGTACAATTTAACTCCAGATGTTGGAATAGATATCAGGGGCGTATTTTGTAATGTTGTAGTCAGGGTCGCAATTAGGAGTTTATAATTTAATTTTGCACAAATCTTCAACTTTAATCAAATTTGCAAAATCACTCTTTCTGAATTGTCTAAAAGTTGTCTTGGTTTAACATAATGCTGAACTTGTCATTTTGTTGATTTTTTTAATATATTTTCAAATTACAAAGTATGTAAATACTAAATTATTGTACAAATCAGATTTCTTTGTACATCTGGCAACTCTGTATTGAGTACCAGATTACTTGTTGTTCACAATCTACCAAATGTGGCATCGCTGTATTCTATTCCATTAACATATGGGGATTCGATGCGCGCTTAGAAATGCGCGAACCTTCCCCCTCCCTGAAAGATTCCATTCTGATTGTTTAGTCTTCTGTGGTCCAGTGCTAAACAAAGACAGTTTAATTGGAAGTGAAAATGAAATAGAAAGAGACAGTTGCTCATAATTCCAAAGAGAGACAGCTTTATATACCTACATTATGAAAGGCGAAGGAGAGAGTGCAGAACGTCGTCACTAGTGATGGGCATAACCGATTAATTTCAATAACCGAATACTAGGTATTCAAATGATTTCAATAACAGGATAATCATTCGAGTGATGGTCACTTGAATGTTATGCATAACTTACAAGGCTATTTAATAATTTTTGTTCAAATTCCAATTCATAAAATTTTTTTTCAATATTTCCATGGGAATATCAATCAATCAATCCATGTTTGCGAAAAATGTGTACAGGATAAAATGATTCTTTATAAAATTGCACCTAGTTTGATTATTTCTTGACAATAAATATAGATATAAATAAAATAATTATAAATAATAGGTAAGTAAATGGATTCTGATTACTACATCAATCGGTTCTATTCATATACCTAATATTTATTTTAGAAACGTAGGTTAGTAATGAGGTTCACTCGTTTATTATACGATACGAGTTAACATTTAATTTATTTGTGAGTGATGAGTGATATGACTACTTTAATAGTTCAATAACTGTTTAACATTCGATAATTTTTCACTTGACTACTCGTCGACAATAACCGAGTAATGCAGGTTATTTCAATAACCGGATAACCGGTTATTTTTCACTCGAGTGATCCCATCACTAGTCGTCACGGTCATTAAACCATATTTATTGACCGTGGAACGTCGTAACGTTTGATCTGTGTCGTAACTATTCTGGCCCCAAGGAAATGCTTTGTCTTGGAGTCTATTTGTTTTTAAGTCTATGGGTCTATTAGTCTGTGTGTATTATGTCGCTGTCGATTCTTTGGTAAATATTTAACATTTGTTTGTTTCCAGAAGGAGAAGAAGAATATTTACCAAATTGCAAAAATTGCAAAATTGCAAAAATGGGGTTAACTTAAAGGTCAAAACAACACGATAAGAAATAATGTAAAATAATAAACAATTGGTTTATTTAAAAAAAACTATTCCTACTATGACATAAGTATACCTACTTTAGTGAACATTTGTATTATTCTGTTCAGTTAATTTTTATTACAGGTAATGAAATTAATATACCTATATTATAAAGGCATTTATTTTGTTTTAAGTGCAGAGTGTAAAAATTGATTCATATAGAATTGCTTAGCTTTTAGAAAAAATACTTTAAATTGCTCAATAACCATTTAATGATAGTTATAGGCAATCAAGATGGCTAGTGAAGTGCAAAATGTATTAAAAAATATTGATGCTGTGTGTTTTGATGTAGACTCAACAGTTATACAAGAGGAAGGTATTGATGAACTCGCAAAATTTTGTAATAAAGGAACGGAAGTTGCAAACCTGTAAGTATATTTTGTAAAAAAATTTGAAGGAAATTAAATTTGTGCGTATAGAAATCATGAGTAGGATTAATACCGTGTACAGGGACATGTTGACACAATATACAGTGGTTTGCTACTATTACAAATTTCCTTCAATCAAACTGCCAAATGCCGATGCCAAATTTATAATCTGGTTGATATACTAATATACTCTACGTTTTTTCAGGACTGCGAGGGCAATGACTGGAAATATGACCTTCCAAGAAGCTTTAAAAGTGCGTTTGGATATAATACAGCCCTCGCTGATGCAAGTTAAAGAATTTATAAAGACGCGCCCCCCAACTTTAACCCCAGGAGTGAGGTAATTCAATTAAGACACTATATTAGTTAAGATAATTCAGTATGAACATTTGATTTTTCAGGAAATTAATCAATTTGTTGCATGGTCGCCACATACCTGTTTTTCTAATATCAGGAGGATTCAAAAGCATTATAACTCCAATAGCAAATCAATTAAACATTCCACATGAACATATCTTTGCGAATAGACTGAAGTTTTATTATACAGGTACAGGTATAGAAATCTATAATTCTATATGAACGTTGTGCGTTAAATATAGCCTACTGAGTTTTGTTTTAATTTATGAGTAAATATAATTTATTATAGCCCACATTGCGATTGTATATATTGTATGTGCAAATCTTCTATACACCTACTGTTAACCATGTTAGTGTCATCAGCATATTATAGACTTTCTATGTAGAGATGGTACGTCATTTGCAAACATCGAAAATGAGTAGGGGCCAAATTTGAACCTGAGGTACACCAGGTAATAGCAATTAGAGCCTACTTTGCCTGTTTTTGGTGATTGAACTTTTTTCGATGTTTGTGTTAAATTAATATAGATTGTTTATGTTTCCATGACTATAATACAGAATAATATGTTGCTAATCAATGTAGTTGATGTCAGTTGTAATTTATAAAGATTGAAGTAATTCAATAAAAAGTAATTTAGCAGAAGTTCTTTCTAATATTTATTTGATCAGTAAAGCAGACATCCCAATAGTTTGCTCCTAAAGATATGATTTAAATAATTCAAAATTTAAATCTCTGGTAGCATACTTAATAGTTTTGCAAGTAATATTTCATGATCAACATTATCAAATACCTTAGTAAAATCTGAGTCTTAAACCGGAAATTTTATTACCAATGGCCTTAAAAAGATAGACTTACCCTGTTTAAATATGAACGGTCACAAATTTGTTGCTCAAATCACGTGAGTCAGTGACATAAACCTTTATATAAGCATGTACTTTTGTAGGAGAATATGCTGGTTTCGATGAAAATGAACCAACATCTAGAAGTGGCGGAAAAGGAGTTGTTATAAGTCATTTAAAGAATACTCGTGGCTATAATAATGTAGTATTAATTGGAGATGGAGTAACGGATCTGGAAGCGTGTCCACCCGCTGATGCATTTATAGGTACAGAGCAAGGAAAAATGTATACTTTATTTGGTAAAAACAGAATAATAAAAGCTCATTGTACAGTATGACACACTTAAGATGAAGACGTATTTAATTTAGGGTGACCAGATTTTTGTGCTGGACACTTCTGTTGGGAAAAAAATTGACGAGCGGGGGGAGCAGAAATCCGAAAAATCATTTCATGATCCTGACATTTTTTGATGACCGAGAGGAAAAATGTTTTTGAACACAGATAGTACTCCAAAATGCTGGACTGTCCAGGGAAATTCCGGATGTATGGTCACTCTAATTTAATTTATTTTTAGAAATAGGTAGAGAGGCTTTACGAGCTGCATTTCTTAAAGTACTCAACTCAAATGTCAGGTGTAACCCTAGCCTGCTGCGACCTCGTGAATAAGACATTCTCAATATTTGGCGTAGCGTTGGATATATCGAAAAAAGTTGATTTGTAGACCTTATTCTTGATAGTACAGAAATGAGAGTCTAAAGGCATGATGTCAGGGGAGCGTGGAGGCCACAGTTCAAAAAGACTATTTTTGCCTATCCAACGTAATGGAAAATGGTGATTTAACCATTCTCAAATCAACCGAGAATTATATATGGATGCATTATCTAATTGGATGTATATTTCTTGTCGGTTGTTGATGAGTAACTTTCCAATAATATCCCGAGATTAAAAACTGGGAATAATTGAATAATTCAAACAGATGTTTTAATATCAATTTATTTACCTGAGTGATTTATTACTTTGTTTTTACTAAATAGTTTAAAATTTTCACGAAATTTTAGTGTTTTTTTTTTAGGTTACGGAGGAAATGTGATTAGGCCAAAAGTTCAAGCCAAAGCAAAATGGTTTGTTACAGATTTTAATGAAATAGTTGAAGTTTTAAATCAGTGATTTTATTGTATTTTTACATAGTGATTTTATATATGTTATTCAAAAATATACATTATTTTAATATATTACTGGAAGTTACAAACTTGTGAATTGTCTATTAAAAAGAAAATGGTCTAAACTAAACTGACATTCGGCTGGTATTTAAAAAAAAAACGCCTTAAATAAATACCTTTATTGCCCAACAGATCGGAGTGAATCCAATTACAGGACAAAATTAACAGGTAATTTTAAACTAACCTAGGTTAAAGTTATGGGAGTCTTCATCTTAAGTTGTAATAAATAAAAAATGACATCAAATTACTTAAGTTGAGTTACATAAAAGCTGTATAAGAGGATCAGTAGTAACAAAAAGTAATGGATAAAAAGTAAATAGTAAAAATTTAAAGAAAAAAGAAAGAAAAATTAACAAGTAGAGTTACAAAATGGATTAGATTAAGTTATACAGGGTGATTCCGAGGAATGTGCCATAACCTACTGGCAGATAGAGCACTTTAAGGCGAGTCTAGATCACCAACGAAACAAATGTTTTGACCGCTGGTTAAGAAGATACAGGGTGTGTTATGCATTTGGTCTGAAAATTCAAAGAAGTATATCTCTGCAACGCGCAACGGTTGGATGTAATCGAATAAAATTTACCAGTAACATTCCTCAGCTGCGACTTGCCAACATGGCCTACTTGGTTGTGAAAAATCCAGGCTTTAATTGAACCTTTGGAAAGACTAAATATCCGTGTGGGCCCAGGTGCGACCCTTGTGGTGCACCCAAACTTATTTGAATTTCCGATATCAAATATCATAACCATTGATTAAAGAAGACCCCGCCGAAGTCAATATTAGAGATGAGTTGCTGTTTAATGACCTGTTATTTTATAACTGTTATTTGTAAATAGCATTAACAGACTTAGGCCAGGCGATAGGTCGAAAAAAAAAGCCTCAATAAGGAAATAATTAATGGAAAGCTGGAAATTGCTTTAATCACTTTATTTGGACCCAGATATTACTCTCCCAAGTTTTCCCCTCGAGCGAAGTCGGCGTTGGCCCTTCTGGCCCTAAGAAGGTACCATTTTTCGGTTTTTTGCAAATATCTCCCACACCATCAACTTTATCAACAAAATACCTATTATAAAAAATAATCTAGAGTAAATTTGCTACAAAAAAGTTCTTTACCGTTTGTCTGTAAAGTGAACCGTTACGATGCTACGACCATTCAAAGTGGAGCCCTTTTTGATTCTTGCGGAAAAGTTATCGAAATCATATGCCATATCAAAGTTTCTACATGTTATAAATATTTGTCAGCATTCCAGGTGCACAAGCTGTTAACTTGTTACAAGTATAACAGCTTTTCAATGTAAACAGCTGTGGCAAAGTACCCACGATTAGTATTATTATTGACTAGTATTGACATAAAATCACTCTTTTCCACACCACCTGGCGGTAGAGTAAATGGCGCGTTTTTTTTGTAAGTGGTGTCCCCAGGAGGCCTAATCCACTGTTCAAATGTCAAAGGCTGGCAGTCTTGATCGTCTGCCTCAATTTCTCCGTCATCGCTTTCATCGTCTGCATCGGTACATTAGTCCGACGTCACAGGGCGCTCAAGATTAACATCGATGTCTCCGTCACAATCATCCATATCATCTTCCTCGGCAGCATTTGTACATGACCGTCCCATACAATTCATGCAGATTCTGGAGCATCAGAAGCCCGTTTTCCTGCAACCACACGCTGCGTTACATCCTTTCGAATATTTGCAGGACACTGTGTTTAGAAGCGTTTGTGGTGCCGGATCCCTCGTCGTAGGTATGGGAGCCAAACCACATTGAGAATTTTTCCAGCCCCAATCCAGTGGATTTGTATCATTTCCATACCATGTTTGGACTTGATGGTATGTTCTTAAAGAGTGCTCACGTGCCGCTGATTCGGTGGGAGGTAGGCTTGCGAGATTAAATCGATGTTTGCTTAGAGATTTTGCAAACAGTTGGAACCGCAACTCATTCAGGGTGTTTCCCGTGGTTTTGTTGTCATAAAGCCTAGCCACAACCAACTGGCCTGCTTTGTCAATTTCATCGGGGTTTGCGTTCACGTCTCGGAAAACCCTAACAGCTGTCTGCAGTACTCTTCAGCAGTGTTACGAATTTTATTTTGCCCTGCCTGAAAAACGAAGACGTTGTATCGCACCCACTAAACGCATGCAACAAGAGGATGTTTTCTTGCACACACGGCGGGAGATTGAAACTTGTTGTGCAAAATAGTTGTTGTTTGGTTGAACCTTTGCCGGTTTTTATAAAATACATTTTCGTGGAGGGTGGCACATCTATATCTTCAGCCACTATAATGACCGAATTGTCGGGCCGAGATAACTCGAGTGCGGTGGTAACGATCAGCACATCGGCATCTTCTGGAGCTTGTTTGGTTTCGAATTTGACGCGCAACAAGTCGATCAATCTTCGTTTGTTTGTGTCATTACACAAAAATTTTGCTTGTGGCATAAGTGCCGTCATGGACTCATCAAAAAAAACATCAGCATCATGCTTGTGCGATCGTCGAAGGCGTTCTGTGGACTTGGTACTGCGAGCTGCTGGGTCGTCAGGATACCCATCGAAAATGATGACACTGTTTTTGAAGTATCTTTTGACGTAATTCTCATATTTGGCGCTAATGTCGGCAAAAGTATCGGTTTGGTGCCAAATTACACGGTGCAGAAGATATCCTCCGTCGAGAACATGATGTAGGTCCTTAAATGTGGGTTCATCGGTAACCGGATGGAATAATTTATAGAACACAGACTTTTGAGTCTTACGCATTCCCGCTTCATCAAAGATCGCAAGCGGATACGGAGCTAGTTCAAACTGGAAATATTATTTCAATTCTGCATCGGATTTCTTTGCAAGGCAAATGCGTTGGAAAAGCACAAGAGGATCAACGGGAATATCCGTGTTGAGGATTTTTATTTTCGAATTTACCACGCGGAGAGGCATCACGCAATTTTTTCTAAGGAGCTTCACATCGCGAAAGTTGTTGCCGGTTATGCCTTTTTGTGCTCCTATTCCAATTTCATAGGCCGCCATATGACAAGGGATTTGTCCATCCCCGACAACTCCTGTGCTTAACGAAACAATGTGTTGTCCACCAGGAAAGGGATCGTGAGTTGATAACCATCCAATAAATTTCCTCAAGGCCGCATCAAATATTTATAACATGTAGAAACTTTGATATGGCATATGTTGATGTTTTTATATTATGTACTCCTTATAAACAATAAGTTACTTTGTTTTGTAAACTTAATGACATGTTCTATACCCACTGAGGGTTGTTAAAAACGGAACAAATAAACTATTCTATCTATGATTTCGATAACTTTTCCGCAAGAATCAAAAAGGGCTCCACTTTGAATGGTCGTAGCGGTTCACTTTAGAGACCAACGGTAAAGAACTTTTTTGTAGCAAATTTACTCTAGATTATTTTTTATAATAGGTATTTTGTTGATAAAGTTGATGGTTTGGGAGATATTTGCAAAAAACCGAAAAATGGTACCTTCTTAGGGCCAGAAGGGCCAACGCCGACTTCGCTCGAGGGGGAAAACTTGGGAGAGTAATATCTGGGTCCAAATAAAGCGATTAAAGCAATTTCCAGCTTTCCATTAATTATTTCCTTATTGAACTACCTGTCGCCTGGCCTAACTGCTATTTCTGAAAATAACAGGTGAGAAAATAACATAAGAAACACGACGTAGTAAAAATGTTCTTGCTGACTGCTGTTAAACTGTTATTCAGAAAACAGCAACATTAATACTTGTATAAAACATAAAAATCAAAGAATTTCTTCTGTCCATCAGAAAGCGGCAGCAGCATGATGTATAAAATAGTATCTCAGTACTTCTCAACTCTGTTATTTTTAAACTGTTACTTCCAAATAGTAGTAGTGAAACACTATGTGCCTTCAGCTTCTTCCTAACATAACATTGAGCAAATGCTTTTTAAAAAGGATGATGTATTTTCAATTTCATATTCACATTTGGTAGTTGCCAAGATGTCAACAATGTAGATGATGCGATCTCTATTAAGCGAGTTTAACACGTTGACTGTCCCACGACCCGCCTATGGGTCATGGACGATGCTGGTATTGCAGAGTCCATGAACCGTATGTGGGTCACGCAAAAAATCGATTATTTAGTTGCAGTGGACGAGTGACGGTTATTGTTATGTTATAATATGGACAGTCAGCGTGTTAAGAACTTATCGGTATAAGAGAGATATCAAGTTTTCAATGTCAACCATTTTTATGTTTCCGCATAACTCTACCCTGACTTGCTCGTAGACTACAGTGGTGTAATAGCCCGGGAGGCAGCGTTGCATTTTTGATGGCGATTTCAGGCCGCTTGATTTTGTGTGTGTAATCGACAGTAGTAATCAAAACAAGCGTCAGCTGTCAGAATCGTGGTGGACCTGGTCGTGAGAGAACGTCTATTATGTCGAAAAAAAAAATCAAAAATGATTTCAGGTCATTGGAAAATTTGTATAACAAATGTTTACATGATAATAATAATTTTAAAAAAAGTCAGCTGCGCAGATAATGGGGGATTATACGTCAGCCGCTTATATAAACCTGTATAAAAAACAATTGATGTAAAATCATTTCAGGTTCAATGAAACTTATACAGCTAACTCTTTATATTATTAAAATGATAAAAACAATCGTCAGCTATTCTTTCAATGGGGGTAAGACCGTCAGCTGAGGGATTATAAGTGCTGAGCGAGCTTTTAATCTGAATAAGGTGGAATCCTATGTATGATCTAACTGATGCTCTTTCCCCCTTTATATCAATAGCTGACATACATTTTCATTTACTATATTGTTTAAATAGTCATTTCTAGAAATTTCAAGTGACTTGAAATCAATTTAAACTAGAATTTATGGTTTTAATCTAGTTTTCATAGCATACATAATGTGCTTTCAATTCATAAGCCAACTGATGATATTTCCCCCCTTATACAAATAGTTGACGTACGTTTTTACCCCATATATTGTTTAAATAATCGACTTTCGGCCATTTTATTGGGAGTATTCTCGGAATCGGCTTCACACAAACGGAGTTGACAGAGTCGGCTTAGTTTTTATTTTGTTACAATTTACAAGTGTATTAATTACATGAAGGAAGAAATAAATATGAAATGAAGGAAGAAGATATGCGTTTTTAAATATAGCGATAATATAATTTATTTTATATAAACATGATAAGCTGAAAAAACTGCATACTTAACTATATGTTCTTTTCGCACGGCTTGGCAACTGCGACTGAAAATAAAACTCGGAAAGTCTACAAACCCTCCAAAAAAATTGAAATTTCACATGCACCAACTTGGATGCGCGAACTCTTCCCGCCAATGCGTGTTACACTTCTGGTTGTTCAGTGGCTAGACAAATGGATCCCCCAAATTCTTCTACTTAAATAGGATCCCAAAGAGCCCTAACGGTCATAGGTAAGGGTGCAGGAAATTTACGTAGAAATGCGCAGATAGTTTCTGTCACAATTTGTCAAGGTCTGTGCAGATTTAACCTACAGGAAAATACAATGGAAAAATATATTTTTTAAAATTGTTTTTCCAGCATTAGTGTATATTACCATTGTAATTGAAACCATAAATTTCAGTTTAAATTGATTTCAAGTCACTTGAAATTTCTAGAAACGATTATTTAAACAATATATTAAATGAAAATGTACGTCAGCTATTGATATAAAGGGAGAAAGATCGTCAGTTAGATCATTCATTGGATTGCACCATACTCGGATTAAAAGCTCGCTCAGCACTTATAATCCCTCGAATGACGGTCTTACCCCCATTGAAAGAATAGCTGACGATTGTTTTTATCATTTTAATAATATAAGTTTCATTGAACCTGAAATGATTCTACATCTGAAATGATTTTACATCAATTGTTTTTTATACAGGTTTATATAAGCGGCTGACGTATAATCCCCCATTATCTATGCAGCTGACTTTTTTTTTTAATTATTATCATTTAAACTTTTGCTGTAAAAATTTTCAAATGACCTCAAATCATTTTTGAATTTTTTTTTTTTTTTTGACATAATAGACGTTCTCTCACGACCAGGTCCACCACGATTCTGACAGCTGACGCTTGTTTCGATTACTAGCCATATCTAGATTATCAATTACATACAAAATCAAGTGGTCTGAAATCACCATCAAAAATGCAATGCTGCCTCCCGGGCTATAAGGAACAGTGAGAAAAACAACTAAAAATGGAATCAAGTGATAATAAGTGATGAATCCCACTTCCTTTTGTTGTGGTTGTGTGACGATGTAAATTTTGTTTAGATAATTGTTAGTGTTAAACACAATTAAAAAAATGACAATCGTGAATTTTATATATTTCTATTTTTCATTCATACAAAATCTTTTTTAGGAACAAAATATCACTAAGTTGGCAAAAACATTAATAAGAAATAAGTTGTCTTCAAAGTATCCTATACAATAAAATGCTTAATTATTTTGTCGTTAATTCGATAAGACGAAATGATGCAAAATAACTTTCAACAACAAATTTTCATATAATTTTGGAATGATATATTTACAATAACAATGCTCATCAACAGTCACATTAAATTTTATTTAAAAAACAAACACAATCTAAGATACACTAAGAGACACCCTTCAAAAGGTCCGGACCTACTCCCAACTTCGAGGCAATCTTAAGTTGAGAGGCAGCGGCGTCTCTAAGAGAGAACAAATGGACCATCTCCATTTCGGATCTTGCTAACGCTATGGCCTTGTTAAATAAATCGATAGCTAAAACTAAGTTACCCCTGAAACGAAAAAGGTGTTACTGTCCTTAATAGTCCCCAGTACAGTGCCCTTTTTTGAAAGTTATTACAAAAGCGATAAAAATGGTCTCAGCGGTCTCATTTTAACGAGTCTACCATACTGTAAAATTTCAGAGTACGGGATGGGTGCTTTTCCCCACTCGCAGTACCTAAACCTGTCGCTCTAACGCAGTTACGATTTTTTACTACAAAACTCAAATTTTTTATTTTAATTGAAAAATTACGCGTCAAATTAAAAGAAAATTTTTTTGTCCGAAAAAAAAAGAGGGCGTGATTGTCGAGTCCTACACCTGCAACATATCACTCTAGCGCGGTACCGTTTTGTTATTGCACAACACCTAATTTTCAATTACAATTGCTCATAATTGCCTAAAGAAGATAGTCCATAAAAATCAAAAATTATATAAACAATAGATATCAGTGTGTACACATGAACGGGAAAACATCCACTTTAAAACCACTTAATTATGGTGTCCCACAGGGTTCAATACTAGGGCCGATCCTATTTCTAGTTTACATAAATGACATAGCCGATTTTATCACATCTAAATCTATTGGATATGCAGATGATCTCACCTTGTTGTCAGCGAATAGAGAATTGGACATCCTGACTCAAATAGATCACGAAATACAGTCTTAAGCCAATGATTACTATGATAATGTTGAATTATGTTTAAATAACGGGAAAACTAAAACCATCCTTTTCAATCTTAATTCTCACAAGGTTATCAGTGAATTTGCCAAATGTCTAGGTATTACCGTAGACAGCAAATTATCTTGAGAACCGCACATTATTTCTCTCTCAAAAAAATTATCCAGCTGTGTGTACCTTTTAAAAAGCTTAACCATCTCAGTAAATAGTGATGTTATTTTGATGGCGTATTATGCCTTGATTCATAGTGTTGTGTTATGGGATCATACTCTGGGTGGCTCTGCACATGCCATAAAAATACTACGCCTCCAAAAACGTGCAATCAGAATCCTCACAAATTCTAAGAGCACCGACTCATGTAAACCATTATTTAAAAGCCTGGGAATTTTAACATGCACAAATCAATATATTTATGAATGCATAAATTATGCCAGAAAGTATATTTATAACTACCAAATCGTAAATAAACATGACACTAGACATAAGCCTCTGATTGCTCCATATTTTCGGCTCGCAAAAAATATCTCCTCATATAGATTTCTATCCGTTAAATTCTACAACCTACTACCCCGTGAATGGAAAGATCTAAGCGTATTAAAGTTTCAAAAGCAAGTCAAAAGTTTTCTGAAGGAACATGTATTTTATGATGTACAGGAATTTTATGATTATTTTACGTCCTAAATATTAATATGTTTGTGAATGTTCACACAGTCTAAATCCTAAATTTTAATATGTACTGTGAATGTCTACACAACTGTATTGTTAAACTGTTAAATTTTATTTGGCTACTATGACGCAAACTTATAAAAACTAATTAAAAAAATTTTTTTTTTTTTATTTTTGAAAGTAGTGCCAAAGCTCGCGCACTAAACTATACTGAAGAGTGTGTGCGGGAAGAGCAGCTGATGAATTCATTGCCTCATGGTCCGCCAAGCTCCATTTTTATATATACGCTTTGCTTTGCCGGCTTCGTTCACGTTTTACCCCATGTGACTTTTATAAAAATCAAAGTGTTAATCGAAAGGTGTATTGGTGTATTTATTTTTTTTAATTATGGAGTGCTTGATGGTGTTGACATTTTCAATAAATTAATTTATATATACCGCATTAAATAACAAAAGTTATTAAGAACAAAATATGGTTTGATTATATTTCATAATTGTTTTAATAAAAATAACTAAAATTAACCGATATATAATAAGTATTTATTCATTTATTAGTATTTATTTATTACATTGCACAGTTTTGCTCTATAAGGTTATGCATTAAAAAAAATATAAAAGTTGTAATGAACAAAATTTGGCCTGATTACTTTTCATAAATTTTTTCACAAAGAAAACTAAAATTTACTTGAACTGAAAATCAGAGCTTTTTTAATATTTATTCATTCTTTAATTAGTATTTATTTATTTATTAAGTTGCATAATTGTCTTCTCTAAAGGTATGAATTTAATAAAAGATAAAAGTTGTTATGAACAAAATCAGGTCTGATCATTTTTCATATTTTTTCACAAAAAAAAAACTAATTTTACTTATTAATTAATTTATTAGTAGGTACTTATTTATTTACAATACATTGCACAATTATCTTCTATCAGAGTATAAATTAAATAAAATCATAATATAACATATCAACATTAATTTACATAATATTTGCAGCTAATTATACACGAAAATAAAAATTCGATTAAGGATGCATTGTATTAACCTTTTTTTTTTTTTTGTCGGACTGGTAATATGATCCACTATTTTTGTCAGACAGTGCTATATTTAGTTCAACAACGTACCAATCTATCACATGATTTCGGTCCGAAATTTTGCAATCGCAAAACATAACCTGCCATAACTGACATATTCAGGTTGTCGGACTGAAAAAACGAGGCTGAAAATTTGTCGGACAACTTATGAAATATCTTTTTTAGGCAATTATGAGCAATTGCAATTGAAAATTAGGTGTTGTGCAATAACAAAACGGTACCGCGCTAGAGTGATATGTTGCAGGTGTCCGACTCGACAATCACGTCCTCTTTTTTTTTCGGACAAAAAATTTTTCTTTTGATTTGACGCATAATCTTTCAATTAAAATAAAAAATTTGAGTTTTGTAATAAAAAATCGTAACCGCGCTAGAACGACAGGTTTAGGTGCTGCGCGTGCGGAAAAGCGCCCATCCCGTACTCTGAAAATTTTACAGTGTGGTAGACTCATTAAAATGAAGCCGCTAAGACCATTTTTACCACTTTTGTAATAATTTTCAAAAAAGGACGCTGTACTGGGGACTATAAGCTTTCTGAAATTAAAATGCAAGCATGCATGCATGCCAGGGTAGAAAAAAATCATGATTTTTTTTTATTTATTTAAAAAAATCGTGAGTTTTTTAGGTGATTTCAAATCAAATTTTTTTGATTTATTTGGATTAAATTTTTTTTAATAAACTATACATGTTATGAAAATTTCATTATAAATGTTAATAAGGAATATGGAAATATCGAAAACAAAATCAATTTCTACTAGACAGAACAGCATGTAAGTATAATAAACGTAACGTGAGTGAGTACAGTAAATTCTATTCAATTGTTTCATTAAAAAGATCATCCTCGCTGCCTTGTCCACCCCCAATTTATTTCTCAAGTCACTGTGGACCAACCCAAATGTCAAAAATATCCTTTCCGAGGCTGAAGATGCAACAGCGGTGTTTAATCCTCTTTTGTTATTAAAAGTGATCGGAATTTGGTTGAGATTCTAGTGGCGCACATATAGGTATAAAATTTTACATAAAAAAATTAAATTTAAGTTTGTTCTTTCTTACAAAATTAAATCAAAATGAAATGTAATACGAACCTACCTTATGAGTTTCTCATTTATTTTGGCATAATAGAACATATTATATACATATATTTCACAAATAAACTGTTATAAAACCGCACAGCACTTTCAAGTTTCAAAATTTATATTTTTATTGAGTATTCATAGTTTCAAAGTATATAGTAAGTATTGTTTCTAAATTGTCATGTGAAAGACGATTTATTTTAACAGTAAATATCCACTTTAAGGTCGAAAATGATCTTTCGCAATCCACAGAAGTGAGTGAAGCATATCTAAAGATATTCATAGGAACCTGATCAAGGAAGGCATCTGGTTCTGTTTTAATTTTTTTACTAATGGCAAATACGACGGCCAAATCTGGATTTCTTCGTAAAACAGCAGCCCACTTTTTTGACATAACCTCACCAATTTCACCTAGAATTTCGTTTATTGTTTTTTGAACAGTGTGTAGCTTTTGAAATGTTTCTTCCAAGGACAAATTTGGACATTGAAGATTTTTTATAATTCTTGTGATTATTTGAAAATGATCAGAAATAAATTTTAAGTCATTTTTAATATTCGGAATATTCATTAAATTCTTTTTCGCATACGCGGTGTAACACATGCTATAAACAAGTAACATGTAACACTTGCGGGTATTTCTTTTTAATTTTTTTTCCAGTACTTAACATATACGACACTGAATCACTAATAAAAACAACAACTCTCTTTAAATTTTCTTCAGCCAAGTCTTGCCAAAGCCATTTTAAAGTGTTTTCAAAAAAATTAAACACTAACACGCCATTAACTGTTTCTAAAACCTTGGAAGCTACTAAATGACACTTGCCAGGACCATCAACATGTAATTTTCTAACTAATAAATGGGCAACTTTATTCCTAAAAAGTCTGCCGTTTCGTCTATTGCAACCCAAAACCAGCCATTTTGAAGATCACTCCGAATATCTTCCAGTTTTTTTTTCGTATAGTTCGCTGAGAATTTTTTTACGAAGCAGGCTTTCACTTGGAACATGTTGCCCCATGCAATATTTGTTTAGAAAACATATAAACTGAGCGTTATTTAGTACACTCCATGGAAGATTTAAACTGATTAACAAAAGAGCCAAATCGAAATAAAATTCGTCCTTTGAAACTATTTACATGTTTTAAAACAGCAGTTAAATGTACGCTTAATGTGACATCACAAATATTACAAACTATTTTCTCACCATCAAAATGTAATTCTTCATAAGGCTTAATCCACTTCTCGACCGTACTTTTCCTCGGACGCGGCATGGTTCTTTCACGAACAATTATAAACTGAACCCTCAGCCAAGAAACTATGTCACAGAAGACATGCGTAATCACCTGATCAAGCGGTAACCTGATTATTGTAGTGTTCACGTGTTGCCAACGTGCATTTATTTACGCGCTCCGTTTCTTTAGCTTGTTTAACGTTTTTTTTTTTTTTATAAAAATTATATAATTTATATTCATATTATATGAAAAATAAATGAAAATTAATTTATTTTTCACTGAACTGAAAATGCATACATATTTTAATAAATCCTTGTAACAACGCACATGGAAATCTCAACCAAATTCCGATCAGGATCTTTCAGGATTGTGGACAATGACAATGACGAATCCACCATGCAGAATCATTTTGCAGTCCTTCTAATGCGAATTTGGACATTAACGAGCCAACAAACGGCTGAGTTTTTTTTTTAATATTTATTAAGAAAATACAATACGGAAAGAGAAGTCAAATAAACGTTTTTATTTTAATAAAACAAAAAAAAATTATAATTTTTAAATAAATCAGCGATTTGTTATTTTTTTTTAATCATGATTTTTATCAACACTTCTAGTTTTATTCAAAATTTTATTGTGAACAATTTGGTATTGTTATCTTTGTGATGTGATTACTAGCACCAAAGATAACAGAAAATTGTTGAAATAAAAATTGTTTAAATTGTACTAGAAGCAATGGACCGATTTAATTCAAAACTTCTCACAGCAGTTGTTATTACACCTACAGCAAATTAAAACAATAAAATTGCTGCAACCAGAGAATTCCTTATTCACCTATTTTGACGGTTAATTTACATCCATTAATATTGCTATAAAAAAATGTGCTTACCTTTGAACCTCCACCGTACCCAGAGTTTCGTATGCGAATTCAGACTTATCATCAATTTTTATGCCTTCCCTCATTAACTCCACAGCCTTCTCGATCTCCCCTTTCCACTGTAAAAGCAGCAGCCCTTTATGCACATACACCGAAGCATTATTCGGGTCGATTTTCATCGCTTTTTGATACAGCTCTTCCGCTTCTTGGAATTCCTGCTTTTCAGTTTTCACTTGAGCAAATAATATATAAGTTTCAGGGCAATCTGGGAATTTCTCTATGGCACTTCTGAAGTCCTGCATGCTCTGCATAAGCAAGCCCACATCTTGTGACTGCATAGCATGTCGGTAGTCAGAATAGCACTTTTGTACTACTGCCACGGAAAAATTCGGGTTCAAATCGACGGCTCTCTGGAAATCGCTCCTTGCCTCTTCAGTTTTCTCCATAAGCAATTTCACTTGGCCTCGATGATGGAACACATCTTCAACAATTCAAAACACTTGAGTATTTTTTACCAAAGGCTATTAATTTACAAGATGCAGTGCAAATAAACCACGATTAAGGGTGTGATATGCTCATGACCTGACACTATCTGCATTGCTATTGGACAACTGTGATAAATCATTCTAAACGACATGACGCACAAGGATCTTTAGCAGATGTATATTCAGTTGTTATGCATTTGTTCACATTTACTGCATCTTGAAAATAAATAGATGTTATTGTCTAAATGTTGATTGTGGGATTTTCTTATTTTTTCTTGTTTCTTATGGGGATGCTCTGCCACATATATTTTCTTCTATACAATGTCCGTGAAATCTACAAATTAATACAACCTCTACGCCTATGACTGTTACGTCAAAGGAGCAGTAGATAAAACTTTAAAAATAATCAAGGACAAATTGTTAAATGGTAATAATTTGGAAGCTAGAACTAAATTAACTGTTAATTGCATAATGGAACTATTAACAAAGTGTACAGAAACTACTTACTTTCAGTTAGAAGGTGATTTCTATCAACAAGACTTTGGTACGGCAATGGGGTCTCCTTTTCGCCAATTTTAAGTAATATATTTACGGAGGACTTTGAAACTAGACATGTTCAAAATAGTATACAGTTAGTTGGTGGAGATATGTTGACGATATCTTTGCAATTTGGAGTTGATTTGCTCAACAATTTTTTAGAAAATATAAATAATATTTAATCTCTATTAAATTTACATTAGAAGTAGGAAAGTAGAAATGAACTACCGTTTTTAGACGTTTTAATTAAAAGAGTAAATAATACAGTTAAAACAAGCGTTTACAGAAAACCAACACACACCAACAGGTACTTGAATTTTAACTCAAATCAGTCGATGCATGTTAAAAAGGGTGTAATAAAATGTTTATACGATAGGGCTAAAATGATTTCTTCTAATGATGAAATATTAGACAATGAGAAATGCTTTATAAAAGAGGTTCTTATAAACAATCAATACCCTGAATCCTTTGTAGATAGAACTTTCACATCTATAGAAAACAATAATCAGGTACGACAAAAACCTGAACAACGGTACACAACATTAATTCCTTATGTATACGGATTATCTGAAAAGTTACGCCGTGTACACAATAGAACGATATTTCAAATGGGCAATACGTTGAGATCTATTTTAACAAAAACAAAACCACTAAATCGTGAGCAAAATTCAAAAAACTGCATTTATAGTATTCCATGTGACATTATGTGGCCGAGTCGTCCAGACCATTTAGTGTTAGATTAGGTGAGCACAGGGGTTACATTAGGAAGAATGAAATTCAGAAATCGAAGATTTGCAAACACGCTTGGGAGAACGGACACAGAATAAACTGGGACTCTGGAAAAATGTTAACAAAAGAGACAGATAGGAAGGAAAGAGAAATTAAAGAATCAGCTACTGTTAGCGAACTGAGAACAACTTGTGCGGTGGTAAAAATAGTTTATATTTTATTAAAAAAATTTATAACAATAAAGAGAGCGAGAGAGATAGTGGACTGTTTCACGGTAAAGAAAAAAGAGACATATAGATCCTACCTTTAATCCTCCCCGAATCCAGCTTCCGGAGGCCTCTAGATAGGGAATCCAGTAATTGATGCAATATTCCAGAATCAAAATGACCCTTATTCACTTCCAAGAAAATGGAACACAAAGCGGAAAGTTAATAACAATAATTTTAGCAGTAAAAAATACTTGTCTGCGGTGACACGAGGTTAAACACCAAATGAATGTTTAGGTATCACAAAAAATCTCTTTTTGTTCGCATGCAAAGCTACAGGGTGAGCCAAAGTGAATGACAGCGGAGTGTAGTTTATTTTTATTTAAAGTTAGCGGTAAATAGTTAGTTATAATTATAGTAAATAATTAACAGTTAAAATCAAATATAGTTTAATTTTTATAAGATGACACTATCGGCAATAAAACGCCAGACGAAGAAAAATGCATATCTCAATTCTTGAGCAAGAGCAAGACAAGAAATAAAACCACGTGTATCTACAAACTTAGGGGCGGGGCTGCAATCGTTCTCTGCTCGAATAGGTGCGAGAAAAGGTGAGATATGCATTTTTCTTCCTCTGGTGTTTTATTGCCGATAGTGTCATCTTATAAAAATTAAACTATAATAAAAAAAAAGCTAAATAGTGACTGAGGACGGAACAAGCTACAATATTACTGAATGAGGATAAATGAGTGTCGAATTGTTCCGAAGATATTTGCACAACCTGGCTGTCGATGTTAAAAGAAGAACTTAACAAACCCAACATTATTTAAAACCAAGCTATTAACTAGAAATATCAACAGTTCTGTGTAAGCCAGGGTGTATTAAATAGGTGATGCGACGACAACCCTCACAGTGGCTTCATAAGTGCTTACTTTGTACATAATGTAATAGATGGCAGGACCAATAAGTTCTCTCATTACTTACGCACAGTACAGTGTTGCATACATTCCCGGCCTTTTGTTTTTTGTTTAGTGAAACAGAGTCCAGTGACATCTGACATTAAGTAGCTAAATTAAAACATTGAAAGAATATATGCAACACTACATGGTGCATTGCACGTGTCGCCACATCTAACCTCAAAAATATATATTTCTTAAGATTTACAAGTATTACGTAGCTATTATTAAAATTTCTGCCTGGTTCCTGTACTTTCAACCAAAATCAAGTTCAACGTAATGTGTATGAAGTTTTAAATAGTTTGTCACAATAAAATAAGACACTTTTTGTAGGTTAGGAATCTAACCTATAATCAGCAGTCTGTTTTTATTAATCAACAATATTGAAAAATTATTTGCGTGAATTTTTAAATATTTGCTTAGAGCCAGTATGGCTCCAAGCTAAAAACGCCTATACAAACATTAAAAATGAGAATAAACGAAAAACCTTAAAATTTGAGGATACGTTAGTTATACGATGCACATGCCCATCTAATTGTAGGACCTTATTGCTCGCGCTATCTACTAAAGTAAATAGAAACCATGCACTTATAAAGCCATTATTATAATAGGAAAGTGCCGTACGTCGGACCACCTATTTAATATGCCGTGTAGTAAGCAGTAAGTATTTATGGATATTGAATATAACAAATATATTCTTAAAGCTGTGTATTTAATATACACAGCACACAAACACTTATAATAATACGCTTTGAGGAAGGAAACAGATTCGGTTTCCGAAACGTCAGCAACATACGTCATTTTTATATTTTTGTTCTTATTCATTATTTGTTAAATAGAACACCCACTAACTGCTCTTTTGACGTAAAAGTCATAGGCGTAGAGGCTATTTTCCAGTAAAATACTGGATAACTGTATTATTTTGTAGATTTCACGACACTGTTTAGAAGAAAATACATGTGGCAGAGCATCCCACGATAACAAAATAATTTTTACTGCTGTACCTGAAATATCTGGACCAAGTTCGGCAGCCTTCTCAAAATCATCAAGACATTCTTGCAGTTTTTCAGTCTGCATGAATATCGAAGATCTTTTTACGAGTGCATTGACTTTTAGTAATACATCTGCATCTTCGGTCTCTATAATCGTGGTGAGATCCTCTAAGGCTTCGTTAAACTGACCAGTGAGGAAGTAAAATGATGCCCGAAGCGACAGAGCTTCAAGTTTATAACTTGACTCCGATTCACTCAAATTTAGTTCCTCTGTACATGCTGGTATCACTTCATCGTATTTTTCTGTGGCAAATGCTAGTTTGGCCTTAAGGAATCCTGAAACAATTTTAAATATGAATGAGAAGTAAACGATTTTTTTGGTAGGATTTAAAATGTATTTATTGTATTGAAAGCAACAATTAAAAATATCTAATACTAATATTATTTAGAAAAAGCTGCCAAGAATATCCTATAGAATGTGCAACAATTATATAAAAAGTTCAACAAACCGGCGAAGAGTATATTTACCCTAATACTGTCTTGTTTACTTGCGTACCCGGCTCCGAGGTAGTTATGACGTAAAAGACAGGATCAGCTTTAGGCGATATGGACAATTATGACCATTTTAATAATAAAAAATATTAACCTTAAATGTTTCAATAAACAAACCTTCCAGTACATATGTAGTATTGAGCCATACTCAACTCAAGAATATTATGTGTGATAATGATAAGTGTGACTTATCTATCTTATATTATTTAGCAACTCATTTGTCTGTTTCATATGTCTATACTTTCATTTTCTAAACTGTGACCTGTTTTATACATGTAAATGTAAACCAAAATGGAATAAAACTTACTTACATTTTTATGCACAATAATTCAATATCTGACCTTATAACGGTATCTAGTAAATTCCGTAATATTTAAAGGCTCCGAAAAGATTCCAAGTCATATTGTGATGAACTTATTGTTGGACGAATGAGATCGGAATAAAGCCGACCTATAAAGAGCGGACATTTATTAGTTTACAGACGGCTCCAAAACCCATGAAGCAACTGGAGCCTGGGTATACAGTCGCAACCCAAAGGTAAGAATATTCGAGCCTGGATAACAATGCGACTGTCTTTCAGGCGGAAATTCACGCTATTGGACTGTGTACAAGGAGGCTTGAACAGATGCATCCTAGACGCAGATAAATAAAAATCTTTTTAGACAGCCCTGCAGCTTTTAAAGCTCTTGGCTCACATCGTTGCAGTTCTAAATTGGTCTGGATATGCCACTCTGGCATGGAGGGCAATGAAATAGCCGATTCCTTAGCCAAGGAAGGTGTGGTATCGAAATTTATCGCACCAGAACTAGTACTTGACTGCGAAATCAACCATCTTGGCCTGGGCTGAGAGGAAAATCATCCAGTACTGGCAAGAACTACCAGGATTAGTTCATTCAAAGGAGTTTATTAGATATCCTCTGAAATCAAGAACTAAAAAACTATTAATGTTAAATAGGTTACACCCAAGAACTAAGTTGGCTTATATACCAGGCACTCCAGATTAAATCACCATCTACACAGACTTGGAATAGCGGACAACACTGAATGCCGACTGTGTTTGGAGGAGGATGAAACAGCAGCTGCAGGAAGAACCAGGTTCTCACTTTTTGGCAAAGGGCAACTACTGCCAAAGGACCTGGACAATCTCTCATCCAATAAGGTAATCGGCTTTATTAAAAAGCTGAACCTATTGGGTGAAATATTAATTAATATAAATAATTAGGAGTGAGCCACAATAGACCAGATGGTCGCAGTGGAGTCCGTATAGTAGTCCACTCACATATCAACCTAACCTAACATATTGTTGGATGCACAAACACAATCACTTGGTAACTATGCCTTATTAGACTAATAAAAATAGGTATATTATTTGTGTTTGTTCTGAATGGTCCAAAGTTAAACTCCGGTGACTTTCACAAACATACACTTGTACTGTGAAACATCTATCAATGTAATCGGCACATATCTGAAATAAGTAAAGTTTCTTATAGATGGCAGATTCATATCCGGCATTGAATAATCCACTTCTTTGCCACTTAATAGGTCCCCTACATACCAAAATATTGAAAAACTGGGGTTGTCTTGTTTCTTAACACTGTATCTAGTTTGTTTTACTGTCTCAGCAACACCCCCCGACTAAAAATATATTGACGTGGGTCAAATATAATATTCATTGCGTCAATTACTGTATACTGCTCTGTTTCCAGCTTACGTTAACCCTTTCGCTGCGCAGAGCGGTTTCACGTAATTCTCGTGCAGTGCGCAATAAATTGACCGCTTGCGAGTATACGCGCTTGGAGCACGCAGATCCGATATTACGTTACTATTTGATTTGGTTTATTGTATGCATGGTCTATTATTATATATAAAATTGAAAGAAAAACAAAAACCAAGTGCTCTAATTTCAATAATAATAATTTATTTTTAAAAAATGGTTAAAAACAGTACATGTAAACATAAACATAAAAACAAAACAACATTCTTATCAAAAATATTAAGGTACAACAGAAACTTGTGTAAGTATATAAAAATGTATTAATAGAACATATACGAGTGTTAAATCGCTTTGAGCAGTCTGAACCAATTTAAAAACGACAGGCGAGTTAACACGCTTGGAGCACAGTGGGCCCTTTTATTTTTCGCGCGTATACACGCTTTGAGCAGTGAAAGGGTTAAAGTTCACGTATGACTAGAGAGAAATATCCATGTATTCTGTTTAATAAATGGATCACTAAACATTGCTTAAGCATGTAAAATGGCAACTGATTCATTTGGATCGAAGTATTTGCACTACTGATTTAACAGCATCAAAATTACAATAATAATACGATGCCTTCTCTAGCCATGTCCCCCCCCCCCCCCACCGCATTACAACAGGCAACATTTCGTGAAATACCTTAATCCAACTTGGTACTTTTAGGAACATTTTTTTCAGAGATGGGTGAAGGAAACTTTCCAATGAAAGTTCCCAGGAAATTTTCAGTAGTTTCCGGAACGAAGTTTTGATAAAAATGAAAGTTTCCAATAAAATATTTGAATTTTCTGAAAGTTTCCAAAGAAAACTTTCCCAGAATTTTGATTTAGATGCAATCAAGTGGGCACACATTGAATGTGTCTCCTCCATTCCACCAACTATCACATTTGTTATCTTCATACAATAGGCATTTGTTGTTTGATCAACACAAAGCCAGATTTGTTTTCCATTTATCTCTGTAAATATTTTTTCTTTCAGTGTCACAAGTCGGAGTCACACTTTTGCAGAAACTGTCTAAAAAGAGGATCGTCTAGTCTCGTCCATGGTATGTTACCCCCTACCATTACTTCTACCAAATCTAAGTTTAATTTTTGTTGATTATCACTAGTAACATCAAAATAGTTTTTATGACGTTCAGATGAAACATTGCGTCTCCTCGAAAGTGTTTTTTCACAGCTTGTACAGAAAAGTTCTACACCAGTTCCGGAATATCTTCAATCCATGAAAGTACTCTATCTCTTAATGAAGAGCCACTTGATGCCATAATAATTACGACACATTTACTTCTATCAAAAGCTTAAAATGCACTGACCCTGACACTTTAATCTGTAGTGTTATTCCATAATGCGTATGAAAAAAGGCGTACATGCCATCGGTCGCTGTGTTATAAAATAATAATAACTGTTCGACCTTTTTTATTTCAAGTGCTTTCTGAATATTTATTTACATGAAGTTTCGAATGTTCACTTGAATTAATATGAAAGAGAAAAAGGAGTAAAAATCACATTTCGATGTAGGTGTAAAAACTTAAATATTGTGAATATTATTGTCACCAAATATGGCAATGAAGTGTTTACACCCAAGTCAATGTATGGTCTTTATTATACTCTTCGCAAAAACGAAGAGTATATTGTATTTGATCGGCACATTTCTAAAATCGTAAATATCGCTCGTAGAAAAAAAATTTTCATATCATTGTGTTAGTGAACGAATTCTGAACAACTTTCAAAATGTCCGTCTGTCCGTCTGTCCGTCCGTCCGTCACGTTTCTTGTAAGCACGATAACTTAAGAAAGAAAAGTCCGATTGTATTGAAATTTAGAAAATAAGTTAGTGTTAGCTAGAGGAAGAACCCTATTGTTTTTGAAGAAAATCGATCAGTAAATAAAAAAGTTATTAATTATTTAATTTGAAAAAAAATTTTTTTGTTAATTTTTGTGGCTTGTACTAAAATGGAAATCGCGAGATATTATTTCCATAACAATTTTTTTTTTTGTGTATGAAGTTTACTAATATTTCTTAGAAGTGAAATATATATGAATGTCGAAAGATATATATTACAGACAATCAATTTTCCTAGCAACAGGTGGTGGCGCAGCGGCTAAAGCTTTTCGTTGCAATCCAAGGGTCCCGTGTTCGAATCCCACAGGTTGGATTTTTTTTTTTCATACAATTTTTTTCACAACAAAGTTTATATCACAAAATTTAGGATGTCCAAAAACTAACATTATTTACAAGAAAACTGCGAAGAGTATCCTATAGAATGTGTAACAATTATATATAAAAAGCTCAGTAAATTGGCGAAGAGTACGTTTTTAGCTTGTTAACTTTTCTTTTTCATCCAAAATTCGTTCAAGTGAATGTTCGAAACTTCAGATACATGAATATTTAAAGTCTTCTGCAAAGTGTAAAACATATTTGCAGTTTCTTTTACGACTGTTTACCATATACTATTTGCCGACATAAAAAAAAGTGCCAAAAATTCTCCTTATATTTTTCAAAAGTCCTTACGTTAGATTAGATTGAAGGAAGGAGCTGGCTGCTTGGCCTTGGCCACCGCGACCCCTGTGGATCTATTCTAAGTCCTTACATTATAATGCCTTATACCGTGTGTGTAGCCGAGCACTAGGCATAGGGAGTAAAATTACAACAACGTGCGTGCCAGCTGGCTGAAATGAAATAACAGGCTGGGATGCTCCGCTCGACGGAGGAATTTACGGCAGCTGTGTTGTCATATCTATCGCGCTACGTGAATGTACATGCCTAATGGGAAATTACACGCATGGTATATTACATATGTGCACAGACAAAAACAATATTTTAAATCAAGAATTGTTAACACCAAATAAATAATTTCACCAAATTTGTGATAAATAATTTATTTATGAGTTTTATGTCACACTTTTTATTTCTTAGCACAAAAGTATTTGTTTCATATAAATAATGTTTTTATTTGTTTATATGAATTATAAGATTCTCGATTCAAAACATATTTATCTGTGTGTGAAGACCGTCTCTGGTAAAACTAGCTACCTGGGAGCCCCGGTTTGGTTATGTGAATGAACATTATTTACATACTTTATTTTATTGCATAAGTACCGAGCAGTATTTTTATTCTTTAATTTTTGATTTACATTGTAGCATAGGTTTTGTGTATTTTGTCTATTTCATTTGAGTTAGAATTAAATAGAATAATATCCAAGAACAATATCATTATTTATGTTATGTTAATGATATTTATGGATGAAACAAATAATTATTCTTATAAATATTACTAGGTTCAACCATGAGTGCCGTTGTACTATAGATACGATTCATTTTATCGGAAAAAAAGACAGGTATGCTGTGATTAACAGCTCCATATTTTCTTCTCTAATTCATTTTAAAACAAATAATTTAATTGTTATGTATAGTTTTGTTTACAGAAATATAGTCATTAACGTACTTATTCATTCATTATCAACAAACAGTAAGTACTTAGCAAACATTGGGGTCGAGATATTCATATCACTTAATAGATAACACAATTAGGTAGGTATAGTGAATAAAACAATATTTCAAATACTGACTGCAAATAATACTTGAAGTATAAATGTTATATAACTGATATATTTTGCAGAGCCTTCAATTTTTTTACCTTTTAATTCTCCTTGGCCTAAAGGCTCAGTAGCCTCCAGCAATTTTTTATAGACTAGGTCTTCAGAAAATGAAGAAAAATATGTTTTAATAAAGTTTTTCGAGGGAATAACAGGCTTTCTGTTTTTTATCGCTTCTGCAGCATTTTTCTTCCCTAACTCTTTTAAAACGCGATCCGCCATTAAAAGGGCACTTTGGTTTCCAAAATTTTGTAATAAACAAACAGTAGTAACATCATCTAAGGCGTTCACCCAATCTTTTGTCATTTCCTCTGCTTTAGCTCTTCGATAAAGTGCCTTTTCATATCTATTATTAAGTTCGATAGCTTTCGTGCAATCTGAAATAACAGAACTCCATTTTTTCAACTGTTCGTACGCTGCTGCCCTATTTTGGAAATACGTAGCTAAATCTGTTTTATACTCTTCTGGAATAGTCTCAATGGCAATGTTGTACAGGGATATAGCTTCATCATATTTGCCTCGTTTAAACATCTCATTACCCTCTGATTTATAACGTTGAGCCTGTTGGAATGGTGTTTCAACTTTTTCTTCACCTAGTAGCGACTCTCCTACTTTTTGGAGTGACTGTTTCTTACTTGTTCTTAAATACCAATAAGCCAAACCTACAGCTCCGACAGCACCTAATCCTAACGCAACATGCCATTTTAGAGAAGACGAAGGCATGTTTGTTTATTACACTTTCAACCACACTTTAAAGATTTGGCGTCAAAATGGCCTTTTCGGCCAATCGCAATTTTAAGTTGAGGTTATGTTTAAAAGTTTGACGGTCTGTACTGTTGTGGATATTTCATTTAAGATCTCGTGCTTCTCGGTCGGTTACGCTAGACGCAGCGTGACGTCATAACGAAGTCATAATTTTAACGATGCTAGTCTTTTACCTATTATCTTTGAATTGATGCCAAATAAACTTTTACTGTTGAAAAAAAACTATTTTAAAATTATAAAAAACGAAGACAAGTAGAGCCACACAAAGAATAAGCCTATTCTTTAGTTAATGAAATAAGACTGTAACAAGCGTTAGCAGTAACCACCGAGAGTAACTATTACAGCAGCTACTACGTGGGACTCTTCTACTTACTTTTATAATAATAGTGAAACTTATGGTATATTGTAAATTGTAACTGATGAAGTACCTGAATTTAGGAAAGAATGAGGTATGATTAATACCATTATTTGCTAGAGTGTCGCGAGAACATCCCTTTGCTTTAGTTCAAATGTCAAACAAGTGATGTCAAGGTCATATGTGTCAATTCGCAATCAATTTTTCTGTCATTGTCAAATTTTAGTCAAAGTCGACCTACCGAGTTTTTCTGGAGTGGCAGGTTCGATTTAAATATAAATTTTAGTTAGAAAATCAAATATATATCTGAAAAAAATGGCCAAATTGATTGCCAAGATACCTGTATTAGCAGGAAGTAAGTAGTTTAATAAAATTTTGGAAACGAAAATATTTTCCAACAATTACGTAACATAACCTGAAAAATTAATAAGTAATGTAGTAAATTGTATGTTACAACTGTTTATAAAACTGTTTATCATAGGGCTGGTAGAAGAAAGTCGTCCAAGACTCAACACATTCGTTAAATACGCCAAGGTTGAGCTGTCGCCTCCAACCCCTGCTGATATTCCCCAAATTAGGGCTGGTCTTGGTAGATTAATCAGTGGAGCTAAAAATGGTACATGGAAAAATCTTACTGTAAAAGAGGCCTGGTTGAACACCCTTGTTGGTATAGAAGTTCTGTGCTGGTTCTATGTCGGGGAATGTATCGGAAAACGCCACATCGTAGGATACGATGTTTAATTTATTTTACAAATTTTGTCTGTAGATTCTGTGTAACTCATAATTAAGTCCAAAAAGTAAATATGACAAAACATTGGGTGTTTTATTTCCATAATGAACATAATTTCAACAGATGAAATGGTTTTGTACAGTCTTAATTTGAATTAATTATTTCCATAGCAATATGTCAAAGTTAAATGTCAATTTTGACTTAGGTCTATGAGGTTTCTTCATTCCTATGGATTGTAAAATGTGAGTAAGACCACTATGAAGTATTTCATGATTGATTAATAGTTTAAAAACAAATTTAATTCGGCATTTTTTTTGCCGAAATATTACAAAATATATATTCAGAATTGAGTGTTTACAATGAATTCTAGATAAATAATGATAGGAAAAACCAGCAAGATGAAAACCATATAAATTATGTAACATCTAGATAGATAATTTTTACTAGTTCATGAGTGACCCATATAGGTATAAAACAATTAAACTTCACAATTTGTTACTCTGCACTAGTTTACACGTGGAGATGAATACTAAATAGAAATAACCAAGATGGTACAGCAGTAAGCTAGATCACTCCTGCATGTCTTGAATTTCAACTGCGGCAGATGGCCACGTTATAGGTCTTTAGGGGAAATTACGCCATTAAAATTGATGAGGTCATACACCAGATTCTTTAGACAAGTAATCAAATTAAGATGATCTATAAATTCAAGAGTAAAAATCAAAAATCTGATCTATTTCTTTCAAAGTTAACGATTATTTAGGGTGGACATGACAATTTGAAAACATTTCAGAACTTAAAATGTTTTATTAATCATCTCTCAAGTCACAAAGTAACCTCTTGACAAACTAGAATGATTTTGTGTTACATAAAAAGGAAGGAGACACTACCGTTTATTGTGAAATTCGAACCACATCTATGGCATCAGTGGTTCCCTCTCTCGTCTTAGATTGAAACAAATCAAATTTCTAACTTACTTTGAAAGTTCAAGAAGATACAGAATTTTACAAGAATGTATCATTTATTAATATAGGGTATTAGAGGTCAAAGGAGCAATTTCAGAAAGTTTTTCAATAAGAGTTTTTTGATCAGGAAGACATATTTTATCTAAAAAACCGTTTAGCCAATTTGACCAATTTTTTTTCCACATTATATAGGTATAATTTCCGGCACCTTTGCCAATATCTTCTAAACTTTATTTTTTTCTTTGCCATTTTTGTTAAAACAACAAATCTTTTTAGTGCAAAGTATCACAAAAGGCTATTAGAAAGAATCACAATAGAAAATGTACTAAAGAAAATCATGAATTAAATTTTTTAAATTGACCTGTTGTATTTATTCATGAACTATATCTGGAAACTAGATTTTTTTCTCGTCTGTGGCGCATGGGAAATAACATCTAGAGAAGCACTCCTCTAACGACCCCTAAAAAATTTTGAAAAAGCAGTTTGCGAAAAAAAATTTCACAATTTTTGCCCCCCCCCCCTGGTGAATGGACTCCCGTTTAAAATTATTCTTATTTGTCATATACATTTTACTTTTCATAAAAATGCAACAATAGGTTTTGGAGTTTATGAAAATATTTTCATTACTAACTGAGATACAACGAATTGAAATTTTGTAATTTGTTAAATTGTAAATTACAAAATTTCAGTTAATAATGAAAATATTTTCATAAACTTCAAAACCTATTGTTGCATTTTTATGAAAAGTAGTGTATATGACAAAAAAGAATAATTTTGCGGCCCCCTCCCTTAAACCAGGGGGGGTGCAAGAATTGTGAAAATTTTTTTCGCAAACCGCTTTTTCGAAATTTTTTAGGGGTCGTAAGAGGAGTGCTTCTCTAGAAGTTATTTCCCATATTTCGTATGGGTCCTATGTGCCACAGACGAGAAAAAAATTATTGAAATTTCTAGATCCGCCACTGGCTTTTGATCAGAAAGTCTAAATCTACAACATATAAAAAATTCAGCCAATTTGACTGGATGCACTTTTCCCCATGCTCTATGCGGAGTCCTATATGTATCCTAATGGCTTATTAAAGTAAGTATCTGTAATTCTTTTAAATGTTGTTCTTGATTGTATTGGCTTAAGACTAACTATTTAATATATTCAGTATATCCTTGAGGCATTTCTTCTGCAACACAAATGATACATATAAAAATAGTACAGTACCTAGAGGTAAAAATATGCAAAACTTCGGAAATTTGTCAAATTGAATGGATTTCGTGTATTTTTGGCAGTATAATAGTAAATGATTCACAGAAAAGTTTCTGTATTGTGCGGGGGCTTGCTAATTTAAAGGGGGTGGATGCCACCCCTTCTCAGGGGGTGGCACTTAAAAAATATATATATTTATTGGAGCTGAAAAAGAATCAAATTTTAAGAAGAAAGGGTTCTATGTAATTTTTCACATAAATTGATAGTTTTTAAGTTATAACGACTTCGAAATTGTGATTTTAGCTTAAGAAAAAGATATTTCCAAGTGGCTTTTGTCAAGTATCTCGAAAAGTATTGCTTTATCGAAAAAATGTTACAGACCAATTACAGAAAGTACAAACTGGGAATTAATTATATTTTTTGTTTATTGATGTAGGATTAATAATTTCGGAGATATTTAAGTTTATATTTGGCATCCAAATGTTCATAAGATAATTATTTAGAGTTAAATATCTCAGAAACTGTGACACCTTCAAGAATGCTAATTGGTAGAATAATAGGTTATTAATTAAGCTTTCAACTGTGTCTTAATTTGTTTCTGTAGCATAAAAACAATGGAGTTATGACCGAAGCAATGTGCGTCTTCACTTTTTTTTAATAACGTCGCCATTTTGTTGCTGTAATTAGTCAGTAATTAAAAAAAAGGAATTCAAACACTATTTCTCAATAATAGATAGCATGACGTAGATGCTCAAATTTTTTCGTTGCTTGCTTTAGAAAAAATTACAGTTTAAACTATAAAGCTATTTTCGATGAAACGTAATTTTTTTTCCCTTCTCCAAATATCTCAATAAATATTAGTTTTATTGAAAAATGGATAGATAGCAAAAATAAAGCTCATAAACTGATAATGAATTTCGATTTTTTATTTATTTACATTTAATAGTTTCGGAGATATAAAAGTTTACAAATGGCGTCTGAACGTTTATGAGACGAAAAATGCAGTTTAAATGTTAAATATCTCAGAAATTGTGACACCAACGTCATGCATGCTAAGAAACAAGATTAAAGACAATTAATTGCGCTTTCAAATTATTTTTTACTCGTTTCTGTTGCATAAGAGATAAAGAAGTTATGAAGGAAAAATGTGCGTATTTATATTTTTTTTATATAAAAAGGTCGCCATTTTGTTACACTAATTAGCTAGTAATTTAAAAAAATAATCTCAAATACAGTTTTTCGTTAAAATGTAGCATTACCTAGATGCTCAAATTTTTTTTGCTCATTTAAAGCACTTGCTTTTAAAAAAAATGCATTTTAAACTTTAAAGGTAATTTCGAAACACTTGGATGCAAAATATAAACTTAAATATCTCCGAAATTATTAATCCTGCATCAATAAACAAAAAATATAATTAATACCCAGTTTGTTATTTCTGTAATTGGTCTGTAACATTTTTTCAATAAAGTAATACTTTTCAAGATACTTGACGAAAGTGTTTGGAAATACCTTTTTTTTAAGCTAAAATGGCAATTTTGAAGTCGTAACTTAAAAATTTTCAATTTATGCGAAAAATTGCATAGAACATTTCTTCTTAAAATTTGATTCTTTTTCAGCTCCAATATACATATTTTTTAAGTGCCACCCCCTGAGAATGGGTGGCATACACCCCCTATAAATTAGCAAGCCCCCATACAATATAGAAACTTTTCAGTGAAGCATTTTCTCTAATACTGCCAAAAATGAACGAAATCCGTTAAATATGACATTATTCCGAAGTTAAAACTTTTAGTTACTGTACTAAAACTACATTTGCCAATTCCGTGTGTGATTTGTACATCCCCAAAAGATTATACCATAATCTAGGTCTAGACTCTACAAAGGCACAATAAGCCATGTAAGCTGTCCAGCATTGACATTACTTTTGGGAAGTCTAGCTGTTTTTAGCAAGCTGGTCAGTCAAACCTAACATCTATTGTGATAACCCAAAATGAATATTTGAGACAGTATTCATTGATAACACTTTTTTCAAGATTTGACTTGCTATTTGAATATGCTATAGCTTGTCTTTTATCTCTATTTAACCTAAAACTGAGAGGAATATAGTAGTTTTCTAACGTCTAATGCCGAGAAAATTTTTTGCTTCAGGATAATAGGATATGGTGAATTACTCCAGGCGATTTAGACATCTGCTGCCAAATTCGTGCCATACGAAACTTTTTTTTTAATGTGTTTATTTGGATGTCTTGAATAACACGTGGTAGTTACTCCAAGATACACCTGGAGGATTTCTTGAAAATCGCGTCGGAAGGTCGCGGATTCGCGATTAACTCAATTTTTATGGCTCAAACAGGAACAACACTTATTATAAAAGTTGTACATCTGTAAATTATCTACTTTAAAGGTACTATACATTTTTTTTCGTACGCCTAACCGTTTTGGAGATATGACGCGGACTAAGTGAAAAATGCATTTAGTTCCGCCAAACCTCTTTCGCACCACATATTTCGCAATTATCTTGCTTTCTATGTCTCAGAATGAAAATTAAATATTGCTGTTATAGAACTCGGTGATCTTTATTCTCTACCAGAATGTCTTATAGATTTTATTCACAGTGAATAAGTCAAAAAATGCATTTGTTTCCGCACCACCCTAGAGGTAGAATGCTCGGTGCGCTTTTTTTTACATGGTTCCCCAGGGGGCCTAATCCATGTCGGTCAATATTTAGTCAATATTTCCGACTCCTTCGGTATCTGAAACGTTATCGTCTAATAACAAATCGTTGTCATTACTTTAATTCTGATAAAATTCTACGTCGTCCACTTCGTCATTCATAGCAATTATAGGTGCGGTATTCAAGCAGGAATGACCGTGGCAATGGCCACAAGCTGTTGAATAATTCAGTCCTACTTTCCTACAGCTACATTTTCCTGCACAACCCTTCGTACAGTTGCAAAAAATTGAATTCAACAACACACCTGGTGCTGGTGGTAACTGCATTGGTACTGGCTGCAAAATATCATTCTTCTTAATCCAGCCCCACTGCTCAGAATCAATGTCTTTTCCCAACCAGGTTTAAACTTGATAATACACTCTACACAAATGCTGTTGAGCTGCTGAAGATGTTGGAGGAACAATGCATTTTTCACTTAGTCCGCGTCGTATCTTCAAAACGGTTAGGCATACGAAAAAAATGTATAGGATCTTTAAGGTAGAGAATTTACAGATGTACAACTTTTATAATAGGTGTTGTCCCCATTTGGGCCATAAAAACTGAGTTAGTCGCGAATCCGCGGTTTCCGCGACCTTCCGACGCAATTTTTAGGAAATTCTCCAGGTGTATCGTGGCGTAACTACCAAGTGTTACCCATTGGTAAGTGTTGAACAACAACAGTGGTGATACGCTTCCTTTTGGAAAAGTATGTAGTTGTACTGCTCATTTTTTCAATAAACGAATTGTATTGTATTATTCAAGACGTCCAAATAAACAATAAAAAAAAAAAAATTTCGTATGGCACGAATTTAGCAGAGGTCAATTTTACAACTAAAACGCCTGGAATAAACTGATAATTGAGAAACAATCATCTGCATATTGAACTGTATGTTTGCCAAGTACCATGAGTAGGTCATTAGTATGCAAGATATACACTAACGGTTCTAATACTGATCCCCGTGGGATCTTTATTACAAGATTTTGAGATTTTAATAATTCTCCGGTGCCATCCCTTTGCTGATTTAAAAAATAAAATCATAGGTAATTAATTAAAAACATTTAATAGAGGCTGAATATATATATAGAATTTATTATTGTACAGAAACTATTAAACATCATCCCAAGTTTGAACCCTGTCGTCCTCTTCGATTTCCCTCCAGTTCGGTGAATGTTTCTCACTCAACCAGTTGAAATCATCGATGCATTTCCAATTATTCGTAGTTAGGTCTAAAGAGGCACTCTGAAAATCGTTTTCTATCCCTTCGTACTTCCAATTGTAAGGCGCAATGGATATTTCCCTGCAGTCTTCCATTATGGCTCTACTAGTTACGTGCAGATATATCTTAATATTTTTCGAGCTGTGTAGTCGTAACTGTTGACAGGCAATTACTAGAGTACAATTTTCACAGTTTTCTGCAAATATCGAGGTCGACACTGGGCCAGTGAACACTATGCAATTCTTTAAATGATTTAAGTGCAGCGTAGACGGGCTACCCCTAAAGAACACCTTACAATCCTCTAACTTTTCAACGGACACGTCTTTTTTGAATATATCTGCATTAGTCATTATAAGCGTTTCATTAATTTTGTTAAAAAACCCGCAGCTGCTTTCGATCAGGCGTGATATTGGTCTAGAATCTACTTCATCGACGTGTTTATCAGTCCCATTGACAGTTTTATGGACAGGCTTTGGCCTGGACTTGTTTTTAAACCCAAACTTTTTCTTAGGCAGCAACTGTTCTTCGAATTGTTTGGCTTTTAGTGTTAGTTCCTGTAAAATATCCTGGCATCGCTTTAAATCATAATTTCTAAGGAAAATAGTTGACGCTGACACATATTTTTGCAAGGTTAATATTTCATTTGAGATTATATTAAAATGATTGGGAAGTCCACTTTTAGCCAAATTAGGAGAATTGCTAATCAATTCTTCAATGTAATTTTGTTTCTCTGCAAATATCGTTTCGAAGAATCCCAATTTTTCGTTATCGGCAGAGAGAAGATCTTTACCTGCTTTCTTCTTTTGTAAGTTTAGTTGCCTTTCTAATTCCCTTTTTGTTAACAGATTTAATTTGTTAGGTTTATTTTCATCCATGATGTCCATTTTACTTTATTATAATGCTAGATAAACAAGATTTACGGTTTTTTAAGTTCTTTGTCTATTTCTTCCTTCGACAAACGATAAAAAGGTTTGTTGTTTACGGTAGCTGATTGAAGAACGTTTGCAAATTGCTGGTTTTTCTTGGAAGCTTCTGAGGAATTTTTATCAACACCTGGTAATTCCTACGAAATAAACAAAAAATTATCAAATTATAGAAAAGTGACCCAAAATGTTAAAAATCACAGCGAAAATATTTATAAACACTTATCTCTGTACATAAAGCAGACTAACTATTTACCTATATTTTTATGTGCGGTGAATCATTCAAGTACTTCCCGATGAGATAGGAACTTGAAATTTGGCATGAAGACAGGGATTGGAGTGCCTTTTTCACCCCCAAAAAACTCCAAAATTTAAAATGGCGGCCAATACCCTCATTAAAATGAAAGCGCTGCCAAAATGGTAAGCGATATGAAAAAAATTGTAGAGAAGAAAGTTGTAGAGAAAGATAACTGCACCGCTACTGCGTGTGTTCGAAGAACAAGGATAGTCTGTCTCTTCATCACCGCACTCGTGTCTCGCCTAAAATCCTTATACTCTACAAATTTTGATTACTAAGAACGTTAAAAGATGCCGCCACTCACTTTTTAATGTGAAATTTTATACTCGATACACAAAAATTAGTTTCTGCTCATTTTTATTGCAAGTATCTTCTCATAGTGATATTACTCTACCTTCTATATACATGTAGATTGACCGCCATATTGCATCTGTCATTTTGAATTTTGCAAGTCTTGGAATTCTCTGGGGATCGGGAAGGTACTCCCTACGTCCATGCCAAATTTCAAGTTCCTAGCTCATCGAGAAGTACTCAAGCAATACACCGCACAGATAAATATAGGTAAAAAACAATATAATGCCTATATCTGTTTGTTTGGGCATTTTCAAACATGCTAAGAACTTGAAATTTTGCAAGTAGAGGGACTAACCTCAAACCCTTAAGAAAGCTAATAAAATTGGGAAGTTCAAAGGGACCACCCACCACCCCAATATATAAAGTTGAGCCGAATTTTTTCGGAACCTCCAAACTTTGTCATTATTTGAATACTTCGGTTTTTGTTTAACACGTTAACGACGGAGGTTATTTTTCAGAAACATTAATTTGGTATGTCTCTTGTCCTTGGGGTCAAGTACTAAGGCATTATTTAATAACGTTACTTGACTCCGGCGTCAAGAATGCCTACTAAGACTAAAATTATAGTAACTCTAAAATGGAAAACTGTAATCTCGGTATCATTATGGTAAATAATTATTAATACTCTCCAAGAGCTGTGGCTAGCGCCGCACTTGACTTCGGAAACAAGAACCGTCATTGAGAAATGGAAAAATTTTGAAATGAAATGTATGTATGCTCACTTGGTTATATATTCCCGACCACAACTAATATACTATGAAATTGATCGCCGTGTGTAGAGAATGACCTGTTACTTGGCCCCGGAGGTAAGAACTGTAGTTAACGTGTTAATAAATAATTGGATGGGAGGGGGGAGTATTTGATATCTTTAGCAGAGATGGGTTGAGGAAACTTTCCTCATTTGATAAAAGTCATGCAAATAATTTAGTTGTATGCACTTATTTGGCATCACAATAAAGCTTGCATCATCATGAATCAGATTTCATCTTAAAATAGCCTATCAATATACCCAATAGAAAATTAGAAGGAAAACTTCATGGAAACTTTCCGTTTTGAAAACTCTGAAAGTTTCCAACAAGTTTTCCTTCGAATTTTCCATTGGGTATATCGATAGCCTATTTTATGGTGAAATCTGATTCGTGATGATGGAAGCTGCTTTGTGATACCAAATAAGTACATACAATTATATTACTTACATGACTTTTTCTTTTATCAAATATAGTTTCCTCGTCTCATCTCTGATCTTTAGTTACCTTAACGAACCTGTAGTGAAATCCGAGCATTTTGCTAGTAATGTATAAAAAGTAAATCAATTTCCGAGTAGATATCGCTACTTATTTTAGAGAGTATATACGAACAATCTTTTTAACTTCACTATATTGGCTAAATATAAACCAACAGGGACTTTCCGTTCAATATGAAATGTTGAAAAAATCAATTTTCAACATAAACAACTCTATTATTAGTCCAATAAATAAGCCGGAAATGTGGAAAAGTGGTGGAACAGCACCGATTTGGAAAATTCCTTTTTTCACGTGTTCCCTAAACCCCCAAGAACATTCATCAGCATTATCTCTGAAAATGAGAAAGTTAGGGGAGTTTGAAATGCCCCAAAAAGTAGTCGTCATAAAAAAATTTATAAAATTAATATTTCGCCTCGGAAATGGGCCCTGGGGGTCTTTTTGGGTCGCTGATCACGAATCCAAATTGAGGAATTCCATATTCCAGTATAGAATTCGTGCCATTTCTTCATGAAAATTCCACTTTTTTGGGCGGAAATTTAAATATGAATATTGTGCTGCGGAAGAGGATTTTTTTGGGTCGCTGATCATGATTTTGAGGTCCAAATTCAAGAATTCCATATTCTGTACTGGAATATGTGCCATTTTTCGTTTCGAACTTCACTTTGAAGATAAAAATTATGTATGAATATTACGAGGATTTCAAAATCATTTTTCAAGTCTGAAAAAATTGAATTTTCCATTGCACGTATTCTAGTCTGGAATATAGAATTGCTCAATTTGGTCATCGGAATCATGATCAGTGACCCAAAAAACCTCTTAGAGCAATCTTCCATAGCACAATAGTCATATTTAAATTTCCGATCAAAAAGTGGAATTTTCATCAAAAAATGGCACGAATTCCATACTGGAATATAGAATTCCTCAATTTGGTCCTCATATTCATGATCAGCGACCCTGAAAACCCCTTAAAGCCCATTTCCAAGGCGAAATATTACTTTTATAAATTTTTTTATGACAGTTACTTTTTGAGGCATTTCAAACCCCCCTAACTTTCTCATTTTCGGAGATAATACAGGGGTCAATGTGATGAATGTTCCCGGGGGTCTAGGAAATACGTGAAAAAAGGAATTTTTCAAATCAGTGCTATTCCACCACTTTTCCACATTTTAAACTTTTTTCCAGTTTATTTACTGGATTATATGTAATTCAAAACCCAGCATTTTTTGTTGGTAATTTTCACACTAATAAGCATATAAAATGTAACATACTTCGTATTTTTTTAAATAATTTGTGCTATCTGCCTATTTTTTCTAATTTCTGATTAAGTATTGGTTTCCACTCCAAATAAATGACAACATTAGTCAATGTCAAACCCAGAAGACCTATAGGTCTTCTGTGGTCAAACAGCAAATAAATGTATCTGTGTTCTGAACATCAAACCTAATACAGTATTGCAATAGACAATAAAAGGACAACTTTAACTTCGTGTCATGTTGGTTTTATTTGAAGATTTTCTGCCTATTTAGCATAACAAAAAACTATTGTTTGTTCTCAAAATTCACGATGTAAATGACAAAAAGTGATGATTGTGTCAACCACGGAAGTATTAGACAGATTACACGAATAAATCATATAGAGGTCATTATTTATACAAAAAATGATTCCAGTAAGACAGATAGATCTCCAAAGAGTAAGTTTGCCATTATAAATTCAAATCACTTAGAGCTGTATCATTTTAACACTACTATAAATTACTTTTGTCTTACGTACCCTCTTTAGTTGCTGAATATCTGCGTTAGACGGAGAAGTAAGAACTAACAAAGTATAGCCAAGTCCAGAACATGCACACAACCAAAAAACGGACCGTACATATCTGCTGGCCATTAAACTGTCTTATTAGTCCAATAAGTCTGATCGATCTTCCTAGTTTGATCTTCCGAGTTAATCAATTCTCCTGTTCTGTAAAACACTTCCAACAAAAGAGGATAGTTGTCGTGCAAATACCGCCGATAATCTACAAAGGAATGTCTTTGAATTTTTATTTTGAAGTTTGTTTTTTCACCTACCTCTTTCTGTGTTGACTTTGTACCAAACACCGTAACTCCCAGCAAAACAAACTGCCTCTACTGCAAATAAAATTAATGCACCGCGTTTTATCCACTTTCTATATGCCGGTTTTGGATTTTTTATAATCATAATTTTGACAAATTATAGCCATGTGTTCCTCAAACTTCTTTGGGGAAATTTCCCTAAAAAGGTAACAAAAATAATGACAATGACAAATCACAGTAATTCTTTTACACCGATTTTACCACTGTTCTTTTCTACCTTTTGTGAAGGAAATCCAATAGATTGAGATGGAAGATTACGTAAGTAATTATTGTACTATCTAAGAATACAACCAAAACCAGAAATATCTACTAAATGTACATGCGACAAACCTCATCGCTAACGCCATTGAAACACAGATGCCGCGCTAACTAGTAAATTGCAAATTGCTTACAATTATATTTTCTCTCTAATATTACAGAATTTTAAAACGTTTTCGGCAAGTAAACTAATTTTTCATTTCTATTTGGCAAATCTTTAAAATTTTGATAATTCAGCCTATTAATACCTCCAGCGCCATCTCATAGATCCTACTAGAGCTCAACTGATGATTATCAAGGTAGTTCAGTGATGTTACTCGATAGATGGCACTTAATGTTTTGATACTATTGAGCCAAAGAATTAGAGAATTAATAGGTCGCATGCGCTGACGTCACAGATTCCGAGATCCGAGACCATAGGAAAACGAACTTCTAGATCGTTCAACTCTATCTCGATTCTGTGTACAACATATTCTGTCTTTTTCAAGCAAAGACTCGCCCATTATTAGTGATGGGATCACTCGAGTGAAAAATAACCGGTTATCCGGTTATTGAAATAACCTGCATTACTCGGTTATTGTCGACGAGTAGTCAAGTGAAAAATTATCGAATGTTAAACAGTTATTGAACTATTGAAGTAGTCATATCACTCATCACTCACAAATAAATTAAATGTTAACTCGTATCGTATAATAAACGAGTGAACCTCATTACTAACCTACGTTTCTAAAATAAATATTAGGTATATGAATAGAACCGATTGATGTAGTAATCAGAATCCATTTACTTACCTATTATTTATAATTATTTTATTTATATCTATATTTATTGTCAAGAAATAATCAAACTAGGTGCAATTTTATAAAGAATCATTTTATCCTGTACACATTTTTCGCAAACATGGATTGATTGATTGATATTCCCATGGAAATATTGAAAAAAAATTTTATGAATTGGAATTTGAACAAAAATTATTAAATAGCCTTGTAAGTTATGCATAACATTCAAGTGACCATCACTCGAATGATTATCTGGTTATTGAAATCATTTGAATACCTAGTATTCGGTTATTGAAATTAATCGGTTATGCCCATCACTACCCATTATCTCTCCCGCTTCGGTCCCACTCCGGGCACAACTCCAAATACGTGTGTTGTCTATGCGCATGCCTCGCTTCTAGTTGCTTCCATGCACGATCAATAAACGGTACGGTTACCGCAATCAGCAGCTTTAGACGAGAGCGACGCGGGGGACGGGAAATCGAATGAAAGAGACAGACATATCTGATTTCCGTGCAAAAGACAGAGACAAAGATGCCTGTAGTGTCTACAGGTGACGTAGGTTGTAAACCTTACCGGAATCTTTATCTCTGTCTTTTCCACGGAAATCAGATATGTCTGTCTCTTTCATTCGATTTCCCGCCCCCCGCGTCTCTCTCGTCGTAAAGCTGCTGATTGAGGTAACCGTACCGTTTGTTAACCTTGGCTTATTCCAAGGAGGTTAAATAAGTAAGGACATGATACAAAGAATACAAGGTATGATATTGCGCATGTGGGCGGAGCCAAATCGACATCATGCAGTTGCTTCGTCACGCGTAGCGTTGGGCGATTCGACTCTTTTTAAGGATTCGTACCAAATGAATCCGTATCAAGAAATGATTCGTATCGAGAGATTCGTACGATTCGTACCACTTCGTATCACTGATTCCATGATACTAAACAGTATCATGTACTGATTCGTACCATTCGTACTATTCGTATGTTTCGTACCACTGATTCCATGATACGAAACAGTATCATGTACTAATTCGTACCATTTGTACTATTCGTACCCACACTTCCACTCCACAGTGTTCAGCATAGATTATAGAATATTATATGTGGTGTTAGTTAGGGCCAGAGTATTATAATGTTATATTAACGGTTCAGTTCAAACTTAGGACCTCGAGCATCTTCTATTACATTAATAATTTCGTCGTCGTCATTAGACATCAGTAAAAAGATAGATAGATAGCGTTTATTTAACCATATTATATACATATTTGTACATTTGTAGCAAGTCAACTAAACAAAAAACAATAACAAAAAAGCAAAAAACGGTAATATATCACAGATTTTGTAATCAGTACGTTGTATAAAATGAATGCTATCTTGCAGTAGGTACATTGATAATAATCAAATAGTAATAATCAAATATTTCGAATATATCTATCATTTTACATATAAAAACAGGGAATTTTTTCAATTACGAGATTATGAGTATTTTAAAATCTGACTGAAATCTCCAGTTTAAACGCGCGATCCCCATCCACCATTTGAAGTTTAACCTTATACAGCTGGCCCAGTATCGCATCGCAATACCGGTACCGAAATTCCATATTCGTACCAATGGTACTGGTGATACGAAATGTATCAATCGTATCGGCGATACGAAATGTACGAATCTTCTATTTTTGTAGGATTCGTACCATTCGTACCACTGCAAGGATTCGTACCAATGATACCAATCATACGAGTACTACCCACCTCTAGTCACGCGGTGATAATTTTCCACCCGCTTCCTTCATAAAAGTGAGTTTGCGGAGTTGTTTTTTGGATTATTTTACTTATTTTAGTGTTCTTGCAATAACCTTTAGTTATAAAAATGCGTTGTGCATTGGCATCATGTAAAAGTGACAATATGTTTAAAACATATTTATGCGGAGATAAAGCTCATTTATAAAGAACACTACCCAACAAACATGCACAAAAGATCGGCCCATCAGCGGGCCATCACTGAGCCAGAAATGAAACTTCTGGCCCTATGATGGCCCACTGGAGGGCCGACCTTTTGTATTTGTAGGGAAGAATCCCTATTTATTCAAAATTCCAATGAGTTCAGGAAAATCCATGATACAAATTCTTTGTATCATGAGGAAAAATCCTATATAATTTAAAATCCCGCTATCACCGCGTGACACGTCTTGCGCCAACCGGTAGGGATGGCTGATCCGAATATTTTTACGGATCAGTTCGGACCTAATCCAGTCCAGAGAAGAACCTTTCCAAAGATCAGTTTCAGTTCCTAGTCCATGCTAACCAACTCGCACGGTGAACGGGCTGAGCGGATCGGCAGACAAACTGGACTAAATTACAGGAAGTTCAAAGGGACTCGTAATCTTGTACTGTACTAGCATATACTTATTAGAACCTAATTCTAATAAGTATATGTGTACTAGTCGTACTCTTTCAGTTCGATCAGAGCGGGTCCTATTCTCCAGCTTAGTAGAAGTGAATCGGGATATTTTTTTTCTCTTTTTATTTCATTATGATTCCTATTTCTTTCTCTTTCCTTTCTCCCGAAATGATCATTCTCTCGACGGGAGAATAGGTGAGGTGCACGTGACGTCACCCTGGAGGTAAATTACTAGCACATTGTTGAGAAAAACACAAAAAGAAGGCCTATTATTATCATTTATTGATTATATTAGACCCACAATATAAACTGTTCACTAGTTTTAAAATAGAAATGTTTTATACAGTTTGAACTTTAACAGTTAACCTTAAAATACCGCTAGTTTCCATGGAAACAATGTCAAAAGTGTCAAAAATAAGTTTTACCTCCAGGGCAGTGCTCTATAAAGTGCGCGCGCCGCACCGGATCTTTAAAAAGTTCAACTGGACTCGGAGCACTCGGACTATTCGTACCTGCCGTATTTGGGTTTGTTTTGGTTTTTAGAGGTGTGTAGTACTCGTATGATTCGTATCATTGGTACGAATCCTTGCAGTGGTACGAATGGTACGAATCCCACAAAAATAAAAGATTCGTACATTTCGTATCGCCGATACGATTGGTACGAATATGGAGTTTCGGTACCGATATTGCGATGCGATACTGGGCCAACTGTATAAGGTTAAACTTCAAACGGTGGATGGGGACCGCGCGTTTAAACTGGAGATTTCAGATTTTAAAATACTGATAATCTCATAATTGAAAAAATTCCGTTTTTATATGTAATATGATGGATATATACGAAATATTTGATTATTACTATAGTCTTGTTTTCGCGAGTAACTTTGTTACTTGTAGTATGCAGTTTGTAGTAACTAAAACATACTTCGTCGTTTTCGCGATGTCTGGTAAGATAGGGGAATACAACGACGTCACCATTTGACGTCATTGTGCGTGAAACCAAAACATACTACATGTAACCTACTTTTGAAGGTAGTTACTTCTAGTTAGCTTGTTCTGATAACTCCTTAAAACACTGAAATAAATCAATTCTGTTGTGTGAGGTTATGTTTGCTGTTATTATTTATTTGACTTTTCTGTAGTAATATATTATGAGCACTGAAATCGTTCCAAATTTTTTTCATTTTATGCAGGATGGATGATATATGTCAATTAAATAAAACTACTTATAAAAAACTTTTTTAATTTACTTTAAAAATTGAGGAAAGTAGCTAAAACGAAAAAGAGAAAATGCATTTTTCAATGTACTCTAATTTTAAAATTTGTATTACTATTTACAATATATAAGAAGACATTTAACTGTCTAGTAATTCTGTTTCGCTTCTGATGTCCAAGTTTATATATTCTTGGTTGTTAGTTTCTCTATAAATTTCATTAATATTTGCGGGATGATCATCGATTTCCCCCTGCCCACTCATAGTATTTAAAGTACAAAAATTTCGTTTACTAACCACTACAGCTAACCATACAAACGTTTTCGCGACTACATTATCATACTAATGCTAATGAAGTGGGGGAACTTACTATTACTTACTACACCATACTTATTGGTTAGTTAAAGTTACTCGCGAAAACAACACTTATAAGTACATTTTTGCGACATACCGGGTAAGTTGTGGTATGTGTTATTAGCTTACCGCTTCATTTTCGCGAGAAGTGGTTTAATAGGGGAGTACGGTTTCACGTGATTCTTAAGAGGGCTAAGGAGGTCCGCCATATTGCCGAAATACTGGGTATAGAATTACGTTCCTTAGAAGGCATTAATTAACAAAGTATGAATGGGGATCTGTCTATAATAATGTTTTGTATTCCGGAAACTCAGTGAAATTGTTATAAAACCGTTAATAAAGAAAAAAAAATCATAATTTGATTTACCGAGAAAAATACGGAGTTAGCGAAATTCTTTGGTCGAATACCAAAACTTTTTCTAAATACAGCATTTAAAAATAATCAATATTAAAAGCCCAAATCTATACCCCGATCTTTTGGAATTTCTACTCTGGTATGTAGCGGCATCTGCGGCCCGATTTCTTAACTAAAACAGTTTGGCAACATTGTTGATGACCTAATAAGCCTAATAAATAAAAATGTAAGTAAATTGTTAAAATCTCGGAAGCAAGCGCTCGAAAGACAAAGACAGGAGCTCTTAGCTGAGAAAGATGGAGCGAAATATTCCTTAAAACAGAATAGACGGTCAAAATTTTAAATTATTTTATAGTTCTGACTTTTTGAGTGCCCGTTATATTTCAGTTTATTCAAGAGGTTGTTTAGTTTAAACTCATGTTTCTAGCAAGTGTATTATAACTTGGTGTAATGTGGAAAAACATTTTTAATTTATATATTTATTGTGGTGTACTTGTTATAAATTTTTGTGATAGGACACTCGACTTTGCGTTTGTTAAATTTTAAAGGAAGAAAGGCAGGTTTAATGCCTATAGATAATACTTTTTAGCTATAATCCAGCATGTTATTTAATATTACCTTTAAGAAAAAATTGCAAATTAAATTTTTATTTTTAGTTATAGAGGTATGTAGATTTTGAACAAAATATTGTACAATATATGGGTTATAGAAGAAAAGCAACAAAATTTAAAATTTTGAACAAAAACGTTATAGGTACGCAATAAGAAAAAATCGAAAACTTTCCATTTTGAGGTAAATTATACTAAGTAACAGAGTTTAACATATATTGCATCGCATGTATAGTTAAGAAAAAATAAATGAAGAGAAGTTTGGAGTGAGCGCGAATTTTTGTATTGCCGTACCTACCTTTTATTATTTTTTTCCATTGCATGGGTGCAGATGCAATTAAGGGGATGAGGGATTTATATGAAAACATTTAACAAAATAGTCGTCAATGTAAAATATATACATTACTTTTGTTAATAAGTCTTTGAAAAAGAAGCGAAATGAAAAGAAGGAAAACAAATGATCAGTTTTTCCTCAACAAAAACAGTCATTTTGGTACGTGTACCTATTTTACTCATATTGAATATGCATATATAGAGGCTACTCGATTAGAAACCCCGATAGAAGGCATATGAGAACCTAAACTTTCTTATTATCCCATTAATTAAGTAAATAGTTAATAATTATTATCTTGAGTTATTTATTAATTTATTTTGGAAATGTCTTCATTTAAAATAATATTTATTTTATTTACTTATGGACGTGTAGAAATATTTTCATTTTATTTATTTTAGTTTAGGAAAATCATATTTATTTTTCTTCTATTATTTTTTTAAGTTTATGTATTTGTTTATTATTCACTTATTTTATAAGGTTTTTGCTTTGAAACTTTGTTTTCTTCAAAAATATTGAATGAGGTGCGCTTAAGAGCTCAGTTCATGACTGGCAACCCCGTTTCTACAGGAAGCCCTTACTAAAATATAGCTTTAAGTTTCAAGCCAACAAAACATTATTCATCTATATTCTGGTTGCTTAAAAACTTCTCTTTAGCGAGTTTAATTCCCAAACTTGTGTTTTTATAATATTCTTTAAATCGATGAATAATTGAATAAATTATGTAAATTTTGTACATAGAAAATAAAGAAATATCATTTTGTTGATGGTTACCTACTTATTTTATTTCAGAAAAAAAATCATTATGAAAGAAAACCAAAAGACTTTACTCACAAAAAATTGTTTATTTTGCTACTAGTTTCGTGAACAAAATTTTGCTTTACATGGTCGGGCAAGAAGAATTTTTCAATAAAATTGACAAGGTTTGTCAAGAAAGATGTAAGATATACTTAATAAAGTACTATAACAGTATTTTAAACAAGTTCCGAAAACCAATCTTTTCACACGAGTGACAGTTTGGTGGAAAGAGCCGAAGGCAAGTTCCACAAGTCCAATGAGTGTGAAAAGATGTTTTCAAATGTGTTGTTCACAATATTTTTTCTATGACTGCAAGAAAAACAAAAATTTTGAAATTTTAACAGATTATAGTTTATATTATAAGAAGTAATTTTATTATTGAAAGAAAGTCCTAAGTGTACAGGGTGTATCTGAAAAGTTAAGTAAAAAATAGTGATTTTAAGATATCGCATATTTATTACTGATGGTGTCATTTCAATTATTTCTTTTCATTATACAACGTGCAGTACAGATTAAGACATGTATAGTTGCTATACCATACAGAGTGTTCCAAAATTATTATCATCAGGTTTTTAGTATTCTTATAACAGATAAAAAGGAAATATATTTTAATTACTATTTAATTAGTGGTATTTAGTTGGATTTGAGTCCTATCTATTTATGTGGTGGTGTGTTTTATGTTATGTTTAGACAAAAATTATACAAGAAATAGTCCAAAAAAGTAATTATTATTGTTTGCAAGTATTTACTAATGGCCGTTTGGCTGAAAAATAAAAAAAAAACAATCTTGAAAGTTGCAATAAAATTCTCATCATTGTCATTAACGATGGCGGTCCCAAGCGCAAAAATGCGTAAAAACAAGGCATCATAGCTCGATAATTTCTCCCTTATACCTGATCGAGGAAACTTCTTTTCTATAAAACTGTTTCGAATGTTTTATAGAAAAAACTTCATAGAATGGTACCTGCCTATTAAAAACTTTACAAAAAATAAAAATTATTGTTCATTTTTTATTTTTTGTTGGATTTTTTAATAGGCTAGGCAGGTACCATTCTATGAAGTTTTTTCTATAAAACTGTTGAAACAGTCTTTAAATCGGATCAGGGATAAGAGAGATATTATCGAACTATAATGCCTTGTTTTTACGCATTTTTGCGCTTGGGACCGCCACCGTTAATGACAAGATTGTTTTTTTTTCAGCCAAAAACGGCCATTAATAAATACTTAATAACAATTACTTTTTTGGACTATTTTGCATTGTTTTTCATCACCAGAATGTTCCTCGGATAAAAATATATTTTTCTAAACGTGCTTATTAGGTAATCATTATATTTTTGGAACACTGTATGATTTTTGTCTAAACATAAAATAACATAAAATTCACCACATAAATACATAGGACCCAAATACAACTAAATACCACTAATTAAATATTAATTAAAATATATTTAATTTTTCTGTTATAAGAAAACTAAAAACCTATGATGATAATAATTTTGGAACACTGTATGGTTTAGCAACTATACATGTTTTAAACTGTACTACACGTTGTATAATGAAAATAAATAATTGAAATAGTTATTAGTTTTTATTTCTGACGCCAGTAATAAATATGCGATATCTCAAAATCACTATTTTTAATTTAACTTTTCAGATACACCCTGTACACTTAGGACTTTCTTTCAATGATAAAATTACTTCCTTTAATATAAACTATAAGTTAAAATTTCAAAATTTTCTACTGAGGGCCAAAATACCTTAAAATTGTGCCATGTTCTTTAATGTAAAACTGGAGTAGTTAAACAAGTCAGTTGCTATGAATTTGAATAGGCTAGCCTACATCAAAAAATACAAGTAAACGACAGAATGGTGTGAAAACATGTTATTTTTTTTTGGATTATTGCACACATCGTGTGAAAAGAAACAGTTTCGAGTCATTTCGGTTATTGTGCGTTATTTGTCATTTTCGAAGACAGTTGTTGAAAAGCTACTTTAAAATGTTTTTGAGACGAGGACTAATGGCGAACGTAACACATTGTCAACAGATCTCTTGTACTGTTCATCGTTTGTCCTCGACTAAAAAACATTTTAAATTAGTTTATAATCCTCTTTAACTATATTTTGATACACGTAAAGAACCAGTAGACAAACAAAATATTCAATGATTAAAGTAATCTACCTCTTCTGGGTACATTACTTTTGCGGAATTATTTAATTTAGTGCTACACTGGTAATACTTTATTAAATGAATCACTATATGCTTTCCTTAATTATAAAAAATATTTCTCATGTACTATTTTAAAAATGATCCAAATAACAAATGAGAGTCGCAAACACTAAACACAGCATTAGGTCTTTAACAACACTTACAAATTTTAAAAAATGTAGGTAGGAAAATACTGCAAATATGACTCAAAACAAAATTCTTGCCACCTTATAGGTTATGTTTTGATTGTCCTCGAAGATGAAACATAACGTAATATCGTTCATTTCACTTGGCCTGAAAAATATAACATAAAAACTTTAACATAAAATTTTTCATTAAATAATCAGTTTATTGGTAATCCAAAAATCATTATAAACTAAAACAATTCAAAATATTCACATTTGACGATAATAAAATAACCACTCATTGCAGAAGGCAATGTTGCCAGCTATATTTTGACGGAATAAAGGTACGATTAATACTCGACATTCCCTGTTAGTTGCATCACATTCTCTGGCTGAACTCTGAGAGCAACGGACTCTAATTACGTATTTCTGTGATAACGTAAATGTAACTATGGGAAATCTGCGACGCGCGGGGAGTATTGGTGGCTTCGATAGGTTCGATCAGCTGATCCTTATCCCTCTTAATATGTCAAAACACTAACCGCAGCTTACCCAGCTCTCGACGTAGGTTAGAAGCGGTATGTATCGCTGTCCTTGTTTACTGTCGAGCCCGTAAACTTATCTCTTTTTGAATTTGTAAGAAATAATTTAAAGTAACTATTTATATTTTCGCGACACCGGTTTGTAAATATATAATAATATGGTGGGGGTTTAACCACTACATACCACTCTTATTTAACCCGGTATGTCGCAAAAATGTACTTTTATATGATTATTATCAATGTACCTACTGCAAGATAGCATTCATTTTATACGCAACGTACTAATTACAAAATCTGTGATATATTACCCTTTTTTACTTTTTTGTTATTGTTTTTTTGTTTAGTTGACTTGCTACAAATGTACAAATATGTATATAAAATGGTTAAATAAACGCTATATATCTATCTATCTTTTTACTGATGTCTAATGACGACGACGAAATTATTAATGTAATAGAAGGTGCTCGAAGTCCTAAAAGTTTAAACTGTACGGTTAATATAACATAATACTCTCGCCCTAACTAACACCACATATAATATTCTATAATCTATGCTGAACACTGTGGAGTGAAAGTGTGAGTACGAATAATACGAATGGTACGAATCAGTACATATGATACTGTTTCGTATCATGGAATCAGTGGTACGAAACATACGAATAGTACGAATGGTACGAATCAGTACATGATACTGTTTAGCATGGAGGTAGAATATAATTATTTAACTTCCTTGCTGTTTAGTATCATGGAATCAGTGATACGAATCGTACGAATCTCTCGATACGAATCTTTTCTTGATACGGATTCATTTGGTACGAATCCTTAAAAAGAGTCGAATCGCCCAATTCTATTGGTTTTGAGAAATAACAGTCCTCGGATGTTAGGAACATGCGCAGTTAGTAAAACAGCTTGCGCAGTTACTAAAACAGAACACGTTTTACTAACTGCGCATGCTCCTGACATCCGAGGACTGTTATTTCTCAAAACCAAAACAAACCTTTTTTTTTAAGAGTTGAGATCAAAGATCTTTAACTACTAGATGGTTTAACCCATAAGAAATTCGTATATGACAAAGCAGCAAACATCTCAACGGAGAGAGCAATATTAACACGCCTCAAAAAGCGAGACACCAATGTTGGAATTATCGGACTTTACCATTGCTATTGTCGGGTCAGTTCGAGTTTCTCAACAAGATTTTAGGCTCTTAAAGCGCAAACGCAATAAAATCTCAACCGGCACTAACAACTGATCGAAGCAACCAGCGGTGTTGCCGGACTGTCACCATTTTCTCTACATTTTCCGATCGCTCAACGTTATTGCGTTTGAACACTTCAAAATTCCCCGCTTTTAGCGACTTTTGTCTCTGATCTTTGACAACGTCGCGAAGGTTTGCGACAGGACACCAACTAGATGCGAGTCATGCTCATAGACAACACGAGTGTTTGTAGTTGGGCCCGGAGTGGAAGCAAAGTGGGAGAGATAATGGGCGGTTCTTTACTTGAAAAAGTGGGATATGTTTTATACAAAATTGAGATAGGGTTGAGCGATCTAGGAGTTAAAACATCTTTGGTTGAGATCAGTTCCATTAGTCCAACCCACCGGACCTGTTCCAAATAGTGATGAGCGATATCGTGATTTTTCAATCACAACGTAAATCGTTACTGTGATTTTCTTATATCAGTGAATTTAAAACGTGATGTGATCACGACTTTCATAATACGACGTACGGGAGAAATTGTTAATAATATTAAGCCGGGGTCCCACGGCCTGTGACTTGGCGAGCCTGGTCTGAAGTTTGTCATACCTCGCGCCATGGGAACATAAATACTCGTTATTGCTCGAGGTGACTCGTGATGGCTTGATCTTTCCCGTGAAATGTCGGTAAATTTTCGGACATCAAAGGCTTGTGGATCGACGGATGACAAGCCAGTACGACTCGTGCATCCGTTCCCACAGCCTGTTGTGGATTGTATAGCGAGATTTGAGCGGCGCAGTGGTGTATTGACGAGAAGTGGTCGACTCGAGGCTACTCGAGATTTGCCAAGCCACGCGCCGTGGGAATGCGCGTGGCTTGGAATTCGACCTATCACAAATCCACAGGTACGAACCACGAGTAACTCGAGGTTTGTCAAGTCACAGGCCGTGGGACCCCAGCTTTATATTGGTCTTGGTTGAACCACGGCAAGCGAACGAAATACGGAAGGAAAGTCGTGATCACGTCACGCTTTTCTGCCAACTTTACTAACAGTCGTTACCTGTGATTTCTTAATATCAGTGATTAAATCACAGTTCGTGATATATCGCCCATCACTAGTTCCAAAGTATCAGTTCCAGTTCTGGTTAGCCAACCCCACGGTCATTAAACTATAACGGTTACCTCATCCAGTAGCTTCTTGACGAAGGAGCGCGCGGGGGGGGAACTTGGGTCTAGCTCCTACGTCATGTAGCCACTTATATCTTTGTCTCTATCTTTTGCATGGGAATAGGATATCTGTCTCTCTTGCACGCTTTATTTGTTTCATTATTCAGATCAAGGTCAAAGTCTGGGTAGATCCAGAGCCGGCACTAGTTGCCACGAGTCGTGTTTTCAATTTGTCTGGCATACTACAACGACAGTGTGTTTATTTTTATATTGTTTGTCGCACGTCGCACTGTCACTGTCCGGTGTAATAAACTAGTTTGCTGTCGTCCCAGTGTATACTATTCGTCTATATCAGTGTTTATTAATTGAGTGAGTAGCAAAATGTCTAGTGCCGGCCCTGGCTGGGTCTAGAGGCTACGTCATTTTCGGTTACCTCCCCCGCGCGCTCCTTCATCTAAAAGTTGCGGGATGATGCAACCGTATAGTTTACTGACCGTGAGCCAACCCTACTAACCGTACCCATTTTTTCGACCTGAATATCATACAATTCATAACTTCTATTCTTTCTCTTTGTATCGATGGTAGTTAAAAGATCTTTGATCTTTGAGGAAAACAAACAGCTGTCATTAAGAGACATGACGTTTCAAAAGTATATTTTGCCGTTTTTGTGATGTCCATTTTACGAAATTGTCTCATAATGTAGAGGAAATGTATGGAAAAGTTGGTGTCTTGAGAAATGATGGCTTCAGTACAAATATTAGTGTATTTCATAATATTTCACAAAGGGATGATATTGTAAATTACTTGGTTTTTGTGAGAAGTGCATAGACAAAAGGATGAGTTCAATGCATTCAAAAATCTTGAAACTATTTGCGGTTGGGTGAAAGCTAGGGTGACCAGATTTTTGTGCTGGACACTTCTGCTGGGAAAAAAATTGATGAGCAGGGGAGCAGAAATCCGAAAAATCATTTCTCGATCCCGACATTTTTTGATGACCGAGAGGAAAAATTTTTTTGAACACAGATAGTACTCTAAAATGGCTGGACTGTCCAGCGAAATTCCGGACGTATGGTCACCCTAGTGAAAGCAGTACTCTCCAAGAAATTTACAGGATAAAAGCTTTTTGCAAAGGTAAGAATTAGTTGTCGATGATCAATTCTTTTTTCAGTATATATACTTACCTAATTAAATATTGCTTACAAATTAATTTTTCTTAGCTGTGCATCTTCAACAAAAGCCATCGAATACTTGGACTAATGCTGATCCAGATGATCCTTCAGTACTCATTGTGACTGTGTTACTAGTCTAGACAAAATTCGTTCACTACCCAGTTTTTCTTATCAATTTTCTAGCAGTAAACGATGGCTATGGTCGAGGGGTTAACTTGTTATGAATTTTATGAAAAATACCATATAAATTAAACAATGAAGGACTGAAGTACTATGAACTACTTGAAATATGTAAAATAGCGTACGTAATTTCTACCAGTGGTTGACCCCTTGCCCATGATATGATACACCTATCCCATACAGCACACCAAATAACGATTATGATGTGTTCGCATTGTGACGATGTATCTAGATGTAGACACAAGGTTACACAATTCTACGATGTAAATGTGCTACGTTTACACATTGTAGGCACACACGTATGCACAAAGGTTAAACGTCCGCCTCACAATGTAGCCACAGTATACCATTTACATATACACAAATAATTTGATCCACAGTGTGTTATCGGAGCCACAGTGATTGACTTCCTAATGTTTCAGACGAATGACGTCTTATGCTAGACGTTAATTTGACGTCTTTTTCAGGTTATATTTGGTAATCCCCCCACAGGTTTTTAGCAATGGGAACATATAAAACTACATACTAGTTAGTAAGTCTACTTGATAAAAATAAAGTAATTAGTGCATAAATACGTTTTGTCCTATGAATTTATTTGTTAGCCATCCGTATATTTTATTTACATTAACTATCTAATATTGTTTACCTTCACTCCAATTTCTTCTCACAAGGGTTGCCTGCAAATTATAATGTTTATTAAGTTATTAAATTCATTTTTACTTACCTTTGCCAATCGCGGTGGGTAGGGGTCGAACCTACATGTCTCTGTTGTCAGTATTACAGTACTGACGCTTCTACCAACTGAGCTATCGTGGTGACTGTTATTTCGGATGCTAAAAGCAGTATTTATGATGTGTATGAAGTCTTTATTATGTGTGAAATTGAATTTCTAGCCTTATTTAAAATATATGAAAATCTTTCAAGTTCTCTTTTTTTTTTCTATTTTTTTACGTGTTCCCAAACCTGAATTTTTCGAGTTACTAGTATTTTTATTTATTTATAATTATTAAGAAGAACTTATTTAATTTAATTAAACTGTCACCAGTGTCACCTGAGTTAAGAATTAAAGTTTTAAGTTGAAGTACTTACACAGAAGACCTGTACCAGAAGCGTCACTGTCGGAGGCACGTTCGATGTTTGGGTGCGTTTGCATGCATCCAGTAATTTAGTCGAGTAGAGAGACGGTCCAGTAATTTAGTAATTGCTTTCCACTAAATTACTTGACTAAAACACGCTGTCCGCATTGGTCGAGTACTAAATTACTAAGCGACTCGACTAAATTACTGAGTGCGTGCAAACGCACCTTTTCATTGGTAAATTGGGGTGACCTTCGGCCATCTTGTCGGTGGTATTGTCAACCTATAAATCCGCACCTTTCTAAATTCACCGCTGGACGCATTGGTAGATAAAATTCGAAGCTGATTTTGGCTTTGGTTTTCAAAATAGCCAATCATATAATGTTATTGCTTACCGGTATGCTCCACCGGTGAATTTAGAAACCTGCGGATTTATAGGTTGACAATAATACCACCGACATATGACATATGCGCATAAAATTCAATATTGGCGGGAAGGCCAGAGAGTCGTTTCTGGTATAGGTCTTCTGTGGTACTTATACAAACCTGGGAAACATGTTGGAGAAAAACGGTCAGATATAATATCTGTACTTTGGAATGAAAAGGGCGGGTGTCCATTTCTTGTGAATTTTATGTAAGAACTGTTTCTAATAAAGAAAAGCCTTATTTATATTTCTAAAAAATATGATTTTGTGACAACCGCCCTTTTCATTCCAAAGTACAGATATATCATCTACAACATAAATAGAATATTTAATGGTCTAAAACAGACCTAAAATTGAAAAGAAGTATATTCGTACATCGGTTTTATAAGCAATTATTACCTTGAAAAAAACAACTAAAAGTTTTTTTGCAATTATTTTAACAAAAAAAAAAAAAAAGACAGTGAGCACGGATCGAACCGCGTACTTCTTGACTCGCCGCTTAATGTTTAACTCACTCAACCACTGACTTCTGTTTGAAAATCTGCTTAAAGACTATATAGTAGAACACGCAACGGCTAGATTTTGCTTTTTAATGCATTTTAATCTAATTTTATTATTAAAAGAACTCGATATCTTTAAAACTGCCGAATCTTTGCAAACTTCGAATATAAATTATTTTGGATATTGTTAAAAAACAAAAATGCCTGCTATATGTTGGCTATGACCACTCTTATAGAGGAAAGAGGACACATGAGATACACATGGCCGGTATGCTCACGCTGACGCTTTGCGCGCGCACACTGTTCCATGCTCAAATAGTCGAACGTAGACACGACAAGACACAACTAAAAAGTGTATATATAGTTATTTGTATCATGTGTATATATCGCACTTTTATGTGGTGTATGCAGTAGGCACAAGTATTATATAAAGCATCACACATACATATGACTTAAACCTTGTAGGCATCTTCTACGGACGTCAAATTTCAACATTCTAATGATCCTTCTTTACGTTATATAAAAATGTTTAGAATCTTGAGTGCATACGGTATACAATTATTAAACATTGTATCACATAATTCTGTCAATATAAACATAAGTGTATCTCATATGTGTACGTCAGTATTAGTTTAACAATTAGATCCACCTTAACATATTTTGTTTCTCATGTGTATATCTTGTAGAGACGTAATTACAATTGGACGTGCTGTTTGGGATATATTTGAACCGTACAAACATTGTAATTTGTGCAAGAACCGTTGCATCATCATGTCTTCAAAAACGTGTAATCATAAACTAATCTACAGGACGAATGTTATTTTGATTAAAATCAATCAGTTTGCAGTGAAGATTCTCTTTTTCACCCCTTGTAGGAGTGGTTTAAGCGTTTTTGGAGGGTAAGTACCGTTGAATAATCAAGAATAAAATGACACTAGAGATTTCTGCTCAAAATGCTCGAAATTTCGTTAGTTAACGTTACTACGATTCACCCCCAGTGGGGTAGTTTTGGGGGGGTTGATTTTAATAAAAATTCTCGCCGATGATAATATAATGTTCTACAGGGTGTTTGGAGTAGGTAAAAATACTAAAATTTAGGCGATAGTTTTTAGCTTGAATTTCTTGTTTGGCGACATTTACGGTGTACACCTGGATTTTATTCTCATAGATAGATAATAATTCTTTATTAGTTCCGTACATATAAAAACCCCTATCGGGTGTGGAACATGTCACAATGAAACAAAAACATTCTTACAACTAAACATATTTGTATATATAAAAGAAAGATAATATCATTATATCTAACAATGAAAAAGACATTTAAAAACACAAATCATAGTAACTAATAAAAACTCATAAAAAATAATATATTTTACTTAAATCTGTTTTCCATTATTCTACCTACTTCACTGTCATCATAAAATTCTTGTAATGTATAATAAGGTTTATTGAGTTTGTTTTTTTGGAGACTTCTAAAATTTATTGGAAGTTTATTATATACTTTTATTATACTAAACTGTACATTTCTTTGAATATATGCATATTTACATCTATCCGCTATTAAATCATTTTTCAGTCTTGTATTGTACTTATGTTTTCTGTCACAGTCCTCGAAAAGATCCTTATTTTCACTAACAAATATCACAGATTCATAAACATACATAGCTATTGTTAAAACTTTTTTAGTAATAAAAACTTCTTTGCAACTATCAGTTTGCTTCATATTGTATAAGGCTCTTAAACACTTTTTTTGTAATATTAAAATTCTTTGTACATCACTAGAATTTCCCCAAAAAATGATTCCGTATCTAATTCTCGAATGAATGTAAGCATGATATGCAGAGAGCGCAGCTTCTGTACTAACATTATTTTTTATTACCCGCAGTGCATACGAATATCTTGCAATATTTTGAGCTAGTGGGTCAATATGCAGCTTCCAGTCTAATCTCCTATCTATATTATCACCCAAGAATAAAACACGCTCACTTGATACAACTTGGTCGTTTTTATAGTTGATAGTTAAACTTTCGTGATTTCTATTGCCATGTCTTCGGCGGGGGGGAAACATAAGGGGGGTGGTTTCGGTTTGATGGTGAGAGCGCCGGGGTGAGCCTTCGCAATCCTGCGCTCCCGACGTCCCGACGCACCTGGCTGTGCACCTCTTGGAGCGGCGTGTCGCTGTGGCCCGAAGATGATGCCGTTTCACGCCCCTTGCCAAAGCTTACACCTTTCGGCATCTGCATTTCTCCAGCTTGGCCCTGGCCTGTGCTTCCTTGTGCACTGTGGCGAGAGAGAGCTGGCCTCGCCGTGTGGGTCAGGCTTCCATGCCTCCCAGATCGCCCGACGCGTGCTTCTGGTTCCCTGTCCTGGACGTCGTGTCCGGAGTGTGTTGTTGGCGTGTTTTGCCTCCTGAGTGGGCTCGTCACTACAGTGGTTTGAGGGCTTGGTGTCAAGTCGCGGAAAAAGAATCGAAGGGCTGGATCTTCCTGTAGATTTTGCCAATCTCTTCTTACATGAATGGGGGCAGTGTCCGTGCTGCTGCTGGCGCGCGACATGATGAACGCGGCCCGCACTTGGAAACTGAAGCCGAGAAAAATTCGAAAGTGACACGAGTTTTTCGAAAGTCCGCTGAAAACTGTCTTGGTGAGATTCGAAAGTACCACGAAATTTGTCTCTGATAAAATTCGAAAGTACGTCGAAGATTGTCTTTGTGGCTGCGAGGAAAGTTAATTCTCTCGCACCCCGCGAATTTGATGTTGGGAGACTAGTCCTGATGCATATGAGTGCTTGTACTCATAAACAACGAAGCGTAGTTGACATGAAATTGTTTGTTTGAAAATGTCCGAGGCGGCGCTGAATGTCTGGCCCCCAACGGAAACGTGAGTTGAGCGCTCGAAGCGGTGCTGAATTTCTGGCCCCCAACGGAAACGTAAATTGTGAACGCCCGAGGCGGTGCTGAATTTCTGGCCCCCAACGGAAACGCGTTTTGAGGTGACCCGAAAAAATTTATTTTCTTTAATAATGATTTCGGCGCCGTGTGCACCTGGGGGATGCTTTCTGCGTTCGTCAGAACGGAAAAATCACTTCACAAAAGTTTACATTTTTTCGAAATACAAAAGTTACAGACTTATTGGTGAATTATTAGTGGTGCATTTGGGAAAGACGGCTTGTGCTACTTATTACGCGAGTCAACTTCAACGAGGCACCTGGAGGCCTGGTGAATTCAAGTTAGTGAGTAACCGGCGCGGCACAAGCGATCCCCCTTTGCTGCAGGGCTGGAACTCGGCAACTTGGCTGTAAAAAATGTACATGAATAAAGTCACTTCTGCTCAGCTGGCTGGCTTCTCCGTAGCTTAATGTCTATGCACTGACTCTACGTTACTAGAGGACTCCCTAGAAGAGGGCTAGCAAAGTAAGAAAGTCTTTTGTCCTGATCTGAACCTCAGCAGAGAGTTCAATTGGCGAGAATGTCACTAAGTGCAGGCAGGCGGATGGCCCTGACCTAGATCAATGTTTTTTGGGTTGAACCTCCTCGGAGAGTTCAATGCACTGACTGTCTGATCAGCTGGGGCTGCAGGCTGATGGCCCCGCTACCCAGGTTAAAGTTTGTGGTGGTTCTTTACCTTTGAGTCCGGTGTAGAAGCACTTTTAATTTAAACACTGTGGGAAATAAATTAGACGTTGCGAGGCCTTATGCTCGTTTAGAATTTATTTATTTCTTGGTCAGCTTGTCCTCCTTGGAGCTGAGGGGGTTTGAGCCCAGCTCTGGTAGGATAGGAAAGAGAAAGGATTCACTCATTCATTAAGACACTCGAATTTCGAATAATACCTTATATTAATTAATATCACCTGGTAAGGTAGCCAAACTTCCCTAACTCGCGATTCGCGTGATTTAGAATTTAATTAATAACTAGTACTTGTCATTCGCAAATAGTCGTTGTCTTGCTGTAGAAGCTGTGTGTTTGAAGATTTCATCAGTATTTAATGATTATAGAATTGTTGGACCAGCTGGGGTTACTGCTAGGAGCTCCCTCGGTGGTGAAAATGAATATGGGCCCTCTGGGGTTACCGCTGTGGGCTCCCTCGGTGGCAGAAAGAAAATGATCGAGCCTCGAAGTGACGTGGAGAGTGCACTGCGAATGACTGATGTTGAAAGTTGAAGTTTTGAAATGGGTGATCGAGCCACGAAGTGACGCGGATGGAGCACTGCGAATGACTGATAGCGTCACCAGTGTCACAAATATATTTATACTAGGCCGGGGAGAAATGCAGCGTTTTGATTGGCTGGCTTATTTTCAGCCGGACTATAACAGCCAAAAAGTAATGATTGTGTTTTTCCAACATTGAGTAAAAGATCATTTGCAGAAAAATAATAATTGCCCCGATTAACTCTTCCTCCCCTTTTTCAAAATTCCCGCCAATTGTATTTCTTTCATTTTTTGGACAATTGAAAACATTTGCCACAATCTCTGACCGCTTTGATTACAATGAGATTCGGGTTTTTTTTTTATGAGTGCGCACACCGCAACGCTCAATGAGAAAACTCTCGCCGACTGTATCAATGCAATCCTTTCACCTACAACTATACAGTCAAACCAAAGAACCTAGTGGTTTGATTACGATGAAATACGTTCAATTTTTGACAGGCCCGCAATATAAATTGCCGGCCCTTAAGGCCCATATTCATAAGAGACAAGTGCTTATTTGGACGAATACTATCATCAAACCACTTCGGTTAGTGGTTTGATAAATTTTTCACTTTTCGGCACTAGCTCCTAGAATATAACATATTTTTCAATATTGGATTATAATCCTTTTATAACATAGGTATATGGATAAAGTAAAAAAATATTTTGAGGTTTTTGGTTCTTGTACCTAATATTGTTTACTATCACTCCAACTTTTTCTCACAAGGGTTTCCTGCAAATTATAATGTTTATTAAGTTATTAAATTCATTTTTACTTACCTTTACCAATTGCGGTCCGTAGGATTCGAACCTACATGTCTCCCGTTGTCCGTATTACAGTACTGACGCTTCAACCAACTGAGCTAGCTTGGCGACCACTATTTCGGATGCTAAAAGCAGTATTTATGGTGGTGAATGAAGTCTTTATTATGTGAAATTGAATTTCTTGCCTTATTTAAAATATATGAAAATCTTTCAGGTTCTCGCTTCGAGTTACTAGTATTTTTATTTATTTATAATTATTAAGAAGAACTTATTTAATTTAATTAAACTGTCACCAGTACGAGTAGGTGTTGAACAATGTAATTATTACATTAATTGGTATTAGTGGCGGTTCGTTAAAAAAAATATATATTTTCCCCAGATCTCGAAATTGAAGAGCAGAGGGAGAAATCCGAAAAAAAAATTTTCCTTATCACATTTGATGAGCGGTGGAGAGGAAGTCAGGAGTCAACTATTTTAAGAATTAAAGTTTTAAGTTGAGGTACTTATACAAACCTGGGAAGCGTGTTGGAGAAAAAACGGTAAAGGTGTAATATCGTCATCTACAACATAAATAGAATATTTAATGGTCTAAAACAGACCTAAAATTGAAAAAAACCAATAAGCAATTATTAACTAAAAAAAAACAACTAAAATTTTTTTCGCAATCGCAATAAAAAAAACGGAATGAGCAGGGGCCGAGCCGCCGACCTCATGACTTGGAAGACGACGCCTTAAGCACTCGGCCACCAACCTTTCTGAGGCTACTTACCTAAAGACTTTATAGTTGAACACGCAACGGATAGATTTTGCTTTTTAATGCATTTTAATCTAATTTTATTATTAAAAGAATGGATAGAAATATAATTTAAACAAATAAACTGCCGAATCTTTGCAAACTCTTTCGAATATAAATTATTTTGGATAATGTTAAAAAACATTATATCCTCGAATAAAAACGCCAATACTTATCCCTCACGACACGGTTTATTTTTTTTTAAACTTTACACTCTGCTTACGATAACAAAATGCCATTAGCGAGTTTTAAAGTTTGTAATCCGATAAAATATAAATAAATTTAACACCGAAAAAAGACGACAATATGACGTGATGTGTAGCACGTCATTTTAATGTCATTTATAAGACGTCATTCTGTCGTCGATTTTTAGTGCTCTGACGTCTTTTTGACCAGAATCACCAGATTTTGATGTCATTATAACGTACCCTTGCTACCTGGGTAGCTTCTCTTGTCTATAATAAATATCAATTTTATGAACTCTTACCTGTTTGATTTACCTATTTACTCCAAATTTACCCCAATTTACCCCCCAACCCTTCGACGGAACAAGATGAAAATGTAATCTAGTTCTGAATCTCGTTAAAGTACATATGTGTACCAAATTTCAAGTCAATATCTCAAACGGTTCCAGAGTAAACGTGCGCACAAAAAAGTTACAGACCGACAGACAGACAGAAATTTTTTTTTCGCTCAAACTTGACATCAAAATGGTTTTCACAACAAAGACTGGATCTGGTGGCGTTGAATCATTCATTTTGAAGTTCATTATTCATTATTTAAGAAAAGTTTTTCTAGTGGATTGGTGGTATTATTTACAGAGTACGTCAGAAAACACCATACATTGCACTTATACTTATCAATCACTCAAAATGCTTTAACAAAAACATAAGATAAGACAGACAGATTAGCCTGGTTATTTGCAGTTTTAACTAGTCGAATAATGTTTTTACTGATTTAGGATTTTCATCATGACGATTGAAGATTAGAAGTTTTGTTTACTGAAAACAGTAAACAACATACATTGGAATGGGGTATATATATATATATATATCATAGTTGTCTACTCATAATCATCAGTATTATTTCATACCTGCAAAATACTCTATTACAGTTAAAATAATGATTTTCGCAAATAGTTTCACTTTGATGAGTGTTTTGTTTATGTGTTTATATCCCATAAATGCAGCAAACACTTTAGTAAATTCTTCTTACGAAAACTCAGTTGTTACTGACTCAACACTGGTTAATTCCAGGGCGGTAGACGCAGTAATTTCAAGGTCAACGTTGATCAATAGTGCTGCATCGGGTTCAGTTTTATCAGGTGAGATACTAGAAAATTATCCAAGAGGATGATATTCACCACTATTCTTGATATCTTTTCAATATGGAAAACTTATTAGATATTGTCAACAATTACTATTCTGGTGCAATCAAAATTGATTTTTTTCTCAATATTGATTTCAGTGGAGCCGATGAGGGTTTTAACTTGGGAATCCGGCGAACAAGGACGAAAATGTCTGAAACTTTTTTATACTGAAAAGTTTTCCAGTTTAACACGTACGCTTATTAATAATTAATTGTTACAAAATAAAAAATTAAGGTAATTTTTTGCAAGTTTGCTTTAGAAAAAATTGCACTTTGGGTAAATTATAAAAGTTTTTTCGAAAAAAAGTAAAATTTTTGTTTTCTTTGCAAATATCTCAGTAAGCATTAGTTTTCTCGAAAAAATAGTAGAGACCAAAAAGGAATTAATTTCTTTTTTTTTTAATTTCTGTAAAATTAAGAGTTGAAGATATGGAACTTTAAAGATGACGTCCAAACATTTATGACAGGAAGTATTTAGTTTAAAAGTTAAATATCCCATATAATATGTCACTTTCGTCAAAAATTAAAGGATGTTAATTAATAGGGATTGCAATTTACCGGAAGTTTTAATAACCGGTAAATCGGTAAATAAAAATGTAAATAACCGGTTAACCGGTATTTACTGGTAATTTTTAGAATGAATGGTTAAGGTGGCGAAAATGGCAATTGTCTTTTTCCATGTACAAAATTATCTAAATTTAACAAAAAACATTTTTATATACGTATAATTAATAATCAATCAATCAAAATTTATTAATCTTTTGGGCCACTGGTTACAGTGGATGAGACAAGTCGACAGTACATGGGTATAAAAAAATACACAGATTAAAATATGAAGTACAACATAGGATAAAAAATATTACATTCAGACTAACATTTTTTAAAACTCGTGACATAAAATGATTGGGTAACAAATTAATAAGAGTAAAATAAAAATATGATGGCTCATACTATATCTAAGCCGTTTAATGCCTCTGTGAACTCATTAATAGTGTAGAAACACTTGCTGAGTAAAAATTTTTTCAGTTCTTTTTTAAATTGGAGAGATGTTAATTCTTTCATATAGGTTGGGAGTAGATTATAGAACTTAGTTCCTGCAAATATTGGTGATTTTTCATATTTTGAGTAGGAGTGTTTTATGGGCTGAAAATTGTTTTTACCTCTGGTATTGAAGTGATGTATTTGGGCATGAGTTTGGAAAAGATTTTTGTTATCATGTACATATGTTAAAATTTTTAACAGGTAGCTAATAATAATAATAATAATAATAATATAATCTTTATTCTATAATAAAACCAATCAGGTGTAGAACAAGTCAAATTAAGTATAGTACAAACAGTTATAATTGTAATACCAAATAGGAACAAACATACATATAAACAAATTGATACATTAACTAAAAGTTATAGTTTAAAAACTCGGAAATCGAGTAAAATGCCTTAGTGGTTAAAAAATTGTGAAGCGTTCTTTTAAAGTTTTTAACAGGTAAGTCTTTGTAATTATTAGGTAAATTATTATAAATTTTTATTAACTGAGACTCAACATTTTTTTGAATATGAGAAGAGGTTGTCTTTGGCAAACATAAAATATTATTACGCGTGTCATACGCATGATCCACTTTGTATTTATCAATAAAATCACTATAATTGCTCTTAACTAGACAGGCACACTCGTATATATACACACATGGAAGAGTAAGTATATGTTTTTCTTTAAAGATCACACTGCATGTTTCTCTTCTCTTTAGATCGAAAATGCTTCTTAAACAGGCCTTTTGTAATCTGAAGATTCTGTCAGCTTCAACAGAATTTCCCCAGAATATAATTCCATATGTTATTCTGGACTTAATGTAAGCATAATAAGAAGTTATAGCTGCTTCTTCACTTACAGATCTTGATATAGTTCGTAATGCATACGTAAATGAACTGATTTTTGTGGCAAGATACTCTATGTGATGCTTCCAATTTAACTGTGAATCAATCACAATTCCTAAAAATTTTGTACAATCAGTTGATGTTAGTACTTCGTTGTTGTAGTTCACAACTAGTGGAGGCTCCTTTCTTAGGCTGAATTTTAGCAGATAAGTCTTGTCTATATTTAGCTGTAGATTATTTGTAGTGTACCAGTCATTTAGAATATCAATTGACATTGAAATCTCAGTTTCTAACTCCTCATTAGTTTCCGCTCTGATAACTAATGAATTATCATCAGCAAATAAATTAACAAGATGTTTAACAATTTTTGGTAGATCGTTTATGTAGAGCAGAAACAAAATTGGGCCCAAGATAGACCCTTGAGGGACACCTTTTTTGACCAACTTCCAGTCTGAACTAACGTATTTTCCATCATCCATCGCTACAATACACTGCTTTCTGTTCTCCAAATACGACATTAGGATATTGTGTATATTCCCTCGAAAACCCATAATTTTTAATTTTTCTAGAAGACTATGATGATCTACGCTATCGAACGCTTTTGATAGGTCCAGGAAAAGACCAGCAACTTTATCTTTACTGCTGATTGCATCTAAAATTTCGCAAATTCCTATATATATTGATCTAACCGTTGATCTCCCTTTTAAGTAAGCACTTTGCATGTCTGATATTATATTATATTGTTCTGTGAAGTCTACGATGCGGTTTAGTAGAGCTTTCTCAAATATTTTGGCAATTATAGAAATGAGAGCTATAGGTCGATAGTTAGTGATGTCGTTCTTATTACCTTTTTTATGCACTGGTTTGATAATTGTTCTTTTCAAATCGTCAGGAAATATACCTACACTGAAGCACATGTTGATTATCTGTGATATAGGTTGACATAGTTCTTCGGCACAATATTTCAATAACTTTGTAGGCACCTCATCAACTCCAACAGCTGATGTATCTTTTAAGGAGTGAATTATGTTGTATATTTCAACAGGCGTTGTTTCGTACAAAACCATTGAACATTTATTTCTGAATACATGCTTTAAATTGTTATTGGGATTTTTATTGACATTGACACATACATTGATGTAGTAGTTGTTTATTTCATTTAGAATTTCTTTTTTACTTTTTTTATTATCACTCTGCCTTATGTTTTCTATGTCAAAATTGTTACTCTGTTTGTTTTTTCCTGTAATGTCTTTCACTAATTCCCATGTTGCTTTGACCTTATTATTCGAATTTAGAATGTAGTTAGAATGGAAGTGTTTCTTTGCTTCACTAATTTTCTTTTTAAAATCCATCTTATATTGTTTATAAACTTCCTCTGGCACATGTCCTTCCAACATCCCTTCATACAATTGTCTTTTAATTCTGCTCCTCGTTCTTAAATCTTCATTCATCCAAACATTCTTCATGGTTTTTCTGTCATATAATTTTTTGGGATATACTTCATCAAGTATCTGTAAAAATTGCTCTAAAAACTTGGAAATACTTAAATTGGGGTTTCCTTCAATAATGATTTGATCCCAGTTAAGCTCTCGCATCTTTTCTTTAAATTGTGGTAGTCGCTCGTCCTGGATTATTCTACACTCAAATTTATTACTCACGTTTTTTTGTTTCCAGTCTGTAGGTATCTGTATACTTATACCAAAATGATCTGACAGTCCGTTTTTAATCACTCTGCTTTTGTAGTCTGGAGTACTTATAAAAATATTGTCTATTGTAGTTGACGATGTTGCACTTACCCTAGTTGGTTCATGTACAGAGGGTCTCAGGTCAAATGTTGCTAGCATGTCCAAGAATAATTTTACTTTATTATCATTTTTATTCTGCAGATCTAGATTGAAATCTCCGCATAAAACAATGGTATATGTACTTGATTTGGTAGCAGATGTTAAAATGTCTTCAAGGATAACTATAAATGAGTCAAAATTTCCGCTAGGTGGACGATAAACATTGATAATTTTTGTATATAGTGACTTTATTTCAACAGCGCTACATTCTATTTCTGATTCAAAACTTTTTTGTTTCAGATCTAGCAGTTCTTTAAACAGGATATTATTTCGTACAAATATACAGCTGCCACCACATTCCGAAGATTGTCTAATGAAACTTGAAGCCATTTGATAGTTTTTAATATTTACAAACGGTTTTTTATTGTTGTTAAGCCAGTGTTCAGTAAATGCTAATATTTCGACACAGTGTGCGATTTCATCCAGGCATAATGTTATTTCTTCTGTCTTATTATAAATGCTTTGTATGTTTTGATAATAAATGCTAAACATAGTTTTCTGCACACTTTGATGCCTTATGTTATTTTCCTCCTGTGGATCTATTACTCTAAAAAAGAAACAGGCCTCGAATCTTTAGGATTTTCTTGTCTATTTGTTTCATAATATCTTTTAAAATCAAACCTTTTATATCCAATCCAGGTGCTATATAATATAATTACGCTTTGAGAAACATATTTTTTCCAAATTGAAATTCGCTTACAGTTGATTAAAAAAATTATACAGTTTTCCGAAAGACATATCTAGAGAGTGTAAATCAAAATTTTATGATTCACTCGTATTATCTTTAGTTGATTGTGGTGATGTTGTATATGGAAAGTTATTATCGGCGACAGCAAAAAAGAAAATTCAAAAACCTCAAAATTCATGCATGCGTTATATTTACAGTATCCCATATAGACAACATATATCACCACATCTAAACAAACACACCATATTAAACATGGAAAACCGTAGACGTTTACACATGCTCACACTTATTTGGCGAATAATTCATAATGACGAACCTCAGTACTTAAGAAATAAGTTAATTTCACGAGATCACTTGCATAATACAAGATACATACAAAATTTTTTGGTGCCTCAGCATGAGATTGCGATTTTTCAAAGATCATTTACGTATTTTGCATCTCATCTTTGGAATGAACTTCCAAATGAATATAAACAATATAAATAAAAATTTTTTTTTATTAAAGTTGTCAAAAATTACATTTTGGCTGATCAGAAGCAGGAGACTTGATGCTGCGTTGTGGATGCGCGTATATTATATCTTTCTTTTTCCGATATAATTTTATTTACTTTTAACCTTTTTGCTTCGCTTCGTGGGTCTGCCCGTTCCCCTTGTCTGCTCGCATGTCTGAGTGCTGCTGTTGTTATTATTATTATTATTATAAAATATAACATTTGTTAGATTATTACAATTCATTACTGAATATTAACAAATAAAATAATTATTTTTTTTTCTTGAAATTTTAGATTTATATGTATTAATATTTTTTTATAATCTTTTTATAATCTTAGATTTAGGTTATTTGTATTTGGGCAAATGGAATAGTTCAATTTGTACCATTTTTACTTTGAGTAAAATAAATGTATTATTATTATTATTATTATTATTATTATTATCATGAACAAACAAAAGGTTTTTTATCAAAAGGAGAAAATATAAATGAAATAGATTTAAATAAATAATTATTCTGTAAATAACAAAAATTATAAACATAAACTCAAATAGGGCATTTACTGAATACCTAATCTAAAAATACAATATTTTTAAAATACATTAAAAGGGCTAGTTTTTCAAAGATGTTTCTGTTAGTTGTCTGATATTTGTACATAGAATACCACCAACTGAAAATGCCCTTCCTCTATCGATATTGGTAGGTCGATAAGTTAATAAGAATTGGTAATAACATTCTTCTAAATGTTTTCCACGGATATTTAAGGCAGTGAAATATTCAATTTCCTGTCGCAAGATATTGTCAATGTCTCTCTTACTTGTATTTCTTAGGGCTTGGTGTTTGGGTTTTACTTACTTGATAATAATAATATAATATTATTTATTAATTGTTAAAAGTGCTCAGTGTTGGGACAGTCACTCTATATTTAGAGAATACTAGTCACTGACATAAATAGAAACGTTGAATATGTGACATATCGTAAGTTCATACTTTACCGAAATGACTGGTAAAAAATTAAAATAACCGGTAATTATCGTCATGTGTTCTTTGTCCTGTTTACCGGTTACCCGGTAATGCAATCCCTATTAATTAAGCTTTCATGTGGTGTTTTTCGTTCGCTTCTGTAGAATCAAAAATAACGAAGTTATGGCCGAAACAATATGCGTCCACACTTTCTTAATAAAAATGTCACCATATTGTTACTGTAATTAGCCAGCAGAGCTGGGTAATTCCTGGAGAAAAAGTAATTAGCAATTACACAATTCCTTTTTTTTTTTTTTCGTGTAATTGTAATCGTATTTAAGTACTTTTTTTATTAAAGTAATTTGGAATTGTAATTGCAGGAAAATTGTTATAGGAATTGTAATTTGTAATTATATTATTTGAACTGTCTAATCACAAATTACTTCTATAAGTACAATTACTTTTTCCAATTACAATTACTTTAAGAACATGCGTATGTGGTTTAAAAAACAAGAACATGCAGACTTGCGTAAATTTCCTTCTCTGGAAATCGCACCATTTATTTGTTTCTATTTCATTTGAGGAAAAAACATTCTAATAACGATTCTAATAAATATTAAACCTCAATATTACACAACAATTTTAATTCAAATTTTTAACTTACCTTTTTGCCTGTTTGGCCATTATAATTTTTTTTCAACTCTTTTCTAGAGTTGAAATAGAATGTAAGGTTCATTAATTGTTGTGAATGACTGAATTTCAATAAATAATTGAAGTATTTTCAATATATTTTTTTGCCTTAAAATGCCAGGAATCCTATCATGTAATTCTATACTTCGTCAGTATTAGCTAGAAGAGTAGTTGTTTTGATTGATTTTCCGATAATGAGTGTTTTAAAGTATTTTCCTAAGTAGTATATTAGCGTGACCCGATTAAGAGGAGACAATGCGCCAATCACAAAGCTGAAGTGGGGCGAAGGTAGGAAGTGTGACTATTATAGGACATCTGCACGTGACGTCACAGCTAACCTCAAAAATATGTGTTTCTTAAAATTTAAGAGTATTACGCAGCTGTTATTAAAATTTCTGCCTGGTTCCCGTATTTTCAACTAAAATCTAGTTCAGTGTAATGTTTATGAAGTTCTAAATACTTTGCCCTAATAAAATAGGACTCTTTTTGTAGGTTGGAAATCTAACCTGTAATTAGCAGTCTATTTCTAGTCCAGTCAACGAATAGCTCAAAGGGTGGTGTAGAGTGTGTGAGCAGGGACCTAAGCGATTCCTTTAGAAAGTTGTTCAGGGTACTTAGGGAGTGAACATACTAAAAGTCCTGACGCCTAGGCGGAGAGCCGGAGGGGTAGGGGGGAAAGAATGTCCCACTTTTGGTTTTTTCGCTTATATCTCGAAAATAGTGCGTCGTAGGGAAAATTTTACTTATACCAAATGAAAGCGCATGAAATTCTCTACAACTTTCATTTTATATACTTTTTGCGAATTCGCAACCGTTTTCGAAAGGTAAAGTAAAAATTTTCGAAAAACAGATTTTTACCTCAAATTTACGCCACAGCTAGGGTAATACACCGGTTGTGGCCGCTATCGTAGTTATTTTGCTCATCCTCCCTTCCCACAAACCAGTGACATTATGTCAATTGCTAAGGGAGAAGCCACAATAAATTTCTACGATGCTGTTCGAGTTGGTCAAGAGGCAATGAATAAGATAGTGGACTTGCCATTCTCAGACATCAAGTTGTCCCGCAAAGATCATGCATTCACTCTTTCCTCTGTCAGCTCATCGATAAAAATTCACGATGAAAAGGTTGCAGTTGACCCAATATGTGGGGGTGGAAACATGTAGGACACACCCTGGTGCTAATTCCAACAGAAGATCCACCAGCACCGGACTCCTACTGAAAACGATATTTTGCCGCTGCACCAAGGATTGTGGTAGTGGCAAATGTGGATGCCGGAAAGCAATGCTGAACTGTTGTGCCTCCACTGCCAAGGGAAATGCCTCAACGGCGTGCCTGTTTACGACGAGGACGACGATGAAGACGACGTAGAGCCCCTTCAGCAAGAACCACCCACCACTGAGGAAGTGGATGCCACGGACGAGGAACCCTTGTCAGGAGCCTCTTGGCCAAAGAGGATGAAAACGTGAAGGAAAGGAATATATAACAATAGGAAAAAAACAAGGGAATGGATATCTAGCCTATTCTAAATGTCGATTTTAATGTCTGAGCAATTCGAGTATTACGTCATAGATATTTTTTTATTTAGAGCTAATAAATGACAGATATTATTAGGAAGGTAAATATTCAGACTACTTTATTTTTTATGGAATACATCGCTTTCTACTTAAACAGTCAAATGATCCAAATCTGCAGTGACATTGCAAGTATCGCACAAGTCTGTGTCCACAACTCCTATCTTCTTGAGGTGCGCCGGGTAGCACCCGTGGCCAAATTATAGTCTGTTTATTGTAGTTACTTCTTTTCTTGAGTATTTTAAATCTTTATGCCAATGACAAGTAGGAATATATGGCTGAATGGTTGTGTAGCGAGTAGGATTTGTTATGCTATATTCTTTCCATAAGGTTAACCACGCATTTTTACTTTTTTTTTCAATATACTTATACACTCTTGGACATGTAGTCCACTGTTCAAAATTTCTCCATCGTTAATACTTTTTTTGTTATGATGTCTACTTCTTCATTATGTTCTGAGCCTGTATGAGCTTTAACCCACACAAATTTGATTAACCCTCTTTCTTTTAATTTATTTACTAGCATTTTAATTTCAGCAATACGCGTATGAATAGTGTAGTTAATGTCTTGACTGCAGCGGCGGCTGGTGAAATTTCAATATTTTTTTTCTCGTCTATGGCGCATGGGACCCATACGAAATTTGGGAAATAACATCTAGAGAATCACTTCTCTAATGACCCCTAAAAAATTTTGAAAAAGCAGTTTGCGAAAAAAATTTTGAAAATTCGTTAGCCTCCCCTGGGTCTAGGAGCCCCTGTTTATTTTTATTTTTTTTTGTCATATGCATTTGACTTTTCATAAAAATACAACAACAGATTTTGGAGTTTATGAAAATATTTTCATTACTAACTGAGATACAACGAATTGAAATATTGTAATTTGTTAAATTGTAAATTACAAAATTTCAGTTCGTTGTATTTCAGTTAGTAATGAAAATATTTTCATAAACTCCAAAATCTGTTGTTGTATTTTTATGAAAAGTCAAATGCATATGACAAAAAAAATAAAAATAAACAGGAGCCTCTAGACCCAGGGGAGGCTAACGAATTTTCAAAAATTTTTTCGCAAACTGCTTTTTCAAAATTTTTTAGGGGTCATTAGAGAAGTGCTTCTCTAGATGTTATTTCCCAAATTTCGTATGGGTCCCATGCGCCATAGACGAGAAAAAAAATATTGAAATTTCACCAGCCGCCACTGCTTGACTGTTAGCAATACTTTGAAAAACAGAGTGAATCCGATAAAATAGTGCAATGTTCATGTTCATTTCTGACGACGTATTCTAAGGCTTTGAGGATAGCCATAGCCTCGGCACTATAAATAGAGGTATCTTCGTTAAGTTTATATGATCTGTGTATAAAATTAAATTAATAAAATTACTTACCTTATATGTGATTTTTTTTATCATCTTTAAAATACAATTTTCTATTTTTCAGGTAAAAATCTGTTTTTCGAAAATGTTTACTTTTCCGGAGCGTGTAGCCCGAAAACGGTTGCGAATTCGAAAAAAATATATAAAAAGAAAGTTGTCGAGAATTTCATGAGCTTTCATTCGGTATAAGAAAATTTTTCCCCACGACGCACCATTTTCGAGATATAAGCGAAAAAACCAAAAGTGGGACATTCTTTCCGCCATTGAGCATGAGCTAATTCTCTAAAAAATGCTTTTTGCTGGAATTTTTTTTTAGTACAATGCTGTTTTAGTAGATAGAGTCACTTCGATATAATTATATAAAAATGATTGCAAAAATAATTACATTATAACCGATGCGCACTCATTTCGTGTATTTGAAGCTTGGTCTCGATGTGTTCCTGATCTTTCAGGAGTGACTGTAAGTAGGTAGAGCAATAGTAAAGAAAGTACGAACGCCAAAACTAGACAACCAACACAACAGGTCTCTGTACTTTATTGGCTCATTTCCGCCCACTCCCCTCTGATTTGATCGCATTGCTCCCTCCAAGGTACCAATATACAGAAAGTAGATAATTTCATATTAAATTTAAAAAAGTGTGAATGACTAAATGTAAATAAATGATTTAAGTATTTTCAATATATTTTTTTTTTTTAAAATGCTAAGAATCCTATCATGTAATTCAATACTTCGTCAGTATTAGCTAGAAGAGTAGTTGTTTTGATTGGTTCTCCAATAATGAATGTTTTAAAGTATTTTCCTAATTAGTATATTAGCGTGCCCAGATTAGGGCAACAATATACAGAAAGTAAGTATCTTCATAATAAATAAAAAAGTGTGTAAGTTATGATTTGCATAATACCTAAATAATATTTTCTAACTATAATTTACTTTATCATAAAAGTAATTAGAAAAGTAATTGCTAAATCCATTTTTCATGTAATTGTAATTAAATGTATATAATTCCTTTTTTAACATGTACATGTGAGATGTACTTTGTAATTGTAATTAGTTCCTTTTTTAAAAAAGTAATTTGTAATTGTAATTATTTTTAAATTACAAGTAATTACCCAGCTGTTAACCAGTAATTAACAAAATAATTCTGAAATAATATTTTTCGCGAGATTTTTTGTTATACTATCTAAAGAGTATTCAGACTGACCAGATAAACTTTACAGTTTTTAGTATAAAAAACACATTGCAAAATGTTTCCCACGATTTCATTCTTGTTCGCGGAGTTACGCGGTTCCACTCCACTATTTAAACATTGTTAAAATTGGGCTTCACTGAAAAATAAGCAATAAATTATATTTCCTGTGGCGGTCAATGGCGGATTTAGAGAGGGGAGAGCTATAGGGCTATAGACCAGAGTGGCAAAATCCAGGGACGGCAAATTTTTTGAAAAATAGGTACATAAAAACAAAAAGATTATCAGTATGTACTATCAGAACATTTTTAATTTATATGAGAACGTGTTTTTTGTTTTAACTAGAGTTCCTTTTATAGTCAACTGTACAGGGTGGTCGCGCGAACGTTAGAACCTAATTTAACTTCGTTATTTTTGGAGTTGCGTAAAAAAGTTCAAAAATAAAAACAGCAGTTGAAATCCTCATACTTCCTTGATTTCCCAGAAATGACACAGAACGACTTGAAAATTTTATTCACTGGATCGTATCAGTTATTATGGCTTATGTTAAAGACAATAATGATATAATTAAAGTAGAAGTGAGGTCGCAACATGTTAGTAGCAGAACTTATAAGTATTTTATTGATTATGATCCAAATTCCGTTGGTTTCCGAGGAGTAAGGCGATATTATTGTGAGTGTGCAAATGGTAGACGCACAGTCGAGTGCTGTTCACACATAGCTGCAATAATTTATTATTTATCTCATGCTCGATATATTTCCAAAATTGTAAGACCTGCAGAAATACTAAGTAAACTTCTTGATGTTACAAATTACAATATATTTAAGAATAAAGATTAAGGGCCCAAACATCTCAAAATCGAAATTTAATTTTTTACACCATGGCCCACCACTTTAAAAAATCTGAAAAAATTACAAACCAACAAGCATATGAAGTAGTTATTACTGTAAAAAAATAAAGATAGTCACTTGATAAAATCCTAAAAAAAAATTTGTTTTCAAAATTGAAAAAATTTTTAGCAAGCCGAATTTAAGGCCAAAATATCTGAAAAAAAATCCTGACTGTATGGATCCTGATTTTTTTTCAGAATTTTCAATGCAACAGGAAAAGCGAAATTAAATAAAAACTGAAAATCACGTCTCCCTCTATAACTGGCCCAACCGAAGGGGTACGGATTTAAAACTCAGCAGAAATTGTTTTTTAATAGAGAGCTAACACGCCATGTATGCAAAGTCCAATTTGGCTCAGGGGCATTTTTCACTATGCTTATCCGGCTATACTCTTACGGAACCTGTGATATCTCTCTATCCCTTCTGATCATTTCCTACTCTAATATTTTTTTCAACTTTTTTATTAACATCATTACAAACACATTACACGAGGTTTCATCAAAATTCATTCATTAGCACTCAAATTAGAGATTTTGATCATTTTAGCGCTCCGTTGACTGGACTAAAAGCAGAAAGCAACATTGATCTTGAATTTAATAATTGAATCGATAATATCAATATTGTAAAGATGTCAAGGGGCACAAAAATAGTGGTGATTGTCTATAAGCTATTATAATAAGAGTAGATTATGAATCACAAAACGTCTATCAAACATTTGACAACTAATTACAAAACTTTTATGGAAAAAATGTTTAAACTTTTTTAATTCATGATTGAAATGTCTTGAGAGTGGCTTTATGTCTTTCTGGAGAGCTCATAACGTTTCAAACATTAGGGGTTTTGAAGAAAGTTATGAGTTCAGTTATTTGAGGCAAGTTCTGTTGAATTTAAAAATTTAGAATAGCTTTTTGTAAATAAATTCATTCTAGTCTCTAGCACAACTAGATGATTACAAAGATTAAAAATTTAAAATATCCATTTTTAATCTTCATATATTATTGATTCAATAGGTAGTTATTTTGTAAATAATATTCATTTTAGATTTTCTTAATTTCTAGCATAACCGGAAGTAGGTTATCAAAAGAATGCAAAGATTTTTAAATTCATATTTTCTTCGATAGTTACCTTTTTTTTTTTGATTTTTCGTACTTCATTTCTTTCTGGTGTTTACAAAATCCTATAAAAAATATTCTTTACTGCAAGTATAACCAAACAAAAAATAATTTACTTTAAAATATTAAATATTAGACTACCTTAAAGCGACTGACTGGGCACTCTCGATAAAAGACAGGTTCGAAAATATATTTTTTATTATTCCAAAAAATATTCACATTCTAGAAAACTCATATTTATTTTTATTTACAGGATCAACAGTCGTAAATTGTAACATTATTAATTCAACTGTAGTAGGCCAGACACTCAGTGGAGTAACAATTATCAATCGAAATATTCCATTGAGAAAGACAGAGAGTTTTGTTGTGGAAATGTTGAAATAAATTTACTTACCTACTGTTGTTTTTTATTTATATTTGTTTATTTTAGTATAAAAAATATTTTTTAAGAATTATCTTTATAGGACGTAAATTAAGTTTAAATAGTCAAATACCAAAATTTCTAATTAAAAAAAAAAAATCTATATTGCGTTAAAGGATTTTTAATAGATTTGATCCGGTTCTAGTGTTATTAAACTAAGTACCTACCCACTGCTTCAATGGATTATTGGAAGAAGTGGACCCACTAAATGGCCTGCTATAGATTCCCAGATCTTACAAAAATGGATTTCTTTTTATAGTCCAGTTGAATTAGACATCATAAAAAATTTTGCGTTCTGCGGACTTTTTTTGTGGGAGTTGTTAAAGAGGCAAGCAAGCACAGAAAACTACACCCTGTCACACCATGTGCGTCCCCTATTTTTAGAGATTGAAACTTTGAAATTTTACTTATGTGTCCATATTTGTTTCCCTATTGCCCGTAGGGCTCTTTACCAAGTTACACTTTTTGAAGATTCATCCCTCCTCTACATAATATATATATATATATTACACATTGCCGTAGGACAAACGGTTTTGGGCCGCAAAAAAAAAATTGTTAAAAAGGAGACTGGAGAACCCATGGAATAAATCGTTATTACACAATAAGTGTTGATCCTACTTATAAACAAAAACATTTACCAGAATTATACTGGTTTTGCTTTTTTTAATGCAACAATACCAAAAATAGCCATTTTTGGCATATTTTGCTCTCTAGCTCCTAAACCAACGATTGTATTAAAATAACCAACGTAAATTTTCTTATATTAGGGTCGTACATGCATGAAAGAAAAATGAGCGAAAAAAAGTAGGTTCACTTTTTTTTTTAAAACGGGTTTTCAAAATTTCAACATCCCGTATCATGAAAACCGCGGTATTCGATGAAAGTTTTTTCACAAATCATCATCCCTCCTTAAGGGCATTAGTATGTGTAGTATTGTAGATTGGAAATAATAGCCGTTTGTCCTGTACAGAAGACCCCCAAATTCGGACAGCGCGACATTTCCGGCCTCGTACAGCCAAAACCGTTTGCCCTACGGCAATTGTGTAATATATATATATTATGTAGAGGAGGGATGAATCTTCAAAAAGTGTAACTTGGTAAAGAGCCCTACGGGTAATAGGGAAAAAGATATGGGCACATAAGTAAAATTTCAAAGTTTCAACCCCTAAAAATAGGGGACGCACATGGTGTAGCAGGGTGTAGTTTTCTGTGCTTACTTATTATGCCCTCTTAAACAACTTCCACAAAAAAAAGTCCGCTGTACGCAAATTTTTTTATTATGTCTAATTTGACTGGAGGAGTATTATGAAGATACGTAAAGGAAATCGTTTATAAAAACACTAACAACAGAATACAAAATATGAAGGAAATGATAATAACTGTTTTTAGATCTATCGCACAGGCAATTTTACGAACGGTGGAAACCTCGTGTTTTAATTACTCACTATTTAGATATTAGAGTGTAAGTGTGTAATATAATCATTTATTTTTTATTGCAATAGAGATCTTTCTTTACATCTCCTGTAAGTTTCTTGTTGATTCTCCTTATGAGTACCTACTAATGGAATGTTGGATAATAAATAATTTGATATTTAGTAAGTAATTATGTTTTACTTTCAGTTAGATGCAAAGATGCATGTATATATAAGTTCAACATAATCGACTATCTCAAGTTACTGCTAACAATAATATGAGTGATAAATAAAACATAATAAAAAGTGAATATACGTATTTAATAAAATACAAGGGATACTAAACTATTGAATACCTAAAAAAATTTTTTTGATGGGCGGGGGGAAAAAATCCGAAAAAATTTTTTTCATACCAACTACTATGGGAGCCCACCCTAAGTGTCCATGGACCCCCCCCCCCGATCCTTTAGGACAATGTTTTTCATAAAGATTAAAGCCTAAGGAACAATTTAAGACACGTCCTAAAAAAAAACTTGGCTGCACTTTCTAAATGGCGTCCGTTTAAAAAAAGAAAATTTGCAAATATGGTTTTTGTCATTTAACACAAAAACTAAAAAAGATGGAGAAAAACTTTCTGCATAAAAAACAAAGTGCATAAAATTTTCTACAATTTTGTTCCTATACAATATTTGCATAGTAGGAGTTACCATCCGCTTATCGCTACCGGTGGGGGAAAGTAGAATGGACATAATAGCCTGTTCTGCATACTTCCCGGGAGACAGGGGTGCTGATCAACCTCCTCCACCTGCGGTTAGGTCGTTAATCGCCTACAGCAAGAGGAACAACATTCACCTTGTTATTGGATGTGATGCAAATTCCCACCATACGGCATGGGGCAGCACAGACATTAACCAAAGAGGTGAGTCACTTTTTGAATACATACTAGGTGAAGGGCTAATTGTGAATAACATTGGAACGGAACCAACCTTTGTCACTAGAAATAGAAGAGAGGTACTGGATTTAACAATCAGCTCAAGCTTTGTGAGCAACAATATTACTGATTGGAAAGTATCCTCTGAACCCTCGTGTTCAGACCACAGACACATTCTATTTAACATAGAAACTGGACCAAGACCTGTGGTGACATACAGGGATCCTAGGTGTACTAACTGGAGTGGGTATAAACAATCCCTCCAGGCACACCTGCAATCCACTCTCACCACAATCAGGAATCGTGATGAAATAGAAATTGCGGCGGAACAGACCCGGAGCGCAATTATTTCAGCATATCATGAAAACTCTCCACTAAAAACGAAAAAAGACAACAGAGGGGCATCTTGGTGGAACAAAAAATTAGATAAAATGAGAAAAGAAGTTCGACGCCTCTGTAATCGAGCTAAAGATTCGGGCAACTGGGAACAATATAGATCTGCGCTAACGGACTATAATAAAGAAATCAGAAGGGCAAAAAGGGAATCTTGGAGGAGGTTCTGCGAGAGTATTACTGACTTACCTAGCAGCACTAGAATCCACAAGATCATTTCCAGAGAGCCGGCAAGAGAATTTGGTATGGTAAAACGTCCAGATGGCTCATTTGCTGAATCTGGAAAGGAAACCCTTGAACTCCTTACACTGAACCACTTCCCAGGGAGTTCGATCCTGGATAACCAACAACCACCACCATCGGGAGGCCGAACCAAACGACCTCACAAAGACGACTAGCTGGTGGCCAAAAAGGTTATCACAGCACCAGCGATTGAATGGGTGATCAAATCTTTTCAACCATTCAAATCGCCTGGTGAGGATGGCATTTTTCCAGCGCTGCTACAAAACGGACTGGAAATACTGCTACCTTTCCTCATCAGACTATACAGAGCTGGTCTGGTATGGAACTATATCCCATCCAGTTGGGCGGCGGTAAAAGTGGTATATATACCAAAAGTGGGTCGGACAGAACCAGACCCCAAATCGCTAAGACCCATCAGCCTGACATCATTTCTGTTGAAAGGCCTAGAAAAGGTTCTGGATGGACATATCAGGGGAAACATCCTGAGCCCCTATCCTCTGAATGTTCACCAGTATGCCTATCAACCCGGCAAATCAACAGAACTAGCACTAAATAACCTGGTCGGGAAAATCACACAATCTCTTGAGGAAAAAGATATTGCGGTGGCAGCATTCCTTGACATCGAAGGAGCATTCAACAATGCATTGCCCAACTCCCTATATACAGCTGCGGCTGCTAGAGGGCTAACTATAACTGGCTGGATTCAAGCTATGCTTGAAAACAGAATAATAACGACTTGTCTACAGGGAGAAACGGTCAGATTCAGGGCCGCAAGAGGGTGTCCACAAGGCGGGGTACTTTCCCCCCTTTTATGGTCACTGCTTGTGGATGATCTGCTGGCCATTCTCTCTCTGTGGGAAGCCGAGATTCAAGCATATGCGGACGATCTAGTCATTATGGTTAGAGGAAAATCTGAAGAGGTACTCTCTAATACCCTTCAAGAGTCAAGAGATACAGTCCATATTTGGTGTGAGAGGGAGCAGATGACTGTGAACCCCCACAAAACTGTAATAGTACCCTTCACCAGAAAAAGGAGGCTGAACAATTTAGTGCCGCCCTCCTTAGCAGGTGAAACTATTCCATTTGCGGGGGAAGTGAAATATCTAGGGGTTACACTAGATAAATCACTCAACTGGAACTCCCATCTGGAAAAGGTAATCCACAAGGCGCGACTCTCCTTGTGGACATGTCGCAGAATTTGTGGAAAAACCTGGGGTATAGGTTCCCAACAAATATACTGGCTATACGTTACGATCATAAGACCAATGGTAGCATATGCCTCCATAGTTTGGTGGTCGAAAGGGCTACAACAAACGACCAAAGCCAAACTCTCTGGTCTACAGAGACAAGCATGTCTGGCAGTAACTGGTGCGATAAGTACCACACCGTCAGCAGCTCTGGAAATCCTCCTGGATCTACCTCCTCTCCACATCTACTTGGAGAGAGAGGCTAGGTGGGCAACATACAGACTTCAACAAGCGGCAAATAATATGCCGCAGGCTAGCATCATGGAACGCAACAGGCTGTCAGATGACATGGAGTGTCATGGCATCCTGGGAATGCTTTCAGATGTGATGCCTACCGCGACCAACTATGAACTGCCTTTTACCGTCCTTTTTCCTGGAAGAGACGAATGGGATCGGAATAAAACTGACCTACAAAGAGCAGACATCTGTTGGTTTACAGACGGCTCCAAAACCCCTGAGGGAGTTGGAGCTGGAGCATACAGTCGCAACCCAAAGGTAAGAATCACTTCGAGCCTGGGTAACTATGCGACTGTCTTTCAGGCAGAAGTTCATGCCATTGAACTGTGTACAAGGAGGCTTGAGCAGATGCATCCTAGACACAGATCAATAAAAATCTTTTCAGACAGCCAAGCAGCTCTTAAAGCTCTTGGCTCACATCGCTGCAATTCTAAATTGGTCTGGAATTGCCAAAAGGCTCTAGCCCGATTGGGCAGATACAACAAATTAACTCTGGTCTGGATACCGGGCCATTCTGGCTTGGAGGGCAACGAAGTAGCCGACTCCTTAGCCAGGGAAGGTGCGGTATCAAAATTTATCGGACCGGAGCCAGTGCTTGGCATATCGGCAAGCACTGCGAAAACCACCATCTTGGCCTGGACTGAGGGGAAAATCCTCCAGTACTGGCAAGAACTACCAGGATTAGTTCATTCAAAGGAGTTCATCACATACCCTTTGAAATCAAGAACTAAAAAACTTAGAGTTAAATAGGTTACACCTAAGAACTCTAGTTGGCCTATACACTGGGCACTGCAGACTTAACCGCCACCTACACAGACTCGGAATAGCGGACAACGCTGAATGCCGACTGTGTCTGGAGGAGGATGAAACGGCAGCGCACATTTTATGTACCTGTCCTGCTGCAGAAAGAACCAGATTCTCACTTTTTGGCATAGGGCAACTGCTGCCAGAGGATCTGGACAACCTCTCACCCAATAAGGTAGTCGGCTTTATCAAAAAGCTGAACCTATTGGGTGAAATATAATTAGGAGTGAGCCACAATAGACCAGATGGTCGCGGTGGAGGGTCTGTTACTAGCCCACTCACATATCAACCTAACCTAACCTAACCTACCATTTTCCAGATAAATGATTCATCTCTTAAAGTAAAATATAAAATTCAACATAAATCGTAACACTAAGGAAGCCCACCCTAACTGTCCGTGCACCCCCCCGATCCTTGGGGACAATGTTTTTCTTAAAGATTAAAGCCTAAGGAACAATTTAAGACATATCCTAAAAAAGAAAAAAAACTTGCTGTACTTTCAAAATGGCGTCCATTTAAAAAACAATGCAAATATTGTTTTTGTCATTTAGCACAAAAACTAAAAAAGATGGAGAAAAACTTTCTGCATAAAAAACAAAGTGCATAAAATTTTCTACAATTTTGTTCCTATACAATATTTAGATAGGAGTTACCGTTTTCCAGATACTACTGTTACCGTTTTCGAGATAAATATCTGCAAATTATAATATTATTATTATCATTCATTTTTTTCAGTATATTTTATTTTATTTCTATGTTAATAATATAAAGTTACTAGCTGACCCAGCAAACGTTGTTTTGCCATATACATTATAAATTTTTGTCTAAAAAATAAAAATAAAATTTCTGGATAGGGCCACCCTTATCACCTAGGGGTAAAAAAAAATAGCCTACGACCTATTCTCAGACCTACCGAATATACACCAAAAATTTCATAAAAATCGGTCAAGCCGTTTCGGAGGAGTTCGATAACAAACACTGTGACACGAGATTTTTATATATTAGATATTATATGCCTTACAATAATAATTGTCACAGTTATTTCCTCTAAGTGATTTACCGATATATGAATTTCCATGTTTTCTTAATTTTGGACTCATTTATCTGGAAAATGGTAACTGCAAAATATTGTATAGGTACAAAATTGTAGAAAATTTTATGCACGTTGTTTTTTGTGAAAAAAGTTTTTGTTCATCTTTTTTAGTTTTTGCGTTAAACAGTGGCGCAGCCAGAAAATTCATCTGGGGGGGGGCAATAAAACCGGCCTCCCCAGAGGATGAGGAAAATTTTTCAGAAAATGGTTGAAAACGAATGTGTATGTAGATTCCTCTATTAGATAATATTGGCATTAATTACAAAATATTTATTTCAAGGAATAATTTAGATACTGATTTGTACTGCTTCTTTATTTTTTGGCTCATGGAAGACGGCTTGGGGGGGGGGCATGGCTCCCCCCCTGGCTGCGCCCATGGTGTTAAATGACAAAAACAACATTAGCAACAGTTTTTTTTAACATATGGCCGCCATTTTGAAAGTACAGCCAATTTTTTTTTTTTTTTAGGACATGTCTTAAATTGTTCCTTAGGCTTTAATCTTTATGAAAAACATTGTCCCAAGGATCGGGCGTGGGATGCACGTACAGCTAGGGAGGGCTCCCGACTAAACATTTTTTTGATGAACGGGGAGAAATCCAAAAAAAAATTTTTTTGATCCCAACATTTTTTCATCCTAACATTTTTTTAATGAACGAGGGGAGAAATTCGAAAAAAAAATTTTTAATGAGCGAAGACCAGAAATCCGTAAAAAAAAATGTTTGATGAGCGAAAGGGAAAAATCTGAAAAACCAGGCGCCGGCTAATGCCCTTAGTCTCCCGGGGCCCCAGGACACCGGCTTGATCTCCCGGGGCACTGCCCCGGTTTGCCCTGCCATAGTTACGCCTCTGGTTCTTGCACGAATTACAATGGTTTGTATAGTTCAATCTATATATATCACATCACAGGCAAGGGGTCAACCACTGGAAGAAATTGTGTACACCTTTTTACATTTAATTTAGGTATATGGTATTTTTCATAAAATTCATAACAAGTTAACCCTTCGACTATAGCCAACGTTTACTGCTAAAAAATTGAAATGAAAAACTGGGTAGTGAACGAATTTTGTCTAGACTAGTAACAGAGTCACAATGAGTACTGAAAGATCATCTGGATCAGCAATAGTCCAAGTATTCGATGGCTTTTGTTGAAGGTGCACCGCTAAGAGTTCATAACCTGAAAAATGAATTAGTGATTAGTGTCGAGTATCAAAATACTCGCTTGATTCCGAGTATTAAAATTTCATCCGAATAAAATATACCCGGATTAATTTTAAGTACAAAACAGAAAACAACTGTCAATCGTGCAAAAATACTAACATCAGTGCCACTTGCATTCGCTTTAACCACGATCGCAATACTCGCAATTACTGTTGACAGAGTGATTGAAAAATCGCGATATCGCATCACTAATACCTATAGTGAAAATTTAATTCGACATCGGATGATTAATCCGAATATTCTTGTCATCCGATTCCGTGTAATCCGAGTACCGAAATCATCCGAATATCTGCATCACTAATAAATGAATTTGTATGTTAGCAATTATTCATTAAGCAATATTTAATTAGGTAAGCATATATTGAAAACAGCATATTGATCATCGACAACTAATTCTTACCTTTGCAAAAAACTTTCATCCTGTAAATTTCTTGGAGAGTACTGCTTTCACCCAACCGCAAATAGTTCAAGATTTTTGAATGCCTTGAACTCATCCTTTGGCTATGTATTTCAGGGATCGAAAATATCATATTTATATAAATATCAGACAAACTGATATATATCACAAAAAACGTGATATATATCACTTTTTGATATTTATGATATTTATTTTTATTTTTTAATTAATGTAACTTATTCGTGCAAATAAAACCACGATTGAATTTAAAAGAGTGCATATCATATTTTAAATCGTTTTTATTCAATGTTTTTTAAGCTTATTATGTCTTAGCTCTGAAAATGTAACAAACAAAACATAAATTCTAACAATTTAAAATTCGGTTCAGCTGCCTCGGGTGCCCAAGGCACCCGCCCGAAAGTTCTTCTCACGGCCCAATGATGTATCACTTTACCCGGGTTACCTCCTCTATCCTCCCAGCTGCATTTGGGTATCATTGGGTTCGTACAAGTGGGAAGAGAATCATGAGTTTTGTTACATCAAAATTAAAATGACGATCTTGCCCCGTCCAACTGTAAAGCTAAGCAGCTGAAAAGAATTTGGCTTAAAAAAAACATAACAAAATTGCTCTCATAGATGTTCAATATTAGTATTATAAGGACAATAAAAGAAGTACCTATAAGTATTAAAATGAAACTAATTTAAAAAATATACATATATATTTTTCACCAATGGCGTAGGTGTTTAATCGCGCACTATGGGCGTAGGCGTTTTATTTTTATATTTGCGATATATATCATGATATTTATGGTGTGATATTTTCCATAAATATCATGATATATATCAAGTGATATATATCCTCGATCCCTGATGCATTTCTCACAAAAACTAAGTAATTTACAATATCCCTTTGTGAAATATTATGAAATACACAAAAATTTGTACTGGTCATCATTTCTCAAAATATAAGCGATTTAATTCGATGACACCAACTTTTTCCATAGTTACATTTCCTCTACATTATGAGACGATTTCGTAAAATATAAACTTATTTCCATATTAACTATTCTACAGGACGAATGTTATTTTGATTAAAATCAATCAGTTTTGCAGTGAAGATTCTCGTTTTCACCCTTGATTTTAATAAAAATTCTCGCCGATGATAAATATAATGTTTTATAGGGTGTTTGAAGTAGGTAAAAATTTAGGCGATAGTTTTTAGCTTGAATTCCTTGTTTGGTGAAATTTACAGTGTAATCCCGGATTTTATGCTCATAATTGCCCCAATAACTCTTTCTCCCCTCATTCAAAATTCCCGCCAATTTCTTTCATTTTTTGGACAACTGAAAACATTTGCCACAATCTCTGACCAGTTTGATTACAATGAGATTCGGGTATTTTTTTCTGAGTGTGCGCACCGCAACGCTCAATGAGAAAACTCTCGTCGACTGTATCAATGCAATCCTTTCACCTACAACTATACAGTCAAACCGAAGAAGCTAGTGGTTTGATTACGATGAAATACGTTCAATTTTTCACAGGCCCCCAATATAAATTGCCGGCCCTTTAGGTCCATATTCACAAGAGACAAGTTTGCTTGTTTGGACGAATACTATCATCAAACCACTTTGGTTAGTGGTCTAGCTCCTAGAATATAACATATTTTTCAATATTGGCTTATAATCCCTTTATAACGTAGGTATATATTTTGCTAACTTTGGGTTCTCCTATGTAAATTTCACATAAAAGAATTATTTACCAGAATCTAGTAGGTTATGCATATATGGCTGCTTGAAAGTGTTCTGATAATCCAATTTATTGAAAAATGCGTGAGATTACACCCAAAAATATGCTAGCAAAAGGGTGGCATCATCAGTGGTCCTTTGATGGCCCATTATTGGCACTAATATAAATGTAGTAGCTGTTTATCGTCCACCGAATAGCGATACTTTTCTTTTTTTAAATAATTTTGGTAACCTAGATTCTTTCTTGCATAGTAATAAGTTTTTGTTGATAAGTGGAGATTTTAATATTGATTTTAAGGTGAACTCTACCCTACTTCATGACCTAACACTTACTTTGAATTGTAACAATATGTACTTACACAATAATTCATGAGTCCACTATAGACTGGCGGTACATGACCAGTCAGGTGCAACGTTTTTAAAATGCATGCCAATCATATATATGAATGAAATTACCATGAATATGCCAGAAATGCAAATTTTAGGCAGTCGTCGCATGCACAAGGGGGTGCAAATCGGTTTTTTTTGTGTCTTTTTTTTGGGTTCTATTTTTTTATTTTTTTTAATGGATGCCAATAGTGCCAAACGAAAAGCCTTAAAAAAAATCCAAAATCAAAATCATCCAAAATCAAGAACACCAAAAATTTTTACGATTTAATGTGCACATTAACAGTTGTTTTGAGCGCGGAAACTGCATGCCAATGAATTTCTGCTAGATTTTTTTTCACGGCTTTTCGTTTGGCACTATTGGCATCCATAAAAAAAAATAAAAAAATAAAACCCAAAAAAAAGACACAAAAAAAACCGATTTGCACCCCCTTGTGCACGCGACGACTGCCTAAAATTTGCATTTCTGGCATATTCATGGTAATTTCATTAATATATATGATTGGCATGCATTTTAAAAACGTTGCACCTGACTGGTCATGTACCGCCAGTCTACTAGGGTGACACCCTTCTCCAGTAAGTGCATTGATAACATAATAGTAAGTGACAAGGATAAAGTGCTTGAAGCAGATATTATAAAGAGTAACCTATCAGATCACTATGCACAATATGCCATTGTAATAGGAGCAGCGTCAAATGTTGATGAAAGCATTAAATTTAAACGCTTTTTTAGTGAAAACAACATCAACAATTTCTGTCATTTACTAAAAAATACCTGCTGGGCGGAGGATAATGCAATCCCAAATTGCAATATAGCTTTTAAAATATTTATTGAGACTATTTCTTTTCACTTTGAAACATGCTTTCCACTGAGAAAAATTACAAATAAACCAAATAAAGCCTATTCAGTACCAATTTCTAATCAGAAAATAATTGAAGCTAAAAAACAAGTATCACTTTTTGCAGACCTAAGTAGACAATACCCTCAGTTTAGAGACAGTTTTAAGGCAGCAAATAACGAATACAGAAATATTTTATCAGACTTTTTTAAAGACCGCAATGACAAGTTGGTTATGTCCTCAAAAAATAAGTGAAACATACTAAATAATACTCTAGGAAGATCAAAAAATAATAATAAAACCGGTATACAAATAAAAGAAAATGACAAGCTTTTAAATAATAGTGAATGAATTCAATACTCTTTTTATAAATGCTCCCAAGTTTGTTACCTCTAACTTACCTCCATATATTGACTTCCACTTTATAGATAAATGTTTGGAAGTTTCGAATCACTCATTATTTCTTCGGGCCCTTTCCGAGGAGGACACTTTAGATTTAATTAAAAAATTGAAAAACACCAACTCTTCAGGACACGATGATGATCAAATATAGTATTAAAACGTATTGCGACATATATCATTAAACCTTTAACCTATCTGATAAATCTGTCTCTTGAGCAGGGAATGTACCCATCGGATTTAAAATTGTCAAAAGTTATTCCGTTGTTTAAAAAAGGCGACCCAAACTTGTTTGAGAATTATAGGGGCATTAGCCTTTCTCCTAGTATGTCAAAAGTTTTTGAGTCTGCAGTAAACTCTCAGCTAATAAGTTTTTTAATGATGCATAATAAGCTTTCTCCCAGTCAACATGGTTTTACAAAAGAAAAAAGCATAGACACTGCTTTAAGTGATTTTGTAAATGGTATTGTAACGTCCATGGACAAAGGACAAATAGCTCTGGGACTCTTTATAGATTTTTCAAGGGCTTTTGACTGTGTAGATCACTCTATATTATTGACAAAACTTGAGAAATATGGAGTCAGAGGTGTTGCTCACGATTGGTTTGCATCATATCTTGCAAATAGAAATCAGCAGGTCTGAATTGAGGATGATGTATCTGACTCGCAAACTGTCAGCGTTGGAGTACATCAAGGGTCTATATTGGGGCCCACACTTTTCATTATTTATATCAATGATATGCTGAATTTTATTCAACATCCATCATGTTTGACAGTTTCGTATGCTGATGATACGAACATTTTAATAAAATCTAAAACCCTAGCTGATGCTGAAGACTGTGCAAAAACTATATATGATAAAGTAATTTTGTCGACTGAAAATAATAAACTGTGTATTAACCAAAGTAAAACAACCTGTATTCTCTTTAGAACATTGCAGTCTAATATTGTTTTCAACACTAATATTCTTTTATCTCCTACTACAAGCGTGAAGTATGCCAATGAATCAAAAATGCTTGGTTTGAAAATTGACTGTAGCCTTAAATGGTCTAATCACATTCATGATATATGTGGAAAACTGTCAAAGATCTGTTGTGCATTGGCGATAACATCTAAACAATGTAGCCTATCAATAGTAAGACAGTTGTATTTAAAAAACTGTCAAAGATCTGTTGTGCATTGGCGATAACATCTAAACAATGTAGCCTATCAATAGTAAGACAGTTGTATTTTGCTTCTTTTCATTCTTGCATAAAGTACGGTGTAGTACATTGGGGTTCCCCATCCGAGGCAAATAGAGTTTTTTTACTACACTAAAGGGCAATACGTATAGCCAATCTGGGATATAATACTTCCTGCAGGGAAGCCTTTAAAAGCTTATACATTCTTACCTTGAACTCTATTTACATTTATGAGTTGTCATGTTTTGTTTACAAAAACAGAATCAAATTTAACGAGATTAGAACTGATCATATAGCACTAGGAAAAAAGATCTCCTTTTACCAAAAGAACACACAACGGCTTTATACCAAAAAAGTCTTTTTTTCATGGGTTGTAAATTTTTTAACTGTTTGCCTGAGCATATTAAATCTATGACAACATTTTTTAAGTTTAAGAAGGCTTTAAAATCACTTTTGTTGGACATAAACAGCTATAATGTTGACGAATTTTTACAAAATGTGTGACTACTTTTCTCTAGTTTTTTTTATTATTTGTGAATTATACCCTACAATATTTTCAATTGCTCACTGTTCACATGTTTTTTGTGTGTATATGTTTTTACAATGTTATTTGTGATATTTATCTTTGTATTTCTACCGACAATATTTCTTAACTGCGCTTTGTACAGTTTCTGAAATTAATAAATATTATTATTATTATTATGGTCAGGGGCGGACTGGCCCACCGGGACGAATCCTGGTGGCCCCAAAGATCTTTAACTACTAGATGGTTTAACCCATAAGGAATTCCTATATGACAAAGCTGCAAACATCTCAACGGAGAAAGCAATATTAACACGCCTCAAAAAGCGAGATAGCAATGCTGGAATTGTCGGACTTTACCATTGCTAGGTCGGATCAGTTCGAGTTTGTTAAACAAGATTTTTAGCTCTTACAGCGCAAACGCAATCAAATATCAATCGGGACTAACAACTAACTGGAGCAATCAGCGGTGTTGCCAAACTGCCCCCATTTTCTCTACATTCTCCGATCGCACAACGTTATTGCATTTGACCACTTCAAAATTCCTCGCTTTAAACGACTTTTGTCTCTGATCTTTGACAACGTCGCGAAAGTTTGCGAGTAGAAGCAACTAGAAGTGAGGCATGCGCATAAACAACACGCGTATTTGGTGTTGGGTCCAGAGTGGGAGAGATAATTGGCGGTTCTTTGCTTGAAAAAGTCAGGATATGTTGTACGCAGAATTGAGATAGAGTTGAGCGATCCAGAAGTTAAAACATCTTTGGGTGGCCCGCTCCAATAGTGCGCTGCAGTTATATATGACAAACTCTGTTATCTTAATGATGTAAACACTCTGCTACGTCAGGGTTATCTTCCCTATAAATACTTGTAAAACTTAAGTTAAGGCATTCAATATTCATATTAGTCTTGTAGCCGGAGGCTATGCTATATTGTTTCAATATTATTTATCATATTCTGTAACTTTATTTTTGAAATTAAATCTTTTTAAAAAGTAATATTTCGGAGTGATAAATATAACTGGCGCTGCGAACAGGATTACACGACGGTTTTGGAAAAATTATTGTAATTAATTCCAACATCGGCGAATTTCAATTCTTTACGTGTAATCGAAATAGTGCAACCTGAAGACAAATTCATTGGGAATCATCTCCAGACGACATCTGCACCATCCAAACGGCTTTGTCTATTCCTTAGACACTTGAGAAGAAATCTACTTGTGATCACTTCCCAAGACGACTCAATCTCTGAGTACGAGACGAGAAGTAACCAACAGAAGAATAAAGAAAAAGTAATGCACTTCATTCTCTTCCTGTAAGTACCTCTCCACCTCATAATTAATCCATTAGCCCTAAGAGCCATAACGAAATAAATATATATTTTATTTTTCACTTACAAAGTGAAGCCAAATGTCTATATATTCAAATGAATGACAGAATTTCTATTGAAGTAATTGAAAATCAAACAAGATATTCACCTTATTTAAACAAAATTAGCACTAAAACTAATCTAGAGTCAATCAGTCAAAATTCAACGTCTCAACAATCACAATAAAACCTTACTGATTTTAGTTTAATTTCACCACCACAACTTATTGTACAAAATAAAATGTCTATTTCTACTAAAGACATTGCTGAACTTTTAAAACAGTTACCAATATTTACACCTACTGATAATTTACCTTTATTTATCACAGAAACAGAAAACGTAATATCAGCATTAACAGTATTTACTTTAACACCTTTTCAAAATATATTAGTAAGACAAACAATTTTAAATAGAATCAGAGGTCAAGCTAAAGCAAATATCTACCTAGAAAATATTGAAAATTGGGACAATATCAAAACAGCCCTTTTAAAATATTACGGCGACAACAGAAACGAAAATTTACTCGTTTCTACAATAAAACAAATAAAACAAGATACAAACGAAAGTGTTATTCAATTTTACCACCGCATTATTGAAGCCGAAAGTTTACTTATACAACATTTTCAACTACATCTTACTAATGACAAAATTCTTCAATATAAAATTAAAGAAATAAAAAATTCCTGTTTGGAACAATTTACTATTGGAATTAAAGAACCCTACGGAACTTTATTATCCTATGTACCACCAACGACTATTGAACAAGCACTATTAAAATGTAAAGAACATGATAACAGACAGACAGCAAGAGAAAGCTTACACGAGACAAATACTTTCATAAATGTTAAGCCAAATCAGCCAAATAAACTTTTTAAGAATGAACTTGCACCATCTACACCTAATCAATTTAATCAATCATTCAACTCACAAAATCAAACCCAAATCTATCGACCTTTTGGTGACATAAATAAACAGATACCTCAAAGACAGCACTTTCCAACAAATAAAGAAGTATTTGGAAATCCAAGACCAATAAATAACTCTAGTCAGTATATACCCACACCTATGTCGACCACTAGCCATAATAGTGTGTCCCAAACTAAACCATTTCACAATAGAAACTTTGTTTCAAAAGAGATATACAATATAGAAACAAATGAAGTACTCGAAAATTCGTACCCCGTATGCCAATGTACATGCGTGACCACCCAACATTCAAATGACACAGGTTCGAATGAAATAGAAGAAAATTCAGATCAAATTTATTACTCTGAAAATCTAAAAACAGATACAGGTCTAGAAACACCCAATATTAACCTAAATAATATAGGATGTACTTCACGACTTCCGTTGTTTTATTTACCAAATTTAAATTTAAAGATTTTAATAGATACTGGCGCAACCGATTCTATTATAAATCCGAATAAAATTGCTCCTTTTAAGAATAAAATATTTATAGAAAATTTCTCTGTCACTGGACTGCATAAAACAATAACATCAGATAAAAATTTAAAAATAAATTTACTAAGTGAATTAGGAATTAATGACGAGATAAAATTAAGAGTCATCCCTTGGCATAATAAATATGATGCACTTATTGGGTCAAGAGACTTTGTCAGATTAAAAGCTAATATAGATTACAAACACCAATATTTAACTATTAACAATATTAAAATCCCATTTTACTTTGAATATTCTGATAATAAAGTAAATATAAACAATAAACAAATTAACTATGTTCAAATACCCACAAGTATTGAACAAGGGAATGTTTATATACCGGAATTAAAATTTAACGACTTTACACCACCCGAATGTATAACACATACAAATACACATACAAATAATGACATAGCAAAAATGCCAATTAACAATCCGAATCAAATCAAAATTAACTCTCAAGAAAGAATAATTGTACTCCCCTACGAATACTTTGACAAACTAGAACCCGACAAACAAGACAAAAAATTAAAATTTACTGAGTTAATAAGAACACCACCTTTAAAATCAGAAGAGTTTGATTTTACCATAAAATACAAAAAAGGAAAAGAAAATTATGTTGCTGACGCTTTTTCTCGTATAGAAGTAAATTTTAATGAAAATGAATCAATAATCCCTCAGTGTAATGAAACTCCAAATCCAGAAGACATTAATGATTTATTAGACGATTTACTTAGAGAACCAAATTTACCACAAATTAATGAAAATGATTTAAATGACCATATCGAAACTTATCACTCAATTAATAACAACGACAATGGGTTAGTAATACCAGTCACTGAACACCCTCAAAATAATTTTAAAAATCAGTTAGTAATACTTTTAAATACCGACTCTAATGAACTAACTAAAGTTCGATTAACAATTAAATTACCGGAAAATCAGATTGAAAAGTCTTTATCAGAAATTTGTAAGAACCGAATGAACCCAAATATAACTACATCCTTATATGTACCAAATGAGAAGTTTAAAATTCAAGAATTAAAAAGTTTTAAAGACAATTTGAACAATTCTGTAAAATTATTAATAACTTCAACTTGTCTTAAAGATATACAAAAAATATTTGATCAAAAAGAAATTATTAATAAATATCACCAAGAAACGCATAATGGTATAAATGAAACTTTTAATCATTTAAAACGAAAATACTATTTTCCTAAAATGCAAGAACATATCGCTTCCATAATAAATACTTGCGAATTGTGTTTAAAGTCCAAATACGAACGACAACCATATAAACCTCTTTTACAAGGACCAACTATTAGTAGTAAACCTCTCGAAACTTTATATATTGACACCTTTTGTTATAAAACATCCAAGTTCTTAACTATTATAGACTCATTTTCTAAATATGCACAAGCCTCCCTATTTAAAACAAACACAGCACCTGAAGTCTTAAATAAATTAAGACACTACTTTGCTAATCATAATAGACCTAAAAGAATAATTTGTGATCAAGGTTCTGAATTTAAAAATCGAACAGTCCAAGAATATTTAGACTTGGTAGGAGTTGAAAGTCATTTTACAACTGCCTATAATCCTAATTCAAATGCTTTTATAGAACGATTTCACTCGACTATATTAGAAAAACTACGAATAATAAACCAAAAAGACAATAAAGAAAAACCTGAAAATCAAATGATTACAGCTATATGGATATATAATCAATCAATTCATTCTGCTACTGGTCATTCACCTTTTTCAATTCTTTACGGTCCTTACCAACATGAAAATGATCTAGATTTATCTCAAGATTTATACGAAAATTATAACCTAAAAAGAAAAAATGAACTACAACCATTTTTCAAAAATATCGAAACTCGTATGTATAATCGCGAAAAGAATATTCTTAATAAAGTAAATGAAAATAGAGAAACTATAGATTTATCTAAAGAACAAGAATTATATGTTGAAAAACCCGAACGACAAGGTAAACACAAAGTATTATACGAACCAGTTAAACTAATTGATCAAGATAATACTACTTTAACTTTGCTAACACCATCTGCTTTGACTAATAGAAATTTAAATAAAGTAAAACGAGTAAGAAAATTAATTATTTTCAGACTGACACTCCCAGCACTTCAAACGCTGCGGATCACACCAATCAAAACACAAGGTTATTACCAGGAACCTCTAGGGACAGCGAAAACTCTTAATTTTTATCACAAAATCTATTTTTCATATAATATAAATACTTTAGATAGATATTTTCAAAATTACAAAATAACTACTCAGAATGTATTAAAACAATGTGAAGATTCACAAAGTAAAATTAATCAACAAATGCAGGAATTAATTAAGGACAAATTAATAACAATCGAAAGGAAAATTCACAAAATAATATTCCATAGAAATAAAAGATCTTTGATAGATGGATTAGGACACGTAATTCGTTTTATAACAGGTAATTTAGACCAAACCGATCTAGAAAATATCAATAATAATATCCACACGCTTTCTGAAAATCAAGCTAAAATCAATAAGCGTGTATCACAAACTGTCACTATATATATTTTCAAACATAACTGAAAGATTTTACAATTCCTTAGAAACTATTGAACACAATCAAAAGCATATTCTTTCAATAATACATACATATAAAGACCATTTTGAACAATTGTTCTTTTTGCAACAGCAGAAAATTTCATTGGACCTAGTGGAAAATCAAATAGACATTCTGATAAGAACAATATCATTCACTAACAATGAAATATCGAATCTAGAAATTATAACTTTTAAAGAATTACAAGAAATAGAGACAGAACTTTTAAGTGACTATGAAAAGAATACATTAATATCTTATGATAAAAGTCATCCTTTTGAAATATTGCAGAATTCAAAATTAGGAATCATTGCTATTAACAATATTTTGTGTATGGCTCTTAAGATCCCTATCCTGAATCCACCTTATTATAATTTGTCTCGAATTTATCCAACTCCCAATGCAAACCTTATATCCCTTATACCTGCAGCAAAGTATTACTTAGAAAATCAACTTGAGGACAGATGGACCGACAGCTGCAGTAAAACGACCAGATTCTTCATATGTCAAGATCTACTAAACACTCAGTGCATCTTAGATCGACCAGAACATTGTACTTTAGCCGAAATACGACAATCAGAAGCCTATAAGCTAACCACCCAAGGAATATTAACCATATTTTCTGAACCCAAAGAAATTATCGAGAAATGTGAAAATATCATCACAAGACATTTAGTGCACGGAAATAACTTGATTAACTCTCAGTGTCCAGTAATTATTGACAATAACCTGGTACACACACGTATAAACTCTATTTTATTAAACTTTAGTGATGTGCGGATTAATCTACCTTTCTCGCCATCGCATACCATAAAATTGCAATCAACGCATCTCGACAAAACAGCCAAGTTAAAAGAAGACCTGGAGCCATTAAAGAAAGAAATTCTATTGGACAGCCCTGCCTTCGACATTACGCATGCTGCTGCCACAATTATTACAACACTCTGTATATTAATTATATTTGTTCTCCTATGTATTTACAGACAGAGAATTCATCAGCTTGTATGCGCTAAACGACATATTCTCCAGATCAACGCTAGCGAGTTTCAAATCCTGAAGACGACGCCGACGCCCTTAAATGGAAAAGACATCTCAACAACCCTTGACGAGGACGCCAAGATCTAGGAAGGGAGGAGTTATATATGACAAACTCTGTTATCTTAATGATGTAAACACCCTGCTACGTCAGGGTTATCTTCCCTATAAATACTTGTAAAACTTAAGTTAAGGCATTCAATATTCATATTAGTCTTGTAGCCGGAGGCTATGCTATATTGTTTCAATATTATTTATCATATTCTGTAACTTTATTTTTGAAATTAAATCTTTTTAAAAAGTAATATTTCGGAGTGATAAATATAACTCTGCTGGCGCCGGCTGCTTGGCATGATGACCGCCCTGTCAAAAAAATCTCATCAATCCGTATTGAAAATTATCAAAAATTAATAAGTATCTATGAGAACCTATATGGTCAATAAGTTTCTATAAGAGTTAGGTAAAGTTGCTGTTGAAATTGTTATCAGTTTATATCAGAATTGACCAGCAAAACGAGTCAAGCCATATCCATTTGTAAATCCAAACATTTACTTATACCACATCAATGGGAATTTATGAGCACAGTATCTAATGTAATTCGTGCGGTTTTCCATGATTAAAAGACAAGTGTTTCTTTAAGAAACGAGCTGCATTAGGTTAGAACAGTTTTGATTTGCAATTGAAGATTACAAATTGCAATGTTTGAATAGGGATTTATGAGATCAGTTTCTATGAGTATTAATGTTTTTTTTTCAGTAATATATTAAATGTGTTTTCATTTGTTTGAATGGGTAAAAAGAAAGGTCAGTTTTCAACTGCAATTACAAATACAAGTTTAATCGCTTCGAATGGTTATATGCGATCAATTTCTAAAAGTATTTATGCTGTTTTCCGAATATAATTGTGATGAGGTTTAATCAGTAACAAATTGTTCACTATTTGTTATGATATGGTCGGAAATTCCAAGTACACATTTAGTATTCCTTCAAGAGGATTGATGAGAGCAGTTTCTACGAGTATCTATTTGTTGTTCCTATAGTAAATTATATAAGTCTTTATCAGTACAGATTCGGATCTAATTTAAATATGAAAATTATATCAGAATAAAGCAACCAAATATTTTAAACAGTATCTATTTGTAAATCCAAACATTTACTTATACTATCTCAATGAGAATTTATGAGAACAGTATCTAATGTAAAACGTGCGGCTTTCCGTGGTTAAATGGCAAGAGTTTCTATAAGAAACGAGCTGCATTAGGTTAGAACAGTTTTGATTTGTAATTGAAGATTCAAAATTATAATGCTTGAATAGGGATTTATGAGATCAGTTTCTATGAGTATTAATGTGTTTTCTTCAGTAATATATTAAATGTGTTTTCATTTGTTTGAATGGGTAAAAAGAAAGGTCAGTTTTCAACTGCAATTACAAAGACAAGTTTAATCACTTCGAATGGGGTTATATGCGATCAATTTCTAAAAGTATTTATGCTGTTTTCCGGATATAATTGTGATGAGGTTTAATCAGTAACAAATTGTTCACTACATGTTATGATATGGTCGGAAATTCCAAGTACACATTTGGTATTCCTTCAAGAGAATTGATGAGAGCAGTTTCTACGAGTATCTATTTGTTGTTCCTCTAGTAAATTATATAAGTCTTTATCAGTAAAGATTCGGATCTAATTTAAATATGAAAATTATATCAGAATAAAGCAACGAAATATTTTAAACAGTATCTATTTGTATATCCAGACATTTACTTATACTATCTCAATGAGAATTTATGAGAACAGTATCTAATGTAAAACGTGCGGCTTTTCGTGGTTAAATGGCAAGTGTTTCTATAAGAAACGAGCTGCATTAGGTTAGAACAGTTTTGATTTGCAATTCAAGATTACAAATTATAATGTTTAAATAGGGATTTATGAGATCAGTTTCTATGAGTATTAATGTTTTTTTTTCAGTAATATATTAAATGTGTTTTCATTTGTTTGAATGGGTAAAAAGGAAGGTCAGTTTTCAACTGCAATTACAAATAAAAGTTTAATCACTTCGAATGGGGTTATATGCGATCAATTTCTAACAGTATTTATGCTGTTTTCCGAATATAATTGTGATGAGGTTTGATCCGTAACAAATTGTTCACTACATGTTACGATATGGTCGGAAATTCCAGGTACATATTTAGTATTCCTTCAAGAGGATTGATGAGAGCAGTTTCTACGAGTATTTATTTGTTGTTCCTACAGTAAATTATATAAGTCTTTATCAGAATGCATTCGGATCTAATTTAAATGCAAAAATCATATCAGAATGAAACCTCAAATATTTTAAACAGTAGATACTGTTCTCATAAATTCTCATTGAGATAGTATAAGTAAATGTCTGGATTTACAAATAGATACTGTTTAAAATATTTGGTTGCTTTATTCTGATATAATTTTCATATTTAAATTAGATCCGAATCTTTACTGATAAGACTTACATAATTTACTAGAGGAACAACAAATAGATACTCGTAGAAACTGCTCTCATCAATTCTCTTGAAGGAATACCAAATGTGTACTTGGAATTTCCGACCATATCATAACATGTAGTGAACAATTTGTTACTGATTAAACCTCATCACAATTATATCTGGAAAACAGCATAAATACTTTTAGAAATTGATCGCATATAACCCCATTCGAAGTGATTAAACTTGTATTTGTAATTGCAGTTGAAAACTGACCTTTCTTTTTACCCATTCAAACAAATGAAAACACATTTAATATATTACTAAAGAAAACACATTAATACTCATAGAAACTGATCTCATAAATCCCTATTCAAACATTATAATTTTGAATCTTCAATTACAAATCAAAACTGTTCTAACCTAATGCAACTCGTTTCTTATAGAAACTCTTGCCATTTAACCACGGAAAGCCGCACGTTTTACATTAGATACTGTTCTCATAAATTCTCATTGAGACAGTATAAGTAAATGTTTGGATTTACAAATAGATACTGTTTAAAATATTTGGTTGCTTTATTCTGATATAATTTTCATATTTAAATTAGATCCGAATCTGTACTGATAAAGACTTATATAATATACTATAGGAACAACAAATAGATACTCGTAGAAACTGCTCTCATCAATCCTCTTGAAGGAATACTAAATGTGTACTTGGAATTTCCGACCATATCATAACAAATAGTGAACAATTTGTTACTGATTAAACCTCATCACAATTATATTCGGAAAACAGCATAAATACTTTTAGAAATTGATCGCATATAACCATTCGAAGCGATTAAACTTGTATTTGTAATTGCAGTTGAAAACTGACCTTTCTTTTTACCCATTCAAACAAATGAAAACATATTTAATATATTACTGAAGAAAACACATTAATACTCATAGAAACTGATCTCATAAATCCCTATTCAAACATTATAATTTTGAATCTTCAATTACAAATAAAAACTGTTCTAAACTAATGCAGCTCGTTTCTTATAGAAACTCTTGCCATTTAACCACGGAAAGCCGCACGTTTTACATTAGATACTGTCCTCATAAATTCTCATTGAGATAGTATAAGTAAATGTCTGGATTTACAAATAGATACTGTTTAAAATATTTGGTTGCTTTATTCTGATATAATTTTCATATTTAAATTAGATCCGAATGGATACTGATAAAGACTTATATAATTTACTATTGGCACAACAAATACATACTCGTAGAAACTGCTATCATCAATCCTTTCGAAGTAATACTAAATATGTACCTGGAATTTCCGACCATATCGTAACATGTAGTGAACAATTTTTTACTGATCAAACCTCATCACAATTATATTCGGAAAACAGTATAAATACTGTTAGAAATTGATCGCATATAATCCCATTCGAAGTGGTTAAACTTGTATTTGTAATTGCAGTTGAAAACTGACCTTTCTTTTTACCCATTCAAACAAATGAAAACACATTTAATATATTACTGAAAAAAAACATTAATACTCATAGAAACTGATCTCATAAATCCCTATTCAAACATTATAATTTGTAATCTTCAATTGCAAATCAAAACTGTTCTAACCTAATGCAGCTCGTTTCTTATAGAAACTCTTGCCATTTAACCACGCAAAGCCGCACGTTTTACATTAGATACTGTCCTCATAAATTCTCATTGAGATAGTATAAGTAAATGTCTGGATTTACAAATAGATACTGTTTAAAATATTTGGTTGCTTTATTCTGATATAATTTTCATATTTAAATTAGATCCGAATGCATACTGATAAAGACTTATATAATTTACTATTGGCACAACAAATACATACTCGTAGAAACTGCTATCATCAATCCTTTCGAAGTAATACTAAATATGTACCTGGAATTTCTGACCATATCGTAACATGTAGTGAACAATTTGTTACTGATCAAACCTCATCACAATTATATTCGGAAAACAGCATAAATACTGTTAGAAATTGATCGCGTATAACCCCATTCGAAGTGATTAAATTTGTATTTGTAATTTCAGTTGAAAACTGACCTTTGTTTTTACCCATTCAAACATATGAAAACACATTTAATATATTACTGAAAAAAAACATTAATACTCATAGAAACTGATCTCATAAATCCCTATTCAAACATTATAATTTGTAATCTTCAATTGCAAATCAAAACTGTTTTAACCTAATGCAGCTCGTTTCTTATAGAAACACTTGCCATTTAACCACGGAAAGCCGTACGTTTTACATTAGATACTGTTCTCATAAATTCTCATTGAGATAGTATAAGTAAATGTAAAGACTTATATAATTTACTAGAGGAACAACAAACAGATACTCGTAGAAACTGCTCTCATCAATCCTTTTGATGAATACTAAATGTGTACTTGTAATTTCCGACCATATCATAACAAGTAGTGAACAATTTGTTACTGATTAAAACTCATCACAATTATATTCGGAAAAAAGTATAAATACTTTTAGAAATTAATCGCATATAACCCCATTCAAAGTGATTAAACTTGTATTTGTAATTGCAGTTGAAAACTGACCTTTCTTTTTACCCATTCAAACAAATGAAAACACGTTTAATATATTACTGAAAAAAAAACATTAATACTCATAGAAACTGATCTCATAAATCCCTATTCAAACATTATAATTAGTAATCTTCAATTGCAAGTCAAAACTGTCCTAACCTAATGCAGCTTGTTTCTTATAGAAACACTTGCCATTTAACCACGGAAAGCCGCACGTTTTACCTTAGATACTGTTCTCATAAATTCTCATTGATGTGGTATAAGTAAATGTTTGCTGCTCCATTCTGGTAGAAACTGATAGAAATTTCAGCAGCAGCTTTACTCCAGGCTCCAGTAGAGGGAGCTGTATACGTGTCGCTAATTCATATCTACTCTAATGTGACCTAAGGAACTGACGTGTGTTTGTTAAATTAAAAGTAAAGCAGTCTCTTTCACTGCCAACTCATTCATTGCTTCTAGGCTAGAACAAGAACACCCGAGGAAATAAGGACTTTGCAGTATTTTGTGTTTACCACAATATTAGTATTTCTATTTGAAATATGCAATTTAAACTGTACATTTGTCGGCATGCATATCCAAATTAATACTAATAAAAAAGCAAAATGGAAGTTTACAATAAAAATACATCTGTAAAATATACAATTGAAACTGTACATTTGTTGACATGTATATCCACATTAATACTAATGAAAAGACAATGTTGAAATTTACAATAAAAACATGTTGATAAATGTTGTGTTATATACGATAGATACTGGAGAAAGGACGGACTGGACTCTTATGATATTACTTATAGAAAAGTTTAGAATCTCTTTAAAGTTGTATCTGTAATTCCATATGTTTACAGATATAAGGGCAAGGGTGCATTTGCAGACACTAAACTGTAGATTTGTTGTATATTTCATATAAGTACTCATGAAAGGGCAACATGATAATTCCAAATAGCTCATTCGGAATTACTGTTTCATAACCGATTTAAAACTTAATAAAACAGATAAAATCCTGTCTGTATAATAATAATATAACTTATAGGAACGATAAAACCGCATCACTTTTTTTTAATAAGTTTCTATGTGGAATTTTTGGCAGGGCGGCGCCTGGTGGTGGCTACACTGGAACGGTGATAAGATCAAGCGTAGAGATGAGTTGCTATTTAACAACCTGTTATTTTATAACTGTTATTTGTAAACAGCATTAACAGACTGTTATTTCCGTTCGAAAATAACAGGTGAGAAAATAACAGATGAGCAGCAGCGGCAGCAGCATAATGTATAAAATAACGTCTCTGAAATAACATTTGCAAACTGCGCGCTGCGGTATGCGCATGCCAGTACTTCTCAGCGAACTGTTATTTTTAAACTGTTATTTTAAACTGTTATCTCAAAATAGCAGTAGCAGTTTAAACAGCTATTAAAAAATAACTGCTTTTACCCATCACTAATCCAGCGCCGCTAAACTGTCGTCAGTCCGCCCCTGATTATTGTACACTGTTGACAAATTGAAGGATGGCCAGCTACTGGCCGGTGGGACATTTCGCCAATGGTCCAGTTGTGGCTCCCGTAAAAGTGCCAATTATGATAAAGCTGGCGACGGTGCGTGTGATCATTTATGTGCCAATTATGAGTGTTTGCTGGGACCTGCTGCGCCACTATTTTTAACTTCTGTTTTCTCAAAAAATTGATAATTATTTTCGCGATATTATTCAATAAAAAAAAAATAGGAAAATACCATATTGTCCTTCTACTTACATCGAAATGGTTTTCACAACAAAGACTTGATCTGGTGGCGTTGAATCATTCATTTTGACGTTCAGCATTCATTATTTAACAAAAACATAAGATAAGGCAGATTCGCCTGGTTATTTGCAGTTTTAACTAGTCGAATAATGTTTTTTAGGATTTTAATCATAACGACTGAAGATTAGAAGTTTTGTTTACTGAAAACAGTAAACAACATACATTGGAATATGGTATATATATCGTAGTTCTCTACTCATAATCATCCAGTATTATTTCATACCTGCAAAATACTCTATTACAGTTAAAATAATGATTTTCGCAAATAGTTTCGCTTTTATGAGTGTTCTGTTTATGTGTTTACATCCCATAAGTGCAGCAAACACCTTAGTAAATTCTTCTTATGAAAACTCAGTTGTTACTGTCTCAACACTGGTTAATTCCAGGGCGGTAGACGCAGTAATTTCAAGGTCAACGTTGATCAATAGTGGTGTATCGGGTTCAGTTTTATCAGGTGAGATACCTACTAGAAAATTATCCAAAAGGATGATATTCACCACTATTCTTGTGTACCTTGATATCTTTTCAATATTGAAAACTTATTAGATATTGTCAACAATTACTATTCTAGTGCAATCAAAATTGATTTTTTTTCTCAATATTTATTGATTTCAGTGGGGCCGATGAGGGTTTTAACTTCGGAATCCGGCGAACAAGGACGAAATTGTCTGAAACTTTTTTATGCTGAAAAGTTTTCCAGTTTAACACGTACGCTTATTAATAATTAATTGTTACAAAATAAAAAACCGCTGCCCAAGGAATCACTACTTCCACATCCAAATTTTTTATCCAAGTCACTCACAACGAAAAAAATTTGTATGTGGAAATAATTGTTTATGGAACTTTAATAATATAATATTTGAAATCCTCTACCCCAAAAACCCATAAAACGATACCCCACACCGAGAAAATTTTTTCACAATCATAGCGAAAAAATAAGCTGTAGTAGCAGAAAACTCTAATAACATAGGCGCCAGTGTAGTACTGTGCTGTAGCAGAAAATTTTGATTTGCTGGCAGTACTTTACAACCACAGTATACTTATTTCATAACTTTTCTGATCCAGGAAGATAACATTGCTACTATTGTTAAGGAGCAATTATTGTTGTTGGCAAAATATATTTTTGTCAGTATAAAGTAACTTGCAAGGAATATAAATTAACTTCACTACCACAAAAAAGAGACTTGGAGTCACTGTAGATTGATTTGCCTATAGTCGTAAAGTAGTTTACTGTTACTATAAAGTAACTTTGCTGGCGTTATAAAATAGTTTTGCTACCCTAGTAAGATTTTTATTGCCATTATACAGGGTGTTACAGGATTAACCGGTCAAATTGTAAATTTGGAATAGGTATTTCTAAATATGAAAAATGTTTCCTATGGAGGTATAATAGGTATCGGAAAATGCCTCATGAAGAAGTTATACCATTTCAAAATTTTTAGCTGCCATTTTTGTGGTATAATTCTTCAACGTTGCATTTCTGAACATACCTTCATACATAAAGGATTTTTTTTTTCATATTTTGAGGTGTCCCATCCAAATTTAAAATTTGATGGTTAATCCTGAAAAGCCTGTACAAGGGTCTTCTAAATTGAATAGACAAAATTAGCTAGGTGCATGATATATTTTTTCAGTACAAGGAAAAAGTGGTTTTATAAACACATAAACGATTTTTAATGTCCGAGTCGTTTATTTAAAAATACATTGCTGTATATAATGCAAAAAAAGAAATAAAACCAGTTTAACATTTATTAACCTATAGGCACCTACTGAAAATGCAACTCTATATGTCAGTGATTTCCACAACAAAAGATAAGAAATGCTTTTGAAACAACATTTTGATAAATAAATAATATGTAATTGAGGCGTTTCCGGTAGAGGGGGGCTAAGTGCCGAAAGTAAAATTTCTAAGTTATTGCAATCAAAAATGTCTACATACCACCTACTAATATGCAGAAAGTGGTTAGTTGCCAATAAGAAGCTGTTTAAATTTTACTTTTGGCACTTAGTCTCTTTCTACTGGAAACTCCTCAATTTTACTAAAAATTTTTCCAAAGGACGAATGAACATTGCCAGATGAAAATTGAAAATTCTTGACAAATAAATGAAATCAGTTTCACGTTTCTTAACCTAATCATACTGATACATAATTATTTGCATTTCGTGTAATTATAACGTACGTAGGTATCATAAGTTTTCAAATCTTGAAAGTAAATGCTCTATGTCAGTGATTTCCACAAGAAAGGAAAATAAATGCTCATTAAAACTTTTTGAAACAACATTTTCATAGAAATTTTGCCAAAGCACGGATAACGATAACTACAACTCGAAAATAATTGGAATCGAAAGGCTTTGCACCACTAATCAGTAATCACTAATCACAAAATATATCTTCACCGCTAATTAATACATAATTTGTGTACACGGCACACGGCAAGTACCCAAAGATTAGCACGTATACCGCACCACACCACGCGGCACGTACTATAGGTATGCTACTCTGGTCAGTAGTGGCCCCAATACAAATATGATTGTATTGTGAGGAATGAGAGAATAATGCAATAATGAGATTCTTCTTCCAGCCCGCGCAGCATAACCAACGAAAACAATAAGAAGACTAAATTAGAAAGAATTTCACTCTTATGACGAGACCGAGTCTACTTTCGCAAAGCGCATGCGTTAGCTCAATTTTTTAAAGAATTCTCTTTTGTACCAGCTAAGTTTTTTTTAGGAACAATAATAAAGTTTTCAACTGCAGTTCAAATATTTATACAAAATTTGACTTTCTAAAGTAACAAAGTACATTCCAATGGTAGTTAGAAATTATTTAGTGATTGTAAATTAAAGTTTTGTAAAATATTTTATTGTGTTACAGTAGAGACTATTTATTATTCCAGCAAAAAATGTTTCTGTTACTGTAAAGTGCCGCAGCATACCGATTTTTTTAACTGCAACATAGAGTGTTTACTGTTATAAAAAAAATATATGTTCTAATAGCAAAAAAAGTGGTAGCAAAGATTTTCTTTAGGCTAATTTTCTCGGTGCACATCGGTAGCGGGGTGGGGGTGGTGATGGGGGGTGGTAGTGGGGGTGGATGAAGTAAAAAAATATTTTGAGGTTTCTGGTTCTTGTACACACACTAAATCACAATTTTTTTTCATCCCCTTTAATAATGGGGTGGGGGTGGTAATGGGGGTGGCTAATGCCAAAACTTTTTTTGGGACCTTAGCTTCTCTTGTATATACTAAATACCAATTTTATGGACTCTTACCTGCTTGATTTACCTATTTTCCCCAAATTTACCCCAATTTACCCCCCAACCCTTCGACGGAACAAGATGAAAATATAATCTAGTTCTAGATCTCGTTAAAGTACATATGTGTGCCAAATTTCAAGTCAATATCTCAAACGGTTCCAGAGTAAACGTGCGCACAAAAAAAGTTACAGACAGACCGACAGACAGAAATTTTTTTTCGTTCAAACTTAAAATCTCGACGTTTCGTGATATTCTAAGCCTATTTGAACAATAAAAATTTTAAAAAAACTTTTTGTCGTTACTATACTTCCACTAGATGTGGAAGTAAAATTAGGGTAATTTTTTGCACGTTTGCTTTAGAAAAAATTGCACTTTAAATTATAAAAGTGTTTTCGAATAAAAGTAAAATTTTTGTTTCTTTGCAAATATCTCAGTAAGCATTAGTTTTCTCGAAAAAATAGTAAAGACCAAAAAGAACTCTTATAAATTGGGAATTCATTTTTTTTATTTTTAATTTCAGTAAGATTAAGAGTTTTGAAGATATGGAACTTTAAAGATGACAAGAAGTATTTACTTTAAAAGTTAAATATCCCATATGCTATGTCACTTTCGTAAAAAATTAAAGGTTGTTAATTAAGCTTTCATGTGGTTTTTTCGTTTGCTTCCGTAGAATCAAAAATAACGAAGTTATGACCGAAACAATATGCGTCCACACTTTCTTAATAAAAATGTCACCATATTGTTACTGTAATTAGCCAGCAGAGCTGGGTAATTCCTGGAGAAAATGTAATTAGCAATTACACAATTCCTTTTTTTTTTTCGTGTAATTGTATTTAAGTACTTTTTTTTATTAAAGTAATTTGGAATTGTAATTGCAGGAAAATTGTTATAGGAATTGTAATTTGTAATTATATTATTTGAACTATCTAATCACAAATTACTTCTATCAGTACAATTACTTTTTCCAATTACAATTACTTTAAGAACATGCGTATGTGGTTTAACAAACAAGAACATGCGTAAATTTCCGTCTCTGGAAATCGCACCATTTAGTTATTTGTTTCTATTTCATTTGAGGAAAAAACGTTCTAATAACGATTCTAATAAATATTAAACCTCAATATTACACAACAATTTTAATTAAAATGTTTAACTTACCTTTTTGTCTGTTTGGTTATTATATTTTTTTTTTCAACTCTTTTCTAGAGTTGAAATAGAATGTAAGGTTCATTAATTGTTGTGAATGACTGAATTTCAATAAATAATTTAAGTATTTTCAATATATTTTTTGTCTTAAAATGCCAGGAATCCTATCATGTAATTCAATACTTCGTCAGTATTAGCTAGAAGAGTAGTTGTTTTGATTGGTTTTCCAATAATGAGTGTTTTAAAGTATTTTCCTGAGTAGTATATTAGCGTGACCCGATTAGTAGTTGTTTTGATTGGTTCTTCAATAATGAGTGTTTTAAAGTATTTACCGAATTAGTATATTAGCGTGCCCGGATTAGGGCAACAATATACAGAAAGTAGGTATCTTCATAATAAATAAAAAAGTGTGTAAGTTATGATTTGCATAATACCTAAATAATATTCTCTAACTATAATTTACTTTATCATAAAAGTAATTAGAAAAGTAATTGCTAAATCCATTTTTCATGTAATTGTAATTAAATGAATATAATTCCTGTTTAACATGTACATGTCACATGTACTTTGTAATTGTAATTAGTTCCTTTTTTAAAAAAGTAATTTGTAATTGTAATTATTTTTAAATTACCCAGCTGTTAGCCAGTAATTAAAAAAATAATTCTCAAATAATATTTTTCGCGAGATTTTTTGTTATACTATCTAAAGAGTATTCAGACTGAGCAGGTAAACTTTACAGTTTTTAGTATCAGAAACATATTGCAAAATGATTCCCACGATTTCATTCTTGTTCGCCTAGTTCCGCTATTTAAACATTGTTAAAATTGGGCTTCACTGAAAAATAAGCAATAAATTATATTTCCTGTGGCGGTCAGTGGCGGATTTAGGGGGGAGGGGGGCTATAAACCTGAGTGGCAAAATCCAGGGGCGGCAAATTTTTTGAAATATACCAAAGGCACATAAAAACAAAAAAATATCAGTATGTACTATCAGAACATTTTTAATTTATATGATAACGTGTTTTTTGTTTTAACTAGAGTTCCTTATTATAGTCAACTGTACAGGGTGGTCGCGCGAACGTTAGAACCTCATTTACTTCGTTATTTTTGGAGTTACGTAAAAAAGTTCAAAAATAAAAATTATTAAAAATCACGTTCATGTTCCAAAAATCATTTCAAAAAAACAATTAAAAGTCGAATTTCGAAGATATGAGCTTTACCTTGTTTTTTTTAAATGGAACAATATATTTTTACACCATTTAAAAGGCCATAGAAAAACCTTTTCAATGATGTATGACTCATAGTTTCTTAAAAACTATAGTAGATATTAAGTTGTATATTTTCTTACATTAAGTCATATGGTAGTCCGAGAAATATATATCAATTATTATTGAAATTCTCCATTGTATTTAAAATAAAGTGAAATTAGATACTAACAAGTATTTTGACAGAACTAACATGTTGTTTATTTTAATTTACATACTTTTGTTTTCCATGGCTAATTTGGTAAATTGTAAACTTATAGTAAATTTTTTTTAAGGTAAATACCATGTATTATATATAATTAAAAAGTTTTCTTCATAGCCCTTCAAGTGGTGTAAATATATATGGAGTGTTCCATTTAAAAAAACCAAAGTAAAGCTCATATCTCCGAAATGCGACTTTCAATTGCTATTCTGAAATAATTTTTGGAAAATACATGTGATTTTCGTTTATTTTCGATTATTCGTAACAAAAATCACCCCAATGCAGCGAGGCTAAGAAACGTTCCCAGGCAGAGGCTAGTAATATGACGTCACTTACCTTGCAGGCACGCGGCCTGTATGTAATGCAGGTCCGTCGTTTTTTATCGAAAGACTAATATAATATTATCGATCAGCATGTTTTTTTTCCAAAATTTAAAGACATTTTGATTTATGATTTTCGAATTACAGCCCCCTAAAATTATAGTTTTAAAATATTAAATAATTAATAACTTTTAAACGAATTCTATTTCGAAGAAGTCATTTTTTTTTTAACTATTTAACGTCAGCCTATTTCCGCTACCAGGGCCTATCACCGACGCCAGGAGACGAGCTACCCCCAACCTCGAAATTTTGCCGAACCTCTTCTCTTAAGAAGAGTAGGGATCTTTTCAAGGGCGGATCTGGACCTTGAGCTTGGGGGGGTAACAGACTGAACCCAAAAATTTTTTGGGGAGCGGGGGGGGGAGAAATCTGAAAAAAAAATTTTCGCCCTAAAATTTTTTTAAAGAGCGGGGGGGGGGGGGGAGAAATCCAAAAATAATTTTTTTTTCAACAGAAAAGAAAAAATTTTTTCATCCTAAAAAATTTAAAATGAAAATTTCTTGGGGGGGGTAATTATCCTAATAAAAATTTTTTTTCTTCCCAAAATAAACAAAAATCACACCATTTAAAACAAAAATTGATGATTTACAGAATCTTGGGGGGGGCGGGGTAATTACCCCATTACCCCCCCATAAATCCGCGCCTGGATCTTTTACTTGCCTAACATTTAATAGACAAGGGACCGCCAGCTTTACATCCCCTTCGAAGGATGGTATATCCACTACGTAATCCTCGTCTGAAATTACGTAACTTCCGCGTATACACTGATATACAAGCCGCTAGAAGGTGGGACGAAAACGCTGTATTTCCCAAGATAGGTGGGTCACCCGTCCAAGTACTAACCGCGCTCGACGTTGCTTCAACGGAATATCGACTGACATTCACCTTGAAGTCGCCTCTACGCTCGTCCCAAAGTCATTTTTTATTTTCTATTTAAATTCACTTTTTCTACAACCAAGTGTCGTCTATAGTTTCAAATTTTATAGGCCAAGAATTTTTATTGAAAAATTACCAAAAATGATATCAAACAATTTATAACTTGGAAACGATTTTTTTTCGAAAAAAAGTCATTCCTCTTTTTCAATTTAAAATCGCTTTTTCTATTTTTTCAAATTCGGCAATCCTTAATGCTCGTCTAGTTTACAGGGCTGCTGGTTCAAAATGTTAACTATTTTTCAATGAAAATTCTTAGCTTATGAAATTTGAAAGTATGGATGACGCCATGTTGTAGAAAAAGTGAATTTAAAAAGAAAATGAAGAATGACTTTTTGAAAAACAATTCGCTTAAAAGTTATTAATTATTTAATATTTGAAAAATACAATTTTAGGGAGCCGTAATTCCAAAATCAAAAATCAAAATGTCTTCAAAATTTGGATGTAAGGGTTCTAAAACATGCTGATCAATAATATTATATTAATCTTTCAATAAAAAACAACGGGCCCACATTACACACACAGGCCGGCGTGCCTGTAAGTAAGTGACGTCATATTCCTCTAGCCTTTGCCTGGGAACGTTTCTTAGCCTCGCTGTATTGGGGTCATTTCTGTTACGAATAACTGGCAAAATAAAAACATATATATTATTTTATTGTTACATTCTTCGACCATATATTATCTAGACTCGGCATGTGGGCGTGTCGCATGTTACAAGATGTTTTTGCGGGGGGTTTCAAGGTACCATGAATTTTATTGGCTAATTCAAACGTCGCGGGTTGAATGTCGAAAATGCATTAAAACTTTGTTTACATCGCCATTGTTATTTGTGGCTATTTTTGTTTTATTTATGTGTTTCTTAGACTTTCATAACATCCAGACAATTTTTGTGTTTTCAAAATCGATAAATAGTGTTTTATATACGATCCCGAGTTAGAGAATGAATGGAATAAATCATTTTGTAGGTAAGTATTATCTTATTTGTAATTATTCCTCAGGCGTAGTCCTAGAGGTTTCAGGTGCTCTATAAAGTAAAATAATATAAGTAGGTAATTATTTTATAGACTTAATATATATTTTTTAATAAATGAATTGAATTGAATTTGTCTATGAGACATTTCAGATCTTAGACTAACTAATATTGACTAGGTCTCTTAGTTTTTCAAATGCAAATAAAACTCAAATAGGTACCAGCTTCTGTATATTTGGTTTAAATTATATAGTTATTGAGATCAAATATGAGTTAATAAATTGATAGTTTAAGTAGGTAGTACAATTTATTAAGTGTCATAATATACTATATCTTTTTTTAATGTTTTAGATTTCTAAAAGAATTGGATGCCAAAAAATAGTGACCGAAAATTATTGTCCGTCTATTGGACCAGTTATAGAGACCACAAGATGTATGCAAAACGTCATTCAATAAAGTAAAGTACTTAGGAAAAGTACCATATTATCTATAGCAAGCACGTTAAATATTCAGAACACATTCTATTGGGTAAGTATAATCTACACTACCAATGATATTTTAAAACGTATCAACTGCATGCGGTGTTCAATTTGGGTTCTATTGCAATACAGTACAATACAATTACTTTTATATAACTTTTATAAAAGTATTGCATGAATAAATAATAAAAGTTTGTACTTCTCCTCATATAACAGTTGTTGCTTTAAAAATTGGTACATTGCAAGATAATAGAGAATACTTCCGAATGATTTATTTTATAAAAAAAATAATCAGGATAATCTTAGTATGGAGTACGAAAACAAACAAATTGAAATATCTCAAAAAAAAAGGTGATACAGACAGTAAACATTTTTTTAAAATTTGAATTCAATTTAGGTTAACAATGTACATTTCCATGAAAATGTGAATGTCAGTTTATACTACATTCACAATACTTGCTTTAATAGCGGGTTTATACATGCATGGATTTAGTGGCGCCAGCAGATGTTGGCACGCCAGTAAAAAAATATTGAACGTATAAACAGTTACTGGCGAGAACTGGCGAGTGAGTCTTGACCTTGCATGCAATGATGCAAAAACATTAGGAATTTCCAACTTTGTGGCCCGCCAGTACCAATTTGTACGCCACTATGAGGTAAAATTGACATAAACTTTGAGTTGTCTAGATACACTATCCTGGCTAGTTACTTGTAGGTACTAGTAGCTGGTACTGTCGTGAGCAAAAAAAAATAGGACAACTATTTTTTTTGTAATGTAAATCTGTCTCTATTTGCACACTTGCGATAAATTTTGACAAATAACTGACAGTGTCATAAAAATTAGTTAGATGTACACAACTAGATTTTATACGATATAAGACTTGTCCCATTTTTTTTTGCGCACAGCAGTACAAGTAACTATACTAATACAATGCGTGTAATTGCGAAATGGGCATGTACATCCACGTAGCGCAAGAGATGTAACAACCCAGCAATAGTAAAACCCTCCTGCCGGCCGGCACTCGACTACTGAAGTATCGAAGTATCCCAGCTCTGTTATTTCATTTTAGTCAACTGGCACACGCGATGTTGTAATTCTTACTTCCCATGTCTAACGTTCCATTACACGCACGGTATAACTTCGTCTATAGAATATAAAAATGAGCATTAAGAAAACAACAAATAACAGTGGATTTCTGAGGAAATTACAAAGTTTCTTGAATTATATGAAAAAGAGACGTGTTTATGAGATGCGCATTTTAATTGTTATAAAAATAGAGAATCTCGAGTAATTGTTCATGAAAAAATAGCAACAACAATGGCGATTGATGGTTTTGACAGTGTGAATGTAAGGCTAAATTCGTTCAATAAATGGTTTCTAAAAAATCTATTGAAAGTTTTGTTAACACTCTTTCTGATGCACCTAAGTTTTCTCTACTTGCAATCCATTTTCTTAACGAGATACGGCCTCTTTGTTTATCATTTAATTTATTTTCCACGTTGCTAATCTGTTGAACAATCCCTCATAGAACAATGCAGCATTATTTTCTTTAATTTATTACTTGACATTTTGTCTCAATAACCACCAGCAATCAGAAGTCAAAGAATAAGACTGACTAGATAGAATTTAAAATTGTGTGTAAACCTCTACTGGCGCCAGTAAATTCATGCATGTATAAACCTGGCATTAGGTACATTTTATGAAAAAGACCAATTATTCATATTATTTGTTAACAAACAATCTTTTGTTAAAGCACCGTTTATTAAAAATTGACTATAAAATATTTGATTCAAATATATTTGCATTATTTTTTGGAAAGTCATCATCAAATGCAATAGGTAATTATTTTTTCTTTCATTTTTTTTCCGAGACTTGTGTACTTATATTACATTAAAAATAATACTCTCTATGTTTTATTTCAGTACCAACCTTTACCACATTGCTTTGAGAATGGTTCATCAGATGATATATACATACACAGAGTCTAAGATGAAGAGCCAGATGAAGCTCAACATACAAGAAATTACTTTTAGAGCCTAGCGACACTAGAAAAATTAAAAAGGAAAAATTAACATCGTTAAAACAGTAGTGACAGTCTTAACTCGCTAAACTATAATAACGAATTATTACCGAACTAACTGCTAGTAATATTTTCTAATAATGCTAATATACAAGATATGCACTGACACATTTTCCAAATTTATTAAGGTACCTATCACCTCTATATATATAACCTTAAAATATTCTAAATTAGTTTTAAAAACATATCGATTTCAGTAGAAATTAATTAAATGAAAAATTGTTTTAAAATAAGATTAATAATATCATCAAATCATTTTCTCGGTTTGACCTAAATGCCACTAGACATTCAGTAAAGATAATGCAAGTGGCTGTAAAATATGTTGTGTGCATTTCTCAATATAGTATAATGAATTGGTCATTAGATTTTAAGTTTTTTGCCTATTCATCAGCCAAGAGAATGTGTTATGTGAACAACGCAACTAATTACCATATCTATCGTAGTTTTAAGTTTCATTTTTGGCCCTGCTGGAGAATAGTGTTAGTAGAAAATTGTTGTACTTCTCATTTTTCCAAATCGCCCTCCTTTGGCACAGATTACATATGCTTTTCATCACTTTGATGAGAAAAGTGATGCGAATTTTAGAAACTAAAAATCATAAATGAAGTTATTTTCAGTCTTGGTGTCATATCTTTAATTTTTGGACAGTATTTATTTGACATTTGAGCGTTACTTGAGGGTACGCAAACCTTTTAGTCTTTTAATATATTGTATATAGTTTAATTAGTGAATTAGTTTCATATATACCAATTTTTGTAGAGAATTAAGTTTTTATTAACCCAGCTGGTATAGGTATATGCAGCGATTAAGAATCCACTCATTTATTAGTTGTATCGAAGGTGTATTTGTTAATTAGCATAGAATAAACGGCAATAAGTTAATAACCTGGTATTATTAATTTATTGTATTTATATCTTCTAATAAAGAACACGACACTTTTTATATTTTTACTGTTTATTTAATTACTTATTTATAAATTGTCTGTTTTCAGCAACGTCTTTATTAAATTATGATCAATTTAAGATGTACTTATACTTAATAAAATATCGATACAAAATGTGTTTTTAATTCTTACTTTTTTTTTTGTGAAAAAACATTTTGGCTGCAAAACATTTACTTCATATGATGATCGACCACGATAACTCAGTCGGTGTACTACATAAAGTACACCGACTGAGCAAGGAAAAACTAGTTGGAGTCTATAGCCCTGGGTTCAAATGCCAGCTCGAGATGGCAAATTTTTTAATGCACATAATATGTACTTAACTTTATTAGAATTTATGTGATTTGTGTGAATTGTTTCGTTATTTATGTTACACATCTCCAATACAAATGATACAATATACACAAGAAAGGGAATACCATCAGTGATTATTATTACTATTTGAAAAAAATATGAAAATATATTTTTTCCCTGGTGAAAAACAGTAATTTGTTTCTAAACCTAAATAATGACTAATTGTATTACTAATTGTTGGCAACATATCTGCTTTATACAATAACAGAAGTATTTTTTTTATTATCTAGAAAAGCTAAATTAATATCTCCATTTGCAATTTTCCATTAGTAGAATATTATTGAGAATATTGTTGTAAAAGTATGCTTATAAATTCGAAAAAAAAAATTTTTACTCGGGCTTAATTTTAAACATCACAATGTTAATTTTATATATTATACAACATTCAGACCCTTTCGCGAATATACGCCACTGGCAATGGTACCGTACACAGAAATAGATCCCCCCTCAGCACCCGCGGCTGCCACAGCTAGCGCCCCATCAGTATACATAACAAAGTCTCTATACTTTGGCTAAGATACCGGGTCTAGGTATATATGGTCGAAGGTTACATTAGTATATAGGGTAAAGTCACCAGTGAACGAACATGCACCAGTGAATGAACAATTTCACATATATTACAAAATATTAAGGAATTGAACTACTGGGCGATAATAATCCTTAATACACCTCAATTTTAGACCATTTTCCCTTGCTGTGATACCATTGGCTAATTTTAGTCATGTGATCCGTTAATTCCATGATGGCCTAAAGTTGACATGGTCGCGAACTGTAGTGGTGAGTGGCGTAGCTAGTAAGGCCCTACTGTAGAACCACGGTCAATAAACGATACGGTTACATCAATCAGCAGCTTTAGGACGAGAGAGACGCGGGGGGCGGGAAATCGAATGAAAGATACAGACATATCTGATTTCCGTGCAGAAGACAGAGACAGAGACTCCAGTAGGGTCTACAGCCTACGTCACCTGTAGACACTACAAGCATCTTTGTCTCTGTCTTTTGCACGGAAATCAGATATGTCTGTCTCTTTCGTTCGATTTCCCGCCCCCCGCGTCTCTCTCGCCCTCAAACTGCTGATTGAGACAACCGTAGGGTTTAATGACCGTGCTGTAGAACCACATGTTTACTAGAATGTTTCTAATTTTACCAGAACATGGTGAGTGACCAATTATTTACTACCCTAGTATACAAAGGTGTAAGAATTATGTTTAGATATTCAAAACCGCATAAAGGTTATGTTTTTATTTAAATATCGCTGTGTTCATTCACTGGTTCGCGCTTTCGCTAAAAACCAATGAATGAACATTGTGTTCATTCACTGGATTTAGACACAATACCGTGAATTTCAATGATCTATATATACCAAAATCTTCGGAATTTCAAGCTGAATGTAAAAATATAAGCTAAACCTGCATTTTAACGGTCTATCCAGTAAATGAACGGGGTGTTTTGGTAGTGTTCATGTAGTGTTCATTCACTGATCTAGCTATGGTGCACCATATCCCAATTAATGAACACACACAGTTTTATGTCTTATTATTACTACGTACCTAGCAGATCATTTTTATTTCTTCTAGACGTCTACGTAAACTGATAAAAGGTCGTATGTCCGATTTAGATACTGAGAAAAGGCATAGAATTAGCAATTGAGGAGATTACAAGTGGCCAAACTAGCCAAAATGCAGCCTCAAAAAAATACAATATTCCGAACAACAAACTAAGGAATAACGTTCCCTTAGAACATAAAATGGGACTACCAAGAATCCTGGCTCAAGAATAGGAAACAAAACTGGAAAATGGATAATGGGGAAAGCCAAACTTGGCTTTCCCATGCTCCACAATGAAGTCCAACTGGCAGTACAAAAAGCTTTCAAATATCTAAGCCGCGAGAACCCATGTAACGATGACAAACCTGGCAAAAAGTGGTTCAAAGAGACTACTACCCCAAAGCCAGCTAATTTCAAAGGTTTTTTTATAGTTAAGGATATAAACAAATATTTCAATATCTAGTTCATTTATTGGATCTTCCGTGTTCATTCAATAGAACTTTGTGTTCATTTACTGGGGTTTCCTGTATTTTGTATTTTTATAAGTAATAAAAAAAATTTCAAATTTTTCCATGATAATTCTGTTGTTTTTAATAGAATCAATAATAAATATTTCGTATTTTAAAATTTTCCCTAAGTTTTATAGATTAAAAATACATTGACAATGTAGTCCATAACATCACAACTTCCTTAAATGTTCATTCACTGGTGACTTTACCCTAATGCCGATAAATCTATCATTTTCAATTAAAAGTAAAATTTAGTAAAAATTTGGAAAAATGCAAACGTATGCATTGAGGTCTTCTGAATATTTTTTGCCTCTTGGAATATTTTTGCTAATTTTCCAAGTTACAGGCAGTTTTACTTCCACGTCTTGTGGAAGTATAGTAACGACAAAAAAATTTTTAAAAATTTTTATTCTCCAAATAGGCTTAAAATGTCATGAAACGTCGATTTTAAGTTTGAACGAAAAAAAAATTTCTGTCTGTCTGTCGGTCTGTCTGTCTGTAACTTTTTTTTGTGCGCACGTTTACTCTGGAACCGTTTAAGATATTGACTTGAAATTTGGTACACATATGTACTTTAACGAGATCTAGAACTAGATTTTATTTTCATCTTGTTCCGTCGAAGGGTTGGGGGGTAAATTGGGGTAAATTTGGGGTAAATAGGTCAATCAAGCAGGTAAGAGTCCATAAAATTGGTATTTAGTATATACAGGAGAAGCTAAAAGGTCTCAAAAAAATTTTTGGCATTAGCCACCCCCATTACCACCCCCTTATTAAAGGAGACGAAAAAAAATTGTGATTTAGTGTATGTACAGGAACCAGAAACCTCAAAATATTTTTTTACTTCATCCACCCCCTATCACCACCCCCCACCCCACTACCGATGTGGAGTATCGTTTTATGGGTTTTTGGGGTAGAGGATTTCAAATATTATATTATTAAAGTTCCATAAACAATTATTTTCACATACAAAATTTCTTCGTTGTGAGTGACTTGGATAGAGAATCTGGATGTGGAAGTAGTGATTCCTTGGGCAGCAGTTTTTCACTATAAATAATGTACTACATTTTTTGCACATTAAAAAATACATGAAAATTCGAAAAATGAGCGTGATTTATATATATTATAAAAAAATATGAAACCTCTATAGTTATAGTATTTTTAAAGGTTCAATATAATTTTTAAATTGAAAATATGAAAAAAATGTGGTACTGTCGTGCGCAAAAAAAAAATGGAACAAGTCTTATAACGTATTTTTACTAAAATCAAGTTGTGTACATCTAACTTTAATTTTTGTGTAGATAATTTTTTTATTGAGTTTGTCCTAAAGGCCAATTAACCAACATCGATAAATTCCACCGAGAATGATTAATTTATATCTACTTGATAATAATGGACTGAACTTAGCTCAAAATAATATGTAAAAAGAGTTATTTTTACCGATGATACAAACGAGTAGATAAAATGGGTTAAACAGGGTCGATAATTTTATCGACTGCACTGGTAATAGCACCGTATGTCAGTTATTTATCAATATTACATATTACATATTCAAATAGAAGCAGATTTACATTAGTAAAAAATAGTTGTCCTATTTTTTTTTGTCACAACAAAAACTGCCTGTAACTCGGAAAATTACCAAGTTACAAAAATATTCCAAGAGACAAAAAATGTTTAGAAGGCCTCAATGCATACGTCTGAATATGCATATTTTTAAAGTGCTACGATTTCAAATATGTTTCATGTTTTTCCGGAAAAACTCGGTGAAAACGCACTTTACAGAAAAGTTGCAAATAAAGTCTTGCATTTTGATGATTCACCTGAATTTTTTCCGATTTTTTTTTCAACTTTTACATTTCCCCTCCCCCACTTTTAGGAATTTTCGAGTGGCCATATCTAGAAAAATATGCATTTTTCGAAAAAATTCACAAGAGTAAAAACACCTTATTTTTGACCAAAAGACCTAATTCTACAAATTACGGAACCTGTGATAACAGGAGTGTTTTCTTCCTTCCGATCATTTCCCTACTCTAATATTTTTTTCAACTTTTTTTATTAACGTCATTACAAACACATTGCACAAGGTTTCATCAAAATTCATTCATAGCACTCAAATTAGATTTAGATTAGATTAGATTAGCACTCAAATTTGATCATTTTAGCGCTCCGTTGACTGGACTAAAAGCAGAAAGCAACATTGATCTTGAATTTAATAATTGAATCGATAATATCAATATTGTAAAGATGTCAAGGGGCACAAAAGTAGTGGTGATTGCCTATAAGCTATTATAATAAGAGTAGATTATGAATCACAAAACGTCTATCAAACATTTTACAACTAATTCCAAAACTTTTATGGAAAAATGTTTAAACTTTTTTAATTCATGATTGAAATGTCTTGAGAGTGGCTTTATGTTTTTCTGGAGAGCTCATA